>CM022704.1:3967892-5167892 GCA_012295165.1 Asparagus setaceus | reverse complement strand
TAAAGATTTTTCAATAAGAGCATGAAAGCCAGAGTTTCTATTATGATGAACAATTATTTTTTCAACTCCAAATATTGATTGATTCTTGAATTACCAAGTTGAAGCTAATTTCATACGCGTCACATACATTCAGTATCCATTTTCAGGTTTTACTTAATTTAATGAAAAACATCAAAATAATTTGTTTAACATATTATTAAACTTGTGATGCATTTCAATGTAGGAAGTAAGATAGATTGAAAGGCTTACTTCCTACCGATGTCATTAGTAGGTAAAAACAATGTTGTATCATAAGGAATACTATATTAGCTGAACTAATTAAAATTTGTAGCTTTGATAGTCATCTGTATCGCATGAACCATTCTATGATGAAGCTTACGTGTCTGTCACTTTTCAACGTGCAACTGTATAATATATATTTAATTGAATATACTTGTTGGACATTTATAAGATAAATGTCTTATCCTTCTTGTTCTGTCACATTACATGTTTGAGATATTTATTTAGTTTCCTTTACATATCGAAGGTTATACTTCGCTGAGAAACTAAACACAACATGTGTGTTCACAAAATTTTATTTGCACGGAAAATATATTACAAAGTTAGGATTTTTTTTTTTTTGGAATATACAAAGATGTTAATTTCTTACCAGCCAACCAACAAACATGGCTACACCATTGTAAATGTAAAGCGTAGAACTCTTTTGACCTGCAAGATCTAGATACCTACAAAAATTTTCTTTTGCTTTTAGTTTCAGAGTATAAACTTCAACTTGTATGAATTGTATATGAAACCAAGAGAACCAAAATGAAACATACCATCGTAAGTTTACAAAAGGCGTTGTTATTTCAGAAAATAGAACCATGAGAATGTAGATATGTGCTTGGCCACTTATAAGAGACAGAAAAAGTGAGTACATAGAAATTCCATGATGCAAGATCTGAAATGACAATAATAGGGTGGTAAATAATTAGAATAAACTCAAGATATAAAATTTACAACATGTGTACGCAAGAAAGTACTTACATACTCCTTTCCACCTAACGATGGAAAAAGCCACAGGATCATTGCCAAGTCTGTGAGAAAATAACCCAGCGAAATCTGTAGGAAATTAAATGAGTCGATAATACGAGTCAAGTATCTATATTATGTTAAATATGTCTTGGATCTAAATATTCTTCCAATAGGACATCAATGATGCATAAAAAAACGTAAGTGCTATCTCGTCAAATGTGCTTTTAGGAAAAAAGTAATTGATAAAACTTAAAATAAGAACTGGCAAGCTTGTAGGTAGGATTCATAGGAGATAAAAAGACATAATTCTATTAACTATTTACTTTCAAGAAAAAAAAAACCATAGAAACAAATTCCAAGATAGAAACATACCCCAAACATGGCATCAGAGAGAATTGATTTTCTATTCACTACTAAATCGCCAGGAGTCCCGTCTTTGAAAGTATCCGATAAAACTAGCAAATAGAAAGAAACTGCTGCAGCAACAATTGCATGGAATGTAGAAAACCCCCTGTATTAAGAAGTTATTCGACAATTTGTTTAAAGAAAGAATGATGAAGTGAACAGTAAGGAAAAATCTATCGTAAAATTTTTTCACCGGTTATTCCACTCGATTTTCTGTGATTTGGTTAGCTTGTTATAGCCCTTAAAGCACGATAAGCTGATCTGACCAGTAATTTCATATACCTACATGAGCAAAAGAAACATATCAGCAATGAGATAACTTAAGAAATTGGGCAAGAAAATATCTTCATCATGCTCACAAATTGATTTCTTTGAATGTAGTTGTTTATCAAAACTTGACTACTGACAACAACAAAAAAAAGTTTGAAAAGGGGATAAATGTTAGATCTGAAGGATCTTAAACATGATTAATCCAAAGAGATAAACATCATAAGTGCGGAAGCAATACCTGAATCCATGATTTGGATCTTGTGTGGATTGATGGATCTTCTAATCTTGGGGTTCTTCTCTTCCTTAGATCTCTTTTAGATGGGGTAAAAGAGATGAGAATTCTTATGTTAACCCTAGATTAGGGACCATAACCCCATATATATAGGTGTTGCACTTTTACAATTTGGCCCTCATCAAATTGTAATTACAACTGGTATCTGCACATTTAGCCCATAATTTATTTAAATACCCATTAACCCAACTTGATTGATCACTTTAGTGGGTTAGCCCGAGAGATAGCACTACACATTAATGTAACATATGTGCCCACAAATAGATTTAATTAGATTTAAATCTAACAATCTCCCACTTGGGCACCATATGTTTTCTTAAAATGTGTATAACCTTATGAGCTCAAAATTGCTATCACTAATAAGGGTATTTCCAAACAATCTCGTCCATCAACTATATCAATATAGGATCAAAGCTGTCGTCACATTTATCGTGACTAAACCCATCAATGGTCACATATACTAATACTGATCAAATGACATAGATCAATCATGGATGTGCGGCATGAAAATTACATGCAATGTGATGCGTGCATGCCTATTTTCAACTGGTCCTACCTTAAACTTTAGTGAGGTCATCCTCAACCATAATGTAGCGAGTGTATAATCCAGAATACTTTATTACGTCGAGAAAATAACCAAACATAAATTTATCGAAATTCTCATAAAGCAATAAAATCACAACTCCCACTAAAACATGATATCCTCAAATATTACAACACCCATATGAGCGGTGTGCTCATGAAAGACCTTGGGTGGTAATCCTTTAGTAAGAGGATCGGCTATCATGGAGTTTGTCCCAATATGCTTTATGGATATCGACCACTCTGTACCATTTCTTTCACAACTAGGAACTTAATATCAATATGTTTTGACTTAGTTGAGCTCTGTTATTATTGGAATACATTATCGCGATTTATTGTCACAAAATAACTTTAGTGGTCTTTCAATATTTTCCGAATGTGCACCAAATTGACAAAATTTCTAACCATATTCCATGATTGGATGCCTCATAGCAAGCTACAAATTCTCGCCGCCATAGTGGAGGAAGCTACAAGTGTCTGTTTGACACTTTTCCATGATATAGCTCCTCCCGCTAACATATAAATGTAGCACGATGTAGACTTTCGCTATCTTGGCATCCGGCAAAATCGAATCGAGTACCCAATGACCTCCAACCGATCGATTTCACGTATGTGAGCATATAATCTTTTGTTTTCGAAGATACCGCGATAACCCTTTTGATCGCTATCCAATGATCCATACCGGGTTGCTTAAGTATCGCCTAACATACCAACAATGTACGCAATATCCCACACAGACATACTGAAAGCATACATTAGACTCCCTACAACAAGCATAGGGAATCTTACGCATTTCGAATTTCAAGATTACTTTTAGGGCGATTGAGACCGAATTTATCTCCTTTAGCAACGGGGTTTCACACAGTGCGCAATCTTGCATGCCAAACCTTTTGAGTACTTTATCGATATAGCTCTTTTGTGATAATCCAAGTATACCTCGAGAACGATCTCGATGTATCCAATTCCTAATATAAAGAGGCGTCCCAAGATCTTTCATCTCAAAATTCTTTGATAGAAATCTCTTGGTTTCGTGCAACATGCCTATATCATTAGTGGCAAGCAAAATGTCATCCACATACGTAACCGTAAAAATATACTTACTCCCATCAATTTTGATATACACAATCATCAACAATATTCATCTCAAAACCAAACGAGATAATTATTTGTTGAAACTTGTGGTACCATTGACGAGGAGCTTGCTTGAGTCCATAAATGGATTTCCTTAGTTTGCAAACCATATTCTTTGGGTCTCGACACAAAGTTTTCTCGTTGTACCATATAGATCATCTCATCAATGTCTCCATTGAGAAATGCGATCTTAACATCCATTTGATGTAACTCAAGATTGAAATGAGCAACAAGTGCCATGATAGTCCCGAAGAGTCTTTCGATGAAACCGAGAGAAAGTCTCAGATAGTCAATGCCTTCCTTCGAGTATAGCCTTTAGCTACAAGACGTGCTTTATACTTTTTCACATTACCATTTGCATCCAAATTGGTTTTAAATATCCATTTACAACCAATTGGTTTTGCACCTTCGGCAATGGAACAAGTTCCCAAACCTTATTGTCTTGCATAGACTTGTATTCCTCATTCATGACATCAATCCACTTTTGAGAGTTAGAACTTTTCATGGCCCGAGGGAAGTTGATTGATCATCTTCCATCATTCCATTACTTTCCTCATGTTCTTGAAGAAATACAATATAATCATCCTAATAGCATTTCTCCTTTCTCTCGTGGATCTCCTTAATGGCACCGGTTCTTGAGGTTGTTGAGTTTGTTCTTCGAACAGGAGTTGTTCAATATTGCCTTCTTGAGGTTCGAATTCATTTCTTGAACAATAACAGGTATAGGTACTTGAATATTGTCGAAATGATCAGATGGATTGGATTTAAAGCCAATTCCTCCTCAAAGGCAATGTCTCTAACCTTATTTCTCCCCAAACTCAACATCCTCAAAGAATGTTGCGTTCCCGTCTCAAAAATATTCCCGAAAGTGTGGGATCATAAAACTTATAGCCCCGGATCGCTCGTAATACCCAATAAAGTAGTCGCTAACCGCTTTTGGAGTCCAATTTCTTTTCACCTCATGGACATCCCCAAATATGTAAGTGCTAGACTGGCTGACCACCCAAAGCTCATAAGGTGTTTTAGCAACCGCTTTTGGTACTGCTAAGAATGTAAGCTGCAGCCTTTAGTGCTTCTCCCAGAGTGACTCGTAAAGAAGAATGAGCAATCATACTTCTTACCATATCCTTAAGAGTCTGTTTAGATCTTTCGGCTACACCATTCATGCTAGGTGATCCCGGCATGGTGTCTTGTGGGGCGATACCGAATTCCTCTAGGTATCTAGCAAATGGTCCCGGGCGTTGTTCACGAACCATCATATCCGCCGTAGTACTCACCACCACGATCGATCTAACGGTTTTAATCTTTTATTGAGTTGGTTCTCAACTTCACCTTAAAAGCTTTGAATACGCCCGAGACTCGATTTTTCTTTAATGAGATATAGGTACCCATAACGTGAGTAATCGTCTATGAATGATATAAAATATTGTTGACCATTCCGTGATGCCGTAGGGAATGGCCCACAAATATCTGTATGTATCAATTCTAAGGCGTCAAGATCTGTTGGAACCTAATCTCTTAACTTTAGTCGCTTTCCTTGATACCAATGCATACATCAAAGTCTCAGAAATCAAGGGAATCCAAAATACCATCGACACAAGACGCTCAACTCTACCTTTTGAGATATGACCCAAGCGCTTGTGCCATAATGATCTTGAATTTTCCTTATTTAATTTACGCTTAGTACCACGTGATTCCACATTTAGGGTTTCATTATAAGAAGCAATCAGATCAAGCAAATATAGGTTATCCAGAGTACTCAAGAAACCAGCTCCACAATATTTGAATTTAAAGATAAGCTAGCACGGTTATTTCCAAATGAACAATAATAACCCGATTTGTCCAATAAAGGAATAGAAACCAAATTCGCCTAAAAGACGGGACTACAAAAGTATCTTTCAAATCCAAATAGGAACCAGTTCCTCACAATAACCTAAAGTGCCCAATTGCTTCCACATCTACCGATTGTCCATCGCCCACAAAGATGTGTCTTTCACCATCACTTGGCTTTCTAGAGCTCAGTAACCCCGCATAGAAACACTTATGTGAGTAGTAGAAGCCGAATCTAACCACCAAGTGTTTCTAGGTACCGAGACTAAATTAACCTCGAATCGCACCAAAGTAAGGAACGCATTCTTTTGACACGCCAGCGGATATTTGGTACAATCCTTCTTTACGTGTCGGATTTGTTGCAAAGAAACAACCCCGATCATCCTTATGTTGTTTCTTCGAACTGGACCCTTAGCGCCTTCTTTATCATCCTTTCTTTTCTTGCCCTTATCCTTAGGGGCATAAGCCAAATGAGCACTTTCGGTCTTATCTTGCTTCAATCTGTCTTCTTCTTGCACACAAGATGAAATGAGCTCATTCGAGTCCATTTCTCCTTTTGACAGCTTATAACGACCTTAAATTGATTAAATTGTGCAGGAAGAGACAGCAGAACCAGATGCACTAGTAACTCGTCACAAAGATCGAGTTTTAGTGCCTTAAGTTTTGAAGCAATGTGAGACATTTCCATAATGTACTCCCGGATATTTCCTTTGCCCTTATACTTCATTGAAATCAAGCGAGCTAAAAGCGTGCTTGTTTCTACCTTATCATTTTAGCAAAACGCTTCTCAATTTCGGCAAGGAAATTTTTGGCTTTAGTAATCCCTTCGGATTCTGTGCCCCTAAAGGCTTCCGGAATGCCGCGCTTGATGATCATGAGACTCATGCGATTTGAACGCTCCCACCTCTCATACTCCTTCTTTGCATCAGGAGTGCTTTCCGCAGTGAGAGGTTGGGGTTGTTCAGTTCTTAATGCAAGGTCTAGATCCATGCAGCCAAGAACAATTAAAATGTTCTCTTTCCAAACCTTGAAATTTGTCCCATTTAGCATGGGAATTGAGTTGATGTTAGCAGAAATTGATGCAGCAGATGCATTAGCTGAAATAAACAAAAGATTTCACATTAGTAATCAATAAAATTCAAATAATGACATATCCCCATCCAAGATATCTTGTACAACATTAATATCAAGTCTTTGGGCGATAATATTAGCGCAAGTGATATCTTGTTGCAATGATCAAACATCGACAATAACACATGTCAACCAACAAACCCATCTTTGGATTGATTTGTTATCCACATGTAAACCTTATAATTGTCACGTTTATCATCGCAGACATGATACGCCTAAATAAATATTAATCTTCCTTTGGGCCGATTAAATATCTATTCGAAAAAGTATACACACAACCATCTAACATCCTTCATGAACAATCTACACAAGAGAGGTTACTTTGGCAACATCTTGCTTCAATTAATCATTTAGAATGAGAGACCAACTTAATTCCTTAGTGTCATAATACTTGAATGAAATAATTGATTAACACTGAAATTTAATTGAGTTCGAATCATGAGGTTCGACTTGAGTTCGAACGGCGAGGTTCGACTTGAGTTCGAACCGAGGTTCGACTTGAGTTCGAACGGCGAGGTTCGACTTGGCGAGGTTCGACTTGAGTTCGAACGGCGAGGTTCGACTTGAGTTCGAACGGCGAGGTTCGACTTGAGTTCGAACGGCGAGGTTCGACTTGAGTTCGAACGGCGAGGTTCGACTTGAGTTCGAACGGCGAGGTTCGACTTGGCGAGGTTCGACTTGAGTTCGAACGGCGAGGTTCGACTTGAGTTCGAACCGAGGTTCGCCAAAATGAACCGAGGTTCGCCAAAAGACGAGGTTCGCCAAAAGACGAGGTTCGCCAAAATGAACCGAGGTTCGCCAAAATGAACCGAGGTTCGCCAAAATGAACCGAGGTTCGCCAAAAGACGAGGTTCGCCAAAAGGCGAGGTTCGCCAAAAGGCGAGGTTCGCCAAAATGAACCGAGGTTCGCCAAAAGACGAGGTTCGCCAAAATGAACCGAGGTTCGCCAAAAGACGAGGTTCGCCAAAATGAACCTCGAACCTCGTCGAACTCTGAGAACCCTTAGGGTTTAGATCGAACCGTCAAAGCCGCTTAGGCTTTTGAACCCATTAGGGTTTATTCGTGATGGTCGCCCGTCACAAAACCAATTTTTTTTTTTTTAAAACTCAATCCGGATCCAAACCTTATATTAATTTTCTAAAATCATAGAAAATTTAACCAAAAATCAAAAAGCTACCGCTCACGATGCAAAATTTTCTTGTTCATCGCGGATTATTTTATTTACTTGTTCATCCGAGATCAACCTTTACCGCTCATCCAAAAAAGAAAAACATTACCGTTCATCGGCCAAAGAACATTTATCGCTCATCCAACCCAAAAATCCAAAAGATTTGATCTTTATTCATAAATCCACCAGAAAAATCATAGAAACTCAAAAATCTCTAAGAGTTAATCACGAATTTGGCTCGATACCACTTGTTAGATCCAAGGATCTTAAACATGATTAATCCAAAGAGATAAACATCATAAGTGCGAAGCAACACGAATCCATGATTTGGATCTTGTGTGGATTGATGGATCTTCTAATCTTAGGGTTCTTCTTCCTTAGATCTCTTTTAGATGGGGTAAAAGAGATGAGAATTCTTATGTTAACCCTAGATTAGGACCATAACCCCATATATATAGGTGTTGCACTTTTACAATTTGGCCCCTCATCAAATTGTAATTACAACCTGTTATCTGCACATTTAGCCCATAATTTATTTAAATACCCATTAACCCAACTTGATTGATCACTTTAGTGGGTTAGCCTGAGAGATAGCACTACACATTAATGTAACATATGTGCCCACAAATAGATTTAATTAGATTTAAATCTAACAATAAATTCCTAGTTCATTGGTTGAAAAGGGGATAAATTCCTTATACATGGCTACAGTAGTCAATGAGACCTAGTTCATTGGTTGAAACGGGGAGTAGATTAGATTAGATCCTGCGTTAAGACCCAAGTGTGGTTTTCGCTCTAGAGAAACGAAGGATGCTAGACTACAATCTGAAGGATGACATCAACCACCATTGCAAATCCTCATGTTATAAAAAATGAGAAAATTCATGTAATAAATGTCAGAGTAATTCCTTAGGTTTCGATGCTTCAATCACTCTGGCAAACAATTTTTATGTTCTTACTTAGGCTCTCCTTCTTTCAGAATTCCACATCTCCAATCCTACCCAAATTCTCAATCAACTCTTTTCAGCTTTCCTTATGTTAATATGCTAAAGGTAATATAGCTAAAGCTAACGGCACCACAAAATGGTTCAATATTTCCATGTTAAGTACTTAACTTTAGCAATTTCAGATTCGGCTGTTAAGTTTATTTCAAAACCCCAACCACATAATATACACATTTGCATATTCAAGGGACTAGAAACCACATAACTTCGATTTATACTTCTCACTGTTAAACGCAAACACATTTTAGATCACAGTAAAACATCAACATTTCAATGAAAAGATAACCCACATATTGGTTTCATAAGCGATAAATCAAGAGAATGGATTCTAACCTACTGGTTCGATTAGTATAAAGATAGTTTTTTCTATCATAAAACTTGCTCATTTAAGGGACCTGGAACTTTGGTTCAGTTGGTGTAAATTAGACACCTCTGTTCTGTTGTTCCAACCTTGGTTTATGTAGTTTGGTAGCAATTAATTTCATAAGTAAAGAAAAAGAAAGACATAAGATCTGAACATAGTACTTCATTAATTTCTTCCACCAACAAAAACACATGCTTGAACAGAAAAGTGAACGGTATAAGCCTTTTAGAACCAAAAAAATCCTTTGATTTCATGTGGTCCTCATTTTCCATATACAAGTGGAGCTAAAAAGTACAGAATACAGCTAAATGAAGCTATCACCCATAACTACAAAATTTCTAACACATCCAAAATGCAACCTAATAAAATTTTATATCAAGTAAACAAAAACAAACACGATAGTTGAAAAGGGCAATATACAGAAACATTGCTTACAATTTTGCACATGATGATGCCTGAAAATACCGAAATTGGCCAGAGAACTTGCTCGGTTGGGCCGAAATTTCCATCCATCACTCCTTCCAATTGTTCTAGCTTAACTGAACTGCCCCAAAAAGCAAACAAAAACAAAATCACTAACAAAGAATTCAGCCTCATTTATCGCACAATTAAAGCAACATAAGGCATAGAAAACCCAAATTTTAACGAACTCCCAAATGGACATTTGAATAAAGCATCAAACAAATGTTTGTCCTGTTCTTGTAATCAATAAAAATTTAGAAACAAAAATACAGAGCTAAAAAAAAAGTCCATTTGGAAATAAAATACTGTGCCAAAGAGCATAAACAAAATCACTATGAAAAAAAAAAAATCAAACTATTTTATCAAACAACCAAAGAGAAGCTAGAAATAGAAAACCCAAATACAACAAACCCCATATGGGTTTTCCCAATAAAGCATTCAACAATTCTTTGTCCTATTCTTGTAATTAATCAAAATTGAGAAATAGGAATATAAGAGCTACAATAGAGTGCAAGCAAACAAACACCAATAAAGATTGAAAATAATGGGAAAGAGACAAACCCAAATTGGCCCTTAGCCAAAATTAAAATTTTGCATGGAGAAATTTAAGCAAAAACAGAGAGAAAGGTTTGTGGGTTTGAACGCAAAGTCCATGAGGAAACCATGAAGAAGAGAGAAAGGAAGAGAGAAGACCACCTTTGGCAAGAGAGAGACCCGTAAACAATGCACCTTCACTTGTCAAAATTTTCCTCCTTTATCAAGGATTTATGAGGGGATATGAGAATATTAGGAGGATGACGTGGTTTCATTGTAGATATGCTAATTTCTTAGCAATAGGAAAGTACCGCGTCATTCTAAATTATTAAGGGCTTTTGACGTAAACGATATTTAAAATATGGTGATTGTAAAAAACCACTATCAAAGTTCAGTTTATATAGAAACCATCTTTAAAATAGGTATGGATTGCAATCAATCATATTGACATATTTTTAATGAAAATTTAACTAAAATTCCCAGGTCTGCTATTTGACCCTCACTTGAAGATGATTTTTTATATAAATTAAACATTCAAGATGGTTTTCGTACAATCACTCTATTTTAAAGGTGGTGTGTGTGAAAAAATCCAATTTGTATTAGGGGTTTTCGATATTAGTCCCCAAATCTTTCATAATTTGAATTAGTCTCCCAAATCTTGATATTTTGAAATTAGTTCCTCAAATCTTTATGTTTTGAATTAGTACCCCAAGTCTTCTAAGTGTTTTGAAATTAGTCCCTCTAACTTGCACCAAGTTGAAATATTTGGGGGATTAATTTCAAAATACTTAGAAGATTTGGGGGATTAGTTTCAGAATATGAAGATTGGGGGACTAATTTTAAGACGCTTAAAAATTTGAGGGATTAATTTAAAAATATAAAGATTTGGAAACTAATTTAAAATATTAAAGATTTGACAGACTAAGATGTAAAAAAATTTGTTTTATTTCGTTATTGCTTTCTTATTGTAAGTTGACCTGTTCACCCTCGGGTGGCATATTGACTGAAGAAGCTTGGAACCCGTGGTAACCGAAAAAAGCCGGTTGGAGGGTGGATTTAAGAGTAGATGGGTGGGTGGGTGGGTGGGTTTTGACCCATGGGAGATTTAGATTCTTTCATTTATAAGGGGGCTTAAACCCCTAAAATAATCGCGATTGCATCATCATGTTTGTAGAGGTTCCAAGTTTGTTTAAGTGATGCGTACCTTTCTATTATTCATTAAAAGGATTTTATGTTTTTCTATCGATAAAATGGATTTTATGTTTTTATGATCAGTATCTAAAAATCTTGTCATGATTGAATAAGCTGATTAAATGTCTCATTGTTCAGGCAAAATGTACGATAGTGATCTGTCTTGCGTGCATGTGGTTATCTTTTTAAGGCACGAGAGTTGAGATTCTGTGGTTTACCTAGTTGTTGTTTCTAGCTTTATTGTGTGTGTCATTTAAATGTTATCTTGTTAACTTGCGGTCTGTATATCATTCTCTTCTCCAAACTTTTTTTTCCACCGGATGACTATCCTAATTTATTCTTCTCCAATATTTGTTTAGAAGAAGGGGTTTTCCCCATAGTTTCATTTCTCTGCATTACAAATTTACAATGCAATCCTAGAAAATTCTTTTCTTTTTTTAATCATCATAATATAATGAAAGTGATATCTAAAAATTTTATAAGTTTTTGGCACATGCTAATGCAAAAAAATTAGTGGACATGTTGGAATAAATGCTGGGTCCCCCAAAGAAAAACTAATCGAAAGGCCCAAAGCATGATTTAAGAGTGCATTATTGATACTTTAATCAACAAGGAAAATGTTGCACTTAATCTGACCTCTTGCTTTCAATCAGTCAATCAAATAAATAAAATCTCAGCTCTTTCTTATTTATTATTATGTGTTATAAAATGAGTTTGTTGGATGTCCAATTGCGTCCAATAGATATTACGCAGACCTACGGGCTTAAGTTTTTGTTTGTTGAGTCAATATGGGTAGGAAAAAAAAAACACTAAAGAAAGTTATATGAAGAGAAAAGAGAACTAACCAAATTTCACCATACAATATCGATATACGGATATAGCACATAAATATTTGTGGCAACAAGTAAGCTATTGATGCGATCAAAATATCATATCGACACAACTAATAACTTTAAAATGTGCGTTAGAACACATGTCCTATCCTTCTTCCTTTTTATATGAATCCTTTTGTAAGGCTTTTTTCCCCTGTAGCTAGTAGAATTATGACTAACATAATTAAAATTCAATTTTGCATATGTATATATTTATGGTGGACTAGTTTGATTTCTTGTAGTATTTTGTGTATAAGATTGGTTGGCCATGACTTCCTCCGCATCCACAACTAGACTAGTCATCGGTCAAATCATGTATGCATAATTACAATGTTTGAAAGGAGTGAGAATCTTTGCTATGTACTATGTGTATACAAGGATGTGTTTTTTTTTTTTTTTTTAAATTTGTAAATAGGCTATGACTTTGTCATAATGTCAAATTTAAAAGCCGGTTAAAGACGGTTACATATTCTATTAGAACTCCCTCTATGTGAGTGGTAAGTTCTAACCATTAAGGAGATAGCGTAATCTTTAAGCTATCCTCCTATTTTTCCCGTGAAAGGCTAGGATCAGATTTGTATACGATCGATTCTGATAGAATCAGTACTCATTGAAGACTATATCTCTATAGACTCGCTAATCTGATTTTAGCCAAGTTAAGTTACTCTTTGGTTAATTGTAGTAGTTGCCATGAAAAGTGAATGGGATGCAAATTACAAACAAAAAATCCTAAATAATCAGTGCACAATCAGTATCAATAGCAGCATAGGCAGTAAATATCAATGCAAATAGTTAAAATATCAGCATAATGAGCATATTGTTTTAGTGAAGTTACTAACTCTGAAATATACGATGAGACACGTGTATCCCACTATCCTTCATCTTCTAGAGATACCTTTATAGACATTTTTGCCCTCCATATCGGGTCGATCATCTTACAAGGCATTGAGGCCTGCTCCAATCTCCAAATGGGCTGCCTTTTTTGCTTCCAGGGTTTCGTCATTCATAACTAATGACCACGCCCAAGTAGTAGGGGTTTTTAAAAAGGGTTATTTCACATAAAACCCCAAACTACGGGGGGGTGTTAACACATAATCCTTGTAAACTTTGTTTATTTCATATAATTCCCTTAATTTTTAGAAGAAAACAAACATAGAAAACTTAGAAACTTTTGTAAACAAACATAGAAAATATGGTCTCCTATTATCTTTAAATTAATTTTTAGAAGAAAACAAACATAGAAATTTCAGAAACTTTAGAAAATTACATTGGTTTTCTCCATCAGTTGTACATGGATAAATATCATTAGTGCATTTCGAGAATTGAATCAAACAACTATAGTTACAACTGCATATAATAATAATAACCTTAAAGTAATAGTTATATGTAGCTTGACGATTCCTTTGCAAATTAAAGGAAATGATATTGCAAATTAGTTGCTATTTGTTAGGCACAATAATAATGACTGTGCATCGTATTAGAACCGACCGTATGCGAGCGATCGATCTGAGCCACAAACTGAGAGGGCAAAATACCAATATTACCCCTCTACTAAATGCATCGTCTAGCTCGGACCGACCGCTCACATGAGTCCGTTATGATACAACGCGTACTCAATAATAACTGCATTTTAAAACGAATTTATTACGGTCTAAAATCCTACATGGCAATTTTTATGCGGCCTCTTCGAGAAGATGTTCTAAAAGCAAAATTTACCGTCACACCCACATTTTCACATCTCCCATCACTAGGCCCCACACGTCCACATCAAATCCTACGGCCTTTAAAATCCCTAGCTTCTTTCTCTCTCTCTCTCTCTCTCTTGGCGCGAGCTCAAGAATTCTCCAGCTAAAATCGACGAAACGAAGCCCTAACCCTAGATCTCCGATCCATGGCGTCGATCGAAAGGGAAAAGCTCGTCAAGGCGTTCGTCATCGGCGGCATTGTCCTCGCCTCCGCCATCGCCGCGATCCAGCTAGGGCTTGCTCCGGCGATTCTTCCGTCCATTTCCTCGAGATTTCGAAAGAAGAAGAAGCCGATTAGGGTTTACATGGACGGGTGCTTCGATATGATGCACTACGGGCATTGCAACGCGCTGAGGCAAGCTAGGGCTCTCGGCGATGAGCTCGTCGTTGGTGTCGTTAGCGATGACGAGATCACGAGGAACAAAGGGCCGCCGGTGACTCCGCTTCACGAGAGGTTCGATTCTTGAATTTCTTGATCCGCGGTTTTATATGATTTTGTTGATTGTTTAATGATCTTGATCGTTCCTATTGAATCTTTAATTATTTTGTAAAACACGGACAGGGTCAGCGTGTGATCGCTTTTGGATCTTGATATTGTTTGTTCTATTTTGGTAATTTTATTTTCAAATGAAACAATGGATACAAGAGCAAGATTATAAGCGGTGATTCGTTTCTTGATTTCTCCCCTTCGGAAAAGTAATCCGATTATTGATTATCGATTTCAGTCATGACATCTGTAGGATCCTAACTTCTTTCTTGATTCCCTCAGTTGAATCATTATTATTTTGTGAAATATAGACATGATCTCATGCGGATCTTCATATTGTTTACTTTATTATGGTAGTTTTCTTTCCAAATAAAGGAAATGGATTGTCGCAGGAGGAGATAGTTTTGGTAAAATCTCATCGTCAGTGCGTTTCTAAGATGGTGTAACTAAGAAGTTTACACCTGCATATGGAAATAAATCCACGTTACATATTAATGATCCAAATTGTTCATTGTGATCGATAAATCATCAAAAGTGAGTGGATAAAAACAACCACATGATTTGGAATTTTCTATCATATAGTAAAGCAACTCACGATGACCACATGCCACTCGATTTCAGATCATAAGACATATTAGGCTAGAAAATGTTAATCCATGTGATTTTTCATCCCCTTGGGTACTAGAATGTAGATCGTAATGGATTCCGTGGATTATCAATATAGATAATCTAATGTGTATTTTCATTGATAGTTGTAAACTTGATAGTTACATCCTATGCATAATATGACCTTACCCTTTATGTATGTATATATGTGTGTGTATATGCCTATACATATGTATGTTTGTGTGCGTGGCACGCGTGTGTGCCAGTCGTCTTTGTAGGTGTGCATGTGCGTGTTTTGAATTTTTTATCCTACATTGTAGTAATTAAAATATCCGAATTTTAAGATTGTCACAAGCTGTTCAAAGATCCCAAGATTCGTAGGTTAGAAATTTTGAACTGTGATTTTTGGGATCCATATTGGAGAATTTACTACTTAAATCACATCTATAATTTTGATTAGTCACAAGTGACAAGTTAAAAAAAAATCATTATTATTACCTTATTATTTTGGAAAGAACATTACTGAACTTTTGAGCATGAGAGGCAAGTCACTTTTTGTTTATCAGGATGATAATGGTAGGTGCTTTGAAGTGGGTAGATGATGTCATTCCGGATGCCCCATATGCTATAACCGAAGAATTTATGCAGAAGTTGTTCAATGAGTATGATATAGATTACATCATCCATGGGGATGACCCATGCCTGCTCCCTGATGGCACTGATGCATATGCTCTCGCCAAGAAGGCAGGTCGCTATAAGCAGATCAAGAGAACGGAAGGAGTGTCTAGCACAGACATTGTTGGTACTATTCTAAGCTTCTCTGCATATATTTTTCCTTTTTCTTTTTTCCCAAGTTCAGCTCTTGATAAGTATGTTTCTAAGTTATTGCCATGTACATCAAATACCATGTTAAGTTACATTAATTATCTGCCAGTTAGAATCCTTTGCTTATTGCTCTCATGCTTGTGGTATTCAGAATAAGTTCCACACAGGTGACTCTCTACTGTTAATGACTATCTTTAACATCAGGAAGAATGATGGTGTGCCAACAACTTCTAGATTACATTAAAACTGCAACAAATTCATGTGGTCTTGCTGTCTTAGACTTGAAAAAAGATTGACCAAAAACTTAAACCGGGATTAGTTCTTTCTTTCTCAGCTTGGCATAAAACAAGTATACAAATATGGTTTTCTGTAACTGCTACGATAGTCTAGTTCATGATTGAAACCGATATGAAGTTCAATATTTGATTTCCCAAAACTATCGTATAGTCCTTGTAATCTTTATTAATAATTATCTAAACACTTAAAGCCTGGTCTTGAAAGAGGCATACTCTTTACTGAATTGTACGAGTACTTCTTGTGACCAAATTGAATTAGTCTTGTGATGAGTAGAAATTAGGTCACGGAACAGTGTAGTTCTACATTCAAAATGTTTCTACCAGCAATGAAAAAGGACGTTCTATGTTATTGATAATTTGAATCTCCCTCTTGTTATTTCCACAAGCATTTCTCTGTTTTCTGCCTTTTTCCCAGCACAACCTTCTCTGTCTTCTTTTCTTGCTTCTACAGTTGTACCTAATGGGTGCATGGTTTGTTAGACAGCTGGATGAATTTCTTGTTTGTAGATAGATGAATTAATATATTTGTTTTTATTTGGCAAAGAGATGACATGAACTTGCATAATATTTTGCATCAACAGGCCGCATGCTTCTTTGTGTGAGGGAAAGGTCTGTTGGGGAGAGTCACAATCATTCTTCCTTACAAAGGCAATTCAGCCATGGGCATGGCAGTCCAAGAGGCCCAAAAGTTGAGGATGCTTGGTCTGCTAGTGGAACCCGTGTATCTAATTTCTTGCCTACATCTCGGCGGATAGTACAATTTTCAAACGAGAAGGTAAAAATCAATGGGCCCTGTGGATTGGGACTCTTTGCCTGAATTATATTTGGGTTGTTATAGAAATAATGTTCCCAGTTAGTTTTTTACAGAAGGTTTTCCCTTTTTGTTGATGTTGCTTCTTTGCCTCTGGTTAGGTACCTATGGAGTGAAATACATGGATAGTTTGTTTGATAAATCCATAGCTTTGAATAGTTTGGTCTATGCTGTTTTGTGGGGAAAAAAATAGAAAAAAGAAAAAAAAAAGAAGGAAAAGAAAGCAATAGCATCTTTGGACCAGGAAAGTTTCTAACTATTTGATCTCTTGATCATAAAGTAATTTGGATATAGCGAACAAGATGGAGTTCTACTAAAGTTCTCACCAAGGAGTTGTCAGTTGTCATATGAAATTTTCCTATTATCTAGAGGTTGGTTTGTTTAGTTTGTTAGGGTCCTCTTCTGTGGCAACAAAACTAGAAGTTGGTACAACCATACAATTCAGTTTCCTCTTCATACGAGTTTTGTTTTAGATAGGAATCATTTGGATGGTTGTTGTCTTGATAATGTTTTCTAAAATATGTATTTAATTCTTATAATTAATCAAACACTGTATCAGAGTTGTTACCAATCCACTAAAGTCCTACGAGTTTACTCCAGCCATTTCTTTTCATATTTTGAGAGATTAATAGCTTATGAGACGTTGAAAGACATTTCTCCAGAAGCATACTTGGATGGTCCTGACAGTAATCTATTTATAGGAAAGATTCCAAACTATTCAGCAGCGTTTGTTTCTTTAGTTCTATATTCAACTGTTGGAAGTCTATGGAATTCTCTGCAGAAATTTTTTTGAGAAAATTTAACTGTTAGGCAATGGCAGTCTTTGGAGAACTTTAAGATCATGTGTTTGCATTTCTGGTGACATACACATTCATTATTTGAAGTACTTTAACCATTGTGTGCTTTCATATTTCTGGTGTGATCAACTGTATTGCTTTCCACACCTACCAAGAATAAAAGAGAATTTATTCAATATAGTGGAGACCCTGCTGAATGTTCATGAGAGTTTAATGGCATTTTTGTGTTCAAAGTTGGTGAATGCGTGTTCCTACTTTACTGTTCAGTTTTGAGTCCTTGTTCTGCATGCAGGGGGCAGGTCCAGATGCTCGAATAGTGTACATTGATGGTGCATTTGATCTGTTCCATGCTGGACACGTGGAGGTAAAATTTTTTATCCTTGTAATTTATGTTGTCATTCACGTTAAACTGAGGGATGACTTGTTATCTTTTTCTGTGCGCGTACGGGTGCGCGCGTGCGTGTGTGTTGGTGGGTGGATGTTGGGGTTGGGGTGGGGCTCATGGCATGTTTTTTTTAGCTACTTGATCAAGATTTTGATGTATCTACTTTCTAGTTGGCTAAAGCAGAGCCAGCATTTTAAAATATTTAATCAGAAGACATAGAAGAGGTTAGATTTTGAGACTAAGGTTGAATTACAATTGAGGAACTTGATTTAGATTTTCTCGACGATACAAGAGAACTCTGCAAGAGAGGATGCACAATATAGAGTCAGAAGATTCGAACTGTAGTAATGATTTGATTTTGACTAAAGATTAGAGTGATGATGGATTAAGTCTTTCATTGTCTTTAATTTTTTGGTTTAGAGTTTGATCTCTACTTTTTATTTTTTTCGAAATAAAGTTGATCTCTACTTTTGCATACTTGCTTTTCTGCAGTAATAATGATTTGATTTGACTAAAGATTGGACTATTGGAGTGATAGCGGATTTAGTCCCCTCTTGCAATACTGCATCTATGTTTCTTATCTTTTCTTCATTGGAAGAGGGTGGCCATGTTCCATCATTTCTTTCAAAAATAACACCCTAAAAACTGCAAGGACAGTGTTTTAGGTTGAACTAATGAGCTGTGGTGATTTGGGTCCGATGTGAAGAAATAATACCCTAGACAAAAGCATGCGTTAAATAAATGAGCAATTTATAAACAATGCCAAAAGAACCTATCTTTATGAAACATGCCCAGTCAAGCAAAACATGAAATTCATTCAGGAAATACCCAACAGGTAAAGTAATGAATTTAAGCAAAAGAAATCCACAAAAAGTACCTTGGAATTGTATAATGGTGACAAAACAATGATCCTTTCTTCTAACTGGGAGAAAACAATCTACGTATATTGAATGTTTTTTATTTGTTTTCTTTCACTTTGAACTTTTATTTTTTTAGATTTTTTTATGGTTACCATGGACCTGATGTTTCAAATTGTTCTCTTTTGATATAGATATTGAGACTTGCACGAGAACTTGGAGATTTTTTACTTGTGGGGATTCACACTGATCAAACAGTCAGGTCTATGTCTATTCATATTTTATTCAGTTTTAACTCAATTTTTATGGACTATCTAAAGATTTTGGATTGCTAAAACTTGATTACGTATATGTCCTCTGTTTGCTTATTTTATAAGGGGTGTGTTGCTTTAAGTTATTTATAATCAATGACACCCTTTTCTGTTAACTTCTTCAAGTAATGCCGTGCAACCTGTTCTATTCGTGTTAAGGTTTCAGTTGTTTTTCTAGTTAACAAGAAGAGATTTCATCTTCCTTTCCGTCAGGGCACCACATGGTTCAAATAAAGTCTTTATTACTCACTCAGAATCTTGGTCATCTTATATGTTTTAATTTACTTGTAATGGGTGAAAGCCATAATTCATTGCGCTTTTTGACGGATATGGCTCATTTTGGGAGTGCCATGAGTTTCTTAGATATGACCTTCAGTACTTAACATAATTTTCAAACTCTGTTATTTCTCTCATGGTAACAACATTTGGAATCTTGGATTGAACTTTGTGTTTCATTCTTGTGAATCATTTTAGCACTAATTAATGCTTAAATACACTAGAAAGACATCTTGGCAGTAAACCAACTTTCCTTTTATTCTCAATTTCATGTTCAATAGTTTAACCAACTTTCCTTTTATTCTCAATTTCATGTTCAATAGTTTAATGTGGAAGGTACTGGAAGCATACTTACAGTACCGATCAAGCTGACTTAAGAACCCAGCGATTGGTTTATGTGCCCCCCTTTATATTCTACCAGATATGGATCCGTATAGAAATTTGATATAGCATGTATATAGAATGAGAAATAAGAAACGAGAAAAGAAAAAAAAAAGACTGAAGAGTTAAAAAACATGCTAGCACATTGTAGTTTCTCAGTCTTCATTGAGAATCTATTTTCTTTTTCATAAAGCTTATGTAACCCCTCTAGAATGGTCAATATGTCCAAAAATGATACTCGAGAGTTATAGCTTGTTCAATTGGTGTTGCAGAATTAGGGTTTGGGTAGGAGGTGTGGTGGCTAGGTTTTTATGGGACTTGGTACGAGAGGCCGACAAGATCCTAGGTTTCATACCTTGTTGGTTTCACATCTGATAAGACTTCATATCTTAAAATTATGGATATGGTTTGATACCATAGACAAATTCTTTATATGCTTTATCATCTTTAAGAATTATCAAATGTTTAATGTATCTACTAAAAGATTCGGACAATGGTATATTTATTCCATAGAAGTCAAACTGAAATATAACTAGGATTTTTAATTTAACTAAACTAGGGTTTGGAAACGAACTAAATCTCTTCAGATAAAACAAAATATAAATTTAATTAATCAAGAATCCTAGCTAAATCGTGACTTTTGTCTATAACTACATTGGTTGCAACCAAAGCTACCTTTGTTGCTAAATCAAGAATCCGAGCTAAATCATGACTTACGTTCTACATCATCAATGCTTCCAGAACTACATTTGTTGTGACCTGAATACAACAATAGCATCCATAAACAGTGAGCGTGAGGAGCTTGGTACAGTTGTAAGGGGGTGTGAAAGACTCGTGGAGGGGTCTTTAGACCCACGTTGTGAAATTGGACAATCACAATGTCACCCATTGAGAGGCCTATTGTAATTGGATATCATAGTCACTACTTCACGTTTATGATAATTTGCTTGTAAGCCATGCGCTAATTGAATATTTCTCAATTGCTGAAAGATGACAATTATGATACTAATAGTTTGTTATGCAAGTGCAGTTCTACTCGAGGTGCCCATCGTCCAATCATGAATCTTCATGAGAGAAGTTTGAGTGTTTTGGCTTGCCGTTATGTCGATGAGGTGATCATTGGTGCCCCTTGGGAGGTTTCAAAAGACATGGTTAGTCACATTTATATGTGTGTTATATCATTTTGTCTCTTATGTTCTTCTAGAACTATCTTTCTCATCTGTTTTTTAAGTTATAAAATAAAGTGTGCCATATAGGACAGAGGAAAAGGTTTTTTTTTAAAAAAAACATCGGTCATTCCTTAGAATGTTTTTAGTAATATGTTAATTTTAAATTTTATCATGGGCTATGGCAGCCTTTATGCATTTTTGGAGGAAACTGCATATATTTACTTCTGATGGTAAGTCAAAGGAGGATTGATTTGTCATAGAGGACGATTGATCTTCATACAGCCTTGCATGTGTGGATTGACTCCTCTATGTTTGATTCATATATTCCTTTTATGTATTTTATCATAAGATTGAAATATATAAATTTCCTTATGCTGCACTTGGTATGTACGTTTTCATCTGTTATGTTGAAATATAGACCTATGACAGCTTATTTATACAGTTCTATAGGCCTAGCGTTATTAGTTTAACAAATAAACTGCTAAAAAACCTTTTGCTAAATTCCCTTCAAAAGTTGCACATGAAAGTAAAATGAAAATTCAGATACTTTATGCTCACAGGATTCGTTTAAGCTAACATTCATTGACTCATATTTTACTTTTGCCAACTATATTACTCTTAAAAGACATCCCTGTTGTTATTATATTGGACAAAATGATCATTTCCCCCTTAAAGTATTGGTGAACTCTCAAGTTGCTCCCTAAAGTATCAATTTGCCTATGTTCCACCCTTAAACTATGTGTATGTGCGCAATGTGATCATTTGGTGAGCCTACATCCAAATATTTAACAAATTAATGACGTGATAGAAATTTTTTATATCTATTGTATTTTTTGCAGTCTAAAAAATGATTTTTTTTATTCATAATAAGGTTAAAGGGTAAAATTTTTGGGAGAAAATAGTTAAATATTTTTTTCCAGTTAGGAGAGAAAAAAGAGATAAACTGATAAAACCCATGAAGAAATACAAAAAACATTTTATGTCATTAATCTGTTAAATTTTGACTGTAAATTCACAAAATGACCATATTGAAACTATAAACATAGTTTGTGGGGTAAGATAGGGAAGTTGATACTTTTGCGGGCAACTTGAGAGTTAACCAATACTTTAAGAGGAAATGACATTTTGTCCTATTATATTTTATAGGACTAGATGAAAAATATAGAAGCTGAGATATGCACTTTCCTCAGTGTTATAAAAAAGGAAAAGAATTGAAACAAGTAATCACCTGCTAAGTCCTAATTGTTTCTGTGTTCTGTTTAAAATTTTCTTCATAGAACTTTATCATTAATTTCCAAAATCTAAAATGCGGAACGCTACAAGTTCGGTAACAAGTAAGGTATGTCAAAAGTGCTCACAGAATCTTGGCTGCAGTATTAGAATGTTTCAAATATATCTGGCTTTGGATTACTGTTTTGACATGTTTAACTTCCAATTATCAGATCACAACCTTTAACATCTCATTGGTGGTTCATGGAACAATTGCTGAAAACATGGACTTTTTGAAGGTACTTCATCAAGGTTTATGGTTTCTCTACTATTAAAAGTCCGAACAGTCAGATTACAACATTTGATGAATTTTTGGGACAACTTTGCAGGAGAAATCCAATCCATATGAGGTTCCAATCGAGATGGGTATCTACAGACAGCTGAAAAGTCCTCTTGAGATCACAACTAGTACGATTATCAAGAGGATAGTTGCTAACCATGACGCCTATCTGGTAAATTTCCGATCAATTCTATTAGCATGAATAAGTCTCATGGAAACAAATTTTTTTTAAAAAGTGGTATGATTATTAAAAATAATAATAATATTCGGGAAGAGTTATCTGCATGGAGTTTCTCAGGTGTTCTTTTTGGCATGGAGATCATTATCACGAATGAGTTTCTGTATGTGGACAATTTTTGACTTGGTTGGTGCCTACTTAGTTCTAGTCTTTCAGGACACCTGTCCAGGTTTAAAGGAGTGAAAATTATGTCTCAACAGACTAGACACAATAATCTGGTTGTCTCAGGTTGCTATTATACCTTTTCAGCATATAAACTAATAGTTGGTTTCATGGAAGTTAGAACTTGGAAGCATTCGAAAGTTTTATACATGAAGCAGGCATGCTAAGAGCTCAATGACCTACCTAGCAATAATAAGCATGTATTGCAATAATTTTGTCGTCTATGATCATTTTGCGAGGATTGCTAAATCAATTTTAAAGATTCAACTGAATAAAAGGTTCTGGAAACTTCGAAGTATTATTCTACTATTGTATATGATTTTGCCTGATAAAGTAATCATCTTGCGAAGTTTCACCTTTGATGTACAACTTCATGTTTATATCCATAACAAAATTCCCTGTATCTGCAGAAACGAAATGAAAAGAAGGAAGCAAGTGAGAGGAAGTACTACGAGAGTAAAACATTCGTGTCTGGAGATTGATGCTAAGGAAGCTAACGAAGTAGCTCTTCACATTGAAGACACAAAAGTGCTAACATTCTCGACCGATATTCTTTTCTTTCAAGCTTCATTCTGCTATTGGGATGATCCAAGATATTCTTTTCTTTCAAGCTTCATTCTGCTATTGGGATGATCCAAGTTTTGCGTTGTTTGTCAAAATCACATAGGCACACGCCTGAAGATGTAGCTTAGCAGTAGCCAACGACTTGGCTGCAATTAGAATCTGTTGACTTTCTCCTTCGTTTTTCTTGCTTTCCTCTAGCATTTGTTTGTCATCTATATCACAAAATCTTCTATTTGCATTCTGTGTTCTTGTGCTTGTATGTTCCTACATGACCATTTTTTTTGACATGAGGAGGCCATATTATACAATTCAATGTAGAGAGAGATGATTCTAGACGTTTGATACAGATTACCAATCTTTAAATTACCATCGTAATTTAAAGATTAGTCGCAAAATGCAGTTTGATCAAGTTAATTAGCAAGGTTTTCATCCCCAAATTGAAATTAGGAGTTGTATAGTTAAACTCTATGCAAATTAGGATGCAGTTTATTCATTTATATCCGAATTCTCATTTTTTCTTCTTTTTATTTCTTTCAGTTCTAGGTAAATATTTGTTTTAACAAATAAATCCTCTATGAATTTCGTGAAACTATCTAGAATTAAAGGGTTTTTTCGTTAATTGTTCCCCAAATCTTTAGTACTATGATATTAGTCCCTGAAATCATTGAAATGTTATCTGATCCTACAAAATCCTCTAGATATTGAAAATAGTCCTCCTAGCTAGCTACCGTAAGCTTCTCGGGTGGATTGGCACCCCTTTTGTTTCGAAATCGAACTCACGACCCATTTAACTTGTACGCGTTAACAAACATATTTCATTTATTCAAACCTAAACCCAATTAAAATCTCATCTTACATAAACTGTCAAGAGCTCTGCCAAACCAATTTTTGTAATGAATAGTCTCCATAAACTCTAGAAAATCCCATTGATTCTCCTCCGTCATCCATTTCTAACCTCGAAGTTTTATCCTGAAGCATGTGAAGCACTCGAATAGAGTTTTCAACTTCAACTTTCTCTGTTAGTAGAGTTGATGATGATGTTGAAACGAGAGATAGAGAGTAGGATGTAGGGGTGCTAAACCGTATCTGTATCCGAGAAAATATCCGTAACCGTATCCGTTAGGATACGAATATGGTTACTCAAATCTATAATTGATAGGATATGGTTCCAGATATGGTTTTATAGTGAAATATCCAGATCCGTATCCGAAATATCCGAATACAAATTAGTCATTCTATTATAATAGTTTTAATCCGTATATTATGGATTTGAGGATAATTTTGATGATCAAGATGTCTAATCTTAGCTTTTCAGATATGATAAACATATTAATGACCTCTTTTGTATCATATGAAGTATACATATATATTTAATATTATATAGTTTTCTTATATCCGTTTTGTATTCGTATGCATATCCGCTTATATATTCGTATCCGTATCCAATTTGAGCGGATATGAATATGAATTTTCGTTACCGATGTATATCCGTATTCGTATCCGTATTCATTATAGGTAAGCGGATATGAATATAATAAGTATCATATGTGAATCGTATCCGGACCGAATGCACCCCTAGCGGAACGGGACGACTTAGTTTGGAGGGAAGTTAAGAGATGAGGATATTTTTGTAATTAATCACCCATGATTAAGGTTTTGGACGGTTTTTCTAACAGAGATTAAATTCAAAATATTTTAGAAAACTTGGGGACCTAATAACAATTTCAATAATATGGGAGACTAGGATATTATTAAACATATTTATCTTTAGCGAGGAACACGCGCAAGGAAAAACAAGTACAGAATCTCTCCGTGATCGTCCTCTCCGTCCTCAGATAAATAAAAGCCATTGATTCATAGGGATTCTCTCTGATCAGATTCCATCCTAGAGAGAATCTTCAAGGGTTTGGCTTTTGCTGAGAGAAACGTGGGTATAAATTGATGCGCATTCTGTGGTTCAATCAAAATCTTCAAGATATTTATTTCACTAAATGGCTGCTTTTTCTATATGGTTCCTGGTAAAATGGATTAATACTTTTCTTTCTTTATAATTTTCAATTATCTCTACAGTTCTGCTAACGTTTAGTTTTTTCTGGATGTATTTTATGTATTATTTTGTAATTTTTCTACTGACATTGGTTGCAGCAGACTCTGAACTTGATAGAGGAAGATTCATGCTTTTCTTCGAAATGGGTGGCATCAGGAAAAGAAATAACGGTAAAAAAAAAAAAACTGATCATTTATTCGAATTTTCAAGATTTTCGAAGTTTTTGGTCTATTTGCATACAAGTTAGAACTCATATTTATCCTCCTGAGTAATTTTCAAATCATTTGGCCCTTGAGTGTAAACTTAATCACTCGGAGATGTAGGTAAAGAAACTTCAATTAGCACTTGTTATAGGCT
Organism: Asparagus setaceus; assembly: GCA_012295165.1. Classification (NCBI taxonomy): domain Eukaryota; kingdom Viridiplantae; phylum Streptophyta; class Magnoliopsida; order Asparagales; family Asparagaceae; genus Asparagus; species Asparagus setaceus. The sequence continues at coordinate 5,141,779 of CM022704.1, read as the reverse complement.
CCTATTAACCTAGCCACTCCTTTTAGCATGCCAGAGGTTAACTCTTAATCCGCGCAAATTAATCCACATTTGATATATGCTAGGCTTGAAATTAAGAATATTCATCAAGCCTCAGTGGCCTTAGCAAATATTCCAATCTCATCCTTGATTTTTAGTCCCACATCGGTCAGAGTGAGGACTGGCTGGGAGCGAGAGCATTGTAAATTGAGACCTTGGTGCGGGGTTGAAAGCATCTTTGCGCTTGGGGCAATGACGCAGCTAATGAGGTACTAACCGAGGCGCGTCAATTGCTGGTTGAAAACTATTTCCAAACCCCCTCCTCGGCCCTTGGTTCAGCCTTGGGCCGTCGAGAATTTCTGGAAGGGCTCCCTCTAACCCAGGGTAAAGCCCTACAACTCTAACTTCTCTAAAACTTTCTAATTTATTGTTGTATGTATGTTAAAAAAAAAAAAAAAAAAAAAGAATAGTGGTAGTTCCTAGCGAAAAAAAGTTAAGCCAGTTTAAAGCTATGAAGGTGTAAAGAAATAAGATTATACTATTTAACTGATTAATTATCGGAGCCATGCCTTGTTTAACGAAAAGGTTATATAATTACATAACGCTATTAAGCTATCAGCTATCAGATTTAATTTTCCAATTTGAACGAGAAAACAAGAAAAACGAAATTAAAGCATTCTGTGCAATTTTTTCAAATTTAATATATAAGTCTTTTGATTAAAAAAATGTGTGATGTGGATCATTTTTATTCTGATTCAGGTGTTATCTGCTATATCAATAATATTTCATTGTAACCGTTAGGTGGCCTAGTGGGTAGGGGCTCACAAGGTCATGAGTTGATCCGTGTCTATAATATGTTGAACCCTAATTTTCAATTATTTAGTCCTTATAAGACTTGTCTTATTCGCCTGGGCTGTGAAAGGGGTGTTGGATACTAATGTGTGGACATAATTCCTTATTGAAAAAGATGAGAAAGAGTGATGAATTTAAATAGACATTGAGATCAAATACCTAATAGCTTAAGTTTTTGGGGTAAAATTGGTTCATACCTCATTAGCTGCATCCTTGCATTTTATTTTGTTATTTTTTTTATATAGTGGTATGGGTGAGCAAAAAAAAGGCTTGGACCTCATTGTTTTACTACACTTTTCAAATACCTTCTTGTTTTCAAGATATTTATTTCATTAAATGGCTGCTTTTCTATATCGTTCCTGGTAAAATGGATTAATACTTTGCTTTCTTTGTAATTTTCAATTATCTCTACAATTCTGCTAACGTTTAGTGTTTTCGGATGTATTTTATGTATATATTTGTAATTTTTCTACTGACATTGGTTGCAGCATACTCTGAACTTGATAGAGGAAGATTCATGCTTTTCTTCGAAATGGGTGGCATCAGGAAAAGAAATAGCGGTAAAAAAAAGATCATTTATTCAAAATTTCAAGATTTTCCGAAGTTTTTGGTCTCTTGGCATACAAGTTAGAACTCATATTTATCCTTCTGAGTAATTTTCAAATCATTTGGCCCTTGAGTGTAAACTTAATCACGCAGAGATGTAGGTAAAGAAACTTATAGGTTCCTATTAACCTAGCCACTCCTTTTAGCATGGCAGAGTTTAACTCTTAATCCGGGAGAATTAATCCACATTTGATATATGCTAGGCTTGAAATTAAGAATCTTTATCATGCCTCTGAAAACCGAAGCCAGATTCCATTACAGCAGGCTATTTTAAGTAAGCAAATATTAGAAGTAGCTAAATTATTTCACTATCTTTTAAATATTATGTTTTTATTGCAGATTATTGAAACCTTCATTTTGAATAAAAATCAGAACATCTAGAACGCTGCAAGTATTGCGGTCCGACTATCGTGGCGATTGGTCCGAATTTTGGGAAACATGGTGCATAGTATGAACTTCGGGGAAACGAAGATCATGATATGAATTTCGAGGAAACAAAGAGCGTAGAAAGAAGAGTACAAAAAGAAAAATGAGGAAAAAAAAGGCGATGAAAGAAAATCCAGTTTAGCACTAAATTATTTTTTGTTATGTATATTTTTCAGGAAAGCAAGGTTCCAGATAATATTAGCATCAAATCACATGATTGAAGATCTCACCAGCAAACATGTACTAACACATTGTGGGAAGATGCCAAAAACTTAATAACCAGAAAAATAATAATTAAGAAAAGAATAAGTACCCAAGGCAGCCAATAGAAATTTACTTTTATCAACAATGAATACGAATAATAAGGTCTCTTTTTTTTCAAAAAATACATATCAAATTGATGATAATGCAAGAAAGAGAATACGATACTTTAGTACTTACTTTAGAAATAAATATACTTACACCTATCCTCACGAGTCGGACAATACTATGTTATTTCCTCTGCTTGTATTGGTATTATTTACTTTATTCGTCGGAGCAATCGGAATTAATTTTGATCGAGGAGTAATGGATTTTGATGCGGCCGTGGTTATTGGCAAGAACTCATTGAATCCATCGTTTGGGCTCATAACAAATTAAAAGTTGCTCCTGCTACTCAGCCTAGAGTCTTGAGTAATGATGCATTAAGAAAAGTATTGCATTTTGGTGTGTATACGATAGTATACATTTCAATCTATTATTCTAAGCTTTCATACCAAGTTGAATCCAGAAAAATAATAATCCGCTTTCTGCTTTCTGCTTTGTTTTTGTACGAGCTGGTAAAGATGTTACTTATCTGTAGAGTTTCAGTAATTATGACTTAATGTGATTTCATGGTACCTCATGTATGCATGTTTGTGTTTGAGTTTTACTCAGTGTTGACTATTTTTATTTTTACAATCTTTTCTGGGGAATGGCTGGTGCGATTGTCGTTTTTACTACTGTAAAGGTTAAGGTATAATAAATGGACTAGTGTGAAAGCAACTGTAAAGGTTAAGGTATAACAAATAGCCTAGTGTGAAAGCAACTGTAAAGGTTAAGGTATAACAAATAGCCTAGTGTGAAAGCAACTGTAAAGGTTAAGGTATAACAAATAGCCTAGTGTGAAAGCAACTGTAAAGGTTAAGGTATAACAAATAGCCTAGTGTGAAAGCAACTGTAAAGGTTAAGGGTATAATAAATGGACTAGTGTGAAAGCAACTGTAAAGGTTAAGGTATAACAAATAGCCTAGTGTGAAAGCAACTGTAAAGGTTAAGGGTATAATAAATGGACTAGTATGAAAGCAACTCATTATTATAGTTACTACTGAAAAATGTTAAAAGACAACATTAAATCAGATTTAAGATTTGGATTAAAAATGAATATAAGGTATAGGTGTGTTATTTGTTTTTTCCGCACACCTTGTAGGCAGTGGTGGATCCAAGATTTTTAGAAGGTGGTGTCACCACATAACTAATAATAAAAATTGTCTCCTACAAATCTTCATATTTTGTTGAACAAAATGCATAATGCATCATTAGTAATGTTATCAAATACATCTTTTTCAATATATACCACTGAATAATTATTGAGACAATCATCACTTTTCTGTCTTCTATCTATCCTCAATATAAAAAAATACCTTTTGGTATTAGATCGATCACACGAGTGCACACAACATACAATGAAAATACCGAAATACAAACTTAATACATGAGACACTAAGATTTACGTGGTTCAACGCCACGATCAAATTCCACGGCCGAGAAGGAGAGGAGAGATTCACATTCACTCAATCAAATTACGGAGGTGAGGATAGGACTTTCAATCATGATGTTGTAACTTTCAAACTATCTCTCACCGAAGAACAAGTAGAGAACAAACCCTAATTATTATTATTTTTTATATGTATTCCCTATTCTCTCCCTTTGTATGCAACTGCCTAGCAACTCTAGCTTCCTCTGTTTTGTTGGCGTGTTAGAGCTCAAAGGTTCCCATGGCTCCTATGAAGTTTTCATCAAATCCTTTGTTTCCAATCCAATATTAAAAGTTAAGCGGACTCCACATGCATAGGCAACAAAATAAATCTCATTTGTTCATTTTCCAAGGGTTAAAAGACCATGTTCATGGGCCATCACTTCTTGTGGGCCGGTTCTAATAACTGGGGAATGTGGGCAATCAACAAGCTTCATGGATCATGGCACCTCCTCTTACTTAGGTCCGCCACTGTTACAGGGACACCTATTATAATTCCTAAAAGACATAAAATTTTGCAAAGATAAATAACACCGATATCTAATTGTTGAACCGTGCATTAGTGAAACAGGTTTTGTAACCTTTCAATTAGCTAAAAAAAATTTGAAACAAGTACATATGCAAATTAGATTGCATTGCTAAATACAACTCCACGAAAATACATAATTGTCAAAGTTTTTCTTTGAACCCTCAAGTTTACTCCTCATTTCCTTAATCCTCATCCTCCTCTCATTCCCTGTCCCCCAATTTATCCAACATTTCTTAAGCTTTCTCGACGCATTTTCCATAAGTCGATAAATGGCTTTAACGCTTTCACAAAATTTTACCTGCAACGTAAAATGAAGGTTCAAGATTAATATAAATTAAGATAACAAGAAAAAAGTAAAGTTTCGACTCAGTGTAGTAACTGTTATAAACAGTAAACAGATATTCCTAAAATGCTAACCAAATCAGAGGGGTCTAGTCACAGGCGTGTGGCTCCATGCCTTGTGGCAGCGACACATGTCCCCTTGACATGTGTCGCTGCCACAGCACGCCAGGTGTGGCTAGCATTGCTCAATCATTTTAGCATGATTTAGATTTACTAGTCTTCATTTTGCTGCAGAACTTTTTCAGGACAATTCAAGATATTTGGAGCAAGTCACTTGTTGAATACTTGAAAGATAACTTACTTACTAAAACTATGATAATATCACTATTTCCTTTGCAATCTCGGTGCCCTACATTCAAGATGCCAATACATACTCCAGGCCATTTGTTTCAAGTCTTAAGCTATGTTTAATTGATTGAAGTTACATGCATGACTATGTGCATGCTTGCATGCACATTTACAAATCTATAAATAGCCTATGATTTCAAACGTTTGTTAATAACTTCATTCTTAAAAAACGTTTCTCTCAAAACATCTGCAATACTACAAACTTGTTTCACAAAGTTCTTTGGAAAATTCAGATTTCTTTCTTGGAATTTTCAAATTTTGTTAATATCCGGGAAGAATATTTGCATTAACCCAAGCAAATTTGAATATCAAGTGGGGCAAATAATTCTTTAAGGAAAGTGTTTCACGCCTCAGAAATTGTCTCCTTCATTATTTTACTAACAAAACTATCTCTCACCGAAGAACAAGTAGAGAACAAACCCTAATTATTATTATTTTTTATATGTATTCCCTACTCTCTCCCTTTGTATGCAACTGCCTAGCAACTCTAGCTTCCTCTGTTTTGTTGGCGTGTTAGAGCTCAAAGGTTCCCATGGCTCCTATGAAGTTTTCATCAAATCCTTTGTTTCCTATCCAACATTAAAAGTTAAGTGGACTCCACATGCATATGCAACAAAATAAATCTCATTTGTTCATTTTGCAAGGGGTAAAAGACCATGTTTATGGGCCATCACTTCTTGTGGGCCGGTTCTAATAAGTGCGGAATGTGGGCAATCAACAAGCTTCATGGATCATGGCACCTCCTCTTACTTAGGTCCGCCACTGTTACAGGGACACCTATTATAATTCCTAAAAGACATAAAATTTTGCAAAGATAAATAACACCGATATCTAATTGTTGAACCGTGCATTAGTGAAACAGGTTTTGTAACCTTTCAATTAGCTAAAAAATTTGAAACAAGTACATATGCAAATTAGATTGCATTGCTAAATACAACTCCACGAAAATACATAATTGTCAAAGTTTTTCTTTGAACCCTCAAGTTTACTCCTCATTTCCTTAATCCTCATCCTCCTCTCATTCCCTGTCCCCCAATTTATCCAACATTTCTTAAGCTTTCTCGACGCATTTTCCATAAGTCGATAAATGGCTTTAACGCTTTCACAAAATTTTCCCTGCAACGTAAAATGAAGGTTCAAGATTAATATAAATTAAGATAACAAGAAAAAAGTAAAGTTTCGACTCAGTGTAGTAACTGTTATAAACAGTAAACAGATATTCCTAAAATGCTAACCAAATCAGAGGGGGTCTAGTCACAGGCGCGCGTGTGGCTCACGCACGCTGTGGCAGCGACACATGTCCCCTTGACATGTGTCGCTGCCACAGCACGCGTGGGGTGTGGCTAGCATTGCTCAATCATTTTAGCATGATTTAGATTTACTAGTCTTCATTTTGCTGCAGAACTTTTTCAGGACAATTCAAGATATTTGGAGCAAGTCACTTGTTGAATACTTGAAAGATAACTTACTTACTAAAACTATGATAATATCACTATTTCCTTTGCAATCTCGGTGCCCTACATTCAAGATGCCAATACATACTCCAGGCCATTTGTTTCAAGTCTTAAGCTATGTTTAATTGATTGAAGTTACATGCATGACTATGTGCATGCTTGCATGCACATTTACAAAATATAGCCAGATGCATATATCTAATTTTTTAGAGGATCCTACGTTGGATGCTTCAGGACATTCAGGAGACTAACACCTGTGCTCAAATAATACAGCTTCTGTTCAATCCAAACTCCAGAAGCCAAAGAATTTAAGCTAAAACAGCTCACACTTCACAAATTCTCATATACAAATATCCTAAATACCATGGTTAAAGGTCTTTAATCAATATCGGAAAATGATCACCCAAGAGGGTCTAGCCGAGTTGGTAGCTGCCTATGAGTAGTACTCCAAGGTCTTAGGTTCGACTCTTCTGGGGAGCATCCACACGAATTTAATTTCGTAGAATACCTGAGGCCATGCGTTAGGGAGTTCTCCTTAGCTAATCTTGGGGGTTTAATACTTAAGTTCACTCGCCAAACCAAAAAAAAAAAAAATTGCAAAACGATCAATACTTTTTCATTGGTTAAAATTAAAACCAAGTATTTTCAACTGCAAGAATAGAGCATTCATTCTTCTCAATCATCCCCAATCAGATTTGAACATCAGTTTTAGGATAGATCGGTCACCCATCATGTAATTATGTTGGAATATGGCGTATGATCAATTCCTTGTAATCTCTCTATTATTTTGCTACTGCTCTTTCTCATTTAATAGTTAGATACTCAGAATTACAATGGACTTTCAATTGTAACACAAATATTACTTAGTGAAAGCAATTAATGAACCAGATGGCTTTGCACTTATGCTTTATTTTCTGGAAGGCTTAATGAATTTTTTAGGTGCAAATTGAAATATTGTTCGGTTGTAAACCTGCATCAATCAGTGAATGAGTCTTTGAGAAAATAATGCAGAAATTTAGAGGCAATATCTGATTCATTGATTAGCTACTTAAAGCAAAAAAAAAAAATAATAATAATAATAATAATAAACAATAAAAAAAGAAAATTAAATTGTTCTCCAGCAAAAACTATGCATTAATTCGGCTTCTCTTGCTCGTGGCTTCCTTTTCTTGTAATCTTGTGCGTTGTTTTGTTAAACTCTTATTAATGGAACACGGAGGTAATTACGTAATGTTTCATTCGATTCCTTATCGTTGAAGTGTTAACGGTTGACATATGCACTGCCAGCTTCATCATTTTAACCATTTGAATAAAGTGTTAGCTTTAATTTAACACCAATACTTTCTGTATATCAATCTCCTCCACATCAACATTTTTATGTTGTTGTCAAGATAGAGAGTAGCACATGGAGTGGGGATCATTAATGGCCGCCTTCAATGGTTGTATTTTCTTCACCGGTCTCTTTGCGTGAACAACTAACACATGGATTTGGACCCCCTCGGAGTTTATCAAATTCGATTTTGGTGCTATCACAGTGGTTGCTTTGCCTCCACTCTCTCATTTTCTCCCATCAATTGATTGTTGAGGAAATTGGAAGTCCATCCCATGTTACATGTCTTATTTTCCTTTAAAACTTCGTACCATCTCCCTATTAAATGAGACACAAGGTGGCCACACAAAAATAAATTAATTAAAATAGTCATCCAAATTAAAGCTTATGAAAATTTTCATTGGCTGTTAGGTGGGAAGAATTTCATTAGCACTTCTCCTCGTTTGGTACGCGGGAATGGAGTCAAGTGAGAATGGAATGAATGTGGGAATGGAATGGATTTGATGTGGGAATTGAATGCTCATTCTCATTCTCGTGTTTGGGTGCAATTAGAGAATTAAGTGGGAATATCTTTAAGAAGGGTATATCTAGAATTTATTTCATTATATTTATTCTCACTTAAGTGGGAATATCAATTCTTTGATAACTCATTGGGAATAACAATTCTCACCTATTCCCACATTAAGAGGAACTGAGGAGAAGTGAGAATGACATTTCTAACATCCAAAAGCACATCACATTTGATAAGCATGAATGAGAAGTTAGAATTATATTTCATTCTCACTCATTCCCGCGATAGAATATCATACAAGGAAAAAAGATGGACAAAGTTTTTTTTTTTTAATTAGAGAACAATATTTTATGATAGAAAAGTGTTTCTCAATCAAGTGTTTTGGCCATTAGAGTGGTAGCTAGTTGTTGAATCTAGCATATCTCGGATCAATTGTTTTTTCCATCAATCCAACCTTTAGCTTATCCAAAAAAGAATGATACCCTTCACTAGTGCCCTTATTTCAAAAGGATCAAGATGAGGGAATTGACAAGCACAAAAAGGACGCCCGTGCTTAAAATTTTGGACAGCTTATCTCCAACAACAATGTTTTCAACTCACATGGGCTTGTTTGCAAATAAATCATCAACCTAGAGCTTTCAATGTACTGATATGTTAATTTGTTGTGGATAATATTATATTCTTCTAGGTTGAGGAGACACATTAGTGGTATTGATGGGAGCTTAGCCCTAAACCCATGTGCATGAGTCCACAAAAATAAAGGCATTATCATATTACTTGTTGGTAAGCATTGTGAAGTGCAAACAAAACTAGTTATTAAGGGGAAATTTTAGAAAAAGATGAAAACAAAAGAAAATGCAAATAGCGTGTTGGAGGTGAAGAGGGTTACAAGACTAATGCAGGCATTGATATCATGCAGTGAGAGAGTCTGAAATCAATTAGTCATGTTGATTTATATATGACCTTTTTTTGATGATTATTTGAATTTTGGACCTCCAATCATATCATAGATGTACATGGAAAATGTTTTGATTGCTTGCAAGATTTAAACGTTGCTTTGTTAGTAAACGAACATTTTAACGAGTTAAAGGAGTTGTGGGCATTTGACGTTTTTCACGAGGGGAAGGTGCATACATTTCTAAACGAGTTAAATGTTGCTGTTTTTTTTTTTAATTTCTATATCATAATTAGTTTTTTATTAATGTTTTAATACTAATAATCATGAGGCTAAATTTATGTATCGTTTGGTTGTTTCCATTTATAATGATCTTTAAGCACGTTTTACCTAACACATTTACTGTTTTTGAAGCATCTTATAATATATGTTTATTAAACATCTATTTTCAGCAACTTATATAAGTTGCTTCTATAAACTATTTATATAAACAACTTATTATAAGCTTTTCTTGTAGGATTCACCCTCCTCAATGTGAGTCATTTTAATTCTTACGCGAGAATGTATAAGCCTCTAGTCATTCTTGCCAACATTTTTTTTTTTTTTTTTTGTCCATAGTTTTCTTGCAAAAACATATCACAATCCTAATGTCTTCAGCCGCTCATTTTGATTGGACCTTGACGCCACGTGGGCCGACCAAAAGGTGGGGGCCCAATGAGATAGTTCCAGCACGGCACCAAATATATCCCATGCGCATGTCTTCTTTAGTCACTAATTGGCCGGATATATAGCCAATGCACTTAGATTCTTGTAGCTCCTCTATTTAGTAGACATTAAAGCTATAATCAATGTTTAGGTCACCATCTTAATTTACTAATCTTAGAACTCGCATTGGCGGCTATAAGATAACATAAATTTCCAAGGTTGGCTCTTAGTTTGTGGAATAAAATATAATGTTCAAATATTTGGTTAGTGACAGAGACATTAAGAGTTTATAAAACACAATTATATAATTAGATTTAAATCTAATTGGTTGTATTGCCCTATTTTAGAAGCTAATTATACCCAAAAATATTTTAATATTGTGATTGACCATTGATTGAAGCCGAGGTATACAAAATTTTGGGATTCAAATTTAAATTTTAACAAGTATCTCTCAGACTAATTTTTTCAACATCTAGAATCAGGAGGGAACTAATTGATTATTATGAAGAGATAATTTAAGCTTATCACGGTGAGAATACATACTCATATATATGGTTAGGGGAAATATCTAATAGTCTTATAATGATACGTAGAAGGAAAGTATCGAGTTAAAAATACAGCAAAAGCCTAGCTACATTCAATTTTTCGAAAATAAACATTTAAGCAGTGCATAATAAGCCAAAAAATAAAATAAAATATTACCTATTTTGCCTCAAACATGTATCATTTTCTTTCTAGAAAAAAGTAGTTGTAAACTATGCGACAAAAATAACTCAACACACGAAGTATTGACTCAAAGGACCAATTTCTCTCATCAAATTAATTACCTGATTTCATAGAACTGAGACTGAAGCAAATTCATAGTGCTAGCCTATCATTAAGACTTTAAAGGGAAAAAAAACAGAAAATAATATGAAAACAAGCTCACTTACAATGTTTTCGGCGGTGGTTCGTTGAACACTTAGATTTTGGTCGGCAAGAAATTAGTTGGAGAACATGATTGTCTAATGTTTATGTTCTTGAAATGAGTTAAGTGGGCGGCTAATGTGAAGACTAGAAAGACAGGGGACGAGTAAAGTTTGCTATTTGAAAGAGACTCATGTTTACAAATGCAGTTTACAGCTTTCTAATTAGGAGATCGATCTCGCATTTGGGAGAGCTTTTTTTTTTTTTTTTTTTTTGTCAAAGTAGCTTTTAAGCTAGTTTTTCATAACTATGTATTTGGTAGGTTTTAAGTCTCATTTAAAAATTTGTTATCCACTAATATTTTAAAATAGTTTATAAGCTCATCTAAATGAGCTAAGTCCGACAAAGTAAATGACTACTCTATCCATAAATTTTGAATAAAATTTTTATTGTAAAAGCCAAAACTACTAAAACCAAAGATAACTTTATATACATAATAAAAATAAGCCCTCTGAATATTGGCTTGGTAATAAATATTTTCAGTGCTGTAAACAGCTTTGGAGAAAATTTTACAAACTTACCATTGTTATATTTTAGGGTTTTGTAGGAAAAGACAATAAACTTACCATAATTTTTAACTTTTTTTTTTTTGTTTGTTCTCCATAGTTTTCTTGCAAAAACATATCACAATCCTAATGTCTTCAGCCGCTCATTTTGATTGGACCTTGACGCCACGTGGGCCGACCAAAGGTGGGGCCCAATGAGATAGTTCCAGCACGGCACCAAATATATCCCATGCGCATGTCTTCTTTAGTCACTAATTGGCCGGATATATAGCCAATGCACTTAGATTCTTGTAGCTCCTCTATTTAGTAGACATTAAAGCTATAATCAATGTTTAGGTCACCATCTTAATTTACTAATAATCTTAGAACTCGCACTGGCGGCTATAAGATAACATAAATTTGCAAGGTTGGCTCTTAGTTTGTGGAATAAAATATAATGTTCAAATATTTGGTTAGTGACAGAGACATTAAGAGTTTATAAAACACAATTATATAATTAGATTTAAATCTGATTGGTTGTATTGCCCTATTTTAGAAGCTAATTATACCCAAAAATATTTTAATATTGTGATTGACCATTGATTGAAGCCGAGGTATACAAAATTTTGGGATTCAAATTTAAATTTTAACAAGTATCTCTCAGACTAATTTTTTCAACATCTAGAATCAGGAGGGAACTAATTGATTATTATGAAGAGATAATTTAAGCTTATCACGGTGAGAATACATACTCATATATATGGTTAGGGGAAATATCTAATAGTCTTATAATGATACGTAGAAGGAAAGTATCGAGTTAAAAATACAGCAAAAGCCTAGCTACATTCAATTTTTCGAAAATAAACATTTAAGCAGTGCATAATAAGCCAAAAAATAAAATAAAATATTACCTATTTTGCCTCAAACATGTATCATTTTCTTTCTAGAAAAAAGTAGTTGTAAACTATGCGACAAAAAATAACTCAACACACGAAGTATTGACTCAAAGGACCAATTTCTCTCATCAAATTAATTACCTGATTTCATAGAACTGAGACTGAAGCAAATTCATAGTGCTAGCCTATCATTAAGACTTTAAGGGGGGAAAAAACAGAAAATAATATGAAAACAAGCTCACTTACAATGTTTTCGGCGGTGGTTCGTTGAACACTTAGATTTTGGTCGGCAAGAAATTAGTTGGAGAACATGATTGTCTAATGTTTATGCTCTTGAAATGAGTTAAGTGGGCGGCTAATGTGAAGACTAGAAAGACAGGGGACGAGTAAAGTTTGCTATTTGAAAGAGACTCATGTTTACAAATGCAGCTTACAGCTTTCTAATTAGGAGATCGATCTGGCATTTGGGAGAGCTTATTTTTTTTTGTCAAAGTAGCTTTTAAGCTAGTTTTTTCATAACTATGTATTTGGTAGGTTTTAAGTCTCATTTAAAAATTTGTTATCCACTAATATTTTAAAAAAAATAGTTTATAAGCTCATCTAAATGAGCTAGGTCTGACAAAGTAAATGACTACTCTATCCATAAAATTTTGAATAAAATTTTTATTGTAAAAGCCAAAACTACTAAAAACCAGCATAACTTTATATACGCAATAAAAAATAAGCCCTCTGAATATTGGCTTGGTAATAAATATTTTCAGGGCTGCTGTAAACAGTTTGGAGAAAATTTTACAAACTTACCATTGTTATATTTTAGGGTTTTTGTAGGAAAAGACAATAAACTTACCATAAATTTTTTAACTTTTATTTATTATTATTATTATTTTTGACAAGGTAACTTCCCCCACAATCTTTTGGATCATAGGTATCAAACCCTCGGCGTGGCGTGGCTAAGGGGCACCCCAACGCACCGTCTCGGATATTCCAGGAAATTAAATTACTGTAGGTGCTCTTAAGGAGAATCGAACCTAAGACCTTGGAGTGCTACTCATAGGCAGCTTACCAACTCAGTTAGACCCTCTTGGGTATAATTTTTTAACTGAACTATCATGACTAACTGTGTTAGTGAAGATTAGCGTGTGAAGTTTTAAGGTATTGCTGCCTTTAATTACACTTTTGCAGTGAGATGTTTTTTGAGTTGGAAAGTTATAATGAGCATCGGTAATTTGTGTTTATAGTTGTATTATTAATGTTGTTAGAGGTTTTTCCCCTTCTAATTTTAAAGTTTATGGTAGTTTTTAATAATATAAATAGTTTAGTGTTTATCTAATCTTACTACATATTTGAAAATGATATGTAAGTAAGTGAGATTGATTGCAAATTCTAGGATGACAAATATTTTCACATATCTAGCAGTAGATAGATAGTGGTTAGAAGTTTATACAATGTTAAGAATTGATCAAGTCGATTAAACAACAATGGATGATAGCCAGGATGAATTAGACGTTTCAAAATTCTACGTATAATTAGGGTCAACTATGATTTATAAATCATTTATGATGAATGAGAATGAAATTCATTGCTCTTGGCTACGATTGGTCATCTTAATATGACCTTTTATGCGCCAATGAAATAAAGAGTCTTGAAAAGAATGTTGCCGGCAATAAAAAGTAAGGTAAAACGAGTGAGAAAAAGCAAGGAGAGCAAGAATTCAAAGGAGAAAGGACTTTGTACTTGTTCATTACCACAAAAATATGAGAGAAATGTAAGAGGGAAGAATGAATTTAGCATTAATTTAGCGGCGACCTTATGAATGTTTGATCTAATATATTATATTTTTAATTCTAGTCGACTAATTTTCTCAAGCAAAGAAAATTGTAGTTGACTAATACCTTAAAATTTTATTCCACATGTACACGAGTAACACCATGAAAATAACATTCAACTCTCTCCGCTCTAATTTTTAATTCTGATTGACGGACTCTTTCCTAAAGTCAAATTTTCAATTTTCAAACAAAAGTATTTAAATCTGAAATACAATTACAGTGTTATCAATGCTGTGAAATTTTATTCAAACTTATGAAAATTTTCTTTTTTCTTTTTTCTTTGTCATCTAGTTTTCTTGCTATAAGAACAAAAACACTATCAACCTAAAAATAATATTAAATCAAAAAGTTTTTTGTCAATAGACCCAAAGTTCTACTTTCATATTTTAAGCTCACTCACAAGAAGTCTAAATTAATAACTATATTATTTTTAAAGAATTAACAACATTATTCGGTTTAAGATGCTATTGTTGAGTTAAAAATAATATAGAAAAAAAAAAGATTTAGCAAGTGGATAGATTTAAAAATAAACAACAGTAAAATTTTGGGTTTAAAAATAAAAAAAAACCATAAAAAATGCCTCCGCGTCTATCATGGGCCAAACGACCATCACGCTGACGTTGCCGTCCAAACAACTCGAATCTTATCGTCATCACTGACCGCCACGTGTGCTTCCAACCTCCAGGGGCCTTTTCGTCAACAAAACATATAAATACAACCCCCAATGGCCTCCTCCTTCCCTTAAAAAAACAAACTCTCAGGATCTCCGCCCGAATTTTTTGCTCCGTTTTATTCGGCGGATGACGAAGGTTTACCCGAACGCTCCCTCGACCGAATCTCCGTCCACTCCGCCGTCAGATTTGACGGCGGAGAAGGAGGATGTGATGACGGTGTGGAGAAAGTCGCTGCTTTTCAACTGCCAGGGGTTCACGGTGTTCGACGGAGAAGGGAATCTCCGTTTCCGGGTGGATAGTTATTCCGGAGGGCGAAATGACGAGATTGTCCTCATGGATTCCTGTGGAAAGCCCCTCTTTAGTATTAGAAGAAAGGTAATTTTTCTTGAAATTTTAATTCTTTTGGTTAGATTTGAAACTTGGGATCCTAGATAGATAAAGTTTTGTTTGCCAAGATTCTGTTTTTTTAATTTTTGTTAATAATATAAATTTTAAAGTGGAAATAAATTATACTTGCCTAGTAGATATCCTATCAGAACTATCCTCATAGAATAAACATAAATGGAAGAATTAGTAATTCCAAAACTAACCCTCTAACGATCTGTGAATGTCACATATATCTCTTTTTCTATGAGTTGTTCTCTATACGTTGTTGTTCTGATCGAATCCTTACTCGTTTTTGTGAGGATGGAACTTGTGTTTCTTGATTTTGATTAAGGGACTGATTTCATTAATCCTTAACTTATTAATGATAATTATTAACTGCAGTTTGATAAAATGTGTTATTTTTTGGAGGAAAAAAAATGATGTTTTTCGTATCTTCAGTTGCAAATATGTTCAATGAAGAAAAAAATGACAGTAGTTATAGTTGTATTATTATTATTTTTTGGCGAGCAAAATAATCCTAATGTTTTCCTCTGTAATTTGAGTTATGATATATAATTATGCACAATGGATATTTTTCCTATTTAATCCTCCCAATGAGTTATCTATATGCAAATTATTGTGAAATTTCATGCAGTTTACTCGTAAACTCACAAACTCCGGGGTGTGTTCGATTTGAAGCAGTCAGAACAACAAAATGCAATAGGAACAGTTCCTAATATTCAAATTGTTGAAATACTCTTCAAATTTTCACTCATATGCAACTCTCTATATTTCTTTTCCATTTTACTTTTGTAATAACTTTTTGCTGTTATAACGATATTAGATCAAAATATGTTAGAAATTTAGACACTCGGACTCCATTGAAGAAATGCTTATTCTAACTAGTTGACTGATAATGTTACAGAGACTGAGTCTAACCGAGACCTGGCTAATCTACGACCAAGAAGAAACAGTCGAGCCTCTCTTTTCAGTAAAGAAGCACGTGACCCTCCTCCCCTCCAAGGGGCTCGCTCACGTGACCCCTTGTCGTCTACGCAGCCCTCACTCGTATTCCATCGAGGGTTCGTATACGCAGCGTAGCTGTACAATCTACGACGGCCAACGGAATACAGTGGCGGAAATACGGAGGAAAGAAGCCCCTAAGGGCGTTGCTCTCGGCGGCGACGTATTTCGCCTTGTAGTTCAGCCGGGGGTAGATTCGTCATTTAATATGGCGATGGTCATCGTATTGGAGCAGATGTACGGATCGTAGATGGTAGAGCTACGGTGTATACGAAGGGCGTGTAGAGAGAGGCTATACATGTATATGCATCTTGAATCATGTGGTTGGAAGATTTTTTGCTTTTTTTCTTTTTTTGTCTATGCATTTGTTGGGTGTATAGATTGGAGATTTACACATCTCTTTTTCTTTATCTTTTTTTTTTTTTTCTTACTCCATTTATGATTTGAGATGTAGATCATTTGTTATGATAGAGACTATAGGTTCAGTACATTTTGCATTGACTGATGGTACATTTACCTGCTCTTGAGAGAAAAATATGCTCTTGATGTTGACTTCTGCGCAAATCACGTAATTTTTATCGCAAAATTTGTGTGGCTTTGGATGAAATTATAAAGGTAAATTACACCAAACCCTAGTGAACTTTGGTAGAAAAACCCCAATATCTTTTGGGTAAACTACATTAAACCCCCCAATAACTTTCAAAATGTCTTTTTATGTTATTTTTTGGCTCTGATTTATGGGGGTTGTCGGCAAAATACAGAAACTTATTGGGGGTTTTTCTATAAAATAGAAAAGTTATTCAGGGTTTAGTGTGTGTGATTTGGAAGTTCATAGGGGTTTACTACAAAACGCTAAAAGTTCACAAGGGTTTACTGTAATTTATCTAAATTATAACTTATCCTCAAGTTGCAAGTATTGAATGGAATTTGCACACTAAGTTGAACATTAACTCAGGTCTTAACAATTATTATTTATTTCTTAGGAAAAACAAAAGACATTTTTGGCCTCAAGCATGTCACTCTCTGTAACCTAACTAAGTCATGCGACTGAGCCAGCAAGCACGAATATTGATGCGTGTGTATTAACTCTTTGAAGCTGTGTGTTCTAAAGAGTGGTGTCTTTTGGCTGTTGGTTGTCAAAATCAGTGGTTTCTTAGCTGTTGGCTTCACACCTGACTTCATACCTGCACTTGGCCTAAAAAAAGGAGCATCTTTTTGCTGGGAAATATCTAATAAAAAGAGAGAGTCTACACTTTCTCAAAAATCTAACTAGGGTTAGATTTTGGGCGAGGTTAAGTTTATTAGACGCATGCCCCTCCTAATAGAGAGTGAGAGCGACACTCGAATTGGGCGAGTGTCCCTAGAAGTGCTCAATAAAAAAATGTTACAGCTGTAACTAATCCTATTTTTTCTAATGTAAGTTCCTTTTCTTTGTTTGCCTATGTGCTACATGGGCCGCAATAAATGAGAAAAGAAATATATAGCTCTCTAAATAAAGGGTTGATTTTTTAAAAAAAAAATCTAAAAAGTTTCAAATTTATCAATTAATCCCATATAGTTATAACTTCTCGTCGCATTCATATTCCCGTTAGTTTGGATGGAAAATAAATATTATATTGACCAAGATATCCCTTTCTTTCTATTAGATTTTACTCCAATCGGTAAGTGGACAATCTTTCTTGTTTTTACTTTTATTTTATTTTTATTAATTCACAAAACTTGCACCAAGAGGAGAACAAAGGGATCCTTGATTTTTTGCAGTTTCTTTTTCCTAATAAAATCCATAAATGTGCATTTCATGTATGTCATGTTTTCGATAACCCAGTTCGAAATTGAACCTAAGACCGTGTGAGCTATATTGGAACCTCCCAACCGTCCTGATCACCTGCGGTGGGTCACATATGTCGCTATATATAGAAGAACATAATTAAAATTGAAACCTTGAAAGCACATAGAAAGAATCCAGAAGCTAGAGACAAAACTGAACGCTTGAAGCACCTGATCTCCCACTTTGCCAGCTAATATGCACCCTTGTCATTCACACAATTAATGGTATCCACAAACCCTTTACACGGATATCACGAGTAATGTACACTCTTGCCATTGATATGTGGATGTCAATCTCATGCGCTGGGAAGCCAAAAAAAAAAAAACTCTTTTTGGATTTTTCTTTTATGATAATTTCATTGGCCAGGAGAAAGAATAAAGAGGAAAACTTTAGACGTTTGAAAGCGGTCTGCACTAATTGATTAAGGGGGAAAAAGGACATAAATAATTAGTAGCCAACACGGTTAACATACCATCGCTCCAAATCTATCTAATCTATCTATCTATCTATACTATATACTAAAGTAAGGCCCTAGATTACCACTTGGCAACTTGTGGTTATTTTGATTTTTATGAATTTATTTTCCTTTAGATTTTTAATTAATAAATATAAATAAATTCCTATAAACATTTATTCTTCTCATTACTCCATCATTTAGTTTAACCTTCCCCATTCTAACAGTTACTTTTTTATACTAATACTTCCCTCTGATGAATAAATAAATATGATTATGCACTATACTGTAGATTGTACTCTAAAACTTTCATACAATTGATATTACAACTAATAAAATATGGTACTTGATAGAAGCATATAGCCATGAATATGGAATATTTGGGTTCATCTCCTTTTCCCGTTAGTCACAACAATGAGCATATTAGTTGATTAATTATTAAATGTAGTAATATCATTATATTAATTGATTGTTAACTGTAGGAATATCATTAATAGGGATGAGGAACTTGATGCAAGAAGATGTGGAAGATGCGGTTGGCGACAACTTCCCAAATGCTACATAGCCTCGTCTATCGACAGTATTTTACACTTTGGTTTTTTTGGTTTATATCCCAGGTTTTGGGACGGTGTCTGAAGCTATACTTATCTGTGTTTATGTTTTAACAAAGTGGTGTTTATATGGTGTGCTGGAGGTCCAGCCTTAACTTTCCGCTAATCACGTTCGATGGAGTTTTGTTGGAATTACCTTATGTAGTAACTGTGCATTAGGTGACGACAAGGTCCTCTCCCTAATTTCTAGTTTAATCGTTCGGTTTTTTCTACTATCTCCACTTGCAGGTTGGTTTGTATGATATTTTATTATATGAAATGAACAGGGTATCTCACCCTGTTTTCTACTTCAAAAAAAAAACATATATTCTCATAGGTTTTGATTGATCACGATCCCTTTGTGTAAACATCTTAGTTTTCATTGTCGATCACCACCTGGGCAATACGACATGACTCATGAGATCATATTTGCCACTATGGTAAGTGGTATGCACTTTAGTTGTAAATTTTCATAAGATAACTCTTTTATTGTATCATTCTCTCAAATGGCATAAATTTGTTAGTTGGATTGACAAACAGAGTGATGTGATATATATAAGGTTGAGTCTCAAGGAAGCAGCATTTGCAAAGCATAGATGACAAAATATTTCAGGAGTAGCTACCATCTTTTATCATATTCCAAATGAGGACATTAATCCATCCAATTTGTTTGCGCTGATTTTTCTTATTTTGTGCTTCTTTTGTTTCTGGGTGTTCATATGGGTGGTGTTATGGGTAATTTTTTTTGTGAAACAATGCTGTAAATAGTTTCGAATCTCATCTTTGACTGGGGGTGAAATTTATACTAGTAACAACCATATCATAGTAGTAATGTAGTTGGCTGGGACATCTGTCAACTACATTGTGAGCCCACATTATAGAGGTAATGTATTTATTAATTATCATCATCATTTTTACAAATATTAGAACATTAGCCTATTAGTTTAAGTTCAATATTTTGTTTTTATGTCCCATGACTTTATATTTGTATTTTTCACATTATACATATTTCATACCATCACATATTGCTAAATCCATATAATTTGCTATTTTTGTTATGCTACAGTCATTCTATTTTATTTCTTTAATCATTTCTTTCTCAATGGACAGGGGACACCGCATGTTCATTTTGCAGTGAGATGCCTGAAGATGACGATCATTTATTCTTAAAATGCAAGTTTGCTAAGGAAGTATGGCCTCTTTTCTTGCCTTTCCTTAATATTGCTAATCTCCCAAATGATTTCAGTGATGTTATGGGGTCATATGGTTCATTCCTGAATGACAAAGACAGCAAAGAGTTGTCTTTCCTACTCTATGTTGGTGTCTTTAGAGAGCAAGAAACAATTCTATCTTCAATCAAGTCTTTACCACTCCAAGGAAACTGGCGTTTAACTCTACCCACTTCATACTTTTGTGGACAGGATATTCTTCAACTAAGCGGGGTAGTAGGATCAAGGAAGTGGTGGCTAAGAGGGAACTTGCCAGATTGTTACTACAGGAGGACTCTTCGGTCGACATAGCTGATGTGGATGATAACTTTTAGTAGCGGTGGTACAAGTTTGCTGGACTTTGAGTACAAGTTTGCTGGACTTTGAAACCATTTTGTAGCTATTTTGCTTCCTCTATTTTGTATTTATAACACTAGTTGTGTATTCGAGCTCATGTGAGCTTGGAAACTATGTAATTTTTTGGTCTTTAGTAGTGTTATTGTGTGGACTAATTATCTTGGGTTAGTTTTAATGAAATGTCTATAACTCAAGTAATAGGTGACAGCTATGATCCTCTCTCTATTCTTAATATGAATCATTTCATTGATACTAACTAAGGCAACCGCACCATGGTATCTGCTATTTTGTCTATATATATACATATATGAATAGGGCATTGCGCTCTATTTTTTCAGTCAAAAAAAAAAAAAGAAGAAGAAGAAACAATTGCATGTCCTCATTCCCTAATAACCATCTTTAGTTGAACCTTTATGACCAATATTAAATTGTAATAATCATTTTTAATCACACCATTATAACCACTATCAAATATTAAATTCCTGTGCATCACACGGGTAAAACTTAAAATAGATCAAACGATCAAGAAAAGATTGTTAATGATGTCTAAATAGTTACTTTTATAATTTCGCTTATCTTTGTAAGTTGTAACATAAAAAAAATCCCTACAGCATCGCGTGGGTTTAACACTAATACAGAAGTAAAACATTGTTCGGGGTTCTAGTTATTAGTTTAGGGGTTTTCTAAAATTAACCCCTAGATAGAATCTATGATTACGAGGAGGAAGAAAAACACAAGATGTATTCTATTATCTACAACCAAAAATCAATACACACACCCCCTAAGCAATACCAATATATCCTTCCTGTAAAAAGGCTTCTTTGTTTATATACCCTTAAATCATGTGTATTGTAAAACTACACCCAAATCATCAACTTTGAAAAAAAAAATCTTAAATTAACAAATCAACAACTTGATTTTGACTTGTTGGTGATATTTTACACTACAATCGCAAGTTAGCCAGTCAAAGTTGATGATTTGTTAATTTGAGGATCCGGATATATATATATATTTTTAAAGTTGAAGATTTCAGGGTAGGGATAGTTGCACAGATATTAGATTTGAGGGATAGTTCTGTAAATACACCTGATTTAAGGGGGTATCTATAAAAAAACCTAAAGAAAAGGGTTAGAATAAGAGTGGACTTGGTTCATGACCGGTTTGAGACCCGTCGTCGTCCAAGGGCGCAGAAGTTGCTCTTCAAGAAATGAAATGTTGGATTTGGAGCAGAAACATTTCGGATTATTTTAATTTCTGACATCTGTTTCACAACAAGTGAAGAAAACGAGAAACTACTTCAACTCGGAAATAGACCGAAAACTTAATAAAACACAAAATAAGGGAAAATGGCTTCTAGCCCCTTGGATCTAGAAATCTATGTGTCCAGGTCCCATGAAAAAAATCAAAAGCCGAAAAACCCCTAGACCGAAAGAAATAATCATTTAACTCCCTCATACCACTTTACCGCGCATTTCTTTTTTTATTCCCTATTTTACCCCTTTCTCCTCATCATCTCGTCTCGTCTCCTCATCAATTACATCCTCATCCTCATCATCAACCTCCAACCTTTATTGCCATACATGCTCCTCTTCCATGGTCATCACAATGTCACTTTGTCGAATTCTCCGTTGATATGCCCTAATTTCTTCTTTGTTCTCAAATTTGCTCTCGGCGAGTCACTGAGATCTCCGATCATCGGTTCTGGCGATGTCGGTAGAGGTTATAATGTCAAGGTCGTCATCGGCATCATCGTCCCATTCTGAGTCGTTACCAAGCCAATATCTTTGACCTTGGTTTGCCTTATTTTGGCACGGAACTTGTCTCCCATTGCGATTGCAGCTTCGCTAATATTGGTGATTTTTTTTTATCGCGCATTTGGCACATATGGGAGTCGAACCCAGGCCCCCCACAAGGGAGCGACACCGCTTTGCCATGTAACCTACTGGGCCGCCCAACATTAGTGGTTATTGACATGATTGTGGATTGATGAAATTCTTAGTGGAGTTGTACGATTCTCTTTTTTTCTTGATTTTTTAGTTTTGAGCAAAAGAAAAATTTTTTAGAGTACAAATTAAAATGGGAAAATTGTGTCCAGGCCCCAAAAATTGAAACTACATGTGACCGGGCCCCTCCAATTATTGAATGTGTGGATCACCCCAACGATTCGCGATTTGTGTTCGGGCCCCTCGCGTCGACCAAATCTGGTGAAGGCGTATTTTGGAAAAACAAAATGCCCTTCTCCTTCTTCCCCGAACCGCCCATCTACTCAACCATTAATGGCGTCGATGGGGAGTGGAGGAAATCTCCTCCCTTTGCTCTTGAAAACTCTTCTTGTCCTAAAATTCTCGCCATTACTCCTTCGCCATTACTCCTTCTACCTTCCCTTCATAATGGTAGAAGGATATCATCTGCGTGGTCTCATCAGGTGACAAAGCCGTTTTCTTAAAGATTAATTCTGTAACCACCATGATGGATATCAAATTTGATCGTCGAGAGAGGTTAAAAATCCCATATGAGTCTTTATCTTTGTCATACAAGGATGAAGCAACATACGGCAACCTCAATTTGTCCATTGAGAACGAAGGTGATCTGGCATCTATGATGGAGCATTGCCGCAATGTTGGGTTAAAAGAGATTCACGTGAAAGCTACTCAAGTAACAGAGGATTCATATATTATCTATGACGAGGAGCAAGATCTAGAAGACCAGCAAGATCTAGAAGACCAGTAAGTTTAATATTTATGACGTTACATGTTAAGTCAAAAGAGTTTTATGTTAAGTCTAATTTATTGCACGTTAACTGTAAGTCGTTACATGTTAAGTCAAAGACGTTACATGTTAGGTCTAATTTCGATTCTTGTTAAGTCTAATTTTCGGGTTATATCTAAATTCCGGTTGATGTTAAGTCTAATTTTATTTCATGTTAAGTCTAATTTTATTTCATGTTAAGTCTAATTTTCATGGTAACTCTAACTCGGTTCATGTTAAGTCTAATTCCAATTGATGTTAACTCTAATTTTAGTTATTGTTAAGTCAAATTTTTAAGTAAAGTCTAATTTCACCATGTTAATTCTAATTTGTCTTCATGTTAAGTGTAATTTTTATTTCATGTTAAGTCTAATTTTATTTCATGTTAAGTGTAATTCCAGTTGATGTTAAGTCTAATTTTATTTCATGTTAAGTCTAATTTTAGTTCATGTTAAGTCTAATTATATGATTAGTTTTTGATTATTTGTTTCTATTCAAAACATTTACAAAGACAAAAAATAAAGATTAGCGTCGACATCTACTTCGATTCGGTTAGTCTTTCGGATAGGATTCCCAATGATAATCCTCTGCGGAAAATGTTATGATGATTGATGACATGATAAACAATACGAGAGGATTCTGCTTGGTGGCACAATGCTTTAACGATGAGGGCAACGATTTGACGGGCCAAAGAATTAAGATTAGCTTTGCAATACTATTCGTTTGCCAAAAATTTGAGTACGATTTTGAAAAGAATGAACCAAAGCGTATTCGAGTTTGTTGCGGTTTAAGAAAACCAAAAGTTGCCCGTGGATGTTATTTGCCTCTCCACCCAAAGATGAAAATAGACTTGAAATAAAAAGTTCGTGAACAATCACACTTGTGGTCGACATGGCAATAATGCTTGGCCAACGTAGGGCCTCCCGACAATTCATTGCGACCAATTACAACCCATGTTAAAGGACCGGCCGAATATACCCTATTGATGTAAAGAAGGAGCTTTTAAGTTCTTTTGGGCTAAGGGTCGAGTATAGTAAGGTATGGTGGGGTAAAGAAAGAGCACAAGAACAATTATACGGTGATGCTCATGAGTCCTATGATCAATTACGATGGTAAAGTATCTATCCTATACAAATTAATTTTATGAATGGAATGTAAGTCATTACACCGCATGTTAATTCTATTTCATTGCATGTTAATTCTATTCAAGCGCATGTTAATTCTATTCCATTGCATGTTAATTCTATTTCATTGCATGTTAATTCTATTCAATGCATGTTAATTCAATCTTACTTCATGTTAATTCTATTCCATTGCATGTTAATGCTATTCAACTTCATGTTAATTCAATCTCACTTCGTGTTAATTCTATTCCATTGCATGTTAATGCTATTGAACTTCATGTTAATTCTATTTCATTGCAAATTAATTCTACTGCATTTCACGTTAGTTCTGTTTATTCCAACTTGATTCCGTATGCTGTTAATTCTAGCTCTTTTTCTTAACATGAAATTTAGGTATGTAGAAAATGTTAAGGAGACAAATCCAGGAAGCTATATTCATGTTGAACAAAATGAGGGAAGGTTTACAAGATTATTCATTTGCTATGCCGCTTGCATAAATGGTTTTTTGCGTGGTTGTCGACCACTTATATTTTTGGATGGGACCTTTCTGAAAGATCGATTCAAAGGAATACTCCTCAGCGCTGTAGCATACGATGGAAATCAGGGGATATTTCCACTAGCCTATTGCATATGCGATCAAGAAAATAACGTTAACTGGAAGTGGTTCTTACAAGGTTTTATGTCAATACTCTTTCTAGGCTATCTTTATACTTATTTTGAGTCATGTTAAGTATAATTTCATTTCATGCCTAACTTGTTTCGTGTTTATTCTAAATTCAGTATGTTAATTGCAAATTTTGGCAGGTTTGTGGTCTATACTCTATGAAAGGCCAGATCCATACAATCCTCCACATCAGCTAGTTATAATATCGGATGCGGATAAGGGAATCGAGAAGCCGTTAGAGAGTTTTTCCAGATGCTCTACACTCGGATGTGTTCTACATCTAGTGGAAAATTCGAGTCAAAATTGAAGGACTTGGGACTAAAGGCAAAGGATACTCAGATTCGGTAATCTATTACAATCGACTTGTTACAAGTATACTAAAGCGAATGGAACGATTATATGGGCGACATTAAGGCGATAAGCGAAAGGGCATATAATATTGTCATGAACTACGCCCGCAGAATCGGGCAAACGCGTACTTTCCTGGAATTAGGTAAAGTATAAGCAATATAATGTTAATTGTATGATGAAGTAAAAATCCACTGCATGTTAATTCTATTTCAGTGCTTGTTAATTCTATTTCACTGCCTGTTAATTCTATTTCACTGCATGTTAATTCTATTCAACTGCATGTTAAATCAATCTCACTTCATGTTAATTCTATTCCATTGCATGTTAATGCTATTACACTTCATGTTAATTCTACTCCACTTCATGTTAACTCTATTCTACTCCATGTTAAATCTATTTTATTTCATGTTAATTCTATTCCATTGCATGTTAATTCTACTCCACTTCATGTTAACTCTATTCTACTCCATGTTAAATCTATTTTATTTCATGTTAATTCTATTCCATTGCATGTTAATTCTACTCCACTTCATGTTAACTCTATTCTACTCCATGTTAAATCTATTTTATTTCATGTTAATTCTATTTCACCGCATGTTAATTCTATTTCTTTGCATGTTAATTCTATTTCACCGCATGTTAATTCTATTTCGGCATGTTAATTGTTTCAGATATGGTCACGTGACATCTAATGTCGTGAGTCCTTCAACAAATGGATACACGAGGCTAGAACGCTAAGGATATTACGGTGGTAGAACACATACGAAGCAAATTATGGTCCGAATGAATGATCGACGAGGCATGGTGAAAATTGAATTCATTTTTGTCCCAAAGTGAGCTTGTCCTTAAAGAGAACATGGACAATGCCCGCTTTGATGTCGCCAATCACATAGAGGATTATTTGAGGTACAATCCCATAGAACTTGTCAAGTGGATCGGACAAAACACATGCACATGCCGTGCGTGGGATATAACTTCGTATCCCTTGTAAACATGCATGCGCACCATAATGTTTATGAAGAGAGATGTTTACCGCTCAGGATTCGCTTATGACGGTTGAAGCTTTTAAAAAAAGCTACGAGCCAATTCTTTACCCCATCCCTGATTACGAGAAGCGTAGCGTGCCACGTGATGAGATCCAGATTTTACCACCACTAACAACAAAAAGGAAAGGGAGAAATAAAACAAGACGGATCAACAACAGAACGGTTTACACACGCCAAGAAAATGCTCTCGATGCCATATGGAAGGTCATAACCGTAAAACATGCAACGAACCTATTGCAGATTAAGTGTGTTATATGCTGTAAAGTTATTTGCTTGTATAGTTACAGACTAAGTTGTTTTTTTTTAAGTTAGTAAGCAATTTCATGGTGGAAGCAATTTCTTTGCAATGGTATGACACTTAAAGTTCGTGTTAATATTTTCCGTAAATGTAAATCCTAATTTCCATTTCATGTTAAGTCTAATTCACTTCATGTTAATTCTATTTCGCTTCATGTTAAGTCTAATTCACTTCATGTTAATTCTATTTCGCTTCATGTTAAGTCTAATTCACTTCATGTTAATTCTATTTCGCTTCATGTTAAGTCTACTTCTCTTCATGTTAATTCTATTTCGCTCATGTTAAGTCTACTTCTCTTCATGTTAAGTCTAATTCAATTCATGCTAATTCAATTCATGTTAATTCTATTTCGCTTCATGTTAAGTCTAATTCGGTTCACGTTATGTCTACTACCGATCATGATAAGTCTAATTCAATTCATGTTAATTCTATTTCGCTTCATGTTAAGTCTAATTCAGTTCACGTTATGTCTACTACCGTTCATGATAAGTCAAAGTGCCTGTTCATGTTAAGTCTAATAAATTCAGGCGAAGTCCAATATCTCCCATTGAATTATGACAACAACGAAACTTCCCACTTGGGTAGTAAATGTTGATAAGACTAATGTCAATCACGGAGCTTCCCAATTGAATTACATTAACCACTTATTTACAAGAAGTATTTAGAACTGAGGCCAACTAAAGTTGCATTGAATGGTTTCAACCACTTTGTGTTAAAAACCTCAGTGAAGCATCTTCGTCCCAAAGAAATCGTGCTGCGATCTTGAGGGAAAAGAAAGTAAGGTATGTCTCATGTTAATTGTTCTCGCACATGCTAATGATTCTGTAATTACACATCATATTAACTATTTTCATATGAACAACCATAAAGCTATTGAACATGAGTCGCCGAGCAAGAAGCCCTTCTCCCGGAACATCTGATGCTCGTGAAACTGTATTTAATTTTTGAACTTGATGTTTATATGGATTTAATCTTGTAACATGAAAACCCTCAAATACCCCATCCTTAATTTGCGGCAGCCCGACGCTAAACCTTTGTCACGACGATGAGTACAATCGAAGAACAGGAGGAGGAGGAACCGGCAGAGCAAATCGTTAAAGTTCAAGAAGACCTACGCGATGGACTACTCAACTGTCGCCGTCAAGGCGGTTCATGGACATGTCCATTTTGCATCAACCGAAGATAAAGAGGTGGACTAAGCAAGAATTCAAAACAAAGACGCACATGGCATGGGTAATCAAGGATTGTCAAAGAAAAAGATGGCGCTTATCGCGAAACCACCGGCTGGAGAAATTCCTAGAGTAGGAATAGAATAAATGGAGGGTCAGAAGATATTTTGTGTAATTGATGTAGGATATTGTGAACTGAACTTTCTCTTGTGTCTTTCTCGCTACTCGTAACTTTCTAAAGGCGTTGCTTTCGTCACTTCATATATTTCAGTTCTTGTTAATTCTATACAACTACATGTTAATTCCACTTCACCGCATGTTAATGCTATTTTATTTCATGTTAATTCTATTACACATCATGTTAATTCTATTACACATCAAGTTAATTCTATTACACATCAAGTTAATTCTATTACACATCATGTTAATTCTATTACACATCAAGTTAATTCTATTACACATCATGTTAATTCTATTTCATCGCATGTTAATTCTATTACACATCATGTTAATTCAAATACATCATGTTAATTCTATTTCACTTCATGTTATTTCTATTACACAAAGATGTTAATTCTATACACATCATGTTAATTCTACAATTGTATGTGAACTGAACAATCTCTTCTACGATTATACCAAACCGTAATTATATACATATATATTCATAAACTCGTGTCATCTTCGTAGTGTTCCCTTTTTCTCTTTTTTCCGTCCTTCTATTAGTAATTAGCGGCAAGTCTAGCCCGCATAACGCACCGTGGCTCACCTTCAGAGTCACGGATTGTCGAAAGCACCATCAATTATTGCCGAATATAATGGTAAACGAATACACCATCATACTTAACGTGAGCATATAAATTTAGTTTAGTGTATCGTTATTCCTTTAGAGAATTTATCATGTATTTAAGCACGATACTAACCTCGGCTTGTTCTTAGCATTTGATGGCTTCATATCGAATTTTCTACGCACATCTACAATCTTAAAATCATTTGCCCAAGAGTCAAAATATGTTATGATTTTATTTACGTGAGCCTTATATGGCGTGGGGAGCCGAACTATAATGTCTCACGACCCTTTCATCCTCGTTCAAAAGGACTTCAACTAGATGCCAGTGATCGTCCCTGACCAAAGGAATCAATAGACGCTCGATGCGGAGGGCCGTATATTTTTCAAGATAATTCAAAAACATCATGTAAAATTCAGGGCGATCGGCGTGTAGTGAATGCTGTAATCCAAGTAAAATGAGTTAACATGAATTAGACTTAACATGAAATGAAATTAGAGATAACGTGAAAATTAGAATTAACAAGAGCTGGAAATAGGCTTAACATGAAATTTGGGGCTAACATGAACTGAAAATTAGACTTAACGAGAACTGCAATTTAGAATTAACATGAACTGGCAATAGACTTAACATCAACATTTGGCTTAACATGATATGGAATTAGACTTAACATGATATGGAAATAGAATTAACATGAAAAGTAGACTTAACATGATCTGAAAAATAGAATTCACATGAGATGGGAATAGGCTTAACATGAAAATTAGACTTAACATGATCTGAAATTAGACTTCACCGATATGAAATTAGACTTAACATGAACTTCAATTAGAATTAACAGAACTGAAATACTTACACAAAAGAACACCGACACTGTGCCATATTTTTGTCATAGGCTTCTTCTGGAAGCCTATCTAACTACTTCTTCCATCGTAATGAACACGGAAATTAGCATTCATTATAAATAAGGCTCATTCAATTTAGAAATTTAGAATCTTACTTTGTCGTCAAGCCGACCACCACGAAGCAAGTATAGCGCTCATGTCCGTCATGTCATTGCTAGTCGCTTCGATAACATCATACCTCCGAAAAGTGGGAATTATCATTTACCGAAAACATATACACGAACCAATATTGAGTTAACATATACTCCAAAACAAAAATTAATTAATTAATGGAAACTTACCTATGACACCTTAGAGAGCAAAATGTGTTAGAAATTTATTCTCTGTTGGGGTGAGTCGGAGGATATCCAAGGTGGTATCCTAAAATTGTGCAAGAATGTCCCCGCTATCAAGAATGCGACGCTTAAACCTCGAAGGATCCGAATCCCGCATTTAAGTCTTTCAACAGATTCCTCATCCTCCGTCACTAAGTTCATCTTCAACACATCCCACTTGATATCTTGCTTGTTGAAGTAATCTTTGATGGGTGGGCTCTTAAGATCGGGGACAATCACTACCTCTTCAATTCTGATTTTTCTTGCTTCTTCTTTCCCTCTGTAAGGGGTCCTAACGTCTTTGCGATCTCTTCGTAGCTCTTACGCTGGTGCCCTAATTTTCATGGGCGAGCCTTCTTTGTGGCTACCTTCTTTCCTTTTTGCATAGCACTCGCTAGGGCCTCCACAATGTCATCAACACCTTAATCACATCTTTATTTATAATTTCCTCCTCAATATTTTCCTCATTTTTCTCCTCTACTCCTTTATTCTGATTTCCTCTACATCTTTATCTACAATAGCCTCCTCAATCTTATTCTCAATCTTCTCCTCTATTCCTTTATGCACAATTTCCTTAGCATCATAAAATAATCTACAACACTTGCTCTTTCTTCAAATTGATCTTCCTCTTCCTCCTCGGCTTCATTCTGGTTTCCCCTCATTGGGACTTCATCATCAACTTTTTCCTTCATATTTGGTTCCTCTTGACTTTTTCCCTCATGGGGTCTTCCTCAACCTTATTCTTCATGGAATCTTCATCCATAGGTCATCGTCATCCTCTCCTTCTCGAATCGTACAATGCTTGGGAGAATGGTGTTCCTCTTCATCTACCCGTGGTCGCAACTTACTTATTTTGGTAAATTCTTCTTAACTCTTTCCTTGACACCTCGGGTCTATAACATCACCACTTCTTCCCAAAGATTCCAATATTCCGCTGAGTCTTCTAATCTCAACCATAAATACTTGACAATATGTACTCTTCTGCGTTTTGTCGCTGAGTAATCGTCTGCAAAATTTAGCGAATTTCTCCAAAACATCGTTGTTTCTCAATGGGCGAGCCTCCACCTCCTCTTCCTTTTCAAAAGCATCGCCCGGATGCTTTGCAATGATCTGAGATTTTAAGAGATTAATAGAAATTACTATTAGATTTAACTTGAAATACATAACATGAACGGAAATTAGACTTAACATGAACTAGAAATTAAACTTACATAGCCTATTGAGTTCTTCTTGGCTTCCTCAATTTTCGGCTTTCTCGACCTCTTTACGCTTGATGAACCGAAAGTAGGATTAACAAGTATTAAAATTGGACTTAACTAAAATTTAAACTTAACATGAACCGAAATAGGCCTAACATTAATATTTGACTTAACATGAGCTGAAAATTAGACTTAACATGAACTGAATTTAGACTTAACATGAAATGGAATAGGCTTAACGAAAAATAGACTTAACATGAACGAAAATTAGACTTAACATGAACTGGAATTTAGACTTAACATGAAATGGAATAGGCTTATGAAAAATAGACTTAACATGGTGAAAATTAGACTTAACGTGGTGGAATTTAGACTTAACATGAAATGGAATAGGCTTAGCGAAAA
Organism: Asparagus setaceus; assembly: GCA_012295165.1. Taxonomy (NCBI): domain Eukaryota; kingdom Viridiplantae; phylum Streptophyta; class Magnoliopsida; order Asparagales; family Asparagaceae; genus Asparagus; species Asparagus setaceus. Next base: position 5,110,326 of record CM022704.1, on the reverse strand, counting down.
ATAGACTTAACATGGCTGAAAATTAGACTTAACGTGAACTGGAATTTAGACTTAACATGAAATGGAATAGGCTTAACGCTAAAAATAGACTTAACATGGTGAAAATTAGACTTAACGTGGTGGAATTTAGACTTAACATGAAATGGAATAGGCTTAACGAAAAATAGACTTAACATGAACCGAAAATTAGACTTAACGTGGTGGAATTTAGACTTAACATGAAATGGAATTGGCTTGAAAAATAGACTTAACATGAGTGAAAATTAGACTGCGTGGTGGAATTTAGACTTAACATGAAATGGAATAGGCTTAACGCGAAAAATAGACTTAACATGAACTAAAAATTAGACTTAACATGAACCGAATTTAGACTTAATATGAAATAAGACTTAATGAAAACTTACATGGCCTATGGAGTCATTCTTCTCTGCTCCATCATTCTTAAGCCTTTAATCTTAATGGTAGCTTGGGCTTGAAATCTTTCCTCGGGGGTTTGGGAGAGATGGCCCAACTTCCACAATAGGCTTCTCTAGATGCATTATTGAAGCCACTTTGCCTTTGCTTTAATTGTCCCCTTCCTAAAAGAGCCGACTTTTCCCATGAGACCCAATTTGTCATTGAGGCCAGATCTCCACCGGTGGCATATCTCCTTATGCCTGGTCATCTCATAGTACCAAAGTCGTAAGTAATACATTCACCATTCCAACTATGATCGATCATATTCACCATTAACCTTAAAACATTAAAATAACTAGACTTAACATGAAAGTAATTAGGATTAACATGAACTAAATTAGACTTAACATGAATCAAATTAGACTTAACATGAAAGGCCTAACACTTCACAAGAAGCAATGTACGCTTAGTAGAAAATTAAATAGACTTAACATGGAACTTACGGTATCGATGGCATGCATCGGGGATATATGTAACCCCGGCTTCTTCAACCCTTCCAGAGCAACATTTATGCCTCTAATAATTTCTTTATAAATGAAGTCACCCCATGCGACTTTGTTCACCCTCTCAATGCTATCCGGATACTTCAAGATTATTCTAGGGAAACCATCCCCGCTTCGGGCACCATATCATCGAGCGATAAAGAATTTGCGGAGAACAAAGTCTTGATATCCTTCTCTTCTGTTGATTCCACTAGACTTTCTAGCGGATCTTCAACATATCTTCTCATGCTAATGTCGACTTTTCTTTTTTCGCCCTTGTCATCTTTAAAAGTTTAGAAAAATATTGCACCCACATTCTCGCACTTGAGTCCCTATTCTTCAAAATAATCTCACCGTAAATTGGAAATAAAGTATGATTACGGACCCAATCCACGCCAAAATTAATAACTTTCTTTTCCCGAATATGCATCGGGGATAGAAAATGTTCGTTTATCGCCCACGTAAAACTCAATACGTGCTCAAGTGTTTTACGATCAAGTGCGGGAGCACCAAATTGTATATAGTGCTCAAATGTGGATCCACAATAGGCATCCTGTGCCGTTGGCGAATCTTTGGGCCAAGCCGATTCATAAAATCACAATAAGCCCCAATAGCGGTTGGCCTAATATCTCCAAAGCAGCCTCACCAACTATTTTCACGAAAATAAATTCAAATGTAAGCGTTTAATTAGACTTAACATGAACTTAACTTAGACTTAACATGAATCAAATTGGACTTAACACTAACTAAATTAGACTTAACACTAATAAAGTTGGAATTAACATGAAAAATAGACTTACCATGAAAAGACATTAGACTAGCCATGACCGAAATTAGACTTAACATGAACCTAGTTTAGACTTAACATGAAACCAATTAGACCTAACATGAAACCAATTAGACTTAACACAAACAAAATTGGAATTAACATGAAAAATAGACTTAACATGAACTTAACTTAGACTTAACATGAATCAAATTAGACTTAACACGATTTAGGTTTGACTTAACATGAACTTAACTTAGACTTAACATGAACTTAACTTAGACTTAACATGAAACCAATTAGACTTAACATGAAACACAAATCGGTTAACTCTCACGTATAGGATTAGAATTAACATGAAACTCGGTTTGGATAACATCCAAAGGGTTAAGTTCTTTAATTAGATTTTTCCTAGCACTTACTTCTTTTGGGGGTTGGAATCATCCCCTTCTTGTCTTCTCTTTCGGCCTCGACCTCGTGGTTCGCCCCTTTGCATTACCAACAGGGTCTTCGACGCTTCCTCGCTTCGCCTTTGATGATTCAAGACGCGGGCACGCTGGATTTCGCTTCATCTTTCTCCTTCTGTCCGCCACGAATTTCGACTTCGAAATCGTTAACCGAGGCTTCCTTCGACGACATTTTCCCGGCGAGAGCGAAAACCCTAGATCGAAATTAGAGATGTTTGGGATTTTCCTGGTCACGAACAGCTTGAAGGCCAAGAGGGAGAGAGAGAGTACTTGAGTGGAAGGGGAGGCGCTAGCACGAGTTCTCACGCCTGAGGGTAGGATAGTAACTTCAGTGCTATCTTTCTCTCTCTGCTCACATGGCGGGATTTTGGGGCTGGACACAAATACGGATCAGTGATTTAAACATAAACACACATTAAAAAATACGAGGGCCCAGCACATGGGCTTCCAATTTTTGGGGCCTGGACACAATTTTCCCAATTAAAATTGTCCTATAGATTTATAGATTTTGGTTTTTTACCAATTGTTTTGTACGAATTTAAAGAAAATGCTATGAATCATATGCTATCGGTTGATTTTTCAGCTTGGGTGAGAGAAAAAGAAGAAGAAGATTAAAGGAGGAGGAGGCGAGATGATTTGGACAAAGGGGTAAAAAAGAGAATAAAAAAACAAGAGAGCTGTAAAGTGGTATGTGGGGGTTTTCAGCTTTTGGTTTTTTTCATGGGGCTGTACACGTAGATTTCTAGATCCAATGGGCTAGAAGCCATTTTCCCATAAAATAATGGGTCAATTTCCGGAGGCAATTTTTAGATTGAAAATATAATAAAACCTAATAAAATAATGGTCCCACTGATCGAGAAGGTATTCAGTGAGGACGTCATGTGGCATTTAATGTACACTCAATGGATGTCTACTATTGAATTCATGTATGAATCCCGATGTCTAATAATTTAATAATTAACATTTATTTAGTGTACATTTAATGTCATGCTCCCGAAACTATTTGATACATTCTCCTACTAATCAGCTTTCTTGTTTTTTTAATTGGGTAAATTATAGAAAACCCCTGAACTTTTGGGGGGTTGCAGTAAATCCCCCTCAATTGTTTTATTAGGCTAAACCCCACTAAACTTTTAGGAGTTATTGCGCATAACCCCCTACCCTAGTTGTTTTATTTCAATAAATTTTACCAAAAAACAATCTTTTAATCTTCGTATAAGCATCATAAACTCTAACATGTCACTGGTAAGCACTTGACAAAAAAGAAGATGAAAAATTCATTTTTAGTCCCAAAAATACTCTTTTATTAAAAAAAATAAAAACTATGTGATTTTTTGGGACTAAGCGATTCTTTTCATCTCTTTTCAAAGACATGTTTGTTACATAAGATGTTAAAATTGATAGTGCAAATTTGAAGATTAAATGAAAAATTTTCATGTGAAATTTAGCCGAATAAAAAAGTCCAGCAGAGTTACATGCAATAACTCCTAAAGTAATAAAAAAGTTAGGGGAGTTTACTGCTACTCCCAAAAAGTTAAGGAGGGTTTTCTATAATTAATCCTTTCAACATCGCTTTCCATTTCTATTTGGGTTAATTGCGAATAGATTTCTCATATAGTTCTATTTATTGTGAATAGAATCCCTATTATTCTATTTGTTGCGAACATATCCCCAATGTATCACCCACTTGCAAAGAGATCCTCATATAGTTCTATTTATTGTGAATAGACCTCCTATTGTTCTATTTGTTGCGAACAAACCCCTGTAGTATTGGCCCAAGTACGAATACACCCTCTTAGTGAACTTTTTCGACTCATTTAAAATTAACTTTTTTTAATAATTGGATATCTATTCTCACCAATAGAACTATAGGAGGTTAAAGATCTACCCACCTCCTCAAATATTTTTAACAGTTTAAAGGGGAAAAAAAACACTCATGGGATCTATTGATAACAACTAAAACCTCGTGGAGTCTCTTTAAAATTGGATAATATTACAGGGGGTATGTTCCCAATTAATTTCTTCCAGTGCTTGTTTGGATTGGGGGTAATGAGGGGTAGGGAAAGTTAATGGGAGAGAAGGAAAGGTAAAGGAAGAGAGAAAAACTAAGTTTTTGTTCCCCCCAATTTGAGGTGTAATGGGGGTGAAAGAGGGTGAAGGGAATTTCTAAAATAAAAATAATTATGAAGAGACAATTTTACCCTCTATCTAATTTCTAACAATAAAATGACTTAATAGTATGCTATTCTCGTAATTTTATATATATTTTCTTTCCTTCACTTTATGAAACTTCCCAAACAAAATGAAATAAGTTTTCATTAATTCACGTTACTAATTTACTAAATAAATTTTACATGTTGTCTTATATTCCCTTTAACTTAACTTCACCAATGTTATATTGACTTCCTTCTCAGGGTCCAAATCCAAACAAGCCCTCAGGAAATGAAAACCAAACGGTCCAAACCCGTTGTCTCTTCTCTTTTCTTTCTCGCTCTATAAAAACATCGCTTTCCATCGCATTTTTTGTAGACCTCAGCGTTCTCAACTCCTCACTTTCTCTCGATTAAACCCTAACCCTAACCTAACCGAGAAAGTTCCAGAAAAAGGTGACATCTTTCCCTTAAAACTCTCCGCCGACCATCGAAATCGATCAAATCGAGCCTCTAAATCTCATTTACTGGTCAAATTTTACAGGGATTTCAGAGGGGAAAATGAGCAGCTCGGATTTCTCATGGAAGTTGGAGGATCACCCGAAGCTGCCGAAGGGGAAGGCGGTGGCTGTAGTTGTTTTGGATGGATGGGGAGAGGCGAACCCCGATAAGTATAACTGTATTCATGTCGCCAAGACGCCGACCATGGATTCGCTCAAAAAAGTAAGATTGATTTAGGTTAAGTTTGTGTTTGGGGGTGATTTATGATTTTTTTTTTCTATTGGCTGCAAAAGTTTGTGTCTTGTTAAACAGTAAAGTGCTGTATATTGTCAAATATTGAAAAATATGTAGGGCCCCGTCCCTATTTACCCTCTGAACTATTAAATTTGTCTTTCTTTTTTTTTGTTCTCCTGCGAACTATATTTAGTGCCTACATGCCCCTTGAACTATTAAATTTGTTCCTTGCTTGGCCCTGAACTATTTTGGTCCTATCTTGCCCCCCGAAACGATTACTTTCTAGTTTCTTCTCATAATTTTACTGAAAACACCCACAAAGTAATAAATCAGATATGGTAACTAGGTACTGAATTTAATAGCTTAGGGTTAATAGTTGAGTTTTTTTTTTTCCCTAGAAACCACTTTAAAATAGGGTCATTATACAAAGACCACTTTTCATTTCCAATTTATACATAAACCACTTTCAAAGTTGGTTTTTGTTCCACCGCCTCCTAATCAAATTTTCACTAAAAAAACAAAAATAAGCTTGCAAAATGAACGTTTAAGTTACGTGACTTGTAGCCTAACTAGACCTAAATATTAACAAAGTGAGTCACGTGTCTTGAATTTGAGTTTTTAATGGTACTTTTGAGTTTTCAGTTAAAAATCTGTTTGGGGATGGTTGATGATTGGAGCAAAAACCCACTTTAAAGATGATTTACGTATAAATTGAAAATATAGGGTGGTTTTTGCATAATAACCCTATTGCAGGGTGATTTCTAGGGAAAAACCCTTAATAGTTTTGGGGGGTAAACATGAACTAATTCAACAGTTCAGGGGTAAGGTGAGACTAAAAATAGTTCATTGGTATTAAGGGTGAAATTATATATATATATATATATATATATATATATATATATATATATAATAATGTATATGAGGTGGTGGCTCATTTTCTAAATGAGCTACTAAGAGATAGCCATGTGGTGAGGCCCGTTGCTAGTCACATCAAAGGTGTAGACCTCACCACTCTATCTCTTGGTAGCTCATTTAACAAAATGAGTCGCCACCTCATATCCATCATTCCCATATATATATATATATATATATATATATATATATATATATATATATATATATATATATATATATATATATATATATATTTGTTTGGGTATGGGGGAGTGACTAGGGTCTGAAACCTTTGAAGGTATATTGCTACTAACAGTTCTGAAATGTCTGATTAGATTTGGTCGATACATAAGATAACTACTTTGATGTGCGTTTCCTGTCAGTTGGATGAAAATTTGAAGCATAGAGTAAAACTTGATCTACTTTTGTAAGGAGCTAGTCCTATGGCTCAATCAAGAAGATCTGGCCTGTGCAAAATTCATAATTTCTTTTATGCTTTAGTTATAACTGGGGTGAGGTGAAGTGAAAAGTAGAGAGAAAATGGATTTGAGCTAGGAATTAGACTGTATCTAGCCTAAGATGAATTATGCCTTTTCATATCCTCATACTATTGGGATACTTTAGCCATTTTCCTTTTAGTGTTGAGCAATGCATATGGTTTACTGGATTCAAGATATAGGGAAAAATGATGGGCAGATTGTGCGACAACCCGCTTCTCTGCATGTGCTTAGTCATGCGGTAGGGTTTTGTCTGATCACATGTGGCTGGGCAAATTGCTGCAATCCATGTCCAACGTATGGGATAATTGTCATGTAGGAAGGTGGTGCTCGGTTTCCTTGATTGTCATTTGCTGAATGTAGATGTGTTGGTGATTGTGTGTTTAGTTTTGGGATGTTTGGTGCTTTATTTGAGTTAATGATTTACTTGTGTTTGAAGCTCAGCTATTAACTTTCTTCATATTCTTTCTGAAGGGTGCCCCTGAGAGATGGAGATTGGTAAGAGCTCATGGCACTGCGGTGGGACTTCCCACTGAGGATGACATGGGTAACAGTGAAGTAGGTCACAATGCGTTGGGTGCTGGCCGGATATATGCTCAAGGGTACAATTTTTATATCTTTCTCTCTAGTATATTTACTGCTTCTTCTAGTTATATCAGTTAGTTCGTTATGCAGATAGTTTCAGAAGTGGGCTTTTGTAGGCATTCTTATGAACTCTATCTTATGCATCCTCATTTTGTGCTTTATCTCCTACATCATCCTCCAAATTTCAAGAGTTTAGGTCATTATTTTTCTAACTTAAATAAACATATATAAAATAGACCAAATGACAGGAAAAAATAGAGCCTTTTACTACATACTGTGAATTTCATTTATGTCAACATTGTTAAGGTTTTCTTGATGCCACTAACTGCTTTGAGCAACTTACCCTAAATTCGTGTAAATGGACAAAAAATTACCCCTTTAAATGGATATAAAGTAGGTTCACTGCTCCTCCTCATAAATCATACAGTGGCCGTTATGCAAACACAGGGACTTTAGAACATCTAATATAGATACATCTTCAAGGACACAACTTCTCTTTATCATTGTCATTGTCGTTGCCAAGCCCTTTTGTCCATTTGGTTAGAACCATCTGTGATTGCCCTGTACTGAAGGAAAGGCTGTTTACATTACAGTGCTAAACTAGTTGACCTGGCTCTTGCCTCTGGGAAGATATATGAAGGAGAAGGCTTTAATTACATCAAGGAATGCTTTGAGCAAGGTACTCTGCATCTAATAGGTTTATTGAGTGATGGGGGTGTCCACTCTCGGCTTGATCAGTTACAGGTACTTATATGAAATTTCCTTCTCGTCTTTGGTATACATTACTTTTTCTGTGCTAATGATCTTTTTTACTTGCAGTTGTTGCTGAAAGGTGCCAGTGAGCGTGGTGCCAAAAGAATTCGAGTGCATATTCTTACTGATGGTCGAGATGTTCTGGACGGATCAAGTGTAGAGTTTGTAGAAACACTTGAAAATGACCTCTCAAAGTTGCGAGAGAAAGGTATTGATGCACAAATTGCTTCTGGTGGTGGGCGGATGTATGTTACCATGGACCGCTATGAGGTACTAATGTTATTCCCCTTTAGTAGAAAGCCATTTACATGTGGTGTATGATGATTCTATTAGATAGTGCTAGATGTTATGTTTTATTTCAGTGGAGCTTTAGTTTATACAATGAACATACTTTTGTCTGGGTATATTATAAGTTTCTTGAAAAATTATTTGGCTTTATTTATATTCTTTATTTTTAATCTATTTTCCTTAACCTTAGTGTTTAAAAAAATGGAACTCCTTATTTGTAATCTATTAAGGTTTTGCTTCCCATGTCAAAAAGTTTTACTCTTCATCTGTATCATGAGTCATGTTCTTTTGGACTACTTTTAGCTCTTTCTAAAACTCCTTTGTTTAATGCTACTAGGTGGGATGCACGTGCGTTGCACGTGGTCAAAGATAATGGGTCTTAGTTTTTTATTAGATATTTTTTTACCATTAAGCTATATATATTACTTAAATAGCAATAGTTTTTATAGATAAAAATATTATTGCTTGCCCAGAGAAATATTGTGGTACTTTCTAGCTCAACATCCATTTGTCTTCTCTACAATAACAGACTATCTTTGGTTCTAATGATATAGTCTAATGCAACTCTCCTGTTATTTATGAGAGAAACTCTGTAATTTTGAAGGAAAAAGTTACTTCTAATGATATAATGAGAATCACTATGCATTTCATAGTCAGTTGGGTTCACTATTGACAAAGAAATGAATTCTAAGTCTATTTGTATATCTTGCTCCTCTGTCATTTCGATAATAATCCTATTCCATGTGATTGGTTTCCCATAAAACAAATTCCCAACTTATATCATCCTGATCTATTTACCATAATTAAATAGAAATTCAAGTCCATTAGGAGTGCATTCAAGTGGAACATTCATGTTGATGTCTATCCATATCCACCAATAAGAAAATCCAGTTCATATGTTTAAAAGAAAAATCAAATTCATGAGAGTACTATGTTACATCCATCGGAGCCCAAAATAAATAAATAAATAAATAAATACTGAATTTGGTATTTGTGTCACAATCAAATTATATTTAATTGGTTTGATTTGAAATTGGTAAATTGGATCAAGGGTAATATCGAGCAGTGAAAGATTTTCCAGAACTTCCACTTTTAAAGGGAGTATGATTATGCTATTGGAATAGTTCTATTTGAATTTTGATGTAGATTCTGTTCTGCATTATTTTTTTCCTTGTATGCAATCTGCAATTATGATGCTGGTATGTGCTAGAAAAATATCAACGAGCTGATATGTTTCTGGTTAAATAATTCTCTTGTCCATCGATGCTGCTGCGTCTCAGACAATCTAGCAATTTTTATTGGATAATTTAGCAGCCCAGCTATGGTGCTGAAGTGTTTTTCTCTGATTAATGTCCTTGCAAACAGTTTGTGTTTGTGCTACGAAAACACCAAGAGCTAATCTTTTCTGTCAATAGTTTATTTTTGGCTGTCAGTGGTACTGTTGCATCTCAGAAGATGTAGTAGCTGTTTCTTTAAAATTGTAGCACCTTACTTATTGTTTTATTTTTTTTTTAATTGCAGAATGACTGGAGCGTTGTGAAGCGTGGCTGGGATGCCCAGGTTCTAGGTGAAGCACCTTTCAAGTTTCGTAATGCTGTTGAAGCTGTGAAAGAGCTCCGGAAGGATCCCAAAGCCAATGACCAGTACTTGCCTCCTTTTGTTATAGTTGATGAGAATGGCAAAGCAGTTGGACCTATAGTGGATGGTGATGCGGTGGTAACATTTAACTTCCGAGCAGACCGTATGGTTATGCTTGCTAAAGCACTTGAATATGAAGATTTCGACAAATTCGACAGAGTTCGTTTTCCAAAGATTCGATATGCAGGAATGCTTCAGTATGATGGTGAATTGAAGCTTCCTAGTCATTACCTTGTTTCTCCTCCAGAGATAGAGAGAACCTCGGGTGAATACTTGGTGCACAATGGCATCCGGACTTTTGCTTGCAGGTACGATACTATGCAATTTTAAATTTTAGACCCTAAGGAACTTCCGTTGTTGGATTGTCTTTTACACTGATTTCTAACAACTTGACTATCGTTATCTCATATTTCATTTCTTTCTTATTTATATAATTTCGTGTTTCTCTCCATGAGGGAAATTTCTTCTCCAGTTCTCTTGGGGAAAACATTTTTCTTCAAGAGTTAAGAACTGTTTCTTTGTTATATTTATGTTTGGCATGCTGGTTGTTTTGTTTTCTATCTAATGCGATTACAACAGCTACACATGAACTTTTCTTTTGTTGTTTTGTTTCATTATAACAAATAGAAGTGTACCGCTCACAAGAGTCTTTGTAATGTTTTTTATTTTTTTCAGTGAGACTGTCAAATTTGGTCATGTCACATTTTTCTGGAACGGTAACCGTTCTGGGTATTTTGATGCAAGCATGGAGGAATATGTTGAAATTCCAAGTGATAGTGGAATCACATTTAATGTTCAGCCAAAATGAAGGCTTTGGAAATTGCTGAGAAGGCAAGGGATGCTATCCTCAGTAGGAAATTTGACCAGGTAAGATAAATTTATGGGCAATAACAGAAAGCTTTACAGCTTTATGGGTCTTTACTAAATTTCTATTTTCAGGTTCGTGTTAACCTTCCTAATGGAGATATGGTGGGACATACTGGTGATATAGAGGCTACTGTTGTGGCTTGCGAGGCTGCTGACAAAGTGGTTAAGGTAATGGGTTTTAATATCTGTAATCTGACTTTTCCTTTCTTTATTTTTTCATGAACTTTATAAAGTTCCATTAACTGGTGCAGTCATGGTTGACAGAGTAATAACTAAAAACCTCCGTAGTTTTGATCTTTGAATATCCTTAATAGAAGGACTTAATGATGTACATGACATGTGAAACATAATTGAAACTTTGCATACTTGCTTAAGTGGCTTATTTTGCAGCTGATATAATTGCTCGTTTTTTCTCCCTTAAGACATTGTAAATATTAACTAGATCTTGGAAGTTACCATTTTGCGTCTCTAGTAAAGTTTTCAATTTTTTTCTCACCATGCTTAGCCACATTTGAGAGACAGAGAAAGACGCTGTTGGGGTGATATTGTTTCTATTATTTGACGAAATCTTTCCATTTTGTAATTCGGGTCAAAACTGTCAGTAGCTTGTGCTTGATATCATCATTTTTATTTTTATTTTTTGGTGTATCAATGCGATCACTTTTGTTGCAATTAAGAGTTTATGCTTTAATTTGTATATATGGCAGAGTTTATGTGATTGCAATAAAGTATCTTATTGTGATCGACACAGAATTAATTCTGAATCTGAAAATGTTCTTCTCTTTAACCTTTAGAACGTCTTCTTTTTACACAGATGATTCTAGATGCCATAGAACAAGTGGGTGGGATCTATGTTGTCACTGCTGATCATGGAAATGCTGAAGACATGGTAAAGAGAGACAAATCTGGGAAACCTCTGCCTGACAAATCTGGGAATATTCAGATTCTCACATCCCATACTCTTCAACCAGTAAGTACATCAAAATGCGAAAATCAGCAGCTAGAAGTATTTTCTTTAAACAGTTATTACAGGCTTACACAGGAAAAATGAGAGATATCAGGGGTTTTGCCAGTATAACAGACATTTGTTTGATGTGTGTGTTTTTGCCTTTGTTTTTACATGTTTATCTTTTTTCTTAGCATGTTATTTACACTCTTTGATCTGTACAAAATTATGTGGTACACTCTGTTACTTTTCCCTCTTGCGTTCCAATATGCTTTTGAGATTGGTGCTAAGAGAGTCGTGATCATATATGCTAAGATGTAATGTTTTTACATGTTATCCCATGAGTCTCCAGCATTAGATTAATCATGTAAGTTGTGTTTGTATGGATACGGACTTTTTAGGTCTGACACGAAAGATGATGTTATTAACATCTGAGATATCGAGATATAAAAGTTAGTTCATTTATAAAAGTATATAGTAAGTGCTAACATATTTGGTTCATTTGTGGTTCATATCACAAACGTATTTTCATTAAGAATGTTATGAAGTGAAAAGAGAGCTAATCGATTAGTTTAAATTGAGAAGAATATGGGAACATTTTCCATTGGTTAAAATATTTGAAGACTATTCCCTATTCTCATACAATTGATCAGAATCACTTCTGTCTGTAAATTTTCATTTCTTATGAAAATGGCATTAGGTGCAAGGAAGTTCATATCAATGACGACAACAAAATTCAATTGAGTTAATGCCTGATTGTTGTTGTAGTAGACTCCCAAAACATTACTTGTTAAAGAATCTTCATGCATTTTTTAGCAATAATTTCTTCGCTTTGCTTCCATCATTAGAAAACCCCCATTTTGCTTATATATGTTGTTTCGTACATACGATTATTTGAAGTTTTACCAGCATGTATAATTTTTTCAGGTTCCAATTGCCATTGGAGGTCCCGGACTTGCACCAGGAGTCGGATTCCGCAAAGATGTACCAAACGGTGGTCTTGCCAATGTTGCTGCAACCGTTATGAATCTCCATGGTTTTGAGGCGCCCAGTGACTACGAAACCACCCTCATTGAAGTAGTCAACAGCTGATTAAATTGCTTACTGCAATATAAGCTATTGTCTATTTCTCCATACTTAGATTTTGATGATTATATTACCTATAATACCCATCGCATAAATGCTTCAGAGTGAGATCTGAATAATACTCTCCTGAATTTTATAGGAGGAGATTATCATTTTCGGGAGATATACTGTAATGTTGCTGTGCACTGAATAATTACCTTACCATCAAACTTTGGTACTGTGTGAAAGGAGTTGTATATATTGTGATGGTTCCTTGTACTTCTTTACTTGTTCCTGCTGAAAATAATGAAATGAATAATTGGAACTCTTTGCTTAGATTATTTAGTGTATTGGCTTTTTATTGGAGAATTTTCAAGTGCTGGTGGTTATTCCTCTATAGCGGATGTGATGTTGCTCTATTTATTTTTCGGGCATTCTTGCTGTGGCCTCAGAATTATGTTGTGACGAGTTCTTGTAGCTAATAATTCTTCATGTGCATGAAAGTAGTGTGTAAAAACACTTATTATTCTTCCATTATGTGACGCGTGATATATAGATTAAAAAAGAACGTGAAATTAGAGTACGGATGGTTCTTATTTTGCTTTTCCATTTGATCCAAGTCTTGCATTTGTAACTTATATTGCGACCATTTGTTTTCTCCTTCCATTAGCGTAGTCAGGATTTTGTCTTAGTGGTGTTGTCATATAACTCACGACTTCATTGAAGAAGTGAATGTCTACGATCATTCTCTCCATCAGTGTCATGACCTGGTTCAGTAGTATTTTCATTAGTAAATATATGCAAAATTAAGAAAAACTATGCTATATAGTTTTAGCGGTGTCGTGTGACATCACTAGACACCATGTAGCCCGTCACAATCCTCACATCATGATATCCGATTGAGAAAAAAGAAAAAAAATACGAAAGTTTTAAAAGATTCCATATTTAAAACCCAGTACAATCTCTGTTCAAATAAATTTTTTTTTAAAAAGGTCTTTTGCCCTTTTTGCAATAAATGACAAACTCAACACAATACATATACATTATATATACATAAAACACTGCAATAAATAAATACTCAAAACGGCTAAAAACGCAAAACCACCCCCACCACCCCCGCACGTGCCTCACCACCCCACCCTCCCAAACGGCGCGTAACCGCAAATCTAACGCCGTCAATCCACCCTCACTTACCAAAAAGAGCGGCATTTGAAATTCAAAAATCCCACCGTTAGATTTTTCCTCCCCCATTCAAAAACCCCCCCACCCCAAATCCCCAACCCCCACCGTCGTCGTCATCAACAAATGGCGTCCGTGACCCCAGGAGCCCTAATGAAGCTCCTCAAGTCCATGACCTCCGCCGGCCCCGCCGCCTCCGCCCCCTGCGGCGGGGACCACCGCTCCCCCGTCCTCCAGGTGACCGGCATCGCCCCCGCCACCTCCGACCTCTGGCCCTCCCCCGCCGGGTTCTACCTCCAGCTCTCCGACTCCGTCAACTCCACCTACGTCTTCGTCCCCGACCGCGACCCCTCGTCCCTCCACCTCGGCCAGCTCCTCCACGTGGACCGCCTCCTCCCCTCCACCCCCCCCCTCGCCCCCTCCCTCCTCCGCCCCTCCCCTCCCCTCGGCCGCCGCTCCCCTCCCCCCCTCCTCGGCTCCCCCAAACCCCTCTCCGTCTCCTCCTCCCCCGACGACCCCTCCTCCTTCCTCATCCTCCCCGACCGCAACCCCCCCGCCCCTCCCTCCTCCGCCCCCTCCGACGTCCCTCCGCCGCCGGCGGCGCTGCGGCTCGGAAGAGGAGGTCGGCGTCGCCCGCTGTCGTCAGGCGGGACCCGTCCCCGGCTCGAGGGCGAAATCGAGGGCCTCGTCGCCCGTGCCGTCCAAGTGCGCGGTGCCGAGCCTGGTGGCGGCGAAGGAGGAGAGGAGGGCGGCGGCGGGGAAGGAGCCGGCGATTGTGGTGCCGTCGAGGTACAGGAACCCGTCGCCGGTCGGGGGGAGGAGGGCGGCGTCGCCGGTGGTGGGGAGGAGGGGGTCGGTGTCCCCGGGCGGGAGGAGGCTGTCGATAGGAGGAGGGGACGGGAGGAAGAAGGGCGGCGGGGTTGTGGTGGCGAGGGTCTCGGAGGGGTCGGCGGTGAAGTCGATGAGGAGGAGCTGGGAGGAGAATTCGGGGGAGGGGAAGGAGAAGGAGAAGGGGAGGAGTAAGGTTGATCAGCAGGCTATTTTGAGGACCCAGGTAACGAAATATTTGATTGAGTTTAGATTTTGATGATGAATGTGTTGAGATTGGAAAGCTAAGATTTTTATGCGAATGTGATATATGACGTTGAGTAAAGTTCACTTCTTGGTTAGTATAAATCAAAACTTTTTAGAGCTATTATTAGCTATCTAACACTGATGTATACATGTGCATTGGCTATTATAAGAAGCAACAATGCATGATTAGAGTCATAAGAAATAGAGAAAATTTCCTCTTTCTTCCAAAGTTTGGCATTTATGTCTTTCATGGCAGCATTTATATACAAGATAGTTGCAAGTCATAGTCTTAGAGTTCAGGGTAAATTTCATAAAACTACATGAAATGTTAGGGATCTTAGCTTTTTATATATATAAACTAAAATTAGGAAAATGAGCTTGGATTCGCGCAATAATATGATTATAGTTGTTATTAGTGTTCTTCAATAGATTTGAATGGAGAAATCAGATTCATACCAGTGGTTGTAAAATAGTTGCTAATAAGTCACAGTACATTTCAGAGTAGTAGAAAGAGCCATGGCATTGACTTCATATGTATTTGTATTTAGATAAAAGGTTTAATTGTTGCTGTAATAACTTATAGATTTCTAAACATGCAATCTAATGAATTTTTTTCATTGTAATGACTCAGTGGTAAAACTATTTAGTATTGTCATGGCATTCTTTGTCTTTGATGTTCAAGAAAGTTAACTAGTTGTTGACTCGTTGAGATCAATAATGCACCTTCGGAATGCTTGAAACCTAAATTGATTATGGGATTATTTTGTTTTAGAGTTTTCGCCCCATATTTACAGAATTCCAAATACGTGGATTAAACTATGTTTTGCATATGCAGGACATGATGCAGACTCGGTAATTTATTAATATAGGGCATGAAAACATGGATATGTGCACGTTGAGTATAGATGATAGTTTAAACTTCAAACTACCGCTTTTAATGAAAAAAAAATCAATTACTTTAGCAAAGTTAAGGCAGATTAATTTGCTTCCTCAACGGTCAATGAGGTGCATAGTAAGGGTTCAGTCTCATAAATAGGAGAAGTTAGCTCTATTAATGCTTTTAAAGTGATTGTTTGTTTAAAGGATGAGAACCTCAGGCAAGGTTTAATACTCATTTAAGGTAGTATATGAGTATGGTATTTCTACAGACTTGTTAATTTGGGTATCATTTTCCTTAGCTTTACTGCATCCATATATATGTATGTAGCTCAACTAGTTCACTGGAGAAAATGTATATTATGTTGTCATTATACTACATTGTCTATAGCTGTGCAATAACGAAGTTAGAAATACCTGTGGGGACTATCCTTCTACACCATTTAATACAGAAATAAGCTGATTTCATTTGCTAAATTATGTACATTGCTCTCAAAACTTTAAAGAGAATGATTTGTGGATCAGACAGCCTAGAGTCCTATAATCACAATACTGGATGATCTAGTAAAGAATGTGTTCTTCTTCTAGCCTTCCGTTGGAGAAGATGAAAATTTTAGTGAAACTTGAAATTGCAAAACTGCAATTTAGCCAATGTTTTATTATTGTTAATGTTGGTACTGGACCTTGTAACTTTCCTTCTATTTGTTCAATGCTAATTTACCAACATGATTTTATGCCAGATCTTTGCGTTCAATCCTTGGCGATATCTCTCTCTCTCTCTCTCTTATCTCTTGATGTCATGTCTGATCTTGTGTGCTCCACATACAATCTTAGGTCGCTATTTCGCAAAGGCTGAGTGATGCTGGAAAGGAACAACCACCTAATAGTAGCGAAGAAGAGGAAGCACCGAGAAATGAGAAGAAAAGAATTGTGAAAAAGACAGACTCCTCTCTTTCAGAGAAACTAAACCATGTACCTGCAAAAATTACTGTCCATGATTGTAAATGGACAGATGGTAGCATTGCTTTAGACGCAGTCTCTGAAAATCTCGCAAAGCTTGGAAAGGTATAAGAAAAATCATGTTACTATAACTCTTTCGCAAACCAATCTTTGGCTTCATCTTACGTTTCTCATTGAAAAAACAGGAGGCTCTTCAGAGAAGAAATCTAGCTTCTATAGCTGCAGCCGAGGCTCTAGAAGATGCATTGGCCACTGAATCTTTTATAAGGTGTTTGAGGTATGCATTATACTCTTAAATTAAATAAATTTTGGATTTTTTTTTACATACACCTCTTAAATCATGCATGTGAATTTGCAAATTATCCCCATTTCTCAGTACTTGAAAAATTACCATCAAATCATCAATTTTGGGAAGAAAAGAAAACCCACCAAATCAACAAATCAACAACTTTGGTAGGTTAATTGTAACAACAATGTAAAAATATCAACAAAATAGTCAAATTTTTACTAACCATATCCAACTAAGTTGATGATTTGTTGATTCAGGAGTATTTCCTTTTTCTTTTTTTCTTTTCCGTCTTCTTTCCAAAGTTGATGGTTTGGGGCAGTCTTGCAAATAGTCATTTATTGGGGTTATGTGACTAAATGGATTTTGTACTTGTATGATTTCTTGTGCAGCATGTTTTCAGATCTCTGCTCATCATCAAAAGCAGGAAATCCACTTCCAACCATCGACAGATTCCTATCGATATACGAAGATACAATAAAGTGGACTTCTATCTCAGAATCACTTGCTTCTACCCGCAACACCGGTGGACTCAGTGAAGTCCTCTCAATGGATAGAACCAAGCCAGCCTCTCTCTGGGTCGAGGCAGCCTTAGCCACTGACCTTGAAGTTGTATCCTTGGTGAGTTCTACCCTCGATAGCAACTCAAAACAAAAGATTTTCGGAAAACCTGCAGCTCCTCTCGTCGATACTACCAAGGTGAACTTTTCAAAGAAAAACTCCTTTATAACTCCTGCGAAGGGCCAAGCAAAGGTCTCAACAACCAATATGTGGAGTAAAGGGCAGTCTATTAGTGAGACTGTAAATTTCGCCAAGTCCCTTCGAAGAGAGATGCAAAGTTGGTTTATGAAATTTGTTGAGGATGCATTGGATGTTGGGTTTAGATTGTTTGGTGAAGTGTTGGAGGATGGTAGAGAGGGTTCTTGCAAGGATAATGGGAGAGTTGCAGCTGTTCTATCGCAGTTAAAGAGAGTTAATGATTGGCTCGATGCAGTAGGAAAAAAGCCAGAGGAGGAGATGATTCTCGTGGAGAAGATCGAGAGGCTGAAACGAAAGATTTATGGCTTTGTTATAACTCATGTGGGATCTGCATTTGACAGCTCGGTTTCACTTTCGAAGGTCGGATGATTATCGATCCTCGTTTTCGTTGTCTGTATGGTCTTGTAGAATTTGGATGGGGATATGAGACTGCAAGATTTTATTGATGTTTTCTTGTTCTAATCACTGATTAGTCTGCTTTTTTTTTTTTAATAAATTGTAGTCTTTCGTTGTAGTGTGCAAAGTTTAGTATGTAGAGCGGTTTGAATCTTTGTTTTCAAGATTATGTAAACTCTTTTTTATGTTCATTCTAAAAGCAAAAGTGAGGATGAGCTTCAAATGTTTACATCTATCTCAATGCTTGTTTCAGGTTGAGCTCATCACACTGATAACAAGGAACATCATCTTTTTTTTAGGTTTTTTTTCCCCTTAAGGAATGAGCATTATCTAATTTTGTTAACTACTTGTTATTATGATGTACTAGATTGAAGTAGCTCCATGTACATGTGACAGTAGAAGATTGCTAAGAAAATTATATAATTTTACTTGAAAAACTGAGTATTGTTCGCGTTGTGAAGTAATTGTGAAACGGTGATAGATTAAAGAAACTTAATTGCAGGTCTGCAATCAGTATTGTATTGTTCCTGATGGTTCTAACTCTGTGAAAGAAGCTTAAAGAGGCAAAATTTTAACAAATGGCAACACACTTTCCTAAAAAATCACAAAGTGCTATTTTTATAATTATATCAACATAATCTTAGTAGTCAAGTTTAATTTAGAGCAACTTAGTGTTTATTAAATTTACAGTTAAAACCTATGAAATCCTATTTTAAAATAGAACTGGGGTATAGATCCAAATAGAATTAAGATAGTTTGGCAGTAAATTTGACAAAGAGCATATTTATGGCTTATAAGCCACTTTGACATATTTTGCTAATGGGTTATTTTGCCTTATAAGCCACCAACAAATAAGCTAGGGTATCATAGCCTAATTTTTGGTGGCCTATATAAGCCACAAGGTTTGACCAAATAAAAGACCAATATACCCCTCAATATTTCACAAAATTCCTAGCCTCATTGATCTCTCTCTCCAATCCAATTAAATGTTTTTTTGGTCATTCTACAACAGTGATGGCTTATATGTCACCCAATTGCCAAATACTCTACTATTGGAAATAAATTTTAATCCACTAAATTTACTAAACACTTTGGCTTATAGTCCACCTAGCTTATAATCTATTTGTTGATTATAATTCACTTGGCTTATAATCTATTTGTGTATTATAAGCCAATTGGATCATAATCCTAAGTTGCCAAACATGCTAAAAAATTAAGGGTTAAAAAGTTCTAAAATTAGCAAGCAAGCGTTGCATGAGAATTTTCAGTGAGAAATGCTGGCGTTTACATAACTAAGGGTATTTAAATGCAAATTTTAAAAGCTTTAGGGTTTATAAGTGCTACCAAAAAACAAATGAGGGCACATAAGTGCACAAGAAGGGAAACTATAGGGTATTTAAGTATAATTAAGCCTAAAAATAATGACTTTTACACTTTTTAAATACTAGTAGAGAATCCAAATACCTCTAGAGTGAGAAAGTATCTACTGGGGACGGTCTATGACATTTAAGATGCACCAAAGATATCAACCATTAGATAGATCCGTACACGAATCTCGAGGTCCAATGATTCAACGATTAACATCATTTAGTGCACATTAAACGTCATAGACCGGGAACCATTTGATACTTTCTCCTCCAGAGTATGGCGCTATGAATAAGTGGAAGGCTAAATAGCACTTAAATACCTTATAGTTTCACTCCTTTAGCATTTATATACCCTCAGTTGTATTTCGTAGTATTTATATACCCTTAGTTGGTCAAAATTTGCAAGTTAATACCCTATATTTTACAAACGTAAAATTTTCATCCAAATATTTTCATATAATATTCATATGTTAATTTTAGAGCTTTTAACCATTTATATTGATTAAATTACTATTAAACCTACCCAAATTCTAATTTAAATGTATGATAATTGTATTTCAAAATAGAATTTAAAAGATTTAACAATACATTCAACAAACTTATTAGAGAGAAAGTTATAAGATTAGCATATAAATATTATATGGGAACTTTTGAATAAAAATTTTTACGTTTGCAAAACATAGGGTATTAACGTGCCAATTTTGACCAACTCAGGGTATATAAACGCTACGAAATACAACTGAGGGTATATAAGTGCTAAGAGAGTGAAACTATAAGGTATTTAAATGCCATTTAGCCTAAGTGGAAGCTTGCACTTTTCTCATTGAATCCAGTTCAAATTTCAAAAAATATGACCGTTCTCAATCCAAAAAGTCCAATGGGCCTAAACCTATAAAATTACTACGAAGCCCATAGCCAAACCGACGCTTTCTCAATTCTCCTTCAATCTCCGCTCCCATCTCTCTCTTTTCCCTCTCAATTCTCATTTCAAAAACTCAGTCCCCATAATAACAACCCTAACCCTAACCCTAACCCTAACCCTAGGCTCTCTCAATCTCTCAGATCTAGGGTTTGAATCGCCATGGAGAAGTACGAGAAGCTGGAGAAGGTCGGCGAGGGGACCTACGGCAAAGTCTACAAAGCCCAGGACAAGGCCACCGGCCAACTCGTCGCCCTCAAGAAAACTCGCCTGGAGATGGACGAGGAGGGGATCCCTCCGACTGCGCTCCGCGAGATCTCTCTCCTTCAGATGCTCTCCCAGAGCATTTATGTTGTCAGGTTAGGGTGTTCGGCTTCGTTCGATTCGAAACCCTAGGTTGATTATTTCGATTTGGGGTTTTTTTTTTATGGGTTAATTTGTCGTTGCAAGGTTAAGTTTTAGTTTGGGATTTGAAACCCTAAGTCGATTCCTTAGAATTTGGTCGAAAAGATTAGGTTTTGGTTTGAGGATTTGAGACGCTGGATTTGGATTTGGGCTTTTTTTGATTGGTTGATTGATTGTGGGTTTTGTTGTAGGTTGTTGAATGTGGAGCATGTGGATAAGAATGGGAAGCCGATGCTTTATTTGGTGTTTGAGTATTTGGATACGGACCTGAAGAAGTTTGTTGATGTGTATCGTAAAGGGCCAAACCCTCGGCCGCTTCCTCCGAACGTCATCCAGGTACTATTGGCTCCTTGTTCTGAAACTCCCAATTAGTTTTGTGCGGTAATTTTTAGTTTGTTAGACCTCGGAGAACTCGCTCCTAAAAGTTTCGTGTGGAATTTTTAGTTTGAATCTTGTTGCAGATTGATGTAGTTGATGCTATAGTGTCGAAATTTGTTGTGCTTTATTATGAATGTTTTTTTTTATTTTGGTAAAACCGTCTTTTGTGTCACAGAGTTTCATGTACCAGTTGTGTAAAGGAGTTGCTCACTGTCATAGTCATGGAGTGCTCCACAGGTAGTTCTATTTTTCTTAAATCATTCTCTATTAGCATTGAAGTGAATTATCTACAGGAAATATCTAATGATGTGCATGTGTAACAGGGATTTGAAGCCTCAGAATCTTTTGGTGGACAAAGAGAAAGGGATCTTGAAGATAGCTGATCTTGGGCTTGGAAGAGCCTTCACGATTCCTCTTAAAAGCTACACTCATGAGGTTTCGTATTATGCATCATAGTTAATCTTTCTTTCAGTTATAACTAGACGTAATTGTTTTTTTTTTCGCATGGGATTTTTGTGATGGTGTAGATTGTTACACTCTGGTATAGAGCTCCTGAAGTGCTATTAGGAACAAGCTACTACTCGACTGGAGTAGACATGTGGTCTGTAGGGTGCATTTTCGGTAT
Source organism: Asparagus setaceus (assembly GCA_012295165.1). Classification (NCBI taxonomy): domain Eukaryota; kingdom Viridiplantae; phylum Streptophyta; class Magnoliopsida; order Asparagales; family Asparagaceae; genus Asparagus; species Asparagus setaceus. The sequence continues at coordinate 5,088,513 of CM022704.1, read as the reverse complement.
GTCCTATCCTCTCCTGTTCAGCCCTTGTTATAAAGTTCGATTATATTTATTCGAGATTGATTGTTTTTTCCATTCTTTAGTGAAGCACATGAAATTAACTACTTTACAAGTGTTTGCTATTGTTGCATTTCGCACATTCTATATCTGCCAGTAGCATGTTTCTTACTGTAGGAAACCAGTGATATCTAGCTCTATGCGCTGCCTTCATGGATTGGGAGTAAGACTTCCCACATGATTAACTAACACTAGCACTGTAGCTATGTGTAAATGCCTATGAAATTGATGATTTCCAATTTTAAACATGACTTTATATCTTCATGGAAATGTTAAGTTTGCAAGATAACTTGATTTTGGGCTACACTGATATATTGCTCTAGGCAAAATATTCTAGCTGTAAGTTGGCACGAGGATGGAAGACTTGGTTTAAATTTTGACGGACGCAACTAGCCATGTATAAAAAGTTTCCTTTCTTTGTAATTACATGTAAAGAACAATTAGGTGACATTTTACTAACATGTCGAACATTTTGAAATTTATAAAAAATGGTCAGGATTTTTTTAAGAAACATATTAAAATGTGCACATTGTATCATTATATATCTAATATCTAATATGTATCTAACAGATGCAATACCACTGTCAAAACAGGCGTGATTTATTAACTTCATATTGGATACTGACTTTTAATGGGAATATCTTTCCAGTGATTTAGTTTACATGTTATGGAATCTGTAGAATAATCCTCAAAAGGAAAATTAACTCGAGGCTTTGGAGGGCCAAAGCAGCAGGAATTGTGTAAGAATTTGGGATGCAAGAGTGTTGTAGGAATTCTGGTATCTTTGCTGGCAGAACTATAGTTGATTTCTTCCATTATGATGAAAGCATTGGAGAGTCGAGTCATGCAAGGCTGTCTTAAACTTTGATCTTGTCATCTTTCGCTGACTAGTATTATATAGGATGTTTGATCAATTTATACATGAGCACGCTTCATATATCCATTTAAGTTACAGTTCATACACCAGTCTCTTCCATATATTCAATTTAAATTACTGGAAGCTTTACACATGTTTCTTTTACTTTTCCTTTCTCTCATAATAAAATCTACTGCTGCAGCTGAAATGGTGAGGAGACAGGCTTTATTTCCTGGTGACTCAGAATTACAACAATTGCTTCACATCTTCAGGTATTTTAAGACAAAAAAAAAACATTTGTGCTACTATTGCTTGAGCATATACGATACTAATTATGGCAAATTCAAATACTACTAATTTTACACTCTTCTTAAACAATCAATTTTCTTCCTATAACAAAACCCAAAAAAAAAAGATTTGAAATTTTATGTAGATTTTGTTTCTTTTGCTAATATCTTACGTTATACTTTTTTTCTGAAAGGTTGCTGGGGACTCCATCTGAAGAACAATGGCCTGGAGTGAGCTCTCTCAGAGACTGGCATGAATATCCACAGTGGAAGCCCCAGAATTTGGCACGTGCTGTCCCGTCACTGGAGCCCGAGGGCATTGACCTATTATCTGTAACTTTCATTTCATTTCACATCTTAACATTATTATCTCACTGTTGAAAATTTGAAATATTGATTTTTTTTTTCTGTAAAATATTGCAGAAAATGCTTCAATATGATCCGGCGAACAGGATATCCGCAAAGGCAGCAATGGATCATCCATACTTCGACACCCTCGACAAGTCGCAGTTTTGATGTTCTTGTTTTTCAATGAAATTTGTACCAGAAAGCTTCTCCCTTTCAAGTTTGATTGGAAAAGGAGTATATCACTGTTGTGGCAACTACACTAGTTGTCTTAAAAAGTTCGGCTGATGTATGCGGTTTGTTCTCAATTTGCTTCAAGGTTTCATGAAGTTGTATAAGCTAGCTATATTTTAGTACATTGTTCTCTAATTCTATTGTTTCAGCTTTCTTCGAGAAAGCTATTCAAATTGGTTTGTCGCATAATGTTTTCCAGTGGGCTTCATATAGATTTTTGATAGAATGGTACTCTATGCATTCATGTTTATCAGTAGGGCATTGTTTCCAAAATAATTGACAGTTCATTGCTTCTTTCTAGTTAGTGTAAATGCTAAATGGATTAATATCTGAGGATTTTGTGTTTATAGGTCAGTTTTAAGCCCACAAGGAAAAGTCAGAGTTGGTTAAAGAATTACCAATCAAAGTACAGAAATTTAAGAGTAGTTTGAGTCCAACTAGAAATTTTGACAGTCTTATATATTTGGTTCTTTTTATGCTAAAGCAATATAATTAAGATTATGGAACTGCAAGTGACGGATGGGAGGTTCCAATGTGACTCAAAGAAACGGTGAAAAGAAAGAAGTAGTAGAAAAGGAGAGGTGTTATGCACCGAAAGGCTGAGCTTTTCTCATGAAGGAAAATCTTTGGGCAAAACTATAGAAAGGTCCCCAAAGGTTTGTAGGAATGACAAAAGAGCCCACCTAAAGTTCTAAAACTAACACATCCTCACATGTATATCATTTGATCCGTCAAACAAGTTCACATGTATATCATTTGATCCTTTCAATGACAAAAACATCCTCACATTTATTACTATCCTTTGATCCTTTCAATGACAAAAACATCCTCACATTCATTGCTTTCCCTAGGAAAGAGATAGAGATAGGCATATCTCTGTCATTGTATTATATGACTCAGATGATGCCCACTGAAGAAAGAGGCGTATTTTTCTCATTGTATTATATGGGCTATAAAATACCCTCGTGACCCCATTTGATGGAAAAAGATCAACATGAAGGGGGTAATAAATGTGTTACGTTTAATACTAGAAGATTTCCTGCGATCCTACAAACCCCAGGAAAACTCTCTCAAAATGATAGGTGATAACAAGTAATGAACATCAAGTGAGCAACTGGGATGACAAGAAATACTTACATACTAGCGCCCAAAAATCAGCACCCAAGTTCACAGCTGCTTGATTTTGACAAAGAAGACTGATGATCATAATCCATAGATTTCAAGTTGGTACAGGGCTACAATCCAGACACTCTAATTAAAATAGCAGCAGCCTCACCCTGTAGCTTATAAACCTGCATGAATCTTTCATATAGATTTTACCAGCTTAATTATTCAGAACTATAGTAAAAGACACCTTGATCACACTGAAAGATGGAGAATACGATTGAACGCCGCAATTGGATTGAAACTCACATAACAAAAATTGTCAACGAATACAAAATAAAATTGGAAGGGTGGGGGAAGCACAACAAGACCTGTCTTAAAATTAGGGGAAATACAGAGACAATACATCATATTACAACATTTGTAGCAGCGATTTGCTGCTCGACATTCTAATGTCCTCACTAATTAGACCAAACATGAATTATACCTTGTTTGTTGCCAGTATAAATCTCACACCGCTCCTCGTCATAGTATAGTGCAGTAATATCGTCCAGAGCTTCTGTTAAACTGCTCTGGACTCTGGACTTGCATGCAGTTTTGCTCAAGTTACTAGCCTGAATTTTTGCGAGGCATTTTCCCGTCAAAATGTTGCTTATGTTAATGGATCCAGCTGTTTCAATGATGAAAAAGTAGAATTAGCAGCGGTCTCACTTATCGCAAATGAAAGGAAGCACGCATGCTAAAACATATCATTGTGGTGGTAAGAAATAGAGATATGTCAGCCATTTTCATCTTCCACTATCCATGAATTAAACAGTAACTAGCACTTAATTTTCCACGATGTTCGTGAAGCATTTCAGCAATTTCTATTAAGCTATGTTTATATACCCTCAAGTATTTTTGCATTTCACCAACAGTAACAAAAAACCATAACAAAGCAAAACCAGAGTGTTAAGAATTAAGCTAATTTAGTTACCCGCTTTCACTTCTTTAGCTTTCTGATAAGTTAAGAATTAGGGTCACTGAAAATTTTGATTGTTTAGAGGAAGAAAAAGAGAGAGAGTATAGATATCTGAATACAAAATATTAACTATATTAGTCAAAATAGGCATTTCTTCTTTGGCAATGGTGGTTGGGATGGTGAAGAAATGTGTTTTTTTCTCAGTTTTCTTTTCATTTGTTTTATCCCGTTCATTGTGAATGCGGGGAACTTGATATACCACATAAACATCCGCAAAAAGGAACTTCCCCACTTTTCTTATATAAATGCTAGTTATCTCTAACCCCCGCACATTCAAACGACGCAAACTTACAGAACAAATTCTCCTAAGTTACGGGAAAATTGAAGGAAGATATGCAAATAATCACTTATATGTTGTGAACAGCACGGCACCATTCATGATGCAAAAGGAACATATAAAAATACTTTACAAGATCTATCTAGCATTTTCCTTGGACAATAATTTTCAATTCCACTAGCTGGATAAAGCAAAAAAAGAGGCAAATAAAATTCAGTACAAAATGTAAGACAAAAAACTTCACAGAAAACACCCTAGCCAAAGGACAATGTCGCTTGTGAGTTCTTTAGAAAGAACCAGAAGAGCTATGATGATTTAATACTAGTGAGATTATAGAAGACTTTGTAAATATATGATCTTAAAGCATCTTAAAGCATTAGCAATTTAGCAACACTTAAAAGGATCTTCACCTTTAAAATATATGATCATATTTGTCCATAATATCATTTTGCTCATATCGAACATTAAGGTCTAGAAGTATTACCAGTGCCATCTGAATCATCAGAGTCAGCTTTGCAGTAAGAGATTATAAGATCCTGGTTACTCGTAATGTAGATGTTATTTGTATTGCAGTCAGGATACCACAACAAGTGGTCCTCAAAAGAGGTGACAAGTTCCCCACGGAAATTCCAAACTGCTACATTTCGATCTCGAAATGTCAAGAACAACTGATTCTCATATAGAAAAATAAACGCGGATGGGGTTAAAAATTCTGTTTTGCTTACTTCCGTTAACTGGAAGTCCCGAACCTGGAAGAAAGATGAAGAGATACATCAGATGACTAATCATAAAATAAGCAAACACAATTAAATACTCACTTCAGGGAAATGAAGAGAAAAATACATACATCAAGGATTTGTAGATTCTCATTTTCCTGCTTCACTAGAAGCTTTTCATTGAACTGTTCAATAAAGTCCAGCTTTTTAGTCCGATGAAGAAGATGGTTGAAGGATTTGAGAACAGTACCATCCTCTATAGAGAGAATTTTTAGAAGGACATGACTGGTAGCTCTCTTAAAAATCAATAACATAATACCTGGGCTGTTTCAAGTAAAATAATGAAAGTTATGCTAAACCATTGCATAGAAATACCCAGACATAAACAAACTAAAGGAAGTAGATTTAATGAAAGAAAATTCAGGTTCCAGACATATCAACGGTATCACTTTTAAGTCGAACATTAGAACTAAAAGTTGCAGATAACAAAGCATGTGTGGGCTCTGACTGATAGCACAAACATACATACTTGTCATAGAATCATCAGTCATGTGGCCCTGTCTCTAAATGGTAGCAAAAACACCAATACTCACAATTCACAAACATCAATACTTTATATTTGTCATACAAACATGAAAGTTAAGCATATTACTATCCAGTTTGAGCCCCCGTAATACATTGTACTTCCAAACTTGAACCAACAAACAGCCAACTCGCCTTGTTAGCTATGTGTAAAACATTCTTCCCTTGCCATCTATCAATTATTTTGTCTGTATGTAGTAGTCTAGGATTTCCACCCTCCAAAGTAAAAAATATTATTAGATGGTTTACTTGTGGCATCTTTATCTAAAAATATTATTAGATGGTTTACTTGTGGCATCTTTATCCCCTGCTCGGTGCTCACTGATCTTAGTCGAACAAGGTAATCTTTGTGAAATAGAAATTCCATGTTTACTTCTATCATCTCATTTCCTTTACCAAAACAAAATCCTTATCCTCCAATTATACTCAAATTTCCACTCTTGGCCAATGCTCACTAAGACTAGAAAAAACCCCTTGCTCCCCACACGTAAGAAAAAGGAGTCTTCAGAGGTCGTGTTAAGCCTAGTGCTTTGTGTTGCCAAGATGTAGCTTTTCATGCGTATTACTCAAAGTTTGTTTTTTAGAATTGTCATCATTGACATCCAACATTGACATCCAAATATTCCAAACCTTTTACCATTTAAATGATGCAGTCTAAAAAAATTTTATAGCAAAATTATCAGCTTGACATCAAATTTCCAATTTTGATGTAAATCTCAACCAAGTAAATATGGCCTAGAGGATCTTGTAAATAAACCAAGACAATCACCAGTAGGGAAGCCTTCTTGGTTAATGAAATTTAGAGGGTTGGGGAGCTTATTGTTTGGTCAAAGTAGCTTTTAAGCTTACTTTCTAAAAGCCGGTATAACTTATAAGCTTCAAAAAATAAGCCCTCGGATACCTCCTAAGCTTATGCAACCTAGGAGCAACCTCCAATGTACTTCAAAACTACAAGAAGCTGATGCGAGCAATCCTTCAACGTACTTCAAATCTATTGATCCTCATCTCATATTAAACAGACAGGGTGTTAAGGATGAAGAGAAACAAAAATCTCCTCTTTCCCCCATCTCTACTCTTATGGTAACCATCTTTTCTCAGTCTCTTGTCTCCTTTTCCCTCTTCTCCTACCTCTTTTCTCATATTCTCGTCTCTTCTTTCCTCCATCTCTAACTCTTATATGGTTATTTGTAACCTAGATATTATTAGCATAGAGCAAAACACGGACAGTAATATTTGCATATAATGAATTTGAAGCATCAGAGGATCATCCTTTTTTGAAAGAACTAGTGATTGATTAGTCCACAAACTAAGTTGCATATCAGTCTATACATAGTAAAGATATCCTAGACTTATTAAATTTTAATAGCCTAGCCTTCTGAAAGTAAAACTTTCATGGGCCAGCCTAGTTTAGTTTCATATGCATCTCTCAAAATGCTTTCTGCAGTGACAGAAAGAAAGATATTCAGCATATGCCCATCCATATGTCCCAATACTAGCTTAGATGGCTGAATCTGATAAAGACGCAGTAAGATAACACGATAGCCAAACTGCTGAACTTTATATTTTGAGCCCACAAAAAAAGGAAAAGAAAGAGAAAAAAAAAGAGTATATGCCCCCAACCCCCACAAGAAAGAAAAAGATGTTTGTATTTAGAATTGTGCACTTCCAATAACGCTTATGAAGAACATGGGATAAAGAGGATGGAATAGCAAAGATCTATCTTAAAATTACACATAAGTTTTCCATGCAGGTTTTTTAACACGTAAAAGTCGCAACAGATGTAATAAAAATCTGCGAGGATATCACATGCAGGATAATTGCATTAAGGAAATATAGATAACAAGGAAACCTCCAAAGCCCAAAACAAGGAAAGTTTACTGGCAGCAAATTTATTGATCATGGAAAAGCTAACATAGCTTCACTTGTATAGTTTCTAAGAAGAACAATAATTCTTCTTTTGACTAATTTCAACATTTAGAAAGAGAGATGCCAACTAACCTGATCTTAATTTCTTCAACACCTTTCTCTGATATAGAATACAACAGTGTGTAGTTTTTCAGGTCGAACACCTTGTATGTGCTGATATGATTAAAAAAAAATTTAAAAGATATCAAGCAACGTCACAACTACTAAGAGCAAAACAAATATAGCCATTGATAGCACTACTAAATAAGTTAATAATTACACTGTACCTATCGTCAGCAGAATATGTGAGGACCTTCCCATTTACATCATCAAACTCTACAAAACCAGGCCATTTTAATGATTCTGACTCAAAAAGTGCAAAACCAGCATCGGATTTCCCCTTCCGGATATACCTGGAAGCAATTAAAAGATTAGAATTATACTAGAAGAAGTAAAAGATAAAAAGGCCTATATAAGCAAAAGGTTTAATGGAAGGATTAGACGTACTCAATTCTGGTTGATCTACATCTCAAGGAGCTGAAGTGGTCAGAGGCGTTAACTGAAACCGTTATCAGAGAATTATTATTTTTGTTATAAAACAAGCTGCGAATGGCTTCATCAGGAGTCACGTTTAGAAAGCAGATTCTCTGGTTTGTCTCTGTTTTGTAACATTGGAAAAATATTAGCTATAATTTTCAATAATGCGATAGGCAACGAAGGGTTTGGAGGAAAATAGTACCCACCTCTGCTAAATGCAGCACAAACCCCTGATTGTGTCAATGAAAAAATAATGTCCTTTGCCGAAACTATCTCAACAATTTTTGACCTTTTTCTGAGAAATGGCAATTGCGTGAAACTGTGTCCCTTGGGATCATGAGAGTCAAATTCTTCCTGAAGTAAAGAAATATAAATCTTAGCGAAAAAAAGTATAGATCAACTAAACCTAAGGAAAAAAGTGAATATATATGATCAAATTAGGAATAGCATAATAGTTATCAAGTATGAGTGATTAAAAGAACTTCAAGCCTGGTAAACTGCCTGCATAATCTAGAGTGATGGTATAATCATGCTTATGTTCTCATATAGAAACAAAAGAAACATACAGCAGAAGCAAAGCAAAGCATACTTATAATGATAGACTATAAATGCTCAGGTGACCCTAACAAATAAAAAAAATACTCATTCCTCTGTAATAACTTGATCCAAAATACAACCAACTCCCATTGCCTTTTGAATCCAATCAGATCACTGTATTCAATTAGCTCCATCCTTTTTGTTTTCTTTACACAGCACAACTAAACTAAGGCCTTTTCCAGAACAAATACAACTGAATGTGTCCTCTTCGTGTATGTATTTTAAATATTCCTTCTTGCATGTCCTGCTTTTAGCCTAAAAGAGACAATTCTATTCCACATTATATCTGCTCCTGATTATTCTGCTCTAAAGTTATTTCAGTAATTCAACAAACCCAGAGGAGAAAATTATAAATTACACAAACAGCCAGCATCCTCTTAGTTTGTCCTGCTTTAGAGAGGTGATCAATTCTAGCCTTTGATTTCGTAAATGTCCAACGCATGGTCCCAAGAACTTTCAGTATGAATATGTTCTTTGATTAGAGATCCTAACACCTGAGCTGAACAATGTACCAATTTGATGCTCAAGTAACATGATGATCAAAAAATTTAACTCTTTTTAATTGAATAGTGCGCTTGTCCCTTAAAATAATCAAGAAAGAAGTATAGCATCCCAGAAATAGAGAAAAAACAAAAAATTAGAGAAAAGAAACCATCTTTTCTTCCGAAATCACCAATTCTTGTATATTAAAGATAACAAGAAAACACCAAGAATTGAAAAAAGGTTCAAAAACCCCAGCAACACAAAACTAATTAGGGCGCAATCAAAAGGAACAAAACTTTCTCCCAAAACCCTAACTTTTGAGGAAGCTCACAAACCTGCAATCGAATGTGCCGGAATTTCTCATGATTATTGATGAAATTAAAAGAACGGCAGGGTTTCGAGCAGATCTCCCGCCTCCGAATCTTGTTAACGCTGTTGACGAAAGAATCGACCCTCGGCCGCTTCCTCGCCGAGATTCGCCGGACGGAGCACGGCCTCGGGCTCGCCGAGATCCGCCGGCAACTATCCATATTGGCACCAAATCGAAACCCTAAACCCTAAAATGGATCTAATTGCAGGGTTTAGAAATAATTGGGGTTTTGGGGTTTTTTTGGGGTTTGGAGTTTTTAAATTGGAGGAGGGATTTTGGGATGAGACAAGAAAGAGAGGGGCAGAGAGAGGGAGGTGGCGGAATCGAGGTCAAAAGTATTAGATTTGGTTTTTGAATTTTGGATTTGGGTCCGGAAGAGGATCTTTCAAATTTCGGACACGTCTATGGGTGAATTGGGTTTAGGGTCTAATCGTACCCGACCCGAACCCACAGCATTACAACCAAATCTCTAAAGATAATAATCAAATATAGGATTGAAAATTAGACAGGACATATATATATATTAAAGATTGGATACAAAAGAGGGTAGATTATAGAAATTGTTTTTCGTGGAGTCTGATTTATAGGAGAATACATATTACCAGATATCTAGAAAATTGAATACTTAAACACTAAAGAGGTCGATTATTTCCTTACACGAAAGAAAGAAAATAGAGATATGAGGGTAAGATTAAGGTGTGGGAGATGGATTGTAATCTGGCGTTATTTATTAGCAAAGTTATCATCTTGTTGCTGCATTTTGAGGCTGTAATCACATTAATTTTCGAACCTAATTAAAATCTCTGCATTTTCTAAGAATGTTCTCATGACTAATGTTTTTTTTTTCTATCTTGTCGTTGTTTTGATAACAAAATCTCCTAATATTTTGACAACTGATTGAAGATGTCCCTACACTTTACCTTCTATAGTTATTTTAATTTCTATGGAATTAGTTTGAATGTAATAAGAATATCAGAGGATGTATAATATTATGCATTCCCAAATAAACATATAATGCAAATCTTATCATCACAACAACTCCGCATGTGAGCAGGATGTTTTGTGGCATATATGAGTGGTTCATATCTCCAAATTGTCGCATATCCCTCCTCATGAATAGCGACAACCACATAGTTCATATGTAGTATGAATCCTATCAGAATCACCTCTATCATAAAATAGAAGAGTTGTAATTCCTAAACTAACCATCCCAACCACCGTGAAATGGTATAGATCACTCATTTCTATAGTGTGTTCTGATAGAATCCTTACTACTCTTCATATGAGGGCTTTTCGGATAAAATTTATACTAAAAAAAGATATATATGATTATTATATGAGAGCTTCTTATCCATACCAAAATTTGTGATTATCTAATTAAAGTTCAGAAATAAGGACGGTAAAGTGTTAATTTTAAAACATCATAGTGTTATTTTGTTAATCAAACAGATCTTAAACGATTTCTTTGTTATTTACCGAATAAATGAACTCCACAGTGACAATGGTGAAGTGAATCGAACAATATATTTGCAAACCTTTTAATTACATGTTGATCTAGAAAGTACACCAAGAAATAAAGAAATATTTATATAGTATCACGTAGGATTTACCTCTAATGCCAACTAGCATAATATCTTGGCTGGATGTCAATTGCTTTACTGTGTAGTATGTGGTTTGTCTCAACGGAGTCTGACACCTCTTTTTTATTTATTTTTTTTATTTTTTAAGGGGAATAGAGTTTGATACCTTGATTCAAGAACTTATAAATATTGATTTGTACTTATATCTCATAGCTAATGTTTAAGTTAACAACCTTCCTGCATCTTATACCAATTTCTAGAAAAAACATTCCATAAACAAAAATCAAATCAGTCATCAAAGAATTATTCTCACCCTCGTTAATCTGCCATAGAAAAAAAGCATAAAAATGTATTACTAAATAAGTATAAATAACTATAAGTCATGATATCGAGTATCGAACCGTCATCTACAACGTATACATACCAAAATACCAAATACATACGAACCCTCTACCAAAATATATACCAACAAATCAAATCTCACCCCATGCTATCCTATCAAACCCGTAAATACAAATCACATCAGAACATCATCTAACACGAGCAGGACAGTAAAAATTTCGAACAACTCCGTCTCCGTACTCGTATTCGATTGTCCGATAAGATTTGTATTTGTTACAGCTTGGTCTTCAGATCACACTCCTGGCTCCTCACCTTCAAATCCGGGAACCCCACCTCCACGTGGCAGTCCGACGTGGCAACGGCGTGTCTCTTGATAAACCCCAGTAGCGTGACCCTACCGGGTATCCTCGTCTTCGTGTCGAACCCGACCCGGCCCCCATCACGTCCCTCAGCAGGCTCCCCACCTCCGCGGTGAGGTTACTCCCGTCCACCGTCAACCTCGCCGTCACGTGCGTCGACCCGCGCGCAGGTATCCTCCCGGGTGCCACGTCAGCCTCCCCGACCTGGGTCCCACTGTAGTAAAGCTGGGTCTTGCCGGGCTCCTGAGAGAAGGAGGCGTAGTTGGGGTTTTTGACGAGGAGGTCGAGGTCGAGGGTCACGTTGAGCTCCACGCGGATGGCTGGGAACGTGACACGTGGCGAGACGCCGGTGACGGTCGCGGAGACCAGGGTCGTCTTTGGGTCCCGCTGGCGGAAGACGGTGACGGCGAGGATGACGGCGGTGATGAGCAGGGCGAGGAGGATAGCGAGGCAGATGAGGAGAGGGAGACAGCGGAGTTTGCGGCGGCGGTCGTGGTGCACGTGCGTCGGAGATGGGCCGAGGCGGGATGAGGAGGGGCCGGCTTCTGTCATTCTTTTTGGGGGGGTTTTTTTGTAATTTTTTTGTTATTTTTGTGTGGAGAGAAGGAAGTTATAAGGATTGAGAGCTTGAAAGAGGCTAGCGGCCAACCACTTTCATAAAGGACGGTTAGAAAATTAATTCATGAGAGAAGGGATATTAATGAGAGTGGACAATTTTTTATTTTTATTTTTTTAATCTTTTTTGTTCTTTTGTTTATGTTTTTAGGGTTTTTTTTCCATATTAGTCCCTTGCTTCTTTCATGTTTTAACTAGTCACTTAAATAATTGAAGTTGATATGAGCTCCCTCAAATCTTAGGTTATTATGAACTTAGTCCTTCAAAATATTAAAATCGCTATTAGATCACTCAATTCTTGGATTATTTTGAAAGTAGTCCTTCATTTCAGGCGTGGAAGTAATACTTAGAGGGAAATTAGTTCCAAAATCATTGAAATCACTATTTCATTCTGAAATTCTCACAAGGTGTTCAAATTAATCTCTCCACTTGCTATTTCTCGCTATGTTTAGAGACTAATTTCAAATTTACTTAAGAATTAGGAGACCTAATATCAATTTCAATGAAAGGAGGGACTAATTTCAAAATAACTTAAGATTTACGGGACCAGATAGCAACTTGAGTGATTTTAGGGATTATTCAAAAATGAAAGGTTTAAGGGACCATAACCAAAGTTCCATTTTTCATTAAAAATAAAAAAGGTAGGAGTGAGAAAATTTGTAAATATCTACACATTTTTCATATTATTATTAAAGTATTAATTATAAATTGTTGGTTACGATATGTATGATTATGTCTTGTGGGGAAAAAAAGTGATTAGGGGTCTAATGAATTTAAGTACAATCAGTGGTTTTTGAACTAAAAATAGGAAAATATCAATCAAAAGTTTGCTGAAACGTTCACAGTTGAGCCATAATAATAAATGAGTTTGAGGGAAAAGAGCGTTGTAAGTCGTTGGCCATAATTAAGGAGCGGCACCATCCTGAACACTGACCCATAAGCTTAGTCCAACTGACTTGATTTTGGATACATGCCGGTCAATATGCAAAAAAATAATTTAAAAAATAATTTAAAAAATAACTTTATTTATCTATTTATTTATTTATTGGGATGCAATCTGTTTCAACAAGAAATTTATGGTTTCACAACTTTCGTGCGCTCTTTTTTTCCCCTCATAAGATTTAAAGGGATTAATAAAAGAGATTGTCAATTTTTATACGTAGACCATCTTTAAAGGATTTTTTTTGGGCAATCAACCGCTTGAGTTCAATTTTTAGTTTAAGTTTTTCGGTAATTCATCCTACCTAACCTTCACTTAAGAATCATCTCTCTAGTATACCTGGTATTTAACAACTAATTATTACAGCAAAACCGAAAAAGGTTGACTTAAAGATGATTTACGTATAAATTGACAATCAAAAGTGATTTCTATAAATGACCATATTTTAAAGGTGATATGATTTCTATAAAATGACCCTATTTTAAAATATGGTTTTAGGGAAAAAATCCCTTAATAAAATACAAAATAATTGGAAATAGGTCAAAGAAGATTTGAAAGAATACCTAAGGGATTTTAGGATTAATTGTGAACATAACCCTTATAGTATCGTTGTTTCGAACTTCTATCTCTCTACTTTTATAGTTAGACCTCGATTAAAGACTCTTTACCCTTAGGGGCCTATTTGTCGAAAAATATTTTTTTTCCTCTGAGGTTAGAAAAAGTTTCACTCACCTACAATAATGAAACTAGAGGAGTAATAAGTTTAATCTAGCATAGTTAACCCCTTTTTTAACAGTAATTAGCATATATAGAGAGAAATTCTATATCTGAATAACTTGAAAAATAATAAATTGTACACGTGGCTTTTCCTTCAAAATAAACCATTGAGGCCTAACTCAGCTGTTGAATCATGATTTTCAGTAACAGATGTAGAATGAAATTGTGTATCCATTCCATTAACAACATCATAATGGAACATACAAAGTATCATCATTGTGTCCCTTATTAGAGAGTAGACCTTTCATGACTTTGATAGCAAGGCTTCTTAAAGAAGTATTAAAAGGGGTTTTATTTCTAGACCCAAAAGTCTATTCTGATTTATGGATAAACCCAACATCTTTTGTTTGTATCTTTAAACCCAATTAGCTTTTTGTATTTACTTTTAAACCCAATTTGTATAATTTAAAGGTAGAGTATCTTGTATTTATACATTTACATGGTAAAAACCTCAAAATGCCCCTTTCAATACCCCACTGTTAATTAGTCCAATTCTTAGGTTCCTCTTCTTCTCTGATAGTCTCTGAGCCCTAACCGAAAACCAAAAGAAAAAATATCCCAAATCTTCTTCTTCGGTCTCTTCTTTTTCTCTGTTCTCGTCTCTGAGCCCTAATCGAAAAGCCCCAAAAAAAAAATCAGGCGTCTTCTTCTCCGTTCTTGTCTCTGATCCCTAATCTGTCCCCCAAATCGTCCAACGCCTGACCGCCGCTGCCTCCTCCGTCCAGTGGTTCTTTGCCTGACCGTCGGCACCTCCTCCAGTAGTTCTTCGCCTTATAGCCGCCGCCGCCTCCTCCAACGGTTCGCCTGCCTACCTCCACCTCCTCCGGTGCCTAAGATTTCTGGTGATTTGAGATCCATTTGAGATCCACATCTGATGCTTCCCAAAGGTCCCAGCGTGGTGGGTGTCTAGGGTGGTTTGGAAGAAATGTCGATCCTGTAGATGATTATGCAAAGAAATTGGAGAATCTGGAAGAGAACTTGAGACTAGAGCAATCTGGAATTTCCATGGCAGGAGAGGTATGATGTTTTTGTACTATCTCAATGAAGTCGAACTTTAATAGCTTCCCAAAAGTCCCAGCGTATGATGTTTCATAGGTAGAAATGATCCTGGAGGAGATTTACTTCCCGACTTCCTGTATTTCTTATTAGTTTCATAATGAAGGTTTTTGCTTTCAAAAAAAAATTGTGTTTATGCACCTGTTTTTCTCTCTTTTCATTTACAACTTGTCAAGCAATTTATTTTGTCTACAAAAGCACTGTCACTTGAATGCTTCGCTTTTCGTGGCCTTGATAAATCATGAGCTTTGGGTCATTTGTTCTTTTCTTCAGGAAATTGAGAGATCCAAAAGACTAAGGCCTTCGCATCATATTTTGGTGTAGCGCAGATTGGAAGGATTTTTTAGTGACCAGTGTTATGTAGATTAGATTTTGTACAGAGTGGAAGGACCCTCTTGTATTTTGTTAATCATAGTGCATAACTTGAGGATAAGCTCTTTTGCATATTGGTTATTTTGTAGTTGATTGCTATTGGTTTGCTCAGCGTTTGTATAATTGGGCTTTCTAATATGAAAGATATTGTTTATCTGATATAAAAATTGGTTTGATAAGTGGGTTGTTTTGTAGTTGATTGCTATTAGTTTCCATCATAACAAGTTTTGCCTCCTTATATTCTATTTGCAACTCAGATTTTTCAAGTGGTCTGTGATGAATAATGTTGTATTAGTTTTTTGGTACATACCTGATAACCAAATATGTATATAAGTATAGCGGGATAATCTGAAAGTAGAGTGGTATAATCTGAAAGTATAGTGTGAAAATATGTAAGTGTGAAAATATGTAAGTATAGCGGGATAATCTGAAAGTATAGCATGATAATATGTAAGTATAGCGGGATAATCTGTAAGTATAGCGTGAAAATATATAAGTATAATGAGATAATCTGAAAGTATAGCGGGATAATCTGAAAGTATAGCGTGAAAATATATAAGTATAGCGGAATAATTTGAAAGTATAGCGGGATAATCTGTAAGTATAGCGGGATAATCTGAAAGTATAAGCGTGAAAATATATAAGTATAATGAGATAATCTGAAAGTATAGCGGGATAATCTGAAAGTATAAGCGGGATAATATGAAAGTATAAGCGTGAAAATATGTAAGTATAGAGGGATAATCTGAAAGTATAGTGGGATAATCTAAAAGTATAAGGATAATTTGAAAGTATAGCGGAAAATATGTAAGTATAGAGGATAATCGAAAGTATAGCGGATAATCTGAAGTATAGCGGGATAATGTGAAAGTATAAGCGTGAAAATATGTAAGTATAAGGGATAATCTGAAAGTATAAGCGGAATAATCTGAAAGTATAAGCGTGAAAATATGTAAGTATAGCGGATAATTTGAAAGTATAGCGGGATAATCTGTAAGTATAGCGGGATAATCTGAAAGTATAAGCGTGAAAATATGTAAGTATAGGGATAATTTGAAAGTATAATGGGATAATCTGAAAGTATAAGCGGGATAATATGAAAGTATAAGCGTGAAAATATGTAAGTATAGAGGGATAATCTGAAAGTATAGTGGGATAATCTAAAAGTATAACGGGATAATTTGAAAGTATAGCGTGAAAATATGTAAGTATAGAGGGATAATCTGAAAGTATAGCGGGATAATCTGAAAGTATAGCGGGATAATGTGAAAGTATAGCGTGAAAATATGTAAGTATAGAGGGATAATCTGAAAGTATAGCGGAATAATCTGAAAGTATAGCGTGAAAATATGTAAGCATAGCGAGATAATCTGAAAGTATAGCGGGATAATTTGAAAGTATAGCGGGATAATCTGTAAGTATAGCGGGATAATCGAAAGTATAAGCGGGATAATCTGGAAGTATAGCATGATAATCTGAAAGTATAGTGGGATAATCGAAAGTATAAGCGTGATAATATGTAAGTATAGCGGGATAATCTGAAAGTATAGCGAGGATAATATGCAAGTGCACAATTATTGTGAAATGAGTGGTTGAGAAATAATTTTCATGAATAAAATGAAAAATTAATGTGAAATAATAATGTGAAATAATTAATGTGAAATAATAATGTGAAATTAATGAGTGGTTGACTAAAATCAAATTTAACTAAAATTTCATAAAAGATAACAAATTTAACTAATTTTTATGAATTCATCAATAATAATGTGAAATAATTTTCATGAATAAAATGAGAAATTAATGCTATAAATTAAGTAGTTAAGTAAAATGCAAAATTATACCTTAAATTAAAGTGCTGAATCTCCACCAAAATCAAGCAACCACACCCTATTCATTAATAAAGTTGAGAAGAGAGAGAGAGAGGGGAATTAATTGATGTGTTTAGTAGAGTGGATCAATGAAATAATGAATAAGAGGGGAATTAATTGAGAAATTAAGAGAGAGAGAGAGAAAGAGAGAGAAACCTAGGTATTGGTGGAGATCCAGCGTTTTTGCTTCTCTCCGCAACCTTAAGTGAATTAAGAGAGAGAGAGAGAGAGAGCAGAACTCTCTCTCTCTCATTAATCTCAATTAATTTAGTTTTAAATATTTTTAAGGGGCCCACATAAATAAGAACAGAGGAGCTATGAGGGAAGGGTATAATTGGGTTTTAAAAAAATTTAAGGGGGCCCACATATATATGTATTGTATTTTAAAAATTGGGTTTAGAGATAAATACATAAAGTTATTTGGGTTCAATGATACAAAAATAAGTTTTTGGGTTTCTAGATAAATCATGGTAAACAATTGGGCCTAGAAACAAAAACCCCTTAAAAAAATCTCAAAGGAAAAATATATACATATATAAATGGAGAAGATAGTCTAATCAGCCTCTAAGTTTTAACCCACTGTCCTAAGAAGTCACCAGCCTTTGTTTTTAACAACAGAGTCCCTGACTTTTGCCTCTCTTCTAAGAACCCCTCGACTTTTTTTTTACAATAAAACCCTTAACTTTTACTTTTACTCTCCTAAGAGGCCTCTAACTTTCTTTTTCTAGCAACAAAACTCCTAAATTATCAAGAAGAGTTGGAGGCTTCTTAGAAGAGAGGAGTAAACGTTAAGTGCTTCGTTGTCAAAAAAATAAAAGTTGAGGGCTTCTTACAAGAGAGGGGTAAAACTTAAGAGCTAATTTGCTATAAATAAGGAGAGAAAAAAAAAAAAGAATAGAAAAAGAAAGTTGGGCTTGTTAGAAAAGGGGCTAAAACTAAGGGTTCTTTAAAATGTCTTCTCTATATAAATGATAAAAGAGATACGGAAGAAATATAATCTCATAATCATAATCTTTAAGAGTGACAATTTTTTTAACCAAGATCGGCTACTGAAATTGGTGACAGTCTTCTCATGTTACCCCAAATGACTTGAAATTTATGCATATTTTTAGCCATCTTACATTTTAAAATCTTAGATATTCTGTATGCACAACCAATTATCCCCTTCCTCTTTATATTATTATTGTTACTATTAATAGTTATTATTACAATTAATTGAGGAACAGTGTTTTTGTTATTCAATTCAATAATAATCTAATTTATGTCTCTTTCTTTCGCTGTCCCGTGTCATCAAATTCTTTTTGGATGATCAAGTGTGAAGAGTTGTTTCTTATCACAATTAAGAAATAGACAGATGAAAAGAGTCTCTAATAAAACTTGAAATATAAAAATACAATTTGGTAGCCTCTCGCCTTTCAAGACTTCAACTACTAAATATCATGTTCTTTTCTCCTCCTCAAATCTGCCCACGTTCTCCTTTTACTTCCTTTTCTTTTCCTTCTTTATTCCTTTTAATTTAGGTAAGCTTACAAGTTTTCATGAAAACCCCTTCTAAGGAAAAAGTATTCATAAGAAAAAGAAACAGCTTTTTCCCTAGGGTGACAAGTGCATGCATATGATGAATCTTCAACATTTTGAAATACACAGAGTTGTTTGTTTCGCCGCGACTCATTGAAATACAAGTGTCAGGTGCATGCAATTCCAATTACATACAGTCATAACTACGTTCGGCTGGTTCAATTTTAAAATTCTGCGGTTTGCAATGGTACTTGTAACTCAATGTGTTTGTTTTGTAATGTTAGATTATTATTATTATTATTTTTTAAAGGTTGATTGCAACTGGAATTACAATTTTAAAGTTCATATAAATTTGTAAAGAACACTCCACATTAAGGCTTCCTTGGAACCCCCAAAAAAAAAGTTATGGAAAATCCCAAGTTCTAACTTTCAGATAATAGTAAGTAATAGTTAGCATCAGCAAGTTCTATAAAGTTTTTCACATCTAGGTATTGAACATATATGGAGCATAATGAATCATCTTTTCCAATCTGCAACCAAATTTTCCTAAACAAACAATTCCTTAGCTTCCTTCATTTTCAAAAGAAACCAATTAAAAATATATGTAAATCCATGTAAATCAGCAAAAAATACCATATTCCCATGACAATTACAACCAAAATATGTCAACATATACTACATATAATTGTATTAGACAAGAGATACTCTCATCAACTTGAAATAAGAATGGAAACCAAAATGAATGGGGGGTTCTTGGTTCTTGATTCTTGAATATTTCTCAACGATGCTTCTTGCTCTTACCAGAAAATGGACAGCATGGAATTTTCCTGAGAACTTTGTCGTTAAGAACCGTGTACTTCTTGTTGATCTCGACCATCGCCTTGTGAGCAACATTATCGACTTCATCCTCGTATGTTTCGTAAAGCAGAGGCAGAGAAATGAGAAGCAGAAAAACTGCAGAGATAGCAAATACTGTAAGTAATCATCAATATAAACTATGAATGTGTATTTGGCCATAATCACAATCTTTATGTTGCAAAGAAAAAGAAAAATTATCTGAATTCATTAGTAATATCCCATATAAGATACTGAAAGAACAAGGAGATAAACTATATAAGAAATAAAACAAAAATGAGAAATGCAACTGACCAATGTATATGAGAGTCAGAAAGCTGAACCATTTGCCGATAACAGAAACTATCCACAGGCAACCAATCACCTACGTAAAGAATAAAAAGAGAGAGAAAAGCAACATATATAACTGAAGCAAATTAAGATATAAAGTGTATAATTTTTGAGAATTTTACCTTGAGGAATTGCTTGATATCTCTACCTGAAGCAATTCTTCTGAAAGTAGAATATGCTTCATTTATTTTAAGTCTCAGCGCAAGTGCTACACTTAGAAACATGCGCTCAGATAAGATAACCTCTGGAAGTGTTGGAGGCTTCCTGAATTCAAATGGAGAATTTTTTCTTAGTTTGTATAATATATATATAATTAGTTCTTAAAGAACCTCTATTCAGTAGACTAGAACTCTGAAGTTGTGGTGAGGGTCGAATCTGGACTCACGCAGTGGTGTCAATTTTTAGAAAATCCACTTTAAATTCGTGGATGTTGGGATTTGAACTTCGGTTGCTCTGGTACCATCTTAAAGTCCCTCTAACCATTACACAGAAACTCCAAACTTGTGGTGAGGGTCGAGTGATGTAGTTTTATATTCTAAGATTAGTAGTAAGTTATGTCATCAATAATATACTATATATCAATAGTGACACTCATAAATGCAGAAATACAAAGTTCCAAGAGAAATAGTAGAAAATCAAAGTTATGAGTAGGATTTAGTACAAGAAAAACATTAGAGATCATGAAAGTGAAAGCAAAATTACCTCAAAAATGGCTCAAATGTCAAAGAATGGTAATGCTATTTGGAAATTAAATGTCAGTAATAAGAAACTCCAATTTGAAAAGTTTTCGATACTAGTTAATGCACATCTGATATCCTGTATAAATCCCAAACATAATGTCATCTGAAATTATCAAGAAATATAGCAATTTTGCACAGAGAACCACATGTCAATACTCCATTATATGTTTAAAATGGCAAGAATGAAGCATGAGATTCTTGCAAACGAATACATTTAGTCCTCTTATAATGCTCAATATGTAGCGAAAATCCAGCAATAAATCGCGGATTATGAAGATGATGAGGAGTTTGACCTGTTGACAAGTGGAGCAGCATAGGATCCAAAAAAGAGCAACAAGAGTGAGAGAATGAGGCAGTGACAAATGAAAGTGAGCAAGTGATAATCCATCCCTTCAAAGAGAAGCCAGAGAGTAGTCACTCCTACAACAATCCCCCCTGTCATCTGCTTGTTTCTCCATAACACTATATCAGCAGCTGAAATCACATTCAAGTTATGTGACTAAGATGAATTAAGTATACAAAATTATATTCACTGCACAAAGTCCATAATGTTTCTTCTTCTCCTAAGAAGAATTTCATAATGTAACTTCAGCGTATAAAATTGTAACACTAAAACCTTTATTACAACTTAAGGAATTTTGAGATGTTATTTGAGCAATCCATATTTAGATTTCATTAAAAATAATAATTTTGAGATGCTATTTCTGCCATAATATTAATAATATTTTCAGGTCTGCCCGGAGACCGGCGATGAAGTTTCGGAAAAATAAAAAAAAATTAAAGCAAGTTTTAGAAAAAAAGAAAAGTTATCATTGCGTGAAATGGTCTAGTTTTCGGCCCATATAAAAAGAACTCGGAGTTTTATCTCCTGGAAAAATATTTTGAGGTTAACAGTCCTTTTAAATTATAAAGTTCTCTATTTGAGAAAAGATAATGAATAAAACTTGTTCTGAAAAGAGATCAATCAACATATAATGGCATTAGTCTTCACAATGATCCATACCTTTTTCAACCTTTTTCTACCATTTTTGGATGTAAAGTTGAAAACTCAACTCCTCTTGTGCTATCAAGATTATAACGAAATAAAATATGCACGTTTCTACATATATTTTTCTCTCGAAAAGATTGCATCTACATATAAAACATCACAAAGGGAAACAATATGCTTAGATTTTCATACATAGAGCAAAGTTTATTTTCAGGATGATATTTCTATAGAACATTATATTTAAAAAATTAAAAAAAAACTCTACCATTACTTTTGATAATTCTATTAGCAAATCAATTATAGGCCAAAAAACATAAATTAGACAAACACCCTAGAAATGAATTAATTAACAAAAACAAAATCATTTACCTTTTCCTCCTCCAATGTAACCATGAATGGGCACCGTTCTTCCAAACATCTTCTTCTTCGAAATCGTCGGTTTAGTCTCCTCTTCGGAATCCGATGAAGACGAGGATCCTTTATCTTCATTGTTCTTGAAGGTTGGAGATCCGTACTCTGACATTATGTACTAGGCTAAATTTTTCACAAGAAAATGAAAGAAATATTTTCAAAAGCTAGAGCATTGTATGAGATAAAAAGAGAGAAATTTTCAATGAGAGTTTAGGCTTTTTTTGTGCAGTATTAGTTTGTGTTGGTTCCTTGTTTGGCTCCGTGTAAGAGAAGTAGAGGAAAAAGCGGGTTGTTTTGTTTAAACGTGGTTGATGCAGAGATTAAAGTGGAATCAGTCAGAGTTCAGAAAATATAGAAAAATGATTTTGAGAATTTCTCCCTTAAATTTTAATGATTTTGATAACTCCTAATATAAATACATTGAGACTTGGTAATGCTAAGTT
The DNA here is from genome assembly GCA_012295165.1 of Asparagus setaceus. NCBI lineage: Eukaryota > Viridiplantae > Streptophyta > Magnoliopsida > Asparagales > Asparagaceae > Asparagus > Asparagus setaceus. Next base: position 5,065,951 of record CM022704.1, on the reverse strand, counting down.
ATTTTTGTGGACATTAAGATTTCTTGCATGTAGTTGCACATTGCTAATCAGTAATTACAGCGACAATATTTTGCACATTATTAATCACAGATAATACCCTGCAGAGGCTCTCAAACTAATGCAAACTTTAAAAGACTACAATGTTCTTAGATTTTGGATAAATATATAAGCTTTTGCATTTTAAAAACCATGTCAAATAATCAGTTAATTGGTGCAAATGAGACCTCGAGCAAAAATCTACAACTGGAGCAGCACGAAAATATTGGCAGCTATAAGCATAAGCCAAAAATGCAGCTCCTAAAAACAACAGTGCATCTCATACATTTCTAGGTGAACATTTGCAGGTTGCAAGTTGTGGCAATTTCTTTACAGTTGAGCCTTTTCTTGCGAATGAAGCATATGCGATGGTTTTCCCGTGCTTAGCTTCACTGTAGTCCTCAATGTTTAGTGCTCGAACTCTTGAAACCTTAAAAACCTTAGTCCTCAATGTTTAGCACTCGAACTTTTGAAACCTTAAAAACTTGCTTGTGTTTCGATATTGTCAGCTTCAGTGTTACAGAATTTTACGATAAACAGAAATAACTGCAACTGGTATACACAAATAGAAGAAACAAGCAGACCCTAGGGTTACCATATCAGTTAAGGAACTTTTAACAAATACATTTGGAACTAAATCCGAGATGAGACTGCATATATCAAAGAACAGAGAAGGGATGCACATTTCTGTAATACTCAATTACACAAACAAACATATACAGTGTGTGCATTATGTACAAAACTGATGCACAAAAAATTCTGTTGAAGAGTAGCGGGGAGGAGATTATCAAAGAGGCATTCAACATATTTTTCCCCCTCCTTTTCTGTTCTCAAGTTTATAGGGGGGGAAAAACCAAACCATCGAGACGGCAAAATTATCGAAGACATAGGTAATAATCCACCAAAAGGCATTATGTACAAAACTAATGTCGGAACAGAGAAAATCATCCAGTAGATTGTCTGACTTTTAATTTTCTGAACACATAAGCCCCAAAAGGTATTGAAACATGAAATCTTATTTCATCAAGTACATTTACAGAGTTTGAAAATAACAAGTACACATAAGGCAAGGAGTTTTCGTGGCATAAAAGATGCCAGCAGAACAGCTGTTACATAGTTGCATTTTCAAACCCATAAAAAATTATGAGTTCATCGATGTTCGCTTTTTGGATAATTTTCCATCTTTTTAACTCATGATGGTGTAGGTTGTAAGTTCATCACAACAATGTAATCATCTATAATTGGTTTGAGAAGAAGATAAACAATAAAAGCACGAACATATATTAGAAGCTTAGAGCATCACTATTTGTATTGTTCTCGCAACAGTTATTATCCTTCAACCTGGCTCCATAAATGTCCACTATGATATCATCACTCTACAGGTAGTCGTAAATGTTGCAACCTACCAGATAGATATCAGCAATCCAAGATTCCAAATATGCTAACCTTCCATGTGTCCTAGTATCCATCTTTAGGGGTATCAATATTGGAAAAGGCCTCCACATACTTTTACCCTTTTTTAACTTACAATTAAACTAGAAAGACAATGGTGGGCATGTACACCAGGCATCTTGCAGAGAGATACCAGACAAAATCAATTTTCATTCAATGCTAAATCTGGACAGTTCAAAATTTTTAATACACAAACATAAATATACATCAGGCTGTTAGATTGGATTTGAATCGAGTTTCCAACCAAATGTGAAACAAAATCTGAACAGCACCAGTCATACACAGAGATGTAAAAAAATAGAAATTGTAAATTAACAATGTTTACCACTTAACACTTGTAATAGCATGAAAAAGTTAAAAAGCGACTAACAACAAGCAATCCCGCAAGGTATTTATCAAGAGAAAATTATTGGTATGCAATATATGAGACCTAGCAGGTTATTTTGACTCTATCGGTCTAATTGTTTTCTCTAAGAAAATTATTGGTATGCAATATATGTTCCTGATCACTTCCTAACATAATACGGCACATATAAGCAGGTCAGTGCTCTCATTATCTTGGTTCATTAGCAGCAGTTCTTTCTCCATAGAAATCATATCTAAGATAAATACTGAACTAATAATAATTCACGTCTTATCAAAGAATTCCACTGTTATAGTTGCTTACAGTTGGAAGTTCCACAGCAAGTCACTTATCTTCCTAGTTAATATTGAATTCACTTGACAGCAGAACAAATTATAATTTGAGTATATAATACCCAGAAAGTTTTCATGGTTTAAATATGAAAATAAAAGGGAACTGTGCTACCTATTCAGAGATCAGTCAACCTAGAGCACAACCAAAACGTAGCATTGTCTCAATTGTCAAAGACTAAATTAAAACACTTGGATAATTTAGTTAACTCCTTGGGTTTGCACAAGCATGGAGCATCACAACTTTCCACACCAAGAAGCTGGATTAAGAAAAAAATAAGCCCAAGATCACAACCAAATTTATCCAACAAAGCATGTCGCAATATAATTAAACATGACTTGGACATGAAACATAAACACATACAGGTTTTCAACGTCTGATATTCACATAGCATAAATCTCATCAACGTACCCTATGCCAACAGAATAACAAACCTAGCTGACCAGCATTGCTGTTTACGGTATCCGCTATGACTGAAACAATAACTGCACGATCCACATACTACAATAGATAATGAGAGTATTATGAATATGAGAGAGAGAGAGAGAGAGAGAGAGAGAGATACCAGTAATCACTTAAAGAGGTTAACTGCAAACAGAACCTAATTCGTCAGATGCATTTCTACAGAACAGAAGCGAACTACCTTAAAGTAATAGAGTAGAAGTTCATAATTTCTAGAAGCACAGCAATTAAAGAATCTAATGCAAACTAGTACTCGTGCATATATGGCAGTATACAAAGTTACGAAGGTCTCATAGTTAAAGAATTTAGCACATCAATGACCTTAAGTACATACTCAAATCTAAAAGAATCAGAGTATTTGATCAAAGTGAAACAGATGCAAAAAATAAATAACAGTGAGACTCAAAATTTTACCATAAAAAAGTACCGACACTCTTGCTAATATACATAACCGATAAGATGGAAACATAAATATGACCATGTATTGATAAATACCATAATTGACAAGATGGAAAACATAAATATGACAATATATTAAGAAAGACTGGGAACAGTCATAACATTAGATGTCTTCAAAAGACATGTATAATTTAATCTACATGTTGCACACTGCTGATATCGACTGAAACAGATCAGCAGGACTAATTCTATTAACAGGACTCGCATGTTAATGTAAGGGTAAGCCTTACAACAGGATGCGAGATTAGAAATTCTGATGGATTTTTTGTTGGGTAACACCAAAACAGCCCATTTGAACCTCAGATGCCTTCCTCAGATGATCAGAGATAGACAATTAAGTTGACGCCATCAAGCCGAGAATCCACTGCTTGAAAAGTAAGACTCTTCTTTACAACCTACCTAAGAGATTCAATTAGACAACCATCCCCTTCTTTCTAATAGCGATCTCAAATCAATCGGCTTCCAAAATCAAGCTTTCGGCAAACAGTTTGATCAAACTTCCTTGTTTTGGAACTGGGCTTCATAGGAGCATCTGGGCAAGTCTCTGCAATACCCGTTAACAGAGGCACAGAAGTCGGAGTCTTAAAGCCTTCAGATGTATCATCAGATAAATTATCTTCTTCTTCTACTTCTTCTTCTGCCAAGTCTTCATTGCATATCTCTTTGAGCTGATTTGAAACAATCAATTCAATAAATGATTTGCATATTGATTCCAAGATACAATCTTCCTCATCTGTGATAGCAGGTACTACCTTTTCCTCACAATCACAGCAAATATCAAAATTTAACTGCCTGCGAGTGGGGATCTTAAATTTGGGCTGCATTTTCTTTAGAGGAGCAAGTACTAATTCTTCAGGACCAGGAGCAAATGGATTGAAAAGGTTTCCAGTTGGAGTTTCACAATCAGATAGAACTTCCAGATCATCAGTTTGATCAGAAGCGGATGAAATTTCCACAGCCTCGCCATCTGGGGAGGGGGTTGAAGGATATAATTCTCCATCTCCATTAATGAGCTTCACACCATTAGCTTCTTTAACAATAGGAGACGTGAAGGAAACTGAATCTAAAGATTTCTGCCCTTCGATTTTAGAATCTGATATCGAAGTCTTCGGCCTGTTAATTTCTGAAGTTGCAATTTCCTCCAGAGATGAAGATTTAAGTGTGAAGGAATCCTCCATACTGTCCATAATCTCTGCAGTGACTCCAGATTCCTCATTAGAACTGTCAACTTTTACGGTTCTGATTTCGGCCATGCTTTATCTTCAGGAAGAGTTTCCTTCTCCCGTCCTGCAAGAAAACATTTAAAAAGGAACCAACAGATTGAAAATTAAAACTCCCAGTTATGTGAGCCAATCTATCAAAGATACCAAAATTTTCAAAATCTGATGAATCAAAGCTTTTTGTTTCAAATAATTACAGCTTAACTAAGTAATTGAGTGTGAAGCTTATTTGGAAAGACAACAGAAACCAAAATCAGATGGGGAAAACTTCAAATGGGGAAAAAATAAAAATATCAAGTATTCTACAAGGAATACAATCCTTTTCTTCTATTGTATTTATTGATCAACAAAAATAAATAAATAAATAAATAAAAAATAAAGCAAATAACTATAATTATACTGTTCAATCAGTCCATCCAAAAATAAAACTGCAAATTCCTTAGTATTTTCTCCCTAAAATAGAAGTAGTAATGTGAATATCTAAATTTTCAAAAATAATAAAGAAACCTTTTAGAGGCTAATAAAACATAAAAAAATTAGACCAACCTAATTTGGGGAAAACTTAACTTCACAATGAAGGACTCCTTAAATGACACTAGATTACATAAATACAAAATTAGGGTTTTTACAGTAAAAATATTATTCCATTGATTGTGAATATAATGGAATAATTGAGTTGTAATCAATACATTTTCAAGCTTTTCGTGAGAACATCGATCTTAGTGAAAGAAAACCAAATTTCACAAAAAGCCCTAAATGTACTGGCAAAACAAAACTTCAGAATTATATATCTTAGAAATACGCCTAAAAATCATTAAAAGCCCTAATTTCTTCAAACCGAAAGAAATCAAGCTCAAAAACACAATTTTTACACAACAAACCTTATTCCCTAACAAAAAACTTCATATGACTAAAATCCCAAAAAACTAAAAATAGTTTTAAAAATCCCTAATTCTCCAAGCCTAAGAAAACAAATTAAGCTCAAAAACACGTTTTTCTACGCCAAAAAACTTATCCACTATCAAAAGACATCGTATGACTAAACTCCCCTCAGAACAACATTGAAAAAAAAAACCCAAAAACAAACTCCCCAAAAAAGCCCTAATTTTTTAAACAAAATAAGGCGAAAAAAGCCCCAAAACACTCGAATCCTGAAATAACCAAAGATCCCAAACGAAGAACAGCACGAATCTACAAATGAAAGCAAGATGAATCGAAAAAGAACGCACCTTTGAGATCCAGAGAGAGTTAGGGCTTAGTTCCTCACTCTTCAAATTGGCGGGAGTTTTTGTTGGCGGCGGCGGGTAAGCGAAAAGTTTTCGAGAGTGAAAGAGACCTGGGCTTTATAGACCTATCGAAACGCGCCAACTCAGAGGGCTCGGGCCTTTTCAACGGCCCAGATTTCATCTTAAACTCACGATCCACTCGTGTGACTTCTATCGAATAAGATAGTGCCAAGTGTTAGCAATGTTGACCGCTGATTTTGTTTTCGACGGTTGGATATGAACTATTATTTATTTGGTAACGGAAATATTTATCCAGTAAGAACCAGAGAGATCTGACTTTGAAGTATAAATTTCAGAAAAACCCTGATCTCTAGGTCTTGTACAAAACCAGTCTACACTTTTAAAATTTCACAAAATCCCCTGAACCATGAGAAGTTTACCGAATCGCCTGAAATTTGGCAATATCTACAAAAAAATCTAGAAATAGTAAAAAAGACGCTCCCATGAAAAATTTTAGCTATCTTAATGATAATTTTTCAAAGTTTTGGAGGGTTGTGAAACTCCCCAAAATTCATGGAAAATTTCGAACGAGTTTACATTGTTCATTGTTCCGGATGTTTTATTGAAAAAGTCTAAAGTTCAGAGAGGGATTTGTGAAGTTAACCTATTCTTTATTGATTCATAGGCCGAAACATTTATCCAGTGCTGGAGTCAGGATACATTGAATCAACCGAGTCAACACGACACGGCGAGTTTGGTCAAAGCATAGCATAATTTTTTTTCCAAGAAAAAACCATGACCTGATATTTCTAATTGCTATGAGAAATACATAATATTTTGTCTTTGCCGAAGAATTTCGAAGGTATCCTCCCATCTCATGATGCTGGTTGGATTCAAGTAGTCAACAGTAAGAGAATAGCCCGGCAGAAATCAGCGAGAAAAAGGTTTTTTGAGGAAAAAAAACTTCAAAAACAAAAATTAAAAATAACGTTTGGAAATAAGACGATGGCTCGATTGATTCACAAATTATCCAATCGGAAATTTGTAGCTGCTTCTATTTGTGTTCCTTCTGAGAGAGATGAGAGAGATGTGTATTGATGGATATCAAGAGAAGTAGCTATCTCTTTCCATCGCCTTAGTAGAGGAGCGTGTGCAGTCGGGCTTAACCTATGAGCCTTACTGGTTTTAGGTGGGAGGGTTTAGACCGGGGCCCGGGGGAGGCCTCAGTGGGGAGCGAGGCTGAGTGCAGGGTTGGACCCGGCCAGCCTCCACGACCCACATGAGGTCGAGGCATTAATGAGCTTCACACCATTAGCTTCTTTAACAATAGGAGACGTGAAGGAAACTGAATCTAAAGATTTCTGCCCTTCGATTTTAGAATCTGATATCGAAGTCTTGACCTGTTAATTTCTGAAGTTGCAATTTCCTCCAGAGATGAAGATTTAAGTGTGAAGGAATCCTCCATACTGTCCATAATCTCTGCAGTGACTCCAGATTCCTCATTAGAACTGTCAACTTTACGGTTCTGATTTCGGCCATGCTTTATCTTCAGGAAGAGTTTCCTTCTCCCGTCCTGCAAGAAAACATTTAAAAGGAACCAACAGATTGAAAATTAAAACTCCCAGTTATGTGAGCCAATCTATCAAAGATACCAAAATTTTCAAAATCTGATGAATCAAAGCTTTTGTTTCAAATAATTACAGCTTAACTAAGTAATTGAGTGTGAAGCTTATTTGGAAAGACAACAGAAACCAAAATCAGATGGGGAAAACTTCAAATGGGGAAAAAATAAAAATATCAAGTATTCTACAAGGAATACAATCCTTTTCTTCTATTGTATTTATTGATCAACAAAAATAAATAAATAAATAAATAAAAATAAAGCAAATAACTATAATTATACTGTTCAATCAGTCCATCCAAAAATAAAACTGCAAATTCCTTAGTATTTTCTCCCTAAAATAGAAGTAGTAATGTGAATATCTAAATTTTCAAAAATAATAAAGAAACCTTTTAGAGGCTAATAAAACATAAAAAATTAGACCAACCTAATTTGGGGAAAAACTTAACTTCACAATGAAGGACTCCTTAAATGACACTAGATTACCTAAATACAAAATTAGTGTTTTTACAGTCAAAATATTATTCCATTGATTGTGAATATGATGGAATAATTGAGTTGTAATCAATACATTTTCAGTCTTTTCGTGAGAACATCGATCTTAGTGAAAGAAAACCAAATTTCACAAAAAGCCCTACATGTACTGGCAAAAACAAAACTTCAGAATTATATATCTTAGAAATACGCCTAAAAATCATTAAAAGCCCTAATTTCTTCAAACCGAAAGAAATCAAGCTCAAAAACACAATTTTTACACAACAAACCTTATTCCCTAACAAAAAACTTCATATGACTAAAATCCCAAAAAACTAAAAATAGTTTTAAAATCCCTAATTCTCCAAGCCTAAGAAAACAAATTAAGCTCAAAACACGTTTTTCTACGCCAAAAACCTATACACTATCAAAAGACATCATATGACTAAACTCCCCTCAGAAAAACATTGAAAAAAAAAACTCAAAAACAAACTCTCCAAAAAAGCCCTAATTTTTAAAACAAAATAAGGCGAAAAAAGCCCCAAAACACTCGAATCCTGAAATAACCAAAGATCCCAAACGAAGAACAGCACGAATCTACAAATGAAAGCAAGATGAATCGAAAAAGAACGCGCCTTTGAGATCCAGAGGGAGTTAGGACTTAGTTCCTCACTCTTCAAATTGGCGGGAGTTTTTGTTGGCGGCGGCGGGTAAGCGAAAAGTTTTCGAGAGTGAAAGAGACCTGGGCTTTATAGACCTATCGAAACGCGCCAACTCAGAGGGCTCGGGCCTTTTCAACGGCCCAGATTTCATCTTAAACTCACGATCCACTCGTGTGACTTCTATCGAATAAGATAGTGCCAAGTGTTAGCAATGTTGACCGCTGATTTTGTTTTCGACGGTTGGATATGAACTATTATTTATTTGGTAACGGAAATATTTATCCAGTAAGAACCAGAGAGAACCTGACTTTGAAGTATAAATTTCAGAAAAACCCCTGATCTTTAGGCCTTGTACAAAACCAGTCTACACTTTTTAAAATTTCACAAAATCCCCTGAACCATGAGAAGTTTACCAAATCGCCTGAAATTTGGCAATATCTACAAAAAAAATCTAGAAATAGTAAAAGAGACACTCCCATGAAAAACTTTAGCTATCTTAATGATAATTTTTCAAAGTTTTGGAGGTATTTGTGAAACTCCCCAAAATTCATGGAAAATTTCGTACGAGTTTACATTGTTCATTGTTCAGGATGTTTTATTGAAAAAGTCTAAAGTTCATAGAGGGATTTGTGAAGTTTACCTATTCTTTATTGATTCATAGGCCGAAACATTTATCCAGTGCTGGAGTCAGGATACATTGAATCAACCGAGTCAACACGACACGGCGAGTTTGGTCAAAGCGTAGCATAATTTTTTTCCAAGAAAAAACCATGACCTGATATTTCTAATTGCTATGAGAAATACATAATATTTTGTCTTTGCCGAAGAAGTTCGAAGGTATCCTCCCATCTCATGATGCTGGTTGGATTCAAGTAGTCAACAGTAAGAGAATAGCCCGGCAGAAATCAGCGAGAAAAAGGTTTTTTGAGGAAAAAAAACTTCAAAAACAAAAATTAAAAATAACGTTTGGAAATAAGACGATGGCTCGATTGATTCACAAATTATCCAATCGGAAATTTGTAGCTGCTTCTATTTGTGTTCCTTCTGAGAGAGATGAGAGAGATGTGTATTGATGGATATCAAGAGAAGTAGCTATCTCTTTCCATCGCCTTAGTAGGGGCGGGCGTGTGCCAGGTCGGGCTTAACCTATGAGCCGGCCAACTGGTTTTAGGTCCGGGAGGGTTTAGACCAGGGCCCAGGGGAGGCCTCAGTGGGCCGAGCCGAGGACTGGGTCTGGGGTTGGACCCAGCCCGCCTCACGACCCACATGAGGTCGAGGCTGGGTTTGACCTGGGCCACGGTGGTTCTGGTCGCAGGACAGCCCGTGACCCGTACTCTTTCTTTTTCTGTTTACTTTTTTTCTTTTCAAATTTTTTACCCGATTAGTATGTATAGTTTAAAGAGGGAAACTTATAGTTTATCTTTTTAAAAAGTCTAAACCTAATAAATTTACAATTGGTGATGGAACTATCTCAAATGATAAAAGATTCACAATAATTTGAGTGTTTTCAGTAAATTAGAAAGACTGCAAATATTCATCCAAATACTGGAGCTTAGAAAATCTCTGCTATTACTAAAATTACAACTCAAACACCTGGAGATTGCAGTTTTCAATTGAGTTGTTACTAAAATTATATCAACATATAACTATCACCCAAGGCGGGCCAGGCCCCGTCGGGCGTGGGCCGAGCATACTTCTTGGTTTGCGGGTTTAGAGCAGAACCTAGCCCGACCCACGGCTCGGGTATACCACGGTCCGGGTTGGGGCCGGGACTGGTCTAGCCCGCGGTTCGAACCAGCCCACCCCCACCCCCTAAGCCTTGGGCCTTTTTTTTTGTTATTTTATTTTAATGTGATGCTTAGTATAGGGGGATGGCACTTTCGATTTATCAGCTACAAGTGTGCCAACATCGTTGGGCTCTGAGTTCGATGGTGGGCTTTCAACACTTGGGATTCAATGATATTGTTAGATTTACCCATGGACTCCCAAATTACCCTCCACAAAAGCACCATCTTTGCCCTCACAGAGAATCTCCACCGTACCCTGCCAGGAGGGGATTTAGAATAAAGTTAATAACGGGATCTGACCCTACAATATTATTCGGTAAAGGCCCACAACATTTCTGGAAACAGGAGGAACGTGAACCATGTTATGGGCGGCATATGTTATTTGCAGCCCACTTCGACTAGATCTAAAAATAAAATTTGACTTGGATTGATTTTGTAAGCTTTTCTATAACTAGTATAGCGCACTTGTTTCATGTTTTGATTGTTTTTTTGTTAAATAATTAAAATTCAGTTTTAACAAAGGAAATCGTCCAATATTGCATACACTACAAAGTAATATAATCATTTATTAAATAATTCAATTAATTAGTTTATTATACTATTATTAAATAATGTATTTAGTGCTATAATTGTTAAACAATAGTGTAATTCTTAATTTAAGTAATAATATTAAAATAAGTATACCATCTATATTATTAAATAATATATTATTTTAATTATACTATTTATTAACTAATAATATAATCCTTAATAGTATTTAATAGTATATGTTTTAATTATACTATTATGTTAATTATTTTATTAAAATTATTAATTTTTGATGAAAATAAATAAATATTAAATAATTTAATATTACTATTATTTTATAAATTATATATAATTATTTAATAAAATTATACTATTATTAAACAATTAATAGCTAACTGTTTTAGTAATTATACTATGTACAATAATTTATTAAATAAATACTTTATACTATTTTATGATAATTAATAATGATTTATAATAAAATCTAACATTGTTTATATTTATTATTTATTATCTTTGTTGTTATTAGTATAAATTATTAATTATATTCTAGCGAATAATCAAAGTTTTTAGAATACAGAAGGTGCATAATTAATTAGAGATTAGGAGTACTTACGAAAGATTAAATTAGAGTGATAATTGGAATTATTAAAATTTGGGAGGATAAAAAGGCAATCAAAAGTTTTGTCACATCAATCCTCTTTTATAGAATAGAATAAAATAGAATAAAATATACTAATAGTAATAATAGTATAGTATAGAAATAGATATAGATAGATTGTGGCTTATGCAGTGGATAATTACATGTATTTTAAGGTGGCTCAAGGGCAATAAAGCCATCAGTTTAATTCATCCAAGAATTTTCTCATTCTTTACCAACCTCAACAAAGGGAATCAGTTGAATTCATCCAAGGATAAGGGTATTCTACGCTGCGAAGAAGTTCAAACGCCACGTCAAACACCACCCCACCCACCCACCCAAAGAAAAAAAGAAAAGAAAAGAAAAACCTCCTCTCTCATTTGTTTTTTTTGAATATCTACTTCTACATGCATCACATATATATGACCAGAGGGGGCTAACTGACCAGATACACTACTTGTCATTTTTATTCACAGGTATAAATATAAATAAAAATTGGTATGATTAACAATACATAGTCCATATCCATCAAATTCATTATGTATCCCCTCAAAATCGGATTGGGATCCTCTACTCATCAATAGTGTTTCCTAATATTTGCTAATGCATCTCCACTTTTGATTTTGTGGACAAGTACAAAGTGAAAGGTGGAGACCGCAAAACGAAAGGTGGAGATGCATTAGCAAATATTAGGAAACACTATTGATGAGTAGAGGATCCTCAAAACCGGTCACATGCAACAGGCGGCCAAAATTTTCCATTTTGTCCCTATATTTGCTCTAATGAAGAGCACAGGGTTGCCCATGGCACGTGAACGGTTTCTGATAGGATAGGATATTCATTGAATCAAACGCACATACAGTTGAAAAAAATTTAGGAAGTGGGGTTGCCACCTAGGCGTCACATCATCATTTAATAAAGTAGCGAAAGCAGTACTTCTAAATAAACAAATATATATTTTAGCTCGGAAATAGCAAATGTAACATCTACTTCTTTTACTTCTTCTACTTTATTGATACTTCAGTGCAAACAAATAAACCCTAAGAGGAAACAAATAGCCACGTCAGAAACAATTAAGATTGAAAAAAAAAGTATATATCAATACACATATCTGTACGAGACTAAAAATAGATATTCATTGTCCATATCCGCATATATATTCCCCTGCATTGTCGTAAACAAGTCAACGTCAAAGTTTACATGTGGTCACATATTTGTTTAAACTTAAAAACTGAATTAAACATAACATATTGGAGCCATCATGCAATTTAACATTTGCGCATTATCTCCCCTTTCTCTCTCTCTCCCCTACATAAATTTCCCCTCCTCCAATCTCTCTCTCTCTCTCTCTCTCATCAACCATTCAAACAAAACAAACAAACAAAACAAAAAAAATGTCCTCTCTTCCTCCTCCTCCATCAAGAAACCCCTCCTCCTCCTCCTTCCGCCTCCGCAACCCCTCCCTCAACAAGCTCCGCCTCCGCCGCATCTTCGACCTCTTCGACCGCAACTCCGACGGCCTCATCTCCCCCTCCGAGCTCTCCCTCGCCCTCCACCGCCTCGGCCTCTCCGTCGACTCGTCCGACCTCTCCTCCCTCCTCTCCCCCTTCCTCCTCCCCTCCGCCCCCGACGGGAGCATCCCCGACGGCCTCGACTTCGACGCCTTCCAAGCCTTCCACCAGTCCCTCGGCGACGCCCTCACGCGCGAAGCCGAGGAGGGCGACACCGCAGACGGGAAATCCGTCGGGGATGCGGACGAGGAGGCGGAGATGAGGGAGGCGTTCGGGGTCTTCGACGAGGACGGGGACGGGTTCATATCGGCGAGGGAGCTGCAGAGGGTGCTGGCGAGGCTGGAGCTGGAGGAAGGGGAGAGCTTGGAGAGGGTGAACTCCATGATTGTTAGCGTCGACGGGGACGATAACGGGTTGATTGATTTCAAGGAGTTCAAGGATATGATGATGGCCTCTGCTGTTGCTGTTCAAGCCAATTAATTTGTGGGTTGATTTTTATGTTGCGAAGAAGTTCAAACGCCACGTCAAACACCACCCCACCCACCCACCCAAAGAAAAAAGAAAAGAAAAGAAAAACCTCCTCTCTCATTTGTTTTTGAATATCTACTTCTACATGCATCACATATATATGACCAGAGGGGCTAACTGACCAGATACACTACTTGTCATTTTTATTCACAGGTATAAATATAAATAAAATTGGTATGATTAACAATACATAGTCCATATCCATCAAATTCATTATGTATCCCCTCAAAATCGGTTGGGATCCTCTACTCATCAATAGTGTTTCACAATATTTCTTGTCATCTCCACTTTTGATTTTGTGGACAAGTACAAAGTGAAAGGTGGAGCCATGAAAGCGAAAGGTGGAGATCGTTAGCGAATATTGGAAACACTATTGATGAGTAGAGATCCTCAAACCGGTCACATGCAACAGTGACCAAAATTTTCCATTTTGTCCCTATATTTGCTCTAATGAAGAGCACAGGGTTGCCCATGGCACGTGAACGGTTTCTGATAGGATAGGATATTCATTGAATCAAACGCACATACAGTTGAAAAAAATTTAGGAAGTGGGGTTGCCACCTAGGCGTCACATCATCATTTAATAAAGTAGCGAAAGCAGTACTTCTAAATAAACAAATATATATTTTAGCTCGGAAATAGCAAATGTAACATCTACTTCTTTTACTTCTTCTACTTTATTGATACTTCAGTGCAAACAAATAAACCCTAAGAGGAAACAAATAGCCACGTCAGAAACAATTAAGATTGAAAAAAAAAGTATATATCAATACACATATCTGTACGAGACTAAAAATAGATATTCATTGTCCATATCCGCATATATATTCCCCTGCATTGTCGTAAACAAGTCAACGTCAAAGTTTACATGTGGTCACATATTTGTTTAAACTTAAAACTGAATTAAACATAACATATTGGAGCCATCATGCAATTTAACATTTGCGCATTATCTCCCCTTTCTCTCTCTCTCTCTCTCTCTCTCTCTCTCTCTCTCTCTCTCTCTCTCTCATCAACCATTCAAACAAAACAAACAAACAAAACAAAACAAAAATGTCCTCTCTTCCTCCTCCTCCATCAAGAAACCCCTCCTCCTCCTCCTTCCGCCTCCGCAACCCCTCCCTCAACAAGCTCCGCCTCCGCCGCATCTTCGACCTCTTCGACCGCAACTCCGACGGCCTCATCTCCCCTCCGAGCTCTCCTCGCCCTCCACCGCCTCGGCCTCTCCGTCGACTCGTCCGACCTCTCCTCCCTCCTCTCCCCCTTCCTCCTCCCCTCCGCCCCCGACGGGAGCATCCCCGACGGCCTCGACTTCGACGCCTTCCAAGCCTTCCACCAGTCCCTCGGCGACGCCCTCACGCGCGAAGCCGAGGAGGGCGACACCGCAGACGGGAAATCCGTCGGGGATGCGGACGAGGAGGCGGAGATGAGGGAGGCGTTCGGGGTCTTCGACGAGGACGGGGACGGGTTCATATCGGCGAGGGAGCTGCAGAGGGTGCTGGCGAGGCTGGAGCTGGAGGAAGGGGAGAGCTTGGAGAGGGTGAACTCCATGATTGTTAACGTCGACGGGGACGATAACGGGTTGATTGATTTCAAGGAGTTCAAGGACATGATGATGGCCTCTGCTGTTGCTGTTCAAGCCAATTAATTTGCCGGTTGATTTTTATGTTAGAATTTTTCTTTTCCATTTTCTTAGTCTATTATTTGATCTTTGATTTTTGAATTTGGTTTTGTTTGAGAGATCTCGTCATGTGTTCTTGTTCCTGTTAGAAATAAATGAACTAATAAAAAAAACAAAATCGTCGTCCAAGCACATCATCATGTTTTTCTCCTATGATTCTGGGACTAGTTTTGTATGAAATATATGCAATCAAGATGGTAGAAATTTTTTATTTTTTGATTAGTTTTTATGCCAGATCGTTACTCCGTAGAAAAATTATAGAGATCTTTGTTTTTTTTTTTTCTTGGTTGGGTGATTGTTATAATATAGAAAGCGAAGGGTAATAGTGATTACACCTTGCATTATTTTGTTACTAAAAAGTCAATGGTCGGCTGGCTGGTACAGCTCTTCGATATTTTGAGAAGTCGTTGAATAATTATGGCTATTTATTGGCGTTGACAGAGGAATAGATCCGTTCAATCATTGATTTGAACGAAAACGAAAACATAAAAAAGGACAAAGGGTACTTTAGACATTTCATTGCCCCCTATTAATTCAAATCATGCACCTTGTACTGTACGGAGCGTTCTGATAAAATATTGAAGAAAAATTGTGTCGGCACATGCTTTATGACAAGCCCTCCATTTTCAAGTAATGTTTTATTTCAACCAGTGCATTTTGTGTCCACTTTTAGTCATCATTGCCTCTGCATTAAGCGTGGAGAGAGAAAGATCTAAAAATACAATCTGCTTATCTCCTTCCTCCTCTAAATGCGCTCTCTCTCCTCCTCTCATAAGTCTCTTTCTTCTCCTCTGCTCTCACTCACCATCCCGTCCCCTCCTCATGTCAATCTCTCATCTTCCCTCTCATCTCTCCCTCCTCCTTGTGTCTCCTTCTTCATCTCATGCTCCGTCTCTTCTTCCTCTCCTCCTCTCTCCATCAGGCCCCCTCAAAATCTTGCAGCCCCATCCCTTCTCCTTCACCATCACGCAGGAAGTACTCATTTAAGCCTCTACATCCTCCTCCATCCCACTCGCGCCATCTCACTGTCGTCAGCACAGCCTTCTCCGTCTCCGCCAGGTCCAGCCTCACGTCCTCCTCCTCCATCCATCACGGGCACTATCAGTGTCTCCTCCACCGCCTCCACCACATGCTCCTCCCTCCACGGTAGTAAGCAACCACTACTCCTTCATGTACATATGGAATATTATTCTGAGTCGAAAAGCACTCCATCTCCCCCTCAGATTCCCTCCCTACTCCTCTTCCTCCTCAGCCTCAGCGCAAGTTCTAGCACCAGGAAAGTCCGGACAGATCTTTGGAGGAGTAGAATGAGCTCGAGCCCAAATTAGACTTAACAGCAGTGAAATAGAACTAATAGAAGCGAGAATAGAATTAACATGAAGTTGAATAGAATTAACATGCAGCAGAATAGAATTAACATGAAGTTGAATAGAATTAACATGCAGTAGAATAGAATTAACATGAAGTGAGATTGAATTAACATGAAGTGGAATAGAATTAACATGCGATTAAAATAGAATTAACATGCGATTGAAACTAACATGAACCTCGGTATTCTTGTTAAATTCAATTTGATTCATGTTAAGTCTAATTAATTCAATTAAAAACGCCAAAATGCCCTTATCTCCTCCATATTCTTGCATGTTAAGTCTAAAAATAAGTCGAATTAGACTAAACATGAACCATGTTAAGTCTATTCCAACTTATTTTAAGTCTAATTTCATGTTAAATTTAATTTAATTTATGTTAAGTCTAATTTAATTCAATTAAAAATAAAAACAAAAAATAAGTTGAAAATAGACTTAACATGAAACATGTTAAGTCTATTTCAACTTATTTTAAGTCTAATTTTATGTAAAATTCAATTTAATTCATGTTAAGTCTAATTTAATTCAATTAAAAATAAAAACAAAAAATAAGTTGAAAATAGATTCATGTTAAGTCTCATTCGACTTGTTTTAGACTTAACATGCAAGAATATGGAGGAGATAAGGGCATTTTAGCGTTTTAATTGAATTAAATTAGACTTAACATGAATCAAATTGAATTTAACAGAATCTTGAGGTTCATGTTAGTTTCCTTAACGGAGTTAATTCTATTTCATTGTTGTTCTTCACTTCATGTTAATTCAATCTCACTTCATGTTAATTCTATTAGGTTGCATGTTAATTCTATTTTCAACCTCAAAATAGAATTAACATGAAATAGAATTAACATGCAAAGGAAATAGAATTAACATGAAGTGAAATAGAATTAACATGAAGTGAAATAGAATTAACATGCAAAGGAAATAGAATTAACATGCAAAGAAACTAACATGAACCTCATTATTCTTGTTAAATTCAATTTGATTCATGTTAAGTCTAATTTAATTCAATTAAAAACGCCAAAATGCCCTTATCTCCTCCATATTCTTGCATGTTAAGTCTAAAACAAGTCGAATGAGACTTAACATGAATCTATTTTCAACTTATTTTTTGTTTTTATTTTTAATTGAATTAAATTAGACTTAACATGAATTAAATTGATTTAACATAAAGACATAAAAATAGTTGAAATAGACTTGGCATGTTTCATGTTAAGTCTATTTCAACTTATTTTTTGTTTTTATTTTTAATTGAATTAAATTAGACTTAACATGAATTAAATTGAATTAACATGAAGTGAGATTGAATTAACATGAAGTTGAATAGAATTAACATGAAGTTGAATAGAATTAACATGAAGTTGAATAGAATTAACATGCAAGAATATGGAGGAGATAAGGGCATTTTAGCGTTTTAATTGAATTAAATTAGACTTAACATGAATCAAATGAATTTAACAGAATCTTGAGGTTCATGTTAGTTTCAGCGCATGTTAATTGACACCAGCATGTTAATTCGCTATATTCACTTCATGTTAATTCAATCTCACTTCATGTTAATTCTATTCCACTTCATGTTAATTCTATTCCACTTCATGTTAATTCTATTCCACTTCATGTTAATTCTATTCCACTTCATGTTAATTCTATTCCACTTCATGTTAATTCTATTCCACTTCATGTTAATTCTATTCCACTTCATGTTAATTCTATTCCACTTCATGTTAATTCTATTTTCAACCTCAAAATAGAATTAACATGAAGTGAGATTGAATTAACATGAAGTGGAATAGAATTAACATGAAGTGAGATTGAATTAACATGAAGTGAGATTGAATTAACATGAAGTGAGATTGAATTAACATGAAGTGAGATTGAATTAACATGAAGTGAGATTGAATTAACATGAAGTGGAATAGAATTAACATGAAGTGGAATAGAATTAACATGCAAAGGAAATAGAATTAACATGCAATAGAATAGAATTAACATGAAGTGAGATTGAATTAACATGAAGTGAAATAGAATTAACATGAAGTGGAATAGAATTAACATGAAGTGGAATAGAATTAACATGAAGTGGAATAGAATTAACATGAAGTGAGATTGAATTAACATGAAGTGAGATTGAATTAACATGAAGTGAGATTGAATTAACATGAAGTGGAATAGAATTAACATGCAATAGAATAGAATTAACATGAAGTGGAATAGAATTAACATGAAGTGGAATAGAATTAACATGCAAGAATATGGAGGAGATAAGGGCATTTTAGCGTTTTAATTGAATTAAATTAGACTTAACATGAATTAAATTGAATTAACATGAAGTGAGATTGAATTAACATGAAGTGAGATTGAATTAACATGAAGTTGAATAGAATTAACATGAAGTGGAATAGAATTAACATGAAGTGAGATTGAATTAACATGAAGTGGAATAGAATTAACATGAAGTGAAATAGAATTAACATGCAATAGAATAGAATTAACATGCAATAGAATAGAATTAACATGAAGTGAGATTGAATTAACATGAAGTGAGATTGAATTAACATGAAGTTGAATAGAATTAACATGAAGTGGAATAGAATTAACATGAAGTTGAATAGAATTAACATGCAAGAATATGGAGGAGATAAGGGCATTTTAGCGTTTTAATTGAATTAAATTAGACTTAACATGAATCTATTTTCAACTTATTTTTTGTTTTTATTTTTAATTGAATTAAATTAGACTTAACATGAAACATGTTAAGTCTATTCCAACTTATTTTAAGTCTAATTTTATGTAAAATTCAATTTAATTCATGTTAAGTCTATTTCAACTTATTTTTTGTTTTTATTTTTAATTGAATTAAATTAGACTTAACATGAATCTATTTTCAACTTATTTTTTGTTTTTATTTTTAATTGAATTAAATTAGACTTAACATGAATCTATTTTCAACTTATTTTTTGTTTTTATTTTTAATTGAATTAAATTAGACTTAACATGAAACATGTTAAGTCTATTTCAACTTATTTTAAGTCTAATTTCATGTTAAATTTAATTTAATTTATGTTAAGTCTAATTAATTCAATTAAAAATAAAAACAAAAATAAGTTGAAAATAGACTTAACATGAAACATGTTAAGTCTATTTCAACTTATTTTAAGTCTAATTTCATGTTAAATTTAATTTAATTTATGTTAAGTCTAATTTAATTCAATTAAAAATAAAAACAAAAATAAGTTGAAAATAGACTTAACATGAATCTATTTTCAACTTATTTTGTTTTATTTTTAATTGAATTAAATTAGACTTAACATGAAACATGTTAAGTCTATTTCAACTTATTTTTTGTTTTTATTTTTAATTGAATTAAATTAGACTTAACATGAAACATGTTAAGTCTATTTCAACTTATTTTTTGTTTTTATTTTTAATTGAATTAAATTAGACTTAACATGAATCTATTTTCAACTTATTTTTTGTTTTTATTTTTAATTGAATTAAATTAGACTTAACATGAAACATGTTAAGTCTATTCCAACTTATTTTAAGTCTAATTTCATGTTAAATTTAATTTAATTTATGTTAAGTCTAATTTAATTCAATTAAAAATAAAAACAAAAATAAGTTGAAAATAGACTTAACATGAATCAAATTGAATTAACATGAAGTGAGATTGAATTAACATGAAGTTGAATAGAATTAACATGCAAAGGAAATAGAATTAACATGCAATAGAATAAATTTGTACCTTCTGTTAACATCACATGGGAATATTATCTTGAATATTCCCCATGTGACTCTCACATGACACTTTTAAATAGCTTTTGCCCCTATTGAATGTTACCTATCCTCATTCTCTTCATTAACTTGTAAAGTTCATCTCTCGTATAGTTTTTTCTCTCTTCTCCATCGCTATTTATTTGCAGGTCACCATGAAAGCCGTCTCTAGGTCTTCAAGTGGTTCATCACATTATGGTTTCAGGAAAGGGAAGGGAAGTAGGGTATATGTTACTGCTAGTTGATTTCTCCTCTGGAAATGACTTGGACAGTGGAAAAGTTTATTCTTTCTCCACGGAGAATGTTTAATCTTATCAAATCTGACATCCTTACATAGAATAACCAAAAAAAGGGAAAAAAGAAAAATTTAAACTCAAAGCTTCAATCAATAATATGCAGTTATATATATGAAATAGTAGCGGTTAAACATACATGAGAGAAAAATTAATAGATTGAGCACAAAGATTATCTTGTGAATCTTTTTGAGACACAAAAATTTATCTGCACAATGAGCACTGAACACCAGGAGTTAGAACACACTACTGCTCTATTTAGTATCTCATACATCAATCACTACATTTGCTCACAAACCCATTAAAGAATCTAAAGAATGATCCACATTGAAGAAGCCGAATGCATTCAGGCATTATATCCCAACATTTAAAACTAACATACTCATCACTACACCTAATTGGGTTGAATTACCTAATTTTGTCCATACACATTAATTTTAACATCGGTTTGTAAGATTTGGGGTCTATATTTGCTATGAAATACAACTTATTAGAATATATAAGTGCTAAAAGGATGAAACTATACGGTATTTAATTGCTATTTAGCCATTAACAAACCATGCTCCTGAGTCCTGAGTTCAGGAAAATAAAAGGAAGTCGAAAATTTTGATAAAAAAAAATAGCTGTCAGAAGTGGGATTTGAACCCACGCCCTCTCACGAGGACCAGAACTTGAGTCTGGCGCCTTAGACCACTCGGCCATCCTGACTCACGTCAAATCTCTCTTTATTTACATAATTATACCAATATACCTCAGCGTACACGCATTCAGTTTCCCCACGCGTCGCTATATTTAAATTGTTTGCTCAGCATACAAATGAGCTACAATTTCTCGGTTTGCATTTCGATCAATTAGAAAAAAGGGGGGAAATTTTCCTTCTTGTAGTTGTATAGAACTACAGTTCAAATTAGGGTTTCTCCACCTCAAAATCACTTATTTTTTTCTCTTTCTGCTAGATTTTATCAATGAGAATCTCAATTAATATGAATTCTTATAGATTTCAGGTCTGGATTTAAGCAAAGAGCTCTTTTTTACGAAACCAGCAGGTAATTTTATCACATTTTTTGTTATTATACGTGTTTTAATACGTAAGTTTGTTATTGTTCTCTTTGATGCAGGTTGTTTGTTTCATCTTTGGGTGATTTAGGAAAATGAAGATTTTATCAAGATACCATCGATAATGCCCAGAAGAATATCAAAATTTCGTCAGAGGTACCTTTTGTCAATTAATTTCTTGCAAATATAAAACCTTTCATTCAAAAGCTCAGTTTTAAGACTCTTGTTTATGGATGCATACAGATGGTAAACTAGAGATCACATTTACATCTTAGAATCTCTTCATTGATTGTATTTCTGTCAATTTTTACGGTCATCCTCGAGTTGAAGATGTCAATGGAACAAATTATATCGAATGGAGGCCGCATTTATACATGAAGTGAAGGATGAATAAATTACATTTTCATCATAAACTACTGACATGTAGCAGATAAGGGCATTTTGGCGCTTTTAATTGAATTAAATTAGACTTAACATGAATCAAATTGAATTTAACAAGAATACCGAGGTTCATGTTAGTTTCCACCGCATGTTAATTCTATTCAACTTCATGTTAATTCTATTCAACTTCATGTTAATTCAATCTCACTTCATGTTAATTCTATTCAACTTCATGTTAATTCTATTCAACTTCATGTTAATTCTATTCAACTTCATGTTAATTCTATTCAACTTCATGTTAATTCTATTCAACTTCATGTTAATTCTATTCAACTTCATGTTAATTCTATTCAACTTCATGTTAATTCTATTCAACTTCATGTTAATTCTATTCAACTTCATGTTAATTCTATTCAACTTCATGTTAATTCTATTCAACTTCATGTTAATTCTATTCAACTTCATGTTAATTCTATTCAACTTCATGTTAATTCAATCTCACTTCATGTTAATTCTATTCAACT
Source organism: Asparagus setaceus (assembly GCA_012295165.1). NCBI lineage: Eukaryota > Viridiplantae > Streptophyta > Magnoliopsida > Asparagales > Asparagaceae > Asparagus > Asparagus setaceus. The sequence goes on along the minus strand of CM022704.1, from coordinate 5,043,576 downwards.
TCATGTTAATTCTATTCAACTTCATGTTAATTCAATCTCACTTCATGTTAATTCTATTCAACTTCATGTTAATTCTATTCAACTTCATGTTAATTCTATTCAACTTCATGTTAATTCTATTCAACTTCATGTTAATTCAATCTCACTTCATGTTAATTCAATCTCACTTCATGTTAATTCTATTCAACTTCATGTTAATTCTATTCAACTTCATGTTAATTCTATTCAACTTCATGTTAATTCAATCTCACTTCATGTTAATTCTATTCAACTTCATGTTAATTCTATTCAACTTCATGTTAATTCTATTCAACTTCATGTTAATTCTATTCAACTTCATGTTAATTCTATTCAACTTCATGTTAATTCTATTCAACTTCATGTTAATTCTATTCAACTTCATGTTAATTCTATTCAACTTCATGTTAATTCTATTCAACTTCATGTTAATTCTATTCAACTTCATGTTAATTCTATTCAACTTCATGTTAATTCTATTCAACTTCATGTTAATTCTATTCAACTTCATGTTAATTCTATTCAACTTCATGTTAATTCTATTCAACTTCATGTTAATTCTATTCAACTTCATGTTAATTCTATTCAACTTCATGTTAATTCTATTCAACTTCATGTTAATTCTATTCAACTTCATGTTAATTCTATTCAACTTCATGTTAATTCTATTCAACTTCATGTTAATTCTATTCAACTTCATGTTAATTCAATCTCACTTCATGTTAATTCTATTCAACTTCATGTTAATTCTATTCAACTTCATGTTAATTCTATTCAACTTCATGTTAATTCTATTCAACTTCATGTTAATTCTATTCAACTTCATGTTAATTCTATTCAACTTCATGTTAATTCTATTCAACTTCATGTTAATTCTATTCAACTTCATGTTAATTCTATTCAACTTCATGTTAATTCTATTCAACTTCATGTTAATTCTATTCAACTTCATGTTAATTCTATTCAACTTCATGTTAATTCTATTCAACTTCATGTTAATTCAATCTCACTTCATGTTAATTCTATTCAACTTCATGTTAATTCTATTCAACTTCATGTTAATTCTATTCAACTTCATGTTAATTCTATTCAACTTCATGTTAATTCTATTCAACTTCATGTTAATTCTATTCAACTTCATGTTAATTCTATTCAACTTCATGTTAATTCTATTCAACTTCATGTTAATTCTATTCAACTTCATGTTAATTCTATTCAACTTCATGTTAATTCTATTCAACTTCATGTTAATTCTATTCAACTTCATGTTAATTCTATTCAACTTCATGTTAATTCTATTCAACTTCATGTTAATTCTATTCAACTTCATGTTAATTCTATTCAACTTCATGTTAATTCAATCTCACTTCATGTTAATTCTATTCAACTTCATGTTAATTCTATTCAACTTCATGTTAATTCTATTCAACTTCATGTTAATTCTATTCAACTTCATGTTAATTCTATTCAACTTCATGTTAATTCAATCTCACTTCATGTTAATTCTATTCAACTTCATGTTAATTCTATTCAACTTCATGTTAATTCTATTCAACTTCATGTTAATTCTATTCAACTTCATGTTAATTCTATTCAACTTCATGTTAATTCTATTCAACTTCATGTTAATTCTATTCAACTTCATGTTAATTCTATTCAACTTCATGTTAATTCTATTCAACTTCATGTTAATTCTATTCAACTTCATGTTAATTCAATCTCACTTCATGTTAATTCTATTCAACTTCATGTTAATTCTATTCAACTTCATGTTAATTCTATTCAACTTCATGTTAATTCTATTCAACTTCATGTTAATTCTATTCAACTTCAGACTGAGCTGGTCGGGCTAAGATGGAGAAGGGCCAGGTCTGGACTAATGAGAGGGAGACGCATGAGGATGGAGGAGGATGTGAGGTTTCAATAGAGTACTCCGGGTAATGATGAAGGAGAAAGGATGTGCCTGACTTTGAGGGAAATGATGGAGAGGAGAGGAGGGAAGAAGGAGATGGCATGAGAGGAGGAGAGGAGAGGAGAGGAGAGGAGGAAGAAGGAGACGGGTTAGGAGGAGAGAGGAGGAAGAAGGAGACGTTATGAGAGAAGGAGAGGAGACAGAGGAGGAAGAAGGAGATGGATTGGTGAGGAGAAGGAGATGAGCAGAGAGGAGAGGAGAGGAGAGGAGGAAGAAAGAGACGGTTATGAAGAGGAGAGGAGAGCGATGAGAGGAGGAAGAATGAGATAGGGATTTTGGTTTTGTATCTTTCTCTCTACGCTAATGCAGATGCAATGATGACAAAAAGGGGGACAATAAATTGGGCATTGAGGGTGAAACACATGGGGAAAGTTTGAGATGCCCACGAAGGTGCCTTTTGGCTCACAATTTTCCTAATATTGAAAGGCTTTTCGAAATATCTCAAAGATCTATATCGACAAACGATATTGATAAAATAAAATCGACAATCTGAGAGATGTAGTCATTGTGTTTGCAATTTTATTTTTGAATGAGAATTCCCTCTTGCAAGGGGTAATATTTGCCTACTCCAAAAGAAGTTGTTTAGCATGAGCATGTAAGTGATGAATACTAAGTCCTAGAGTCATATTTAGCAGCTTAAATCTCTCTCTCTCTCTCTCTCTCTCTCTCTCTCTAAAAGAACACTCTAATGTTATGACCTAGATATTATTAGTCATTGTGTCTGCAATTTTCTTTTGAATGAGAATTCCCTTCTGTAAGGGATAATATTTGCCTACTCTCCAAAAGAACTTGTTTAGCATAAGCATGTATGTGATGAATACTAAAAGTCAAGTGATTATCACACACTGCATTTCGTTTGTTTGAGTTAGTTATGATGGTTTAGCGAAGAAATTTTGATATTTCTCTATGCTAAAAATCATTTTGAATGCTCTATGCAAAACTATCATTTTTTTTGAATGCTCTCTATGCAAAACGATCAATAGTTCATGATAATTTTTGGAAATCTAGGTTATTTAATACACAACTTTATGTATAGAGATAATAGAGTCACATGCTAACAAAGGTTAAATATCACTTAAATACCCTGTACTTTCACTCTTTTAGCACTTATATACTCTAAGTTGTATTTGGTAGCAAATATATGCCTTAACGCGCGCAAAAAGGACAAATTTGTACCTTCTGTTAACATTACATGGGAATATTATCTTGAATATTCCCCATGTGACTCTCACATGACACTTTTAAATAGCTTTTGCCCCTATTGAATGTTACCTATCCTCATTCTCTTCATTAACTTGTAAAGTTCATCTCTCGTATAGTTTTTTCTCTCTTCTCCATTGCTATTTATTTGCAGGTCACCATGAAAGCCGTCTCTAGGTCTTCAAGTGGTTCATCAAGTTATGGTTTCGGGAAAGGGAAGGAAAGTAGGGTATATGCTATTGCTAGTTGATTTCTCCTCTGGAAATGACTTGGACAGTGGAAAAGTTTATTCTTTCTCCACGGTGAATGTTTAATCTTATCAAATCTGACATCCTTACATAGAATAACCAAAAAGGAAAAAAGAAAAATTTAAACTCGAAGCTTCAATCAATAATATGCAGTTATATATATGAAATAGTAGCGGTTAAACATACATGAGAGAAAAATTAATAGATTGAGCACAAAGATTATCTTGTGAATCTTTTGAGACACAAAATTTATCTGCACAATGAGCACTGAACACCAGGAGTTAGAACACACTACTGCTCTATTTAGTATCTCATACATCAATCACTACATTTGCTCACAAACCCATTAAAGAATCTAAAGAATGATCCACATTGAAGAAGCCGAATGCATTCAGGCATTATATCCCAACATTTAAAACTAACATACTCATCACTACACCTAATTGGGTTGAATTACCTAATTTTGTCCATACACATTAATTTTAACATCGGTTTGTAAGATTTGGGGTCTATATTTGCTATGAAATACAACTTATTAGAATATATAAGTGCTAAAAGGATGAAACTATACGGTATTTAATTGCTATTTAGCCATTAACAAACCATGCTCCTGAGTCCTGAGTTCAGGAAAATAGAAGGAAGTCGAAAATTTTGATAAAAAAAATCGCTGTCAGAAGTGGGATTTGAACCCACGCCCTCTCACGAGGACCAGAACTTGAGTCTGGCGCCTTAGACCACTCGGCCATCCTGACTCACGTCAAATCTCTCTTTATTTACATAATTATACCAATATACCTCAGCGTACACGCATTCAGTTTCCCCACGCGTCGCTATATTTAAATTGTTTGCTCAGCATACCAATGAGCTACAATTTCTCGGTTTGCATTTCGATCAATTAGAAAAAGGGGAAAATTCCTTCTTGTAGTTGTATAGAATTACAGTTCAAATTAGGGTTTCTCCACCTCAAAATCACTTATTTTTTCTCTTTCTGCTAGATTTTATCAATGAGAATCTCAATTAATATGAATTCTTATAGATTTCAGGTCTGGATTTAAGCAAAGAGCTCTTTTACGAAACCAGCAGGTAATTTTATCACATTTTTGTTATTATACGTGTTTTAATACGTAAGTTTGTTATTGTTCTCTTTGATGCAGGTTGTTTCTTTCATCTTTGGGTGATTTAGGAAAATGAAGATTTTATCAAGATACCATCGATAATGCCCAGAAGAATATCAAAATTTCGTCAGAGGTACCTTTTGTCAATTAATTTCTTGCAAATATAAAACCTTTCATTCAAAAGCTCAGTTTTAAGACTCTTGTTTATGGATGCATACAGATGGTAAACTAGAGATCACATTTACATCTTAGAATCTCTTCATTGATTGTATTTCTGTCAATTTTTTACGGTCATCCTCGAGTTGAAGATGTCAATGGAACAAATTATATCGAATGGAGGCCGCATTTATACATGAAGTGAAGGATGAATAAATTACATTTTCATCATAAATTAGTGACATGTAGCAAAAGTTCACTTTTAAGGGTCTTGTTTATGGACCATTTGCTTCAAATTTGGGAACATGATGCAATTCAATTCTGGTGCTAATTTCAAAAATATGCCCTGCATTTGAGTCAAATACACCTTACACTTCAAATTGGAGATCAACTATATGGATTTCTTCATTTGTAGAAGATATGAAGGTCGCTAATGTTAGCTCCTATACTCAGACTTGGATAAACAAAACTAACATTAAGTTTCAACTAAAATCCTGAAGATTGCTATTAAATGCAGGTTTTCCAGAGGGAGGGAGGGCATTTCTTGAAGCCTTTTCCATTTCTTCACCGCGGGAGAAAATTTAAGTTAATCCTTAATTTATTTGTTTACAGATACCCGATACAGACTTTCTATTACCTCTTCTTTTGTTGATATTTGTTTGCTGGCAGGCGCTTTTCTGCAGGGACCCCTCTACGTTGTTCGAGGAGAGGAGGGGAAGGAGGAGGAGTCAATATGTGAAGGCTTCTCACTACCGAGTAATGACAAAGAGAGCATATCATTGACGGAGTAACTCAGTAATGGCGATGATATCTCTTCGAGCAAAGAGATGGACTGAGCGGCCTGGTAATTTCTACAAAAACCTTTTTTTCGTTTTCTGCCTTGGTTCTTTTTTTAATAAAATTACTGCAGGGTTCTTTTTCACAATTTTTTTGTTATATGTGTTTTATTATGGAGTTTTGCTATCTTCCTAAAGGTTTTTTTTTGGTTTTCCTCTTTGCTCAATAGAAGTCCGCCACATGTTCTGTGTCATGGTAAGAAGGATTAGCAACTGGGTGATGTTTGGTAATTTTCTTCCTCTTCTATTTACTGAATTGTCGAAGTCATTACACAATGTCCATAGGAGAAAGCAGTTTACATGATATACTGAAGGAAGGTGCATATGCCAGAGGCTGAATCTTCCCTTCCCTTGCTTGTTTCATGTTTGTCAGTGTTTCATGAGTCTAGATGTATCATGATCTTTGTGAACTTGGTGTGGTTTAGGTACCAGCAACCTTACGTGTATATTGATGCTTGAGCAAATTTCCAATTCAATCTTCTATTACTAGACTTCAGAAATACAAATTTTAAAATTTTATTACTCGAAATTGACAATATTTCCTACCACTCTGAAATTAGTGCATCCAAAAGATGCTTCCTAGTACTCTGAAAAAAGAAGGAATTCTGTTATATTCAATTTACAAGGAAATTGGAGAATCTCATGCTGTATAAAACTCTGAAAACTTGTGAATCTATGGCATCTTAATCTTAGACACCCATTTGGCTAGCAGTCAACATGTTTTTCATTTACCAATGATTTTTCTGGTTACTAGCTCAGATTTGTAATTACTTGTCTTCGTTTGGTATTGTTAGAATTAATATAAAACTATAATCCTCGATCCTCACCATAACTTGAGTTTTGGTGTAATGGTTAGAGGACTTAATTAAGATGGTATCGAGCAACCAGGGTTCAAATCCCACCGGCCATGAATTTTAAGCGGATTTTCTAAAAATTGTCACCTCTGCGTGAGTCCAGGTTTCAGCCCATAAAAAAGGGCCTTCAACCTGAAGGGGGCATGTTAGAATTAATATAAAACTATAATCCTTGATCCTCACCATAACTTCGGAGTTTTGGTCTAATGGTTAGAGGGACTAAATTTAAGAGGATCTTCAGTTTGAGGATGGGAAAACAAAAGCACAGAATGTTATTTACCATCTGATGCTTACAAACCTGAGGCTGTAACTTTAAGATTCATTTGCCATTACTTTAGCTTATGAAAAAGGATTTGTTTAGAATTTCCGCATGAATACTTTTTGCTTACATTTTATCCTTCTTTTTCTCTATGTTGTGGCAGATGTGAAGGATATAAACTGTGTGATCAACTATGAGTTCCTGCCATGCTTCAAGGATTATGTTGAGAGAATTATGCGGACTAGAATATTGTTGCTAAAGGAAGCTGGACAAGAATGTAAGTTCTGCACTGGCCGTGAGGTAATATGTGTAGTTTCTCTTTCACTTGCACTTTATGTTACAGAATCACAGAGATGACAGGACACAAATATTTAGATAGATACCCAAAATCTTAGAAAATCTACGGTACAGACATCAACAAGGTCATAAAACATTACTATATGTGTGTATAAATGTAACACACACACACACATACACACACACACAATAGACACATGCACACATGTGCACATGTATGTGCTTGCATCGTCATGTGCATGAAGAATTAAAATAGTGCATGACATAATTTCAAATTTCATACATCAATCACTACATTTGCTCACAAACCCATTAAAGAATCTAAAGAATGATCCACATTGAAGAAGCCGAATGCATTCAGGCATTATATCCCAACATTTAAAACTAACATACTCATCACTACACCTAATTGGGTTGAATTACCTAATTTTGTCCATACACATTAATTTTAACATCGGTTTGTAAGATTTGGGGTCTATATTTGCTATGAAATACAACTTATTAGAATATATAAGTGCTAAAAGGATGAAACTATACGGTATTTAATTGCTATTTAGCCATTAACAAACCATGCTCCTGAGTCCTGAGTTCAGGAAAATAGAAGGAAGTCGAAAATTTTGATAAAAAAAATCGCTGTCAGAAGTGGGATTTGAACCCACGCCCTCTCACGAGGACCAGAACTTGAGTCTGGCGCCTTAGACCACTCGGCCATCCTGACTCACGTCAAATCTCTCTTTATTTACATAATTATACCAATATACCTCAGCGTACACGCATTCAGTTTCCCCACGCGTCGCTATATTTAAATTGTTTGCTCAGCATACCAATGAGCTACAATTTCTCGGTTTGCATTTCGATCAATTAGAAAAAAGGGGGGGAAAATTCCTTCTTGTAGTTGTATAGAATTACAGTTCAAATTAGGGTTTCTCCACCTCAAAATCACTTATTTTTTCTCTTTCTGCTAGATTTTATCAATGAGAATCTCAATTAATATGAATTCTTATAGATTTCAGGTCTGGATTTAAGCAAAGAGCTCTTTTTACGAAACCAGCAGGTAATTTTATCACATTTTTGTTATTATACGTGTTTTAATACGTAAGTTTGTTATTGTTCTCTTTGATGCAGGTTGTTTCTTTCATCTTTGGGTGATTTAGGAAAATGAAGATTTTATCAAGATAGCATCGATAATGCCCAGAAGAATATCAAAATTTCGTCAGAGGTACCTTTGTCAATTAATTTCTTGCAAATATAAAACCTTTCATTCAAAAGCTCAGTTTTAAGACTCTTGTTTATGGATGCATACAGATGGTAAACTAGAGATCACATTTACATCTTAGAATCTCTTCATTGATTGTATTTCTGTCAATTTTTACGGTCATCCTCGAGTTGAAGATGTCAATGGAACAAATTATATCGAATGGAGGCCGCATTTATACATGAAGTGAAGGATGAATAAATTACATTTTCATCATAAATTAGTGACATGTAGCAAAAGTTCACTTTTAAGGGTCTTGTTTATGGACCATTTGCTTCAAATTTGGGAACATGATGCAATTCAATTCTGGTGCTAATTTCAAAAATATGCCCTGCATTTGAGTCAAATACACCTTACACTTAAATTGGAGATCAACTATATGGATTTCTTCATTTGTAGAAGATATGAAGGTCGCTAATGTTAGCTCCTATACTCAGACTTGGATAAACAAAACTAACATTATGTTTCAACTAGAATCCTGAAGATTGCTATTAAATGCAGGTTTTCCAGAGGGAGGAAGGCATTTCTTGAAGCCTTTTCCATTTCTTCACCAAGGAGAAAATTTAATTTAATCCTTTTGTTTACAGATACCCGATACAGACTTTCTATTACCTCTTCTTTTGTTGATGTTTGTTTGCTGGCAGGCGCTTTTCTGCAGGGACCCCTCTACATTGTTCGAGGAGAGGAGGGGAAGGAGGAGGAGTCAATATGTGAAGGCTTCTCACTACTGAGTAATGACAAAGAGAGCATATCGTTGACGGAGTAACTTAGTAATGGGGCATGATATCTCTCGAGCAAAGAGGTGGATTGATGGCCTGGTATTTCTACAAAAACCTTTTTTTCGTTTTCTGCCTTGGTTCTTTTTTTTTAATAAAATTACTGCAGGGGTTCTTTTTTCACGTTTTTTTTTTGTTATATGTGTTTTATTATGGAGTTTTGCTATCTTCCTAAAGGTTTTTTTTTTTTTTTGGGTTTTCCTCTTTGCTCGCCAGAAGTCCGCCATATGTTCTGAGTTATGGTGAGAAGGATTGCGCAACTGGGTGATGTTTGGTAAATTTCTTCCTCTTCTATTTACTGAATTGTCGAAGTCGTACACAATGTCCATAGGAGAAAGCAATTTACATGATATACTGAAGGAAGGTGCATATGGCAGAGGCTGAAGCTTCCTTAATTACTCGTCCCTTCCCTTGCTTGTTTTATGTTTGTCAATGTTTCTTGAGTCTAGATGTACCATGATCTATGTGAACTTGGTGTGGTTTAGGTACCAGCAACCTTACGTGTATATTGATGCTTGAGCAAATTTCCAATTCAATCTTCTATAACTACACTTCAGAAATACAAATTTTAAAATTTTCTTACTCGAAATTCGACAGTATTTCCTACCACTCTGAAATTAGTGCATCCAAAAGATGCTTCCTAGTACTCTGAAAAAAGAAGGAATTCTGTTATATTCAATTTACAAGGAAATTGGAGAATCTCATGCTGTATAAAACTCTGAAAACTTGTGAATCTATGGCATCTTAATCTTAGACACCCATTTGGCTAGCAGTCAACATGTTTTTCATTTACCAATGATTTTTCTGTTACTAGCTCAGATTTGTAATTACTTGTCTTCGTTTGGTATTGTTAGAATTAATATAAAACTATAATCCTCGATCCTCACCATAACTTGAGTTTTGGTGTAATGGTTAGAGGACTTAATTAAGATGGTATCGAGCAACAGGGTTCAAATCCCACCGCCATGAATTTTAAGCGGATTTTCTAAAATTGTCACCTCTCGTTAGGGTTTACCCATAAAAAGGGCCTTCAACCTGAAGGGGCATGTTAGAATTAATATAAAACTATAATCCTTGATCCTCACCATAACTTCGGAGTTTTGGTCTAATGGTTAGAGGGACTAAATTTAAGAGGATCTTCAGTTTGAGGATGGGAAAACAAAAGCACAGAATGTTATTTACCATCTGATGCTTACAAACCTGAGGCTGTAACTTTAAGATTCATTTGCCATTACTTTAGCTTATGAAAAGGATTTGTTTAGAATTTCATGAATACTTTTGCTTACATTTTATCCTTCTTTTTCTCTATGTTGTGGCAGATGTGAAGGATATAAACTGTGTGATCAACTATGAGTTCCTGCCATGCTTCAAGGATTATGTTGAGAGAATTATGCGGACTAGAATATTGTTGCTAAAGGAAGCTGGACAAGAATGTAAGTTCTGCACTGGCGTGAGGTAATATGTGTAGTTTCTCTTTCACTTGCACTTTATGTTACAGAATCACAGAGATGACAGGACACAAATATTTAGATAGATACCCAAAATCTTAGAAAATCTACGGTACAGACATCAACAAGGTCATAAAACATTACTATATGTGTGTATAAATGTAACACACACACACACACACACACATACACACACAATAGACACATGCACACGCACACGTATGCACATGTATGTGCTTGCATACGCCGTGCATGAAGAATTAAAATAGTGCATGACATAATTTCAAATTTCATACCAGATCGTTGGAATAGATTTCATGTAAACTCTTCCTATTCATGTAAACCAAGAAAAATAAACATCATTTGGACTGATCCAACTATCTTCAAGCTGGTTAATGGCGGACTGGTGGACACATAAGGTATGTATGACAAAGTATCTTGCAGGTGTCGATTTAGATAATCATTGGTCTTGGATGGGGTTAGTGCAACATGGATAGCGTGTTTAATGTTAAAAATGGAGCTCTGCCATGTAGAGCTTTACAATTAATCAAAATATTTGATTTTGTTTCTTTGAGTTTCATTTTTCGTTAGATAAAGAAAAAGATCAATTAGTAACACTAAAGTATCATAAAAACACCCTGCTTTCATGATCCACTCCACCTAGGTTTTGCTGATTTTAGTACATATGCCTTATCAAAGGAGCTTGTTATCATGCTACAATACCTTGAACAATCAGAAAAGAGGAGTTTAAGTATATATCACCTTCCAATTGTGAAGATGTTGTCTATTTATGACTTTTTGGTGATTACAACAAGAGTTTTGCAATCTTGTTTGATGGACAAACAACACAGCATATGACAGTCTGGGAAATGAATGCATAATGTGTTATGAGATTCTGAATTGCAAAAAGAAATTTGTGTAATTACAAAGATTTATATTAATATGCAATTTCACGCTCCCGTAACTTCATGTTGATGGTTATGTGAAGTGCGAACTGATGGTTTCTGTTGACAGATGTTGCTTTTGTTAGGCATGTGCACCTTCCATCATGTGTATTGTTGCTATCAATGGTAACATATTTTTTATTTTTCAGTGTGTGATGAAAGTGATACACATTCCACGAGAATTTATTACTTGCCGTCCAGTTAGAAATGAAATCCATGCAAATTACATTCTCATCATAAATTAGTGACATGTAGCAAAAGTTCACTTTTAAGGGTCTTGTTTATGGACCATTTGCTTCAAATTTGGGAACATGATGCAATTCAATTCTGGTGCTAATTTCAAAAATATGCCCTGCATTTGAGTCAAATACACCTTACACTTAAATTGGAGATCAACTATATGGATTTCTTCATTTGTAGAAGATATGAAGGTCGCTAATGTTAGCTCCTATACTCAGACTTGGATAAACAAAACTAACATTATGTTTCAACTAGAATCCTGAAGATTGCTATTAAATGCAGGTTTTCCAGAGGGAGGGAAGGCATTTCTTGAAGCCTTTTCCATTTCTTCACCGCGGGAGAAAATTTAATTTAATCCTTTTGTTTACAGATACCCGATACAGACTTTCTATTACCTCTTCTTTTGTTGATGTTTGTTTGCTGGCAGGCGCTTTTCTGCAGGGACCCCTCTACATTGTTCGAGGAGAGGAGGGGAAGGAGGAGGAGTCAATATGTGAAGGCTTCTCACTACTGAGTAATGACAAAGAGAGCATATCGTTGACGGAGTAACTTAGTAATGGCGACGATATCTCTTCGAGCAAAGAGGTGGATTGAGCGGCCTGGTATTTTCTACAAAAACCTTTTTTTCGTTTTCTGCCTTGGTTCTTTTTTTTTAATAAAATTACTGCAGGGGTTCTTTTTTCACAATTTTTTTTTGTTATATGTGTTTTATTATGGAGTTTTGCTATCTTCCTAAAGGTTTTTTTTTTTTTTTGGGTTTTCCTCTTTGCTCAATAGAAGTCCGCCACATGTTCTGTGTCATGGTAAGAAGGATTGCGCAACTGGGTGATGTTTGGTAATTTTCTTCCTCTTCTATTTACTGAATTGTCGAAGTCGTACACAATGTCCATAGGAGAAAGCAGTTTACATGATATACTGAAGGAAGGTGCATATGCCAGAGGCTGAATCTTCCCTTCCCTTGCTTGTTTCATGTTTGTCAGTGTTTCATGAGTCTAGATGTATCATGATCTTTGTGAACTTGGTGTGGTTTAGGTACCAGCAACCTTACGTGTATATTGATGCTTGAGCAAATTTCCAATTCAATCTTCTATTACTAGACTTCAGAAATACAAATTTTAAAATTTTATTACTCGAAATTCGACAATATTTCCTACCGCTCTGAAATTAGTGCATCCAAAAGATGCTTCCTAGTACTCTGAAAAAAAGAAGGAATTCTGTTATATTCAATTTACAAAGGAAATTGGAGAATCTCATGCTGTATAAAACTCTGAAAACTTGTGAATCTATGGCATCTTAATCTTAGACACCCATTTGGCTAGCAGTCAACATGTTTTTCATTTACCAATGATTTTTCTGGTTACTAGCTCAGATTTGTAATTACTTGTCTTCGTTTGGTATTGTTAGAATTAATATAAAACTATAATCCTCGATCCTCACCATAACTTCGGAGTTTTGGTGTAATGGTTAGAGGGACTTAATTTAAGATGGTATCAGAGCAACCAGGGTTCAAATCCCACCGGCCATGAATTTTAAGCGGATTTTCTAAAAATTGTCACCTCTCGTTAGGGTTTACCCATAAAAAGGGCCTTCAACCTGAAGGGGCATGTTAGAATTAATATAAAACTATAATCCTGATCCTTCATAACTTCGAGTTTTGGTCTATGGTTAGAGGGACTAAATTTAAGAGGATCTTCAGTTTGAGGATGGGAAAACAAAAGCACAGAATGTTATTTACCATCTGATGCTTACAAACCTGAGGCTGTAACTTTAAGATTCATTTGCCATTACTTTAGCTTATGAAAAGGATTTGTTTAGAATTTGCATGAATACTTTTGCTTACTATCCTTCTTTTTCTCTATGTTGTGGCAGATGTGAAGGATATAAACTGTGTGATCAACTATGAGTTCCTGCCATGCTTCAAGGATTATGTTGAGAGAATTATGCGGACTAGAATATTGTTGCTAAAGGAAGCTGGACAAGAATGTAAGTTCTGCACTGGCCGTGAGGTAATATGTGTAGTTTCTCGTTCACTTGCACTTTATGTTACAGAATCACAGAGATGACACGACACAAATATTTAGATACCCAAAATCTTAGAAAATCTACGGTACAGACATCAACAAGGTCATAAAACATTACTATATGTGTGTGTATAAATGTAACACACACACACACATACACACACACAATAGACACATGCACACGCACACGTATGCACATGTATGTGCTTGCATACGTCATGCGTGCATGAAGAATTAAAATAGTGCATGACATAATTTCAAATTTCATACCAGATCGTTGGAATAGATTTCATGTAAACTCTTCCTATTCATGTAAACCAAGAAAAATAAACATCATTTGGACTGATCCAACTATCTTCAAGCTGGTTAATGGCGGACTGGTGGACACATAAGGTATGTATGACAAAGTATCTTGCAGGTGTCGATTTAGATAATCATTGGTCTTGGATGGGGTTAGTGCAACATGGATAGCGTGTTTAATGTTAAAAAATGGAGCTCTGCCATGTAGAGCTTTACAATTAATCAAAATATTTGATTTTGTTTCTTTGAGTTTCATTTTTCATTAGATAAAGAAAAAAGATCAATTAGTAACACTAAAGTATTCATACAAACACCCTGCTTTCATGATCCACTCCACCTAGGTTTTGCTGATTTTAGTACATATGCCTTATCAAAGGAGCTTGTTATCATGCTACAATACCTTGAACAATCAGAAAAGAGGAGTTTAAGTATATATCACCTTCCAATTGTGAAGATGTTGTCTATTTATGACTTTTGGTGATTACAACAAGAGTTTTGCAATCTTGTTTGATGGACAAACAACACAGCATATGACAGTCTGGGAAATGAATGCATAATGTGTTATGAGATTCTGAATTGCAAAAGAAATTTGTGTAATTACAAAGATTTATATTAATATGCAATTTCAGCTCCGTAACTTCATGTTGATGGTTATGTGAAGTGCAAACTGATGGTTTCTGTTGACAGATGTTGCTTTTGTTAGGCATGTGCACCTTCCATCATGTGTATTGTTGCTATCAATGGTAACATATTTTTTATTTTTCAGTGTGTGATGAAAGTGATACACATTCCACGAGAATTTATTACTTGCCGTCCAGTTAGAAATGAAATCCATGCAAATTACATTCTCGCTTAGTACGTAAAGTCCTCACTAAACTTTCTCTATCACAAGATGTACACCATTCTTTGGCCCTAGCAGCAGCCTAAGCTCCACAGAGTGCCTATGTTTTCTTGAGGGCGAAACTTTAAACCTCATCAAAATCAAAGCCAACACAATCTTTAACTCAACCATAGCAAAATTCTGACCCAAGCAAGTTCTTGGGCCGAACCCAAATGGCATATACAAGTGTGGATGCTTGCATGCACTCGAGACTCCTTTTGCGAATCTTTCAGGTTTGAACTCATTAACGTCTGGTCCCCAAAGATTTGGATCATGATGGAAATTGAGTATTGGGATCCACAAGGAAGTTTCTTTTGGGATTAGTAGATCCCCAAATTTCATGTCTGCGTAAATTTGTCTTGCGATAATGGCGCTTGCTGGGTATAGGCGAAGAGTTTCTTGTATCACTTGTGTTAGCTACATGAGAAACGATAGGACATTAGTCAGTCATATAATTAGGGTTAAGTTAGCGGGTTAAGGAGAGTTAACCCCTCATTAACCTGCCAAACAGAAAATAATTGCACAGAGCAAAGAGTTAACTGTCTTAAATTAAGACCATTTTAGACTGGTTACAATTGTTAATCCTTCAAAATGAGGGGTTTTATTGATCTATTTAGTTATACAAGGTATAAAATAAACCCTTTTGTAAAGAAAGTAATAATAATCAGAAGAAATTAAGAATTAATGTGTTCGCATAAATTTCATAAAAGCCCAGGAAGTTGGCTCATTTTGAAATAACCCGAACACGATTGGTAATGCCACCAATCTCCAAAATCTTTTCAGTTGGGGGTTATCAGAAAATAGATTCAAAAAAGTTCAAATTATGCTAACCTTTTTCTTAATCAAACATACATACATGATAACTTACCAAGTTCATCTTCTTTAGTTTCTCCATGTCAGGCTTATGATCTCCACATACGCCCATGATCTCTTCACGTACACTAGTCTGCCACTGTGGATTAGAAGCGAGAAGAACCAAAGCCCATTTTGCTGCAGTTGCAGTGGTCTCTTGACCTGCAAAGTATATGTTCTTGCAGTTATCGACGATGAATGTTTTGTCTACACCTTCTCCTATGGAATTCTTCAGAATTGATTGCAAAAGGTCTTTCTCGTCATTTTCTCCTATCTTTCGTTCTTTCACTATCTTTTGAATTAAAGAGCTAATTTCACTGCCCAGTCCCCAAACAACTCTGTTGTTCTTAGTAGGTAGATACCTGCATAAAAGTTTCTCTTAGGGGCTGTTTGGTTGATAGGAAATAGAGTTACAGGAGCAAATTCTGCGACCAAATTTCTAACTTCCAATTTTTGATTGACTATGAAAAATTGATATCAGATTGTCAGTTTGTAGGGGGAAAAAAAAACAATACTTGTTACGACAAATTTGGCTACAAAATTGAGAATTGAATGTGATGTCATCAAGTCCAACTCACAAAATGTAAATGGTTTACAATTGCAGCTAAACACACTAGATTTACATTGAAAATGCATTTTGGGAACAAAAGATGCAAACCAACAATTTTACAACTAACCAACCATTGGATTTTCATTTTTCCTACAACAAAGTGTAGAAATCCAAATGACAGATTTAGGCTAATTTCTTGCAACAAATACCACAATGTAGATTTTCTGCATGCAAAATTTGCTATATTTACAATTATAGCATAGGGAGGAAAAGACTTACGTTGATCCTGGAAGTCTATATAGCATGCTTTTCATAGGTATAGCCACCTGAAGGCTTGTAATCTTAGAAAATCTACGGTACAGACATCAACAAGGTCATAAAACATTACTATATGTGTGTATAAATGTAACACACACACACAATAGACACATGCACACATGTGCACATGTATGTGCTTGCATCGTCATCGTGCATGAAGAATTAAAATAGTGCATGACATAATTTCAAATTTCATACCAGATCGTTGGAATAGATTTCATGTAAACTCTTCCTATTCATGTAAACCAAGAAAAATAAACATCATTTGGACTGATCCAACTATCTTCAAGCTGGTTAATGGCGGACTGGTGGACACATAAGGTATGTATGACAAAGTATCTTGCATGTGTCGATTTAGATAATCATTGGTCTTGGATGGGGTTAGTGCAACGTGGATAGCGTGTTTAATGTTAAGAAATGGAGCTCTGCCATGTAGAGCTTTACAATTAATCAAAATATTTGATTTTGTTTCTTTGAGTTTCATTTTTCGTTAGATAAAGAAAAAAGATCAATTAGTAACACTAAAGTATCATAAAAACACCCTGCTTTCATGATCCACTCCACCTAGGTTTTGCTGATTTTAGTGTACATGCCTTATCAAAGGAGCTTGTTATCATATGCTACAATACCTTGAAAAATCAGAAAAGAGGAGTTTAAGTATATATCACCTTTTAATTGTGAAGATGTTGTCTATTTATGACTTTTAGGTAATTACAACAAGAGTTTTGCAATCTTGTATGGTGGACAAACAACACGGCATATGACAGTCTGGGAAATGAATGCATAATGTTAATGTCTTCTTAGATTCTGAATTGCAAAAAGAAATTTGTGTAATTGCAAAGATTTACATTAATACGCAATTTCAAGCTCCCGCAACTTCATGTTGATGGTTATGTGAAGTGCAAACTGATGGTTTCTGTTGACAGATGTTGCTTTTGTTAGGCATGTGCGCCTTCTATCATGTGTATTGTTGCTATCAATGGTAACATATTTTTTATTTTTCCGTGTGTGATGAAAGTGAAACACATTCCACGAGAATTTATTACTTGCCGTCCAGTTAGAAATGAAATCCATGCAAATTACATTCTCGCTTAGTACGTAAACTCCTCACTAAACTTTCTCTATCACAATATGTACACCATTCTTTGGCCCTAGCAGCAGCCTAAGCTCCACAGAGTGCCTATGTTTTCTTGAGGGCGAAACTATAAACCTCATCAAAATCAAAGCCAACACAATCTTTAACTCAACCATAGCAAAATTCTGACCCAAGCAAGTTCTTGGGCCGAACCCAAATGGCATATACAAGTGTGGATGCTTGCAAGCACTCGAGACTCCTTTTGCGAATCTTTCAGGTTTGAACTCATTAACGTCTGGTCCCCAAAGATTTGGATCATGATGGAAATTGAGTATTGGGATCCACAAGGAAGTTTCTTTTGGGATTAGTAGATTCCCAAATTTCATGTCTGCGTAAATTTGTCTTGCGATAATGGCGCTTGCTGGGTATAGGCGAAGAGTTTCTTGTATCACTTGTGTTAGCTACATGAGAAACGATAGGACATTAGTCAGTCATATAATTACGGTTAAGTTAGCGGGTTAAGGAGAGTTAACCCCTCATTAACCTGCCAAACATAAAATAATTGCACAGAGCAAAGAGTTAACTGTCTTAAGTTAAGACCGTTTTAGACTGGTTACAATTGTTAATCCTTCAAAATGAGGGTTTTATTGATCTATTTAGTTATACAAGGTATAAAATAACCCCTTTTGTAAAGAAAGTAATAATAATCAGAAGAAATTAAGAATTAATGTTTTAGCGTAAATTTCATAAAAGCCCAAGAAGTTGGCTCATTCTGAAATAACCCGAACACGATTGGTAATGCCACCAATCTCCAAAACCTTTTCAGATGGGGGTTATCTGAAAATAGATTAAAAAAAGTGCAAAAATTATGCTAACCTTTTTCTTAATCAAACATACATTCATGATAACTTACCAAGTTCATCTTCTTTAGTTTCTCCATGTCAGGCTTATGATCTCCACATACGTCCATGATCTCTTCACGTACACGAGTCTGCCACTGTGGATTAGAAGCGAGAAGAACCAAAGCCCATTTTGCTGCAGTTGCAGTGGTCTCTTGACCTGCAAAGTATATGTTCTTGCAGTTATCGACGATGAATGTTTTGTCTACACCTTCTCCTATGGAATTCTTCAGAATTGATTGCAAAAGGTCTTTCTCGTCATTTTCTCCTTTCTTTCGTTCTTTCACTATCTTTTGAATTAAAGAGCTAATTTCACTGCCCAGTCCCCAAACAACTCTGTTGTTCTTAGTAGGTAGATACCTGCATAAAAGTTTCTCTTAGGGGCTGTTTGGTTGATAGGAAATAGAGTTACAGTGGCAAATGCTGCGACCAAAATTTTAACTTCCAATTTTTGATTGACTATAGAAATGATATCAGATTGCCAGTTTGTAGAAAAAAAACAGCAATATTTGTTACGAGAAATTTGGGTACAAAATTGAGAATTGAATGTGCTGTCATCAAGTCCAACTCACAAAATGTAAAGGGTTTACAATTGCAGCTAAACACACTAGATTTACGATGAAAATGCATTTTGGGAATAAAAGATGCAAACCAACAATTTTTACAACTAATCAAGCATTCGATTTTCATTTTTCCTACAACGAAGTGTAGAAATCCAAATGACGGATTCAGGCTAATTTCTTGCAACAAATACCACAATGTAGATTTTCTACGTGCAAAATTTGCTATATTTACAATTATCGCATAGGGAGGAAAAGACTTACGTTGATCCTGGAAGTCTATATAGCATGCTTTTCATAGGTATAGCCACCTGAAGGTTTGTAATCTTAGAAAATATCTCTTCTCCCTCAGCATAATTGCTACCGAAACAAGCTTTTGAAAGCACATCGGCAGCATAGCTCTGGAAATCCTCATCTATTTTTATATCTGCAATTCCCCTCCATGTTCAATTTTCCTTCCCATGATCTCATCAAAGGAAGGGATGATTCTGACATTAAATCCACCATACCCTGTGAACATTTGAAAGTGTTAACTGCACAAAAATTTTCTTTTATGCCTGCCAAAGGATTCAAATTTCAGTGTGGAGCTTCTGCAAAAAATTATTTTGCACAATGACAGTGTTACATCTTCTAATGCATGAGTACTGAGCCCTGTAACACTAACCTTTTCCATATTATGCTTCAAATTCACCTGCTCGAGATCTTATAAATGTCTCTCCACCACTTCACATGGTTCGCTTCACAATTAGTGTAATACAAAGATTTATAAGGTACAATTTCAGATGGTGATATGTGATTATACAGTTCGCTGTGTTTAATCTCCTAGTGCTGGTTTTGTGGGTTTTGATCACACTTATCAAAGATTCAAAGTGTAATCCATACTAGTACATGTTGTACAGGAAAATCTCATGGCATATTTCACTATCAATTGCTCAATGACCTGGAGTGTGAAATTTGTGAAATTTTGAAGGCAACTATAAACAAGGGCTTTGTAAAACGTCAAGCCCCATTAGTGCCATAATCATTTGCATTGCATTAAAACTTTCATGGTAAGATCCAACAATTTTAATAAATAGCATTAAAGCTTTCTATTGAATCAATATCTACTATTCTGGAATTTAGGATATAATGTTAATTTTGTATGTGAGGAAACAACCATTATAGCTTACCTTAACCTTCTCCATGAAAAATTCAGGTGCTATGATCTTTCTTTGAATTGCCCATTCATGTCCACTAGCTGCTATAATACCTTTGCCAAAGAGAGCAGTAAAGCTTTTGTTCGAAGCGGTAGTCTTTCCTATGTCCAGAGATTTGTTTATACTTATTTCCTTCACTAAATCAGGGTCACTCACATACAAGGAAATGCTGCTACCAAAAGAAAACATGAACACTGGACCTGCAAATTTGTTATGTGCGTAATGTAAAACATATGGGAGTCATGAATATGTATGATAAACAAAAATTGAGAGCCTAATGAACATATTAAAACATAGTTACCATATATTTCTCTCCAGCGATTGAAGTATGGAAACATGGTAGAGGAATAATCATGCGAAATTTCACTATTTTCTTCTTTGCTTTGATGTCCTTTTTCATTTTCTGATCTTTTCATGTCAGGGATATTGCCTAAGATGAAAGCAGGTTTAGGACCGGTGATCCCTTGAATCTTAAGAGCTCGTCGAAGCTTCTCAGGTTTCAACCATAGAATGTTGTAGAGATAGAAGATCAAAGTGGCTATGGCCAACACAAGAGCTGAAAGATAAGGCATCATAACTATCTTCTAAAACAAAAAGTATCTTCTCTGTTCTTTTTCTCCTCCTCCACTTATATAAGTATCACAATTCTAGTATAAAAAAGTCTAATATGATATAAAATGGAGTTTTTCTAAAAGTTTGGATTTGAGGGTATTGACTCTTAGTCCAGAAAAAAACAATGAGGGATCCTCAAGTGCATTGGACGGCATTGGAATATCACCATCAGATTCCATGGAGTACAGTATCAAGAAGTTAATACAAATATATATAATAGAAACATTAACATCTGGGAAGTAGACTTTCTGCATAAACATATACAAGTATATTAAATTGATTCCAAAAATATGTAAGCACATAACACATCGTTAGAAATACCGTATATGTTTTAATTTAATGTTTTCGATTACATGATAGTAGACAAAAGATTTGGATGTAAGTGAATTAGAGTAAGAGGAATATATGCCTGAAGCAAGTGAATGATCCTTATCTCTGGATTAGTTTGCTTCGGCTTACGGTTGTTGAAAATTTTTAGACCTTTTCTTAACTTATCTAGTACAAATAATAATTTTAAAATCTCTTCTCCTCCAGCAAGTTAACCTTTGTAATATTCTATGTCAAGGCTCCATTGTCCTTTCTGCAGTGCGTTACCTACTTCATATATTACCAGATGCTTAATCTCATGTTTACATATGTTCTATCTCTAATTGGTTCATTAAATTTGTACTATCTTGACTTAGGAGGTAATTTACTAAACTCCTATTTGTTATCCATACAAAATAAAAAGTTATATATTATTCCCTTCGATCTTTTTCCTTTTTTTATTTTATTTTATTTTATTTTGTTTTATTTTATTTTGGGTAACATGAACACAAATTCGAGTCAGAATCTTTTCCCTTGTTATAATCTGAATTCCTAGTTATGATAGATGCTGCAGTTTTGGTGTATAGTTGGCGTTATCACGTTATGGCAGTATTGCCAAACTCACCATATGGAGCAATTTATGTGTATCGAGTAGAAGTATGTATGTACAATTTATGCTTATCTTTAGACACAAGTGGTGGTTGATTTGAATCCTAACCTGTTATGTTAGTTTATTTTCAATTTGTTTTTACTTTTCAACTATTAAAGAATCTTTCTTTGCATCAATCTGTTTTTACTTTTCAACTATAAAAGAATCTTTCCATAGCAAAGAGGGTCTGATAAGTGAATAGAAGAGGTATTTTTGGAAAGTAATTGTTGAGTTGCAAACCGTTATTGACCGTTTCTATGTAATATAATTGTGACGAAGGTTTAGAAATCGTTTAAAAAAAGAGGTACATTTATTTCTGCTAGCATATTGAGCTAATTTGTGTCACACTGCACATATTCTCCCCAAACATGAACATGACTAACGAAGGAGTAGTTTGAAAGAAGGAGAATGGTTTTGAAACATGAAACTTTCCGAGTTTCATCTTCCAACTTTTCAAATTAACCTTAAATGATACAAGATGTGTCGATAAAGAAAAATTGTAATATATTCTCAAAAAGTTAGAAACTCTGACATGATCATATAGACATAACCTATGGGGCTGTTTGGATGCCTTGGGGAAACTAGAGTATTTATGACATGATATGGAAAGTGGTTATCCACCTCACCACTTTCCATTTGAGTATTTACATTGTTTGGTTAGGAATCCTTGTGAATCCTAAAATAATAGTATTACATTGTTTGGATAGCATAATGTAAACTTGAAAAGTGATAGTTATGTGTACCCTATTAAAATGTTTATTTTATAATGGATAGGATTACCACCATGATACACAAAACACTCTAATAATCCAATTTATCTCTCTAACTAGTAGCAATCAAAATGATTAATTTAAGACAACTCATAATAATAGAGGGACTTAATTGTAATTTTAATTATTTGAGGGACTAATTTCAAAAATCATTAAGAATGGAACCTAATACTAATTCAAAGATTTGAGGGCTAATTCAAAGTATGAAAGATTAAGGGACTAAGTTGAAAAGGAAAAAAAAATAATTTATGGTCATTATAATCTCATGGAGGGCAGTAAATAAGGTTTTGCTTTTTTTTATTCATTTCTTTTGTCACCCAGTTGACACTATGTCAGCTTTCCAACAAAATCACAAATTGGAGTGATTTTGCTTTCGGCTACACCTCACCAAAATGTGTCAATTTTTCATGTCAAAGAAGATTCAAACAAACACGGTAAAGTAATGAAAGCAGACTGTGGGGCTCATAAACTGACAATTTTACATGATTTTCATTGCAAAAAATGCAACCAAACATGCCCTTAGACATTCAAGTTTAGAATCAACGATTGAGATGAACTAAATTTTCAAAGAAAAAAATAATTTTATTGTATAATAAGTTATACATTGAAGGAATCGGTCAATTATGAATATGGGTTCAAGTAAGATGGATATTCTTCATTATTTTTCTACTTGTTTAGCTGAAATTTTATCCCTTTCACCTTTAAAAACTAATAACATTAAATTTGGAGGTAATTTAATTTAATGTGGTAGAATTGAGGGGTAACTCAACAACTATCAAGATTTGAATGGTGAATTTGTGTAAACAAGGTTTACTTTTGGAGGTATATACGATAAAAGTAAAAAAAAAAAAATAACAAAAATAAAAAGTGGTTTTGCGTATATGGCGAATTCTTCTATATTTGCAAATTTACCCATCAAGTCTTGGTATTTGTAAAATAACCCCACTTATCTCACATTAGGCTTTTCTACACATCGTATTTAACAATATGGGTTTCCAAACTGTACAATGTCAGACATTTTCAAAAAACTTCAATAAGGTTATAACATTTTCATGTATAAAAACCAAAATTGTTAAGTAAAAGTGGCAGAAAAGCTCAACGTGAGAGAATTGAGGAGTAGTTTTGCAAATATCAAGATTTAGGACAAGTATACAAATATGAAAGATGTGAGGGGTATAGATGCAAAAACTCCTTTAAAAACAGAAGTGGCTCGTCCCCCCGGACTCAACGTTGCTGAGCGACCCGACCCGATAAAGCCCTTCTTCCTTTGAGCGACGGTATGTTGCGCCACCGGAGCACCGTAACCGCAAACCTGCTCCGTCCTCAGTGAGAACTCACTCCCATGAGATTTGCTTCTTGTTGTTTGTGCGAATCACTGAGATGGTTCCAAATCCAATCCAAGCTTCAGTGCCCTAGTTCTCGATTCTGCTCTTCAGCCAGAGATCGAGCTAAGGTTAGGGTTTCTAGAGAAAGGGGATGCCTTTTTTTTTTTCAGTTCCCTACCATCTCCCACACCGGTAAATATTTGCTGATAACATTAAATTAGTTAATGTTGTTCTGGTTTTTTATTATTCATGTGTTCAATGTAAAATTCTGTTTATTTTCAAAATTTTAATATTTGTTTGATTTCAAGAAAAGAACTTTTTTAGAAGATAGCAATAAAGATTAGAACTTGTTTTCTGATTGACTGCCAACAGACATTTTGTAGCGCTAAGTTACTGCCCAAGGAAAATCTTAGGCAAAAGTTTTCTTATAATTTGAACAATCTACATAATGTTCCTTGAGCATGAAATTAGCACTGGTAAAATGCCCCATAATTTCGATACGAGGATGTTAGGGTCCATTTAGTCCCACATCGGTTATATGGGTGACTTGATGTGGGTTTATAAGAGATTTGGGTTCCCTCTCTCTACAAGCTAGCTTTTAGGGGTGAGTTCTTGGGTCTCTTACAAATGGTATCGAGCCGACCCTACCTTCTGGTTATGAGTGAGTGGCGCCGATATTGCGATGAGGACTAGACTAGACTAGTGCAAAGCCAGCCAGCGTGGAGCATGGACGGCGTGCGTGGTATGTTAGGGTCCATTTAGTCCCACATCCGTTATATGGGTGACTTGATGTGGGTTTATAAGAGATTTGGGTTCCCTCTCTCTACAAGCTACCTTTTAGGGGTGAGTTCTCCTGGATCTCTTACAAAGAAAGAAGAAGAATAAGAAGATGTTTATGCTTATAAACTTGATACATAGATGAGGCTGTTGTTAAATGCTGAAATCATTTTGTATTCGTATTCTAGCAATTCAGAAATCATTCTATAATTTTGCGCCATGATTTGTTAAAAAACGGATGCAAACATGGCAGTATGCAATCCTGCTTATAGGTCTCTATGAGTTGGTTATCGAAGTTGAATCTTGTTCAATTAAATATGAAAGGATTATTGTTCTTGAACACGAAAAGGATGAATGTAAGCATTTCACTTATTATGTTGCATTTTAGTCCATTATATTGAAATTTAGCACAGCAAGGAGATGATAAAATGAGAACCAGAAGTTGCAAGGTAGTCTTTCTTTAATGAAGAGACAATTGAAAACCATTTAGTACTCCTAGTTACAGGTTATTGCTAATTGCATTATAAAATGGTTATTTTGCTTGAATTTAGACTCTTCACATCATGGAGCTTAATGCATCCTCACAAATTAAACAAAGTCTTAATTATCAGAGAATTTATAATTCCTCCCTCTTTTGATCTCCATTCTTTTCATCTTTATTTTTTGTATTTTTATTTACCCTTTTAAGTTATGCCCAAATAATATCCAAGACTAGCAATTCAAAACTTCTTTATTTCTGTTTCTAGTCATCATATTCACCAACATTTTCTTTTACAATCTGCAGAGATATACGGTGTTCACTCCCTTTCTGTACAATGATTCAGTATCTGTTACAGCGGATCTGCTTAAATTATCACCAGAACATATCAATAAACGGCCTATTATGACATGGGGTTCTGTGAAAGAAGAAGAAGTGATAAAAGCCTTTGAAAATTTTCTTTCCACCATTGAAAACAAGATCCTCTCTACAAGGGAAAAGTGCAGCCTGTATATTAAGAGGCTCATAGAATTAGGCAACCTCTCAGATGCTATTTGTCTATTTAGCTATTTGCAAGATAGACAGATCCATATCGGAACAGATATTTATAACATCCTTTTGAATGCAGCAGGTGAAGCAAACAGTTTTGATCTTTTTGCTGAGGTCTTCAAGAAATTACTGCTTTCTAGACATCCTCCTGATTTTACTTCCTATGTTCATGTTGCAAAGGCTTTTTGCTATGTCTCTGACTCAATACTATTACTCAAGTTCATCAGGGAACTGTTAGAAATAACCATTAGCAGAGAACCCATAGTGATGAACAGGATCATTTATATCACTGCCAAATCTGGGCAACTTGATAAAAGCTTGATGATATTCGAAGAACTAAAAAATTCAAAAGCTAAAATAGACACGGTTACATTTAATACTGTCCTTGTGATTTTAGGCAGGGCAGGGAGAGTTGATGACATGCTGAATGAGTTTAGTATAATGAAGGAATTAGGTCATTCTCCGAACCTTGTTACTTACAATACTTTGATTAACTGTTTGCGGAGACTTGGGAGATTAGATATGTGCAAATCCTTTGCAAAGGAAATGGTTGAGAAAGGTATTGAACTAGATTTGAGAACTTATACTGCATTAATCGATGGGTTTGGTCGAGCAGGACATTTAAATGATGCAATGAAGCTCTTTGATGAGATGAAAAGGTCACAGATTCCTTCAGTTTATGTGTACCGTGCAATGATCAGTAATCTAAAAAAGGCTGGAAGATTTGAGCTAGCACTGAATTTATCAGAAGAAATGAACTCAAGCAGTATGAAACTTATTGGTCCCGAGGACTTCAAACGAAAAAAGAAGGCAATATACTACTCGAAAGTGCGTCTAGGGGCTCTTGATTCCTTTTGGATTTCGTTTTGGGTAAAGTTCCAGTTTATGTTTCTTGTTGACTTCGTATTGACAAGAATGTGCTGATACGATGATCAAAGAGAATTTACCAGGCCTACAGGATAAAAGTATGAAGTTCGTTGCCAGTTACAAGATTTTTTATAAAAGAAATCTGTGTATGACAGACCCAAAAGAACTGAATGGGAAGAATAAAATTCATGTATTCGACCCCAAAAATCTGGGATAAATGATTTGTTGTTGTACAACTGTATGTGCCAGGTTGATGGTGACCCATGAAGCAGTCTACAGCTTTTGTTAAAGACAAAAGGAAAATAAAAAGGTTATTCGTCTAGAATATCTAGATATCCATGAGTTTGTACAAAGCTTTTTTCAGATTGGTAATGTGGTATTTTCTGCTGATAATCATTATTCCTGGGCAGTTGAGAAACTATCTTGAAGGTTGACAAGTGAATTATCTGCCACATATCGAGGTTAAAAAGTCAATGTAGTCTGAGATTCTGAGTTCAACAATTCAATTCCAGAAGCTAGAAACTATGAGGGAGAATTCTTGCTAATTCATTGAACTTGGTGAAATCTAAAGGACCGATGGAATGTAAGTATTGCGAGGAATTCAAAGGGTACTGTATTTAATACCATCAGTACATTTTTGATAATGGCTCTTCTAGGTATTTTTAAATTGATTTCCGTGAGAAATTTGGTCTTACCATTGATGAATTTTGTGCATCATATGCACCTCTACCTACTGCACTCACTGCCATCTTCAAATTTTGAACTTTCATTTTCTAGTGTGGCATTAATCTTATAGGTGTGATGTGCTATTGATGATATTATTTATGTCGAGAGACATGACATTACTGGAGTATTTATCAGGGCTAGGTCTGTTGGTTTTTAATTTTTCATTAAATATCTCCTGTAATATTGGAGGCAGACTGCTTCCATGTACAATACTCCCACCAACCCAATAAAATATTTAAATGATAACCTAAAATGAAACTTTATTACAACAATTATTTTAAGAAAGCATAAAGAATCAAAATTAACGGGAAGATAACTTGATTATATTTTGCTTTTCCCCCATGACAAGGAAATACAACTAGCTCAGCTTCATAATATTTCAGGACTAGGTTCCCATTTGCTCAAGGACATTGATCTTTCTCAGCTCAGAATTTGATTCTTTCATGAGAAAGCCAAAGGTTTTCTTTAGAGGTCTAGATGGTAATGGAATCTCCTTTTTCTTAAGTAAGCTTCCTGCTTACTCCATACTCTATTGCATCCAATTTCATTTACACCTTCTCTTCTTCTCTAACTTACATCAAAGATGGGAAAAACCCACATCGAGATCTGCATAATTTCTGCTCATGGCCTTTGCCAGTCATCTTCTCTCTGGAAACCTCAATGGTTTGCTGTTGGATGGATTGATCCTAACAACAAATACTGCACAAAGGTTGATAGTTCAAAGAATCCGAATCCAACATGGAGAACCAATTTCTCAGTAGTTATCAATAACAGAAACTCAAACCTGCAAGAATTGTCATTAACCATAGAAGTCTACAGGAGTTCAATTTTCACAAGGGAAAAGCTTCAAGGAACAGCCATAATCATGCTTGAGGAGTTCTTAATGAAGTTTGGAAGATACGAGGCTTTATCAGGATCGGGGGCTGGGAGACCATAAGTTTACCGTTGAGGAAGAAGAACTCTGCCAAGCCTCAAGGGCATGTGGATGTCTCGATTCTTGTCTTTGAGGAGAAAGAGGGTGTTTATTCACATTCAGGTACTTCTTTGTTTCCTTGCAAAGTAGAGGAAATTATATTCTTTTCTCGCTTCTTTGAAATTTTTTTTTGAAAGGTAAAAGGTTCCTTTTCTGTTTGTGACCTGATATGGCAATTAAAATTGAATGTGAATATACCAGAAAACCCCTAGAAACTTTGGAAGATTTTGCACAAAACACCCCTGAACTTTATATTCATGGAAAACCCTTGAACTTGTCTCACTTTTGTTCCATGACTGAGGATAGTTACTTTAAGTTCATGACTTACGGCAGTCAATTTAAGTTGTCGCACGCTCTGCAGGTAACAACTTTTGAACAATTGTATCCCTATCCAGTAATTATAACTTAATATTACCCTTTTTGGGTAAGAGTAGGCAAAGGTAAAAAGGGTACGACCTTGGCCCTTGTAATTGTGGGATCATATCTAAGATTCAGAGTTCGCCGGAATCTGGTACGGCTCTCAGGGTGGGCATCGAAACAGCTATGTAGACTTTTTACTCTACCCGTTAGCTCATTTATGGGAATTTCCAATCATACGAGGGGTTTAGTATAATGTGAAAATTCAGGAGGGTTTTTTCTATGATTTATAAAATTCAGAGGGTTTTATGCAAAACCCCCAACATAGATGACAAAAAGAGGCAGAAGAAATATCTTTGTTATCATAAGCATAATGTCAACACAATTATCTGTTATATTTTATTTTCTATTTTCAGATGCAGGTCTTGGTGAAGGCTTTCACTATGCAGATTCCGACAGTAATAAATTTTCAGATAGGCAAGTCACATCCTACCCAAATCAATCTCAAAGGCCACAACACAGCCCATTTGAGAATCAAACACACGGCAAACCCCTCTATCCTTATAATCACTCAGCTCTCAACGCAGCCAACTATGAAGAACAAGAAGGGCACAATCGAGCTAGTACTCCTTCACCGCCGCCACCACCTTCAAACGCTGGTTTCCTACCAACACTGTTTCCAGACACATGCATCAACATGCCCGGCGCTGGAGCTTTCGCTGCTGCTGCACTGATATTTGGTGATGATTTCTTATCAGGGTCAAGTTTTCCTTCATCTGTATCAACTGATCCTTTGTTCTGATTATACCAAATTGTGACATGAGAATGTTGCTATTCATAATAAATAAACATCAAAATTGAACTATCTTTTATGTTCACTATACAACTGAAGATACTACTTTTCTCGATCTTTAGAAGTTTCTTGAAGAAATCTTTTGACGATGTTCAGGAAATCTTCTCTCCTTTCTTCATGAGGAATGTGGCTGCAGTTCTTGATTACTTCGAGTCTGGAGCTGGCAATGGCCTGAGAGACGTGGCGCACATTCCATAAGGGGACTATACGGTCAGTGTCTCCAATAACAATAAGCACTGCTAAAATAATAGGTTTGAAGAATTGTGGATGTGCTTATGAGAAGAAAGAACATATGTGAAATGGAGTTAAAATGGATTGTGATACTTAAAAACTGTAGAAAGTCTTATAAGCAGGGTGTGATTGCAGCCAAAATGCATTCTCACTGGGTATTACTTTGGGAAAACTTCACAAAACTACCATGAACTTTTTTTGGGTGTGTGTGTGTGTGTGTGTGTGTGTGTGTGATGCACAAAACTATCGTAAACTTTCAAAAGTTGTCGAAAAATACCTTGAACTATGGGAAATTGAATGTTAGCATTTGCATCTTGGATAGAAAGTCTAAACTATGCTCATATCTATCAACTCATAGAATTCATAAGGATATAATAGGACATATAAAGAATATATGCTTGCACATGAGTACTTATACAAATGTTTATGGAAGTATTGCAAAATAACCCAAACGTTCATGCTAGTTTTGTGAATTTTATCCCATTACCCCTTCCCAAAAAAGTTAAAAATAAAAATAAAGGTTATTTCGATATTAGTCCCCAAGTCTTCAATATAATCCTATTAGTATGTTGAAATAAGCCCCCCTAGTTAAAATCTAGTTGAAATGGGGGTATTTTCTATTTACTTTTAACTTTTTGATGATTTGCCAGTTACACTCCGCTCACAAAACCCAAACTCATTAACCACTTTACTCATTAAGCTCCTCAAATTCGTTTAAAACCCTAACCCAAATCCATTTTTAGTTCATCTTGTCCAACATCTTCCCTAACGGCTCTTTTAGCTCCAATCCCAAATTTGCATTGGATGGATTCCCGTTGGGAAAGACGTTAGAGAAGATGAAGTGGACAATGAGTTTGGATTAGGGTTTTATTAAACGGATTTAAAGAGCTTAATGGGTATAAGTTAAAATAGTTAATGAGTTTGGATTTGTGTGAGAGGGATATAGCTAGCAAATCATCAAAAAAGTTAAATTAAACATAATATTATCCCCATTTTAACTAGATTTCAACTATGAGGCTTATTTCAACATATTAATAGGATTTGGAGGGCTGAGATCAATTTTAAAGATTTGGGGGGCTAATATCGAAATATTGAACATTTGGTTTTTGTTTTGGGGGTGGGGTGGGTGGGCTCTGAGATCAATTTCAAAGATTTGGGGGGCTAATATCAAAATAACCCTAAAAATAAATAAAGTGTACTACTCTTTGAAAAAGATTACCAGGACATTTAATGTCATCAAGCCTTGAGGCCAGGGGAACTGCAAATTCTGCTGCAGAATCAGTAAGCAAAGCCAGTGTGTACTCCAGGAGGGCCATTTCCCAACCTTTTGCTCCCAATGGCTGTATTAGCATGAATAAAACATTACAGAAAGTTAAATAATATAACTCCTCACAAGCAAAAAAGAAAAAATATATGGTTTTAGTATTTATAGATCATTACAATAACCTTGGTATAACCATTTATTATATCGTCACTGACTTGACTTGCGTCGTACCATATTCCTCACCTGTAAATCAATATGAAAATTTATTAGAAGGTTACATGCTTTAATCAGAACTAAGTTCTCTTGTTATATGAATGAATTATGTCTGCGTAAATGTGTAAAATTTAAGATAGCCCGTAGTTTGAGTTTGGATGTAGTTGGTATGAACTACAAAATTTTTCCCCCTTTGTTTCTATCGACAGAAACTGAGAGAAATTCCTGAATGTATGATTTTGGAAAATTGGAAATTTTGGATACATGGAAGTGGCTACTTAACTGTAACACAGGAAATCAGAAGATTCAAGAGGTAAAATAGGCAATAAAGTTTGAAGACATGTTCGAATATGAGAAACATATAGGATGGAACTTGTTCACTTTCAGCAGTCGGTAAAGCATAACTTAGTATGTCATGATGAAATACAATAGCTCCATGCAATTGTTAGAGATATATCTCCAACAGTTTACATGATTTTAAACAAAGTCATGCACAAAGTATAATAATAATAAAAAAACACGCGCACACACAGACACACAAGACAGTAGCCAATAGTAACCTGGTAGTATGTTCTATAGAGATTGTCTCATTGATAACGAACGTTAGACGTCGAAACCAAAACTTGAATTCCGCATTGAAAACTTAACTCAAGAGAAAAAAAAAAAATTCTGTACTAAATATGATGAAGGTTAAATTGGAGAATTATGCTGAAGTCCTAGCCAAATGAGTCTTGAATGCAGCTAGAAAATGCATTCTTCTGATTCAAGGCCTATGTAATGAGAAGAGAACAGCAACTTCAGAAATGTTAAAAAAAAGAGGATTATTTTGATAGTATCTTCAAGAAGCACATACAAATATTAGTGAACCTCATTAAGCTTACCAGCACTCGAGCCAGAGCTGATCTCAAGAACACACACAAAGCCTTGGTGTAAATGTAGAAGAGCATATCAGAAAATCTCTTGAACATCTTCCATATAGACTTTCTTGTGACCTTGTATAGCTTGACAAAAACCTTCCAAATTCTAACAAAAGATTCTTCTTGATATTTTGATTTCGAATTCCTGTCTTCTCCCTTCCCCATTGCTGTCTCATTCTCTGTCTCTTTGGAAAACCATGGTGCAATCATTGCTGGTGCTCATAAAATCAGAGCAGAGACTTTCTCTGAGCTTGAAAGTATGTGTTAATTGCTACAAGGCAACCAGCAGAGTGTCTAACACAATTTAATTCAGTTAAAATTATTGTAGAAGAAACATATTTTTCGAAAAGTAAAAGAAAATTTGGTTTCCTTCATTTTATCAAGAAGCTGGAAGAAGATGTCATTCATGATTAAAAACCAAAATTTCCAATCCCTTTGCCAGAAATTCAAAGAAAACGAAGAGATGAGCCTGAATTTGTACAAACACTTTTAACTTGTTCCAGTTTTGAGAATGTTTAATCCGAGTTTCTCGACTAGTTTGTAATTAAAGTTTGAACATGAAGCCGTTGTTTCATTAAAAGAATTTAACAAAACATCCCAAGAAACAACAAAACTATGCTGAAACAAACTGAGAAAGGAAAGAATACAGAGATATAAATTATGCATAGTGAGAAATTATGCATCTTTCTCGGTATCTTGAGAAGAACAACTTAAGATCTTATTTTGCATAAAAACCACAAATTCCAATCTCTTTGCCAGAAATTCAAAGAAAAAAAAACCTGAGCCATAAATTTGAGCAAACATTTGTAACTCATTCCAGCTCATTTATTATCCAAACTCAGACAAGTTTAATCAAACTTCTCAAGCTTGAACATGCCATATAAAATTTAAAAGCAAGATTAAAGCTGATTCAAAAACTCAAACAAAGAACTTTTTTCTTACCCCCCAAGAATAACCTTTTGAGCACCCAAAAATTCTATGAAGGAAAGAGTAGCCGATACAGAGAACGACATAGAGTATGGATTCGACGGTGTAGGTTCACCGCCGCCATAATCCGACGGTCCAAGATAACCGGTCCTCGAAGTCAATCCAAAGCCTGGTCGATCATAAGCAAGGACTTTAGACCCGACCAATTCACTGAGAGGCTTCATAACTCTATCTCAAGAGAAAATACTGGCCAAAAATCCATGCAACAATATCATTGGCAATTTAACAGCATCATTTCCTTCGTTTTCCTTTTGGCACTCACAAATCTTATGGTGGATTTTAACACCATTGAATTCAAAGAAGGAAGAGTTGTCATCTTTGAGATTTGTTGATTCATGAAGGTTATCTTGATTGACTCCTGCTAAACTCATTGATGACCTTTGAGATTTCAGTTATGGAGGAAGATGTCATCAAAACTTCGAGCGTTATGTATTTTACTGCAATGATCAGTTCATTCTAGAGAGTTTACCTTATCCCACGTGAACTTCTGCCTCTCTCTGACCAATACACCAGCCAACATGAGAAAAACAAGGGACTCATCCCTATCTCTGTCTGATATTTCATCTTTGGGGGTTTTGCACAAAACCCTCTGAACATTCAAAATTACTCTAAACCCCATAAACTATTCAAATTTGGAAGATATCATAAATGTATAGGATAACAAGACACGGCAACCAGATCATATTTTAGACTTTTACTCACCTTGTTAACACCATATATGAGATTTTCCGAAAGTTCAAGAGGGTTTAGTATCATTTTGAAAATTCTGGTTTTATTTTTATTTATTTTTGAGTGAAGCGATGAGCAATTGCCCCAGCGTTCCATTAATAAGATTTTAACGAAACAAAGTGAAGATTACAATGCAGAAAGAAAGAAAATGATTAAAAAAATCACAAATAAAATCCAAACCAAAAAGTCGAAGCTAAATTGTGGTGACATAACAAAAAATCTCTAGGCTAAATAGATAATAATCTCTGTCCCCTACCATTAATAAGATTTTAATGAAACAAAGTGAAGAGTACAATGCAGAAAGAAAGAAAAGGAAAAAAAAGTCACAAACAAAATCCATAGAAAAAAACCGAAGCTAAACTGTGGCGAAATGACAAAAAATCTCTAGGCTGTACAGATAATAATTTCTGGGTTTTTTTTTCTCTCTGATTTATAAAGTTCAGGGGGTTTTAGGCAAAACCACGCAAGGCTTGGGGTTTGTGAAATTAACCCATTTATTTCCCCAGAACAGGACAGAACAGTTATGGAAATAGGAAGCTCATTGATACTTGAACCTCACTTTCCCTGTTTTCGGTGGCAGAATTGTATTCTTCCACTTGAAAAATCTATATTATGTGGCTTCGAAGACCTAAAACTCATCATGTATATCAGGATTCCTAAATGTGATGCTTGCTTAGGAAACATGACATTAACTATACCTTGTATCTATGGAGACTAGATGCATGGGCTTTAAATTGGACCTTGGAAATTGTTGGGTAAGAAGCGAAGATAAACTAGGCTAATCTATTTGGATCCAAATTGACTCGTAGAAATAATCTTTAATTGAGTCATGAGTCCAAATTTAACCGTATATCCATCTAATTCCAATGTGGGACTAAACCCCATTTCATGTCTTTGTCAGACCAAACTCGCACATTGAACTGAATGAGCGTGAGACAATTCTCACAGAAATGAATGGAAAATCTTCCACTGATAGAGTAGAATCATCACAAATATTCCATGCTGTGGCATTATGCCGTAGATAATTGTATAGAAAATGTATGTAAATAGTTGAAAAGAACTTGCAGTAATCCTAAAGATACCGTTGAAGAACCTGGCAACATTTTGCTGTATTGTGCTGCCGAGGTCTAGACGAACTAGCAGTAATAAGGAACTCTGTCGAGAAAATCTATCCCTATACTTGAACATGCCATGGTAAAATTTCTGGACTAAACTTTGACTTCATCAATAACATTCCCCTGTTTTATTTACTGAATGAGCAATTTATGTATACAACCAATCCAATAATTTAAATTCAAATAGAAACCTCCACAAACCTCATAAATCAAGAAAGTAGGAAATAATGAAAAGAAAAAATTGCTTGACTCCTGTGTCACCTGAAGCGTTGAGGCAGCAAGAAGACCTTTGATGTTTTCAGTTATGGTGCTGATGCTGAAAATTGCCCCTGTTGTGCGCCAAAAACTCTTTGGAGGAATCTCTCAACGACCATTAGAAACTCTTCGACCTTCTCTTCATGAGGAAGGTGCCCACAGTTCTTGATTAGTTGAATGTGGAGTTTGGTATGGCTTTGACAGGCGCTCAGCGTTCCATGAAGGCACTAAGCGGTCAGTGTCTCCAGTCACTATCAGCACTGCATTAGAAATAGAAACAGAATTAAACTAAAGCAG
Source organism: Asparagus setaceus (assembly GCA_012295165.1). NCBI lineage: Eukaryota > Viridiplantae > Streptophyta > Magnoliopsida > Asparagales > Asparagaceae > Asparagus > Asparagus setaceus. Next base: position 5,008,057 of record CM022704.1, on the reverse strand, counting down.
AAAATGAATTCTACAATTTCCAGCAATAACTTAAGATAAATTGAAGAAGAAGAAGGTATAGCAAACACTTTGCTAATTTGCCTTACGCTTTATAGTTCATCCTTATAGCTTTATATCATCCGTTCCCTTCTTCAAGACTTTCTGTCCTCTAAACTAAATGCTATATTTTGGTTTCATGACCTTAAAAATGCACGAGGAGTCATGCAACTAAAGGGTGGCATTTGAAAGTAGTAAAAATGCAGTCAGGGGAGCATTTTACTCCTACTCCTAGTTTCATCCAGTTTAAGGCCTTTGGAACTTCCTACAAAAGCTCTATATGTTTACTTGGAAGAAATTCTACACTTGGCACTATGAACTACATTGTAATGCAGGACAATTGTGGACCATCCATCTAATGTAAATAGGATTTATTAGGATTTATTGGAAGGATTTTTAGGATTTTATTTTGATCTTAGGAGTTTGCTATAAAATTTATTTCCCTTTTCATTAGAAGATTGCCATTGTAAAGGATTAACGATCGATTCAATAGCAGGTTGAGGTCTCAAACTCCAAGTAAGAAGAGACAATAAATAAGCATTGTTCACTTATTACCTGTGGACTTTCCTCAGGGGAAAAGCGTATCATCATTGGAGACGATTTTGTGGTTTTCAAATAAATCTATACATTCACTATTCTAAAACGCTTTACTAAAAGAAAAACAAGATGAGTCAGTGGAAAAGGAAGTTGTAAGGAACTAGATATTAAGAAGAGAACCAAACGGAGGTGCCTAGTGAGCAAAATCTGTTTCTTAAAATAAAAATAAATAAATAAATAAATAAATAAATAAATAAATAAATAAATAAATAAATAAATAAATAAATAAATAAATAAATAAATAAATAAATAAATAAATAAATAAATAAATAAATAAATAAATAAATAAATAAATAAATAAATAAATAAATAAATAAATAAATAAATAAATAAATAAATAAATAAATAAATAAATAAATAAATAAATAAATAAATAAATAAATAAATAAATAAATAAATAAATAAATAAATAAATAAATAAATAAATAAATAAATAAATAAATAAATAAATAAATAAATAAATAAATAAATAAATAAATAAATAAATAAATAAATAAATAAATAAATAAATAAATAAATAAATAAATAAATAAATAAATAAATAAATAAATAAATAAATAAATAAATAAATAAATAAATAAATAAATAAATAAATAAATAAATAAATAAATAAATAAATAAATAAATAAATAAATAAATAAATAAATAAATAAATAAATAAATAAATAAATAAATAAATAAATAAATAAATAAATAAATAAATAAATAAATAAATAAATAAATAAATAAATAAATAAATAAATAAATAAATAAATAAATAAATAAATAAATAAATAAATAAATAAATAAATAAATAAATAAATAAATAAATAAATAAATAAATAAATAAATAAATAAATAAATAAATAAATAAATAAATAAATAAATAAATAAATAAATAAATAAATAAATAAATAAATAAATAAATAAATAAATAAATAAATAAATAAATAAATAAATAAATAAATAAATAAATAAATAAATAAATAAATAAATAAATAAATAAATAAATAAATAAATAAATAAATAAATAAATAAATAAATAAATAAATAAATAAATAAATAAATAAATAAATAAATAAATAAATAAATAAATAAATAAATAAATAAATAAATAAATAAATAAATAAATAAATAAATAAATAAATAAATAAATAAATAAATAAATAAATAAATAAATAAATAAATAAATAAATAAATAAATAAATAAATAAATAAATAAATAAATAAATAAATAAATAAATAAATAAATAAAGTCATGCACAAAGTATAATAATAATAAAAAACAGCAAACACAGACACACAAGACAGTAGCCAATAGTAACCTGGTAGTATGTTCTATAGAGATTGTCTCATTGATATGAGCGTTAGGCGTCGAAACCAAAACTTGAATTCGCATTGAAAACTTAACTCAAGAGAAAAAAAAAAATTCTGTACTAAATATGATGAAGGTTAAATTGGAGAATTATGCTGAAGTCCTAGCCAAATGAGTCTTGAATGCAGCTAGAAAATGCATTCTTCTGATTCAAGGCCTATGTAATGAGAAGAGAACAGCAACTTCAGAAATGTTAAAAAAGAGGATTATTTTGATAGTATCTTCAAGAAGCACATACAAATATTAGTGAACCTCATTAAGCTTACCAGCACTCGAGCCAGAGCTGATCTCAAGAACACACACAAAGCCTTGGTGTAAATGTAGAAGAGCATATCAGAAAATCTCTTGAACATCTTCCATATAGACTTTCTTGTGACCTTGTATAGCTTGACAAAAACCTTCCAAATTCTAACAAAAGATTCTTCTTGATATTTTGATTTCGAATTCCTGTCTTCTCCCTTCCCCATTGCTGTCTCATTCTCTGTCTCTTTGGAAAACCATGGTGCAATCATTGCTGGTGCTCATAAAATCAGAGCAGAGACTTTCTCTGGAGCTTGAAAGTATGTGTTAATTGCTACAAGGCAACCAGCAGAGTGTCTAACACAATTTAATTCAGTTAAAATTATTGTAGAAGAAACATATTTTTTCGAAAAGTAAAAGAAAATTTGGTTTCCTTCATTTTATCAAGAAGCTGGAAGAAGATGTCATTCATGATTAAAAAAACCAAAAATTTCCAATCCCTTTGCCAGAAATTCAAAGAAAACGAAGAGATGAGCCTGAATTTGTACAAACACTTTTAACTTGTTCCAGTTTTGAGAATGTTTAATCCGAGTTTCTCGACTAGTTTGTAATTAAAGTTTGAACATGAAGCCGTTGTTTCATTAAAAAGAATTTAACAAAACATCCCAAGAAACAACAAAACTATGCTGAAACAAACTGAGAAAGGAAAGAATACAGAGATATAAATTATGCATAGTGAGAAATTATGCATCTTTCTCGGTATCTTGAGAAGAACAACTTAAGATCTTATTTTGCATAAAACCACAAATTCCAATCTCTTTGCCAGAAATTCAAAGAAAAAACCTGAGCCATAAATTTGAGCAAACATTTGTAACTCATTCCAGCTCATTTATTATCCAAACTCAGACAAGTTTAATCAAACTTCTCAAGCTTGAACATGCCATATAAAATTTAAAAGCAAGATTAAAGCTGATTCAAAACTCAAACAAAGAACTTTTTCTTACCCCCAAGAATAACCTTTTGAGCACCCAAAATTCTATGAAGGAAAGAGTAGCCGATACAGAGAACGACATAGAGTATGGATTCGACGGTGTAGGTTCACCGCCGCCATAATCCGACGGTCCAAGATAACCGGTCCTCGAAGTCAATCCAAAGCCTGGTCGATCATAAGCAAGGACTTTAGACCCGACCAATTCACTGAGAGGCTTCATAACTCTATCTCAAGAGAAAATACTGGCCAAAAATCCATGCAACAATATCATTGGCAATTTAACAGCATCATTTCCTTCGTTTTCCTTTTGGCACTCACAAATCTTATGGTGGATTTTAACACCATTGAATTCAAAGAAGGAAGAGTTGTCATCTTTGAGATTTGTTGATTCATGAAGGTTATCTTGATTGACTCCTGCTAAACTCATTGATGACCTTTGAGATTTCAGTTATGGAGGAAGATGTCATCAAAACTTCGAGCGTTATGTATTTTACTGCAATGATCAGTTCATTCTAGAGAGTTTACCTTATCCCACGTGAACTTCTGCCTCTCTCTGACCAATACACCAGCCAACATGAGAAAAACAAGGGACTCATCCCTATCTCTGTCTGATATTTCATCTTTGGGGGGTTTTGCACAAAACCCTCTGAACATTCAAAATTACTCTAAACCCCCGCAAACTATTCAAATTTGGAAGATATCATAAATGTATAGGATAACAAGACACGGCAACCAGATCATATTTTAGACTTTTTACTCACCTTGTTAACACCATATATGAGATTTTCCGAAAGTTCAAGAGGGTTTAGTATCATTTTGAAAATTCTGGTTTTTTTATTTTTATTTATTTTTTGAGTGAAACGATGAGCAATTGCCCCCCGCGTTCCATTAATAAGATTTTAACGAAACAAAGTGAAGATTACAATGCAGAAAGAAAGAAAATGATTAAAAAAATCACAAATAAAATCCAAACCAAAAAGTCGAAGCTAAATTGTGGTGACATAACAAAAATCTCTAGGCTAAATAGATAATAATCTCTGTCCCCTACCATTAATAAGATTTTAATGAAACAAAGTGAAGAGTACAATGCAGAAAGAAAGAAAAGGAAAAAAAAGTCACAAACAAAATCCATAGAAAAAAACCGAAGCTAAACTGTGGCGAAATGACAAAAAATCTCTAGGCTGTACAGATAATAATTTCTGGGTTTTTTTTTCTCTCTGATTTATAAAGTTCAGGGGGTTTTAGGCAAAACCACGCAAGGCTTGGGGTTTGTGAAATTAACCCATTTATTTCCCCAGAACAGGACAGAACAGTTATGGAAATAGGAAGCTCATTGATACTTGAACCTCACTTTCCCTGTTTTCGGTGGCAGAATTGTATTCTTCCACTTGAAAAATCTATATTATGTGGCTTCGAAGACCTAAAACTCATCATGTATATCAGGATTCCTAAATGTGATGCTTGCTTAGGAAACATGACATTAACTATACCTTGTATCTATGGAGACTAGATGCATGGGCTTTAAATTGGACCTTGGAAATTGTTGGGTAAGAAGCGAAGATAAACTAGGCTAATCTATTTGGATCCAAATTGACTCGTAAGAAATAATCTTTAATTGAGTCATGAGTCCAAATTTAACCGTATATCCATCTAATTCCAATGTGGGACTAAACCCCATTTCATGTCTTTGTCAGACCAAACTCGCACATTGAACTGAATGAGCGTGAGACAATTCTCACAGAAATGAATGGAAAATCTTCCACTGATAGAGTAGAATCATCACAAATATTCCATGCTGTGGCATTATGCCGTAGATAATTGTATAGAAAATGTATGTAAATAGTTGAAAAGAACTTGCAGTAATCCTAAAGATACCGTTGAAGAACCTGGCAACATTTTGCTGTATTGTGCTGCCGAGGTCTAGACGAACTAGCAGTAATAAGGAACTCTGTCGAGAAAATCTATCCCTATACTTGAACATGCCATGGTAAAATTTCTGGACTAAACTTTGACTTCATCAATAACATTCCCCTGTTTTATTTACTGAATGAGCAATTTATGTATACAACCAATCCAATAATTTAAATTCAAATAGAAACCTCCACAAACCTCATAAATCAAGAAAGTAGGAAATAATGAAAAGAAAAAATTGCTTGACTCCTGTGTCACCTGAAGCGTTGAGGCAGCAAGAAGACCTTTGATGTTTTCAGTTATGGTGCTGATGCTGAAAATTGCCCCTGTTGTGCGCCAAAAACTCTTTGGAGGAATCTCTCAACGACCATTAGAAACTCTTCGACCTTCTCTTCATGAGGAAGGTGCCCACAGTTCTTGATTAGTTCGAATGTGGAGTTTGGTATGGCTTTTGACAGACGCTCAGCGTTCCATGAAGGCACTAAGCGGTCAGTGTCTCCAGTCACTATCAGCACTGCATTAGAAATAGAAACAGAATTAAACTAAAGCAGAAAATGAATTCTACAATTTCCAGCAATAACTTAAGATAAATTGAAGAAGAAGAAGAAGGTATAGCAAACACTTTGCTAATTTGCCTTACGCTTTATAGTTCATCCTTATAGCTTTATATCATCCGTTCCCTTCTTCAAGACTTTCTGTCCTCTAAACTAAATGCTATATTTTGGTTTCATGACCTTAAAATGCGAGGAGTCATGCAACTAAAGGGTGGCATTTGAAAGTAGTAAAATGCAGTCAGGGGAGCATTTTACTCCTACTCCTAGTTTCATCCAGTTTAAGGCCTTTGGAACTTCCTACAAAAGCTCTATATGTTTACTTGGAAGAAATTCTACACTTGGCACTATGAACTACATTGTAATGCAGGACAATTGTGGACCATCCATCTAATGTAAATAGGATTTATTAGGATTTATTGGAAGGATTTTTAGGATTTTATTTTGATCTTAGGAGTTTGCTATAAAATTTATTTCCCTTTTCATTAGAAGATTGCCATTGTAAAGGATTAACGATCGATTCAATAGCAGGTTGAGGTCTCAAACTCCAAGTAAGAAGAGACAATAAATAAGCATTGTTCACTTATTACCTGTGGACTTTCCTCAGGGGGAAAAACGTATCATCATTGGAGACGATTTTGTGGTTTTTTTCCAAATAAATCTATACATTCACTATTCTAAAACGCTTTACTAAAAGAAAAACAAGATGAGTCAGTGGAAAAGGAAGTTGTAAGGAACTAGATATTAAGAAGAGAACCAAACGGAGGTGCCTAGTGAGCAAAATCTGTTTCTTAAAATAAAAATAAATAAATAAATAAATAAACTCGTTGATCGAACCTGGGCACTTAATATCAGCGAGCCTTTTGGCCAATGGTGTTTTTGAAGCAGAATCTGTTATCATGGCTACTGTGTACTCTAGAAGGGCTTTATCCCAGCCTTTAGCTCTCAATGGCTGCAGAATTACAAGTTAAGAATAACATTTGATATCATGAAGTAGATAGCTAATTACAAATTAGAGTAAAAATGACCTTTGTGTAACCTTGTAGAACATGGTCAGTGACCTGACTTGCATCATACCATGCATTTCGAATAGCCAGTATTCCAAACTTATCCATGATCATCCTAACCTGTAACAAACATTGATACCCGATCACTCCTGAGGAATTTTTAAAAAATAAAATAGTGTTCATGATAGAGGAATTGTTTCCAGCATATAAGATCAGTGCAAGAATAAAAACTAACCCCAAAAAAAAATTTAAAAAAATAAAAAGAAAAGAAAAGGATTCAATTTGTAACGCTAACCCCTGAAAGGCAACAATAAAAACTAACAAAAAGGAAAAGAATTAGTTTCGTTCTCATATCTTTACACTGTTAATATACAACAAATTCTAAAACACAAAATAACGACACAGAAAGAAGTTTTGCTTCCAATATGGTGTCCAACACATGGGTTGACATAGTAGTACTGAAGATTTTGCATTACAGGGTATGTTTCTGTCATTGTTGTTATTTATAAAGAAATGACAAATTGAAAATTTTGTACTTTTTTGCAGTAACGATTTACTTTGACCATGGATTAAGCATTCATACACTGATATGGTTGGTCAATATTCACAAGGTTCCGGAATTTCTGTGATCAAAATATTCGTCGTGAAGCTTTATTGAATAACAGACATGGTTATACCCCACCTTTGAAGCACAAAACATAATACTTCTACTAAATTAATACTGGACTCTAAGGAAAAAAGCTATGTATGATTTCATCCATATAGAAGGCGATATTCTCAATCTTACCAGCATCAAAGCAAGGCCTGATCTTAACACCATAGCCAAAACTTTCGTATATATCGAGCCAACCATATCTCTCATCCCTTTCAGGATTCGAAACATAAATCCTGCAATAAATTTATACAACTTACTTATAGCCTCCAAAATCCTAATAAAAGGATTCTCTAGAGATCCAATCTTTGCATCCCCATCTTCCATTTGTTTCTCTTCACCAACCCCATTCCCTTTCTCCCCTTTCTTCATAATAAATGGTGCAACAATCGCCGGAGCAATCAAGATCAATGCTGCAACCTTCTCTGGAGCTTCAAAGTAGGTATTAACTGCTACAAGGCAACCAGCTGAGTGCCTGAAACCCAATTCTCAACTCAATTCTTGTTTGCGTGAATAAAAAAAAAGCAAATTTGCAGATAACCCCCCTCAGCTACATACCTTCTAATAGTACTTACCAACGAAAGTATTTACTAGCACTTAACACCCCTCGATTTTGACAAGAAAACTGCTCTACGAATTAACTTCATTACACTATAATTTGTATAAACCTGTATATGATTGCTAAATTAAAATTTTGTGTTTATATCGAAAAAGAAGATAATTGTTTTGAGTTTAAGTATATTTTTCCGTCATTCCTACAAACCATAAAGGGAAATTTTCTACTCTGCGTTGAAAAATAAAAAATAAAATTACCCCATTAAAATGGCCTTTCCAGCCCCCAGCATTTCGATAAAAGAAATCGTAGCCAGCACTGAAAACGCCATCAAATAAGGATTCAAACCCGTCTCCTCCCTCCTCTCAACCTCCCTCGAAGTCAAACCAAACGCGGGCCGATCGAACGCAAGAACCTTCGATCCAGCAACTCGAGCAAGACCCTTCATCACTCGATGCCACGAGAACACCGAGGCCCCAAACCCATGCAACAAAACAATAGGAATCCCAATCTTCGCGGTTCCGTCGCTCTGAGCTTCTTCGGTTTCTTGATGGTGACTGATCTTGTGGTGAATCTTAACCCCGTTGAGATTAAAGAAGACGCTGTCGGCGTCCCCCAGCTCTGTGGGGTCCACTAGCTCGTCCTGGTCGACTCCGGCGACGAGCCTCCGCCGTTTCTGCTGAGGTGGAGGGACGCCCGCCACGTGCTCTGCAAAATGCGTGACAGAAAAGAAAAGAATTAAAAATTCGTTAAGCTAACAGTTGCGCTGACGTGGCGGAGGGAGGTGAGTTACCGGGGAATTCGGCGCCGGAGCCGGAGATGGAGGTGGCTCTTGGGAGGTGGAGGGTAGTTTCGGAAGTGGGGGGGTGGCGTAGGGACACGTGGCGGGTGGGGATTAGGCTGCGGGATTTGGGGAGTTTTGGCGGGAGAGAGGGGAGTTGGGGGAGGGAGAGGGTTGTCATTTTATTCGTTTTCCCGGCGAGGTTTTGGCGGGAAAGGTGGGGATGCAAGTGGACTTCCGTTGGGGATGTTTTTTTTAGAGAAGTGGATAGTGGGGATGTTATCTTCATCCATACGTGTACTTTTGGGCCTTTTACCCGTTGGATGATCCACTCGAAATATCTCACAACTATTTATTTATGGGCTAAATTTCATAAAGCCACATGTAATCTGAAGTATTGTTTACAAAACTATCATAAAATAATTTTATTAGTGAGAATATATTGAACTTTTTTTCCCTAAAGTATCATTTTCGAAAATATTATTTTCATAATTTTGCCCATATATATACTTTATATATCTTCTTCATACATAATCTTTGTGATTGTAGATTATGTAAGGATTTTTATTTTAGAAGTTCATGTTAGTCTTAGAGATGAAAATATTATGACAGTTTCTAAAAGAAAAAATTTACCTATTATGAGCCTATTTATGGATGTCCATAAACTCATGAATTAACTTCTCTCCATTTGACTATTAGGGTTAGAATACACCTAGGGTGTAATTAAGTTAGTTACACACCCATGTAACCATGAACATTAACGATCCACACCATTCATTATGATCTATGAACTCAAAACTTCATAGAGATAAAAATCACATGAATTAAATATTTCTAATTTAAACATCTAATAACCTAAACATGAATGGTGCGTAATTGTCCGTGTCATTTATTTTGAGTTACTTGATTTATTGGATAGAAAATTTCAAACTACATGATTTTTTATCCACATATATTTGATGACATGTCAATTACAATGAAAAGATATATATATACTCCTCCTAGTTTTTTGAACCGTTGGATGTTGTGATTCATGCTTTTAAATTAGTGTGAATTAATTAAAAGATAATGGGTGGGGTACACAAGATCCCAAATATTTGTGAATCTGTTACCTCCTTGACTCTCTCTAATTAATCCTAACTATCTTTTCTTTGCATTCGACATATATATGGCCTTCGTAGACTTTTACATGTTCAGAGCATAAGCATTCTGTGATAACGATACATTAATGTTTAAAGAGTTCCTGGAACAAAACTAATAGGTAACTAGATGATTAAGTCTCTCCATATCATCACTAGGTATTTTCAGAGCATAAAATAGTTATCTAAAGCGCAACATCCATATCTCAGAAAGGAGGCTACAAAATAATCAATCAAAACAATAAAGTTCAGATAAATCACTATATTTCTTTCTTTGTTTCGGGCAAAACCCCACGAAGGAAATAGGTAAGGAGGTAATGGATCCACAGAGATTTGGTACTCTAGACACCCATTATCTTTTAATTAATTTCCACTAATCTAAAATCTTGAATCACGCCATCTAATAAAACTAGGAGGAGGAGATTCCCTCTCCTCCTAAAATTAGAATAGTCCACTCTCTCTCTCTCTCTCTCTCTCTCTCTATATATATATATATATATATATATATATATATATATATATATATATATATATATATATATATATATATATATATATATATATATATCATACTCCCTTTAAAAGCACGAGTTTGGGAAAATCTTTTAGTAGACAAAAATACCCTTTACCCTTCTTTAAATATCCTAATTGTAATTCTTGATAAACTACTAAAAGTTTAAACTAATATATCTATCCTTAATTAATACGATATTATATAATTAGGATGGTAAAATATATCTATTAACCGAATTCTTCATTAACTAATATATCTATCCTTAATTAATATGTGATAAGAAACTAAATCTCGCTTAACTTAACGGCTTAGTAATATTAATTTGAATCGAGCATCACGTTAATTCAAGGGTCTTATCCTTTAATAACGATGTTAGTTTCTTCTTTTTTCAAAGTACTTTAATTAATTCGATTATCTACATTTGATAACTAAATTCTATCGTTTCCTAATTGTAATTCTTGATAAACTACTAAAAGTTTAAACTAATATATCTATCCTTAATTAATACATTGATATTATATAATTAGGATGGTAAAATATATCTATTAACCGAATTCTTATTATAACATCTTTGGATATTATATTTTAATAATTAATCTATCCTAATTATTCTAATCCTAATCCTAATCAAATTTTGAATTCTTATTATAACCGAATTCTTATCATAGCAATAGGACTCTTGGGGTATAAATAAAGCACCACAAATCCACTTTCTTCTCTCACCAAATCCACTGTTCTCTCTCAAAGGTTCGGTCTTGGTCTCACTCTTTGTTTATTCAATGATGACTTTTTATTCAATTATTGCTTATAAAATCTTATTGACTTTGTTCATACATGCAAAATTAAGGATAAAGGTCACTTTTTTCTTCTTAATGCACGATTAAATTTTGAGGTTTTGGTCTGTATCGGTGAAAAGCAAATTGCTATTTTTTAACAAAGAGAATATGTAAAAACCATGATTATACACTTATATAAAAAGCCCTTGCAATTGGCGCCACATGGCAAGTGCAGTCTGGAGACTAACAAGCTGCATGCGGATGTCAATCTCTACGGAGGAAGAAATAATGCCACGTGCTCGGCGATCTGCAAGAGCCCATGCCGTCACCGCTTGGCATCCATCTGCATCGAGGTACATGCTATATTCTTTCATTTTTTGAAATTTAATGGGGGGTTTCAGTTTCGTTGTTATATAATTTTGTTTGAAGGATTTTTTAAAAAAAATCATTTTAGTAGAATTTTTCAAACCCACATCATAATTAGGAATCAAAAGTTAAAGTTCAGGCATAAACTATAAGTAAGCATTATGATTTATTAGAAATTGTATTAAAATTAATCGAGGGAGTGAGCATTTTCGACGCTACCTTTCTTTGCGAAGATCGGGATTTTGATGTGTAGATGATGAGGGCAATGTGATATAAACTAGGATTTTCAGAGCTTTTAGAAGTTGATGGCGAAGCAAAATGGCTCTTATAAGAACGTAAGGAATCAATGGCTAAAACTAATTATGTGAAAGTTGAAAGTCAGAGTCACATGTTCTGAAAATATTCAAATAGCTTGGTGGAGGAAGGATTTTCATGACTTAGAGATTGAATGCCTGTGAAATTTTCTGAATTAGCTGAATATTGAACGAGAGTCAAATTTGATAACCGAAGCTTAAGGTGGGAATCTTGCTGCCAGCTTCATATTTAAGTTTGTACATATGAGACTATAATTTGCTGGTTTCAATTCTATATTAATTGATTTTTTTGATGCTATCTTTCTGATTCATTGTTTATATATCTTTGCTTTTGTCAACTATATGAGCTGAGTAGTATGCATCAAGTACGCTTGAAAGTGGTGAAATATTAGGCTATTTTTGGGCAAATTTAAAACTTCAAATTATTAACATGTTTATCGTACTTTTTATGATTGTTGTTGAGATTGTTTATTATAAAACATGAGCTTATAATGTTCAAATGTCTGTTCAATTTTGTTTAATCTTTTTTAATACATTTTTATGTGCTTAAAAATCCATTACATCAATTCTTTTATAATGTTTAAATAAAAATTATAGCAAATCTAATAATTCAATTTTACATATTTGAATTCAAAGTAAATCTAACTTATTTATAATAATGAATCAAATAAAAAATTAAATTATTTTGATATTTAACCACGTGCATTGCACGTGCATAAAAACTAGTATATATATACATACGACTCAAAACCACTAAAAATAGACAAAATATTGGATTATAGCTCATGAAATCATGAATTTTGGCCTCCGAAAACTTTAAACAGCCATAAATTGTGGGTCATAACTCATGACATCATGAACTTTGACCTCCACGAAATTATTTGTGAGCGGGTTGAAACCACAAAATATTGCAAAAACTCTAAATATTTCCAAAACTCGTGGTTTATAACTCATGAAACAAGGAAATTTGGCCTCTAGGATATTATTTGCCAACGGGTCAAAACCACTAAAAATAGCCAAAATTCATGGATTATAGCTCATGAAATCGTGAATTTTGGCATCGGAAATTATTTGCCAACGGGTCAAAACCACTAAAATGGCTAAAAATCATGGGTAATAGCTCATGAAATCATGAACTTTGACCTCCATGGAATTATTTGTGGCGGGTTGAAACCACAAAATATTGCAAAACTCTAAATATTTCCAAAACTCGTGGTTTATAACTCATGAAACAAGGAAATTTGGCCTCTAGGATATTATTTGCCAACGGGTCAAATCCACTAAAAATAACTTAAAATCATGATTATACACTTATATAAAAGCCCTTGCAATTGGCCACATGGCAAGTGCGATCGGAGACTAACAAGGCGCATGCGGATGTCAATCTCTGGAGGAAGAAATAATGCCACGTGCTTCGGCGATCTGCAAGAGCCCATGCCGTTCGCTTGGCATCCGCTCGGACTCGGGGAGGCGACATGCTATATTCTTTCATTTTTTGAAATTTAATGGGGGGTTTCAGTTTCGTTGTTATATAATTTTGTTTGAAGGATTTTTTAAAAAAAATCATTTTAGTAGAATTTTTCAAACCCACATCATAATTAGGAATCAAAAGTTAAAGTTCAGGCATAAACTATAAGTAAGCATTATGATTTATTAGAAATTGTATTAAAATTAATCAGAGGGGAGTGAGCATTTTCGACGCTACCTTTGCTGCGAAGATCAGGATTTTTGATGTGTAGATGATGAGGGGCAATGTGATATAAACTAGGATTTTCGTAGAGCTTTTAGAAGTTGATGGCAGAAGCAAAAATGGCTCTTATAAGAACAGAAGGAATCAATGGCTAAAACTAATTATGTGAAAGTTGAAAGTCAGAGTCACATGTTCTGAAAATATTCAAATAGCTTGGTGGAGGAAGGATTTTCATGACTTAGAGATTGAATGCCTGTGAAATTTTCTGAATTAGCTGAATATTGAACGAGAGTCAAATTTGATAACCGAAGCTTAAGGTGGGAATCTTGCTGCCAGCTTCATATTTAAGTTTGTACATATGAGACTATAATTTGCTGGTTTCAATTCTATATTAATTGATTTTTTTGATGCTATCTTTCTGATTCATTGTTTATATATCTTTGCTTTTGTCAACTATATGAGCTGAGTAGTATGCATCAAGTACAGTTGAAAGTGGTGAAATATTAGGCTATTTTTGGGCAAATTTAAAACTTCAAATTATTAACATGTTTATCGTACTTTTTTATGATTGTTGTTGAGATTGTTTATTATAAAACATGAGCTTATAATGTTCAAATGTCTGTTCAATTTTGTTTAATCTTTTTTAATACATTTTATGTGCTTAAAAATCCATTACATCAATTCTTTTATAATGTTTAAATAAAAATTATAGCAAATCTAATAATTCAATTTTACATATTTGAATTCAAAGTAAATCTAACTTATTTATAATAATGAATCAAATAAAAATTAAATTATTTTGATATTTAACCACGTGCATTGCACGTGCATAAAACTAGTATATATATACATACGACTCAAAACCACTAAAATAGACAAAATATTGGATTATAGCTCATGAAATCATGAATTTTGGCCTCAGAAAACTTTAATGACCATAAATTGTGGGTCATAACTCATGACATCATGAACTTTGACCTCCACGAAATTATTTGTGGCGGTAGAAACCACAAAATTTTGCCAAAACTTGAAATCTTGCCAAGGCTCGTAGTTTATAGCTCATGAAATTGGGAAATTTGGCCTCTAGGATATTATTTGCCAACGGGTCAAATCCACTAAAAATAACTTAAAATCATGGATTAAAGCTCATTAAATCGCGAATTTTGGCATCGGGAAATTATTTGCCTACAGGTAGAAACCACAAAAAACAGCCAAAAATTATGGGTTAAAGCTCCTGAAATCGTTAACTTTGACCTCCATGGAATTATTTGTGAGCGGGTAGAAACCACAAAATTTTGCCAAAACTTGAAATATTATGAAAACTCGTGGTTTATAGCTCATGAAATTGGGAAATTTGGCCTCCAAAATATTATTTGCCAACGGGGCGAAAACACTAAAAATGGCTAAAAATCATGGGTAATAGCTCATGAAATCTTGAATTTTGGCTTCCGATAATTATTTGACGATGGGTTGAAGCCAAAAATAATGTCAAAAAAATCATGGCTTCTAACTCATAAAATGCAGAATTTTATATCGTGAATTTTGGCTTTTAGGAAATATTTGTTTACTAGTCGACACAACTAAAAACGGCCAAAAATCGTGAGTTATAGCTCAGGAATTTGTGAACTTTGGCTTTCGGGGAATATTTGTCCACTAGTCGAGACCATTAAAAATGGCCAAAAAATTAGGGGTTATATAGCTCATGAAATCATGAATTTTGTCCTCTGCAAAATTATTTTTCAACAAGTCTATACCACCATTTATGCCCGAAAATTATTGCTCTAGAAATTGTGAATTTTAGCCTTTAGGAAAATATTTTCCTACGGGTCAAAACCACTAAAAATAGCAAAAATTTGTGGTTTATAGCTCATAAAATTGTGAATATAAGCCTTCGGGAAGTTATTTGCCAACGGTTCAAAACCACTAAAAATAGCCAAAATTCATGAGTTATACCTCATGAAGTCATGTATTTTATCTTCCGGGAAATATTGGCCGACGGGTCAAAACCACTAAAAGTGGTAAAAAATCATAGGTTATAGCTCATGAAATCGTGAATATTGGGCACCAAAAATTATTTTTCTACGAGTCAAAACCACTAAAAATAGCCAAAAATCTTAGATTATAGCTCATGAAATCATGAATTTTGGCCTCCAGAAATTTAAAACAGGCAAAAACCGTGGGTCATAGCCCACAAAATCATGAACTTTGACCTCCACGAAGTAATTTGTGAACAAATTATTTGTGAACGGGTTGAAACCATAAAATATTGCAAAAACTTGAAATACTGCCAAGGCTCGTAGTTTATAGCTCATGAAATCAGAAAATTTAGACTCTAGGATATTATTTGCAAACTGGTCGAAATCACTAAAATGGCTAAAAATCATGTGTTATAGCTTATGAAATCGTGAATTTTGGCATCCGAGAAATTATTTGCCTACGTGTCGAAACCACAAAAATAACCAAAAATTATGGGTTATAGCTCATGAAATCGCAAACTTTGACCTCCACGAATTATTTGTGAACGGGTTGAAACCACTAAAATGGCTAAAAATCATGGCTTCTAACTCATAAAATGCGAATTTTATATCGTGAATTTTGGCTTTTAGGAAAATATTTGTTTACTAGTCGACACAACTAAAACGGCCAAAAATCGTGAGTTATAGCTCGAGAATTTGTGAACTTTGGCTTTCGGGGAATATTTGTCCACTAGTCGAGACCATTAAAAATGGCCAAAAAATTAGGGGTTATATAGCTCATGAAATCATGAATTTTGTCCTCTGCAAAATTATTTTTCAACAAGTCTATACCACCATTTATGCGAAAATTATTGCTCTAGAAATTGTGAATTTTAGCCTTTAGGAAAATATTTTCCTACGGGTCAAAACCACTAAAAATAGCAAAAATTTGTGGTTTATAGCTCATAAAATTGTGAATATAAGCCTTCGGGAAGTTATTTGCCAACGGTTCAAAACCACTAAAAATAGCCAAAATTCATGAGTTATACCTCATGAAGTCATGTATTTTATCTTAGGAAAATATTGGCCGACGGGTCAAAACCACTAAAAGTGGTAAAAATCATAGGTTATAGCTCATGAAATCGTGAATATTGGGCACCAAAAATTATTTTTCTACGAGTCAAAACCACTAAAAATAGCCAAAAATCTTAGATTATAGCTCATGAAATCATGAATTTTGGCCTTTGAGAAATTATTTTCCTATGGTCAAAGCCACTAAAATAGCCAAAATCGTGGGTTATAGCTCATGAAATCATGAACTTTGACCTCCACGAAGTAATTTGTGAACAAATTATTTGTGAACGGGTTGAAACCATAAAATATTGCAAAAACTTGAAATACTGCCAAGGCTCGTAGTTTATAGCTCATGAAATCAGAAAATTTAGACTCTAGGATATTATTTGCAAACTGGTCGAAATCACTAAAATGGCTAAAAATCATGTGTTATAGCTTATGAAATCGTGAATTTTGGCATCCGAGAAATTATTTGCCTACAGGTCGAAACCACAAAAAATAACCAAAAATTATGGGTTATAGCTCATGAAATCGCAAACTTTGACCTCCACAGAATTATTTGTGAATGGGTAGAACGCCCAACATTTTGCCAAACCTTGAAATATTACAAAAACTCGTGGTTTATAGCTTATGAAATTGAAATTTTTGGCCTCCAGAATATTAATAGCCAACGGGTCGAAAACACTAAAAATGGCTAAAAATCATGGGTAATAGCTCATGAAATCATAAATTTTTGCCTTTGAGAAAATATTTTTCCAACAGGTCGAAACCACAAAAATAGCAAAAATCATGGGTTATAGCTCATAAAATCGTGAATTTTGGCATCAGAAATTATTTGCCAACGGTTCAAAACCACTAAAAAGGGCCAAAAATCATAGGTATAACTCATGACATCTTGAATTATAGCTCACAAAAGTATTTGCCAACGGGTTAAACTGACTAAAATAGCCAAAAATAACATGGGTTATAGCTCATGAAGTCGTGAATTTTGGCTTTTAGAAAATATTTACCTACGGAACAAAAATTCGTGAATATTTGCCAAAATTCAAGGCTTTAGCTCACGAAATCGTGAATTTTTGCCTCGATAAATTTTTTTTCCAAATGGTCGAAACCACTAAAAATGGCTAAAAATCATGGGTTATTGCTCATGAAATCATGAAATTTGGCCTCTAGGAAACAATTTGCCAAAGGGGTCGAACCAGTGAAAAGGGCTAAAAATTATGGGTTATTGCTCATGAAATCATGAATTTTGGCCTCTATGAAATTATTTACCAATGGGTCTAAACCACCAATTATAGACAAAAATCGTGGGTTATAGCTCATGAAATTGTAAATTTTGGCCTTTGAGAAATTATTTTCCTATGGTCAAAGCCACTAAAAATAGCCAAAATCGTGAGTTATAGCTCATAAAATTGTGAATGTTTGCCTTCAGGAAGTTATATGCCAACGGGTCAAAACCAGTAAAAATGCCCATAAATCATTGGTTATACCTCATGAAGTTATGAATTTTGGCTTACGGGAAATATTTGCCTACGGTTTGAAACCACAAAAAATAGCAAAAAATCATGGGTTATAGCTTCTAAACTCGTAAATCTTGGCCTTCGGGAAATTATTTACTTATAGGCACTAAAAATAGTCAATGTCATGAGTTATAGCTCATGAAATTATGAATTTTGGCATCTGCGAAATTATTTGCATACGGGTCAAATCAATTAAAAATAATAAAAAAATTGTTGGTTATAACTGAAGAAATCTTGAATTATAGCTCACAAAAGTATTTGCAAACGGGTTGAAACCACGGAATATGGCCAAAACTCATGGATTATAACTCATGGAATTGGGAAATTTCGCCTACGTGATATTATTTGCCTACGGGTCGAAGCCACTAAGACTGGTCAAAAATCATGGGTTATAGGTCTTGAAATGGTTAATTTTGGCGTCCACAACATTACGTGCCAATAGGTCAAAATCACTAAAAATGGCCAAAAACCGTGGGCTATAGCTCATGAAGCTGTGAATGTTGGCTTTCAGGAAGTTATTTGCCAACGAGTTGAAATCACTAAAAATTGCACAAAATCATGGGTAATAGCTCTTGAAGTTGTAAATTTTGGCTTTCAAGTAATATTTGCCTATTGGTGGAAACCACCAAAAATGGCCATAAATCATGTGTTATAGCTCATGAACTCGTGAATCTTGTCCTTCGAGAAATAATTTTCTTACAGATCGTAACAACTAAAAATGATCAACATCATGAGTTATAGCTTATGAAAATTTGAATTTTGGCCTCTTCAAAATTATTTGCCTATGGGTCGAAACGACTAGAAAAAGCCAAAAATCGTGGGTTATAGCTCATAAAATCGTGAATTTTGACCTTCGGGGAATTATTTCCTATGGTCAAAGCCACTAAAAATATCCAAAATCATAGGTTATACCTCAGGAATTTGTAAACTTTAGCTTTTAGGATATATTTGTCTGTAGCTTAAAAAACCTAAAACTGATAATAAAAAAATCATGGATAATAGCTTATGAAATCATAAATTTTAGCATTTGGAAAATTATTAGCCAACGGGTCGAAACCACTAAAAATGACCAAAAATTATCGGTTTTAACTCATGAAATCATTAATTTTACTTTTTATGAAGTTATTTGCCAACGGGTCAAAACTACTAAAAATGATAAAAAATCGTAGGTTATAACTCATGAAGTCTTGAAATTTGGCCTTCGAAAAAATTACTTGCCAATGGGTGGAAACCACCAAATATGCCCATATTGTCGGTTATAGCTCATGAAATCGTGAATTTTAACCTCCAGTAAAGTATTTGCCTACAAGTTGAAACCACTAAAAATGGCCAAAAATCCTGGGATATAACTATTGAAATCGTGAAGTTTAGCCTCCGGGAAATTAATTGTCTGCAGGTCTAACCACAAAAAATGGCCAAAATTCGTGGATTCTAGCTCATGAAATATTCAATTTTTGCCTTGGAGAAATTATTTGCCAACTGGTCAAAAGCACAAAAATGTGGCCAAAAATCATGAGTTCTAGCTCATGAAATCGTGAATTTTATCCTCTGCGAAATTATTTTCCAACGAGTCTATACCACTAATTATGCCAAAATTTTATTGCTTTAGAAATCGTGAATTTTGGCCTTTGAGAAATTATTTTCCTACAGGTCACTAAAAATAGTAAAAAATCATGGTTTATAGCTCATGAAATCGTGAATGTTGGCCTTTGGGAAGTTATTTGCCAACGGGCCAAAACCACTAAAAATAGCCAAAATTCATGGATTATAGCTCATGTAGTCATGAATTTTAGCTTCCAGCAAATATTTACCTGCGGGTTGAAACTACTAAAAGTGGCAAAAAATCAAGGGTTATAGCTTATGAAATCGTGAAATTTGGTCTCCAAAAATTACTTTCCTATGGGTCAAAATCACTAAAAATAGCTAAAAATCTTGGATTATAGCTCATGAAATCGTGAATTTGGCCACCTGAAGCTTAAAACAGCCAAAAATTATGGATCATAGCTCATGAAATCACGAAATTTGACATCCACGAAATTATTTGTGAATGGGTTGAAACTACAAAATATTGCGAAAACTTGAAATATTGCCAAAACTCATGGTTCATAGCTTATGAAATAAGGAAATTTGGTCTCTACGATATTATTTGCCAATGGGTCAAAACCACTAAAAATGGCTAAAAATCGTCGGTTATAGCTCATGATATCGTGAACTTTGACCTCAACGGAATTATTTGTGAACGGGTAGAAACCACAAAATTTTGGCAAAACTTGAAATATTGTGAAAACTCATGGTTTGTTGCTCATGAAATCGGGAAAGTTGGCCTCCAGAATATTATTTGCCAACGGGCCGAAAACACAAAAAATGGCCAAAAATCAGGGGTAATAACTCATGAAATCATGAATTTTAGCCTCCGATAATTATCTGACAATGGGTTGAAGCCGTTAATAATGCTAAAAAAATCATGGCTTCTAACTCATGAAATGCTGAATTTTAGCTCGTGAATTTTAGCTTTCGAGAAATATTTGTCTGAGTCAAAGCGACTAAAATAGCCAAAAATCATGGGTTATATAGCTCATGAAATTATAAATTTTGGACTTCAAGAAAATATTTTCCAACCGGTTAAAGCCACTAAAAATAGATTATAGCTCATGAAATCGTGAACTTTTGCCTTCAGGAAAATT
Organism: Asparagus setaceus; assembly: GCA_012295165.1. Lineage (NCBI taxonomy): Eukaryota > Viridiplantae > Streptophyta > Magnoliopsida > Asparagales > Asparagaceae > Asparagus > Asparagus setaceus. Next base: position 4,987,352 of record CM022704.1, on the reverse strand, counting down.
ATTTGCCTACAGGTCGAAACCACAAAGAATAACAAAAATTGTGGGTTATAGCTCATGAAATCATAAACTTTGGCCTCAATGGAATTATTTGTGAGCGGGTAGAAACCACAAAATTTTACCAAAACTTAAAGTATTGTGAAAACTCATGGTTTGTTGCTCATGAAATCGGGAAAGTTGGCCTCCAGAATATTATTTGCCAACGGGCCGAAAACACAAAAAATGGCCAAAAATCAGGGGTAATAACTCATGAAATCATGAATTTTAGCCTCCGATAATTATCTGACAATGGGTTGAAGCCGTTAATAATGCTAAAAAAATCATGGCTTCTAACTCATGAAATGCTGAATTTTAGCTCGTGAATTTTAGCTTTCGAGAAATATTTGTCTACAGGTCAAAACGACTAAAAATAGCCAAAAATCATGGGTTATATAGCTCATGAAATTATAAATTTTGGACTTCAAGAAAATATTTTCCAACCGGTTAAAGCCACTAAAAATAGATTATAGCTCATGAAATCGTGAACTTTTGCCTTCCGGAAAATTATTTGCCTACAGGTCGAAACCACAAAGAATAACAAAAAAATTGTGGGTTATAGCTCATGAAATCATAAACTTTGGCCTCAATGGAATTATTTGTGACCGGGAAGAAACCACAAAATTTTACCAAAACTTAAAGTATTGTGAAAACTCGTGGTTTATAGCTTATGAAATTGAAAATTTTGGCCTCCAGAATATTATTTGCCAATAGGTCAAAAACACTAAAAATGACCAAAAATCATGGGTAATTGCAAAGTAAATCATGAATTTTGGCCTCTAATAATTATTTGACAATGGGTTGAAGACGGTAATAATGTCAAAAAAATCATGGTTTCTGTCTCATGAAATGCTAAATTTTAGCTTTTGGGAAATATCTATCGACAGATCGAAACAACTAAAAAAGGCCAAAAATCATGTGCTACAGCTCATGAAGTCGTAAATTTCAGCATTCGAGAAAATATTTGCCAACGGGTCGAAACCACAAAAACTGGCCAAAAATAATGGGTTATAGCTTTTGAAATAGTGAATTTTGGCCTCCACAATATTAGTGGCCAATAGGTCAAAATCACAAAAAATAACCAAAAATCGTGGGTTATAGCTCATGAAGCCGTGAATGTTGGCCTTCATGAAGTTATTTGCCAACGACTCAAAAGTCAAAACCACTAAAATGGCACAGAATCATAGGTTGTAGCTCTTGAAGTCATAAATTTTGGCTTTCAGGAAATATTTGCCGATTGGTGGAAACTACCGAAAATGGCCATAAATCATGTGTTATAGCTCATGAACTCGTGAATCTTGTCCTTCGGGAAATAATTTGCTTACAGATCGAAACCACTAAAAATGGTCAACGTCCTGAGTTATACCTTATGAAATTTCAAATTTTGGCCTCTTCGAAATTGTTTGCCTACGGGTCGAAACGACTATAAATAGCCAAAAATCGTGGGTTATAGCTCATGAAATCCTGAATTTTGACATTTGAAAAATTATTTTCCTGTAAGTCGAAACCACTAAAAATGGCCAAAATTGAGGGTTATAGCTCATGAATTTGTGAACATTAGCTTTCGAGAAATATTTGTCGACCGGTTAAAAAACCTAAAAATGGTAAACAAATCATGGGTTATAGCTCATGAAATCAATAAATTTTGGTCTTTGGGAAATTATTTGCGAACGGGTTGAAACCACTAAAAATGGCCAAAAATCGTGGGCTATAAGTCATGATATCGATAATTTTGATTTTCGGGAAATTACTTGCCAACGGGCCGAAACTACTAAATATGGCCAAAAATCATATGTTATAGCTCATTAAGTCTTGAAATTTGGCCTTCGAGAAATTACTTGCTAATGGGTGGAAACCACTAAACATGCCTAACAATTGTCGGTGATAGCTCAAGAAATTATTAATTTTAACCTCTAAAAAATTATTTGTCTATGGGTCGAAATCGCTAAAAATGGTCAAAGATTCTGGGTTACAACTCTTGAATCGTGAATTTTGGTCTCCAAGAAATTAGTGGCCTACGGCTCCAAACCACTAAAAATGGTCAAATTCTATGGGTTTGAGCTCATGAAATTATGATTTTTTGCCTCAGAGAAATTATTTGCTAACAGGTCAAAACCATAAAAATGACCAAAAATCATGAGTTATAGCTTATAAAATCGTGAAATTTGGACTCATGGGAGTAACTTGCCAGCGAGTCGAGACCATTAAAAACAGCCAAAAAATCAGGGGTTATATAGCTCATAAAATCATAAATTTTGTCCTCTACGAAATTATTTTCCAAAGAGTCTATACCATTAATTATGCCAGAAAATTATTGCTCTAGAAGTTGTGAATTTTAGCCTTCAGAAAATTATTTTCCTACGGGTCAAAACCACTAAAAATAGCAAAAAATCATCATTTATAGCTCATGAAATTATGAACGTTAGCCTTTGGGAAGTTATTTGCCAACGGATCAAAACCACTAAAAATTGCCAAAATTCATGGATTATAGCTTATGAAGTCATGAATTTTAGCTTCCGGAAAATATTTACCTATGGGTCGAAACCACTAAAAGTAGCAAAAAATTATGTGCTATAGCTCATGAAATCGTGAATTTTGGCCTCCGAAAATTATTTTTCTACGGGTCAAAACCACTAAAACTAGCCAAAAATCTTGGATTATAGCTCATGAAATCATGAATTTTGTGGGTCATAACTCATGACATCATGAACCTTGACCTCCACGAAATTATTTGTGAACAAATTATTTGTGAACGGGTTGTGTTATAGCCTGCAATTGAGCTGTGTTGATACCCCTTGAGAGACCGACACGTATCCATCCCACTCCCAATCAAACATGTCCAGCACCCTATCGACTCCCCTGTAATGGGACGACAGCTGGCGAGGACGGCTAAAAAGACGGTAGGAGTCCTCAACCCGGCCAAGGCCAAGTCGACCCTTCCCTAAAGGAGTCCTCAACCCGGCCAAGGCCAAGTCGACCCTTCCCTAAAGGAGTCCTCAACCCGGCCAAGGCCAAGTCGACCCTTCCTAAAGGAGTCCTCAACCGGCCAAGGCCAAGTCGACCCTTCCTAAAGGAGTCCTCAACCGGCCAAGGCCAAGTCGACCCTTCCTAAAGGAGTCCTCAACCCGGCCAAGGCCAAGTCGACCCTTCCTAAAGGAGTCCTCAACCCGGCCAAGGCCAAGTCGACCCTTCCCTAAAGGAGTCCTCAACCGGCCAAGGCCAAGTCGACCCTTCCCTAAAGGAGTCATCCATCACATTAAATGCATCGTCAGAGTCATCATTACTCTAGCCCTAGAAGTCCTCATGACTCACCACCCATCATGTCTCTTCAATCACCATCATATCAAATCATTGGTGACTCTCTCCACACAGCAGCTGACACGTGTAAAGGAATTGTTGACTAAATTATTTTTTCAACTCGGCCAAAATTAAAGAATTGCCCTTCTATTGCCACTATAAATAGTCAAATAGAGGGACTCTTCTCAACACCAAAACTCTGCACACTTAGGACTTAGAACTCTTCAGTTCATTTAGTTACTTCTCCACTCAAGCTCAAAGTACTGACTTGATCGTCAGAGGAAAAACCCGGAGAACCCAACTCCGGTCCTCTAACGTGTTGCAGTTTTGCAGGCATCGCCGGCGGCGGTGGTTCACCGGGGGATCAGCCATCAAGGGGGATAAGGGACCTGTAGAACATGCACAAAAACATGCACAAGACAGTTTTCAGGTTCGATGAGTCGACTACTAGGCATTGTAGTCGACTAATATGAGTTGTAGTCGACTAATATGAGTTGTAGTCGACTAATATGAGTTGTAGTCGACTAATATGAGTTGTAGTCGACTACTGTAAAACGACGAAAGTCGGCGAATGACAACCCATCGGATATCTGGACGTCGAATCGTTGAGACACGAACCCGGCGGCAAACCCACGGCGTCACAAGCACGGTTTAAACCGGACTTGAGCAGACGATCGGATTTCGAACTATTGAACGGAACAAACCAAGAGTTAGTCCGGAACCAAATACGACGGAATCTAAGTGCAGGGAAGACCAAGAGTCGAATAAGCGGGACCTAGGCGGGAAGATCGAGAAAAACGGTGAAAAACGGCGAACCAAGGCCACGCGACCGAGCTACCTCGGCCAAGTGGCCAGAGGCTTCGACCATCATGGCCGAACCAATTAACAGGTGGCTCGGCAAGTGGCTCGGCCCCGCAATGGCCGACATATTCCCCAATCCTATAAATAGGGGGGGTCTTCCTCAGTTCGAGGGGATTTTTGGCGGGAGAATTCTGGGGGATTTTGGCTGGAGTTTTGAAGTTCTGAAGATCAAGATTACGGCACGGATTCGAGCGTTGATCAAGAAAAGAGACGAGATCCAGATCTCGAAGAGTTCGTTGCGGCTCAGATCTACACAGCAAGGTAGAGAATCCACCGAGTATACGTCCGTGTCGATTTGCAAATCGCCCTCTAGGCTAAGCTTCGTCTTAGTCTCAGGGCGAGCGTGTGATTTCTCCTAGTAGATCTCACCCGCTCCGGCGATCACCTCCTTCGTGAGTTGATCCCCGTCAGACGTTCTATTTCCTTCGTGAAATAAACGCCTCAGATCTGCAGATCCAGTATCTGGATCTCCACTAAGATCGGGATTACGCGGTGGTCCACGGACGATTCAAGTCCCCGGCACAGGCAAAGAACCCACACAAGCGAGGATCCGATAAACGGATCCCGCGTTTGTTCACCAAAGGGTTAACAAGTTGTAATTTTTGATTTTTTCATTGTAAGCCTTATAAAAAGGCAATATTTTTCTTTGAATTTGTTTCAGGCGACTGAAGTTTGTAACGGATTTAAATCAATGATAATCGAGACAACTTTCCCATCGAACATCCTCAACCCGGCTAGTCATCCACCCGGCCAAGGCCAAGTCGACCCTTCCCTAAAGGAGTCCTCAACCCGGCCAATCCTCAACTCGGCCAGTCGTCCACCTGGCCAAGGCCAAGTCGACTCTTCCCTAAAGGAGTCATCCATCACATTAAATGCATCGTCAGAGTCATCATTACTCTAGCCCTAGAAGTCCTCATGACTCACCACCCATCATGTCTCTTCAATCACCATCATATCAAATCATTGGTGACTCTCTCCACACAGCAGCTGACACGTGTAAAGGAATTGTTGACTAAATTATTTTTTCAACTCGGCCAAAATTAAAGAATTGCCCTTCTATTGCCACTATAAATAGTCAAATAGAGGGACTCTTCTCAACACCAAAACTCTGCACACTTAGGACTTAGAACTCTTCAGTTCATTTAGTTACTTCTCCACTCAAGCTCAAAGTACTGACTTGATCGTCAGAGGAAAAACCGGAGAACCCAACTCCGGTCCTCTAACGTGTTGCGCTTTGCGTGCATCGCCGGGCGGTGGTTCACCGGGATCAGCCATCAAGGGGATAAGGGACACGTAGAACATGCACAAAACATGCACAAGACAGCTGTGTTCAAGAGTCGACTACTAGGCATTGTAGTCGACTAATCTGATGCATTAGTCGACTAATATGAGTTGTAGTCGACTAATCTGGCGGTCAACGGGTTTTGGTTTTAAACCGGTTCGTTTAGAGTTTATAAATAACCCTAAACCGATTATTTGAAAGCTAAGAAGCACGTTTTGGAGCGACTTTTGAGAGGGTTTGGTGCATCTTTGGAGAGGAGATCTTTTGAGAGATTGAGAGGTTTGTTTTAGGGTTTCTTTGTGAGAACTTGTAATCCTAATTTGTATTCTCTCTTTCTATTAGTGAAAATCCCCTCCTTACCCGTGGGCGTAGGCAACTTGCGAACCACGTAAATCTCGTGTCTTTACTCTTTTATTGTGTTTTGGCTTTCGTTTGTGGTGGTTTCTCTCGGCGGTTCCGCGGTCCGCTACCAACAATTGGTATCGAGCTATTGTTCGATTGGAAGTGGTGTAATTTCTAATTTGAGGGGTGTTCGGTGATTCCCGAGAAGCGGATTCACGAAGACAAACAGAGGATGGCGTCAACCGATGCATCGATCAAAGTGGGAAAATTCGAGATTGAAAAGTTCAATGGGAAGAACGATTTTTCTTATTGGAGGATGCGAGATGAAAAACTTTCTAATTTCGCAAAAATTGCACAAGACTTTGGATGGAAAGGAGAAGAAGAACAAGGATATGTCGATGAGGATTGGGAGGAGTTGGATCTGGAAACACGCGCCGATTATCCTATGCCTTGAGAGGGATGTAGCTTTCTTGGTAGATGGAGAGGAAACGGTCATGTGTGGAAGAAGTTAGAGGGTACCTTCATGACGAAGAGTCTAACTAACCGGATCTACTTAAAATCCAAATTGTATACTTGCAAGATGGAGGAGGGCTCATCAATCAGGAACACATCAACAAGTTTGATAGGATCATATCAGATTTGAAAGACATAGATGTTAAAGTAGGAGAGCGAGGATCGGGCTTCTACTACGTCTCTGCCGAAGTCTTATGAGAACTGATGCAAACACCGAGGCTTGTGGGAGAAAATCGAAGATGGATGAGACTAGAACGGCACTTCTAGCGACGATCTTCTAAGACCGCAACTAGTGACATGGCCACCGGCGGTAACAGGAACAAGCGCAGGATTGTTTGCAAGAGGAAGGAGCAATGAGCGAGGAAAAGGCAAGGGAGGAAAGTCTAGATCTAAATCAAGACCTCTTGCGGGAAAAGGATGTTTCAAGTCGCGGTGAAGTGGGCATTTCAAAGTCGACCGTCCAAATAAGAGAGTAGGTGGAAAGAAGAACAACAACAAGACCGAGAGGAGAGAGGGCAAGGAAGAAGCGAGCTACGTTTGAGGAGGAAGGGGCGATAAGGAATGCTATGTCGTCACGGGTGGCGAGGAGATCTCCGGAAGTGGATACTTGATTCGGTTGCTCTTACCATATGTGTCCAAATAGGAAGTGGTTTACTACCTACAGAGGCATTGATGGTGGAACTGTATTGATGGGGAATAACCATGCTTGTAAAGCAGTGGGGCTAGGTAATATCAAAATCAAGATGCATGATGGAGTGGTTCGAACCTTGACGGATGTGAGGCATGTTCCCGACTTGCGGAAGAATCTTATCTCGGTTGGTGCTTTGGACTCGGTGGTTGCGAGGATTGTGGCGGAAAAGCGGAGTGAAGGTGTATTTGCGTTGGAGTGCGAGTAGTTGACTAATCAGATTGTAGTCGACTAATCTGATTACATTAGTCGACTAATATGAGTTGTAGTCGACTAATCAGGCGGTCAGCGGGTTTTGGTTTTAAACCGGTTCGTTTAGAGTTTATAAATAACCCTAAACCGATTATTTGAAAGCTAAGAAGCACGTTTTGGAGCGACTTTTCGAGGGTTTGGTGCATCTTTGGAGAGGAGATCTTTTGAGAGATTGAGAGGTTTGTTTTAGGGTTTCTTTGTGAGAACTTGTAATCCTAATTTGTATTCTCTCTTTCTATTAGTGAAAATCCCCTCCTTACCCGTGGGCGTAGGCAACTTGCGAACCACGTAAATCTCGTCTTTACTCTTTTATTGTGTTTTGGCTTTCCGTTTGTGGTGGTTTCTCTCGGCGGTTCCGCGGTCCGCTACCAACAATTGGTATCGAGCTATTGTTCGATTGGAAGTGGTGTAATTTCTAATTTGAGGGGTGTTCGGTGATTCCCGAGAAGCGGATTCACGAAGACAAACAGAGGATGGCGTCAACCAAGAATCACCAAAGTGGGAAAATTCGAGATTGAAAAGTTCAATGGGAAGAACGATTTTTCTTATTGGAGGATGCGATGAAAAACTTTCTAATTTCGCAAAAATTGCACAAGACTTTGGATGGAAAGGAGAAGAAGAACAAGGATATGTCGATGAGGATTGGGAGGAGTTGGATCTCGGAAACACCGCCGATTATCCTATGCCTTGAGAGGGATGTAGCTTTCTTGGTAGATGGAGAGCAGTATGGCGTGTGGAAGAAGTTAGAGGGTACCTTCATGACGAAGAGTCTAACTAACCGGATCTACTTAAAATCCAAATTGTATACTTGCAAGATGGAGGAGGGCTCATCAATCAGGAACACATCAACAAGTTTGATAGGATCATATCGATTTGAAAGACATAGATGTTAAAGTAGGAGACGAGGATCAGCGCTTCTACTACTGCCTCGCCAAGTCTTATGAGAACTGATGCAAACACCGAGGCTTGTGGGAGAAAATCGAAGATGGATGAGACTAGAACGGCACTTCTAGCGGACGATCTTCTAAGACGCAACTAGTGACATGGCCACCGGCGGTAACAGGAACAAGCGCAGGGATTGTTTGCAAGAGGAAGGAGCAATGAGCGAGGAAAAGGCAAGGGAGGAAAGTCTAGATCTAAATCAAGACCTCTTGCGGAAAAGGATGTTTCAAGTCGCGGTGAAGTGGGCATTTCAAAGTCGACCGTCCAAATAAGAGAGTAGGTGGAAAGAAGAACAACAACAAGACCGAGAGGAGAGAGGGCAAGGAAGAAGCGAGCTACGTTTGAGGAAGGGAGCGATAAGGAATGCTATGTCGTCCGCGGGTGGCGAGGAGATCTCCGGAAGTGGATACTTGATTCGGTTGCTCTTACCATATGTGTCCAAATAGGAAGTGGTTTACTACCTACAGAGGCATTGATGGTGGAAGCTGTATTGATGGGGAATAACCATGCTTGTAAAACAGTGGGGCTAGGTAATATCAAAATCAAGATGCATGATGGAGTGGTTCGAACCTTGACGGATGTGAGGCATGTTCCCGACTTGGGAAGAATCTTATCTCGGTTGGTGCTTTGGACTCCGGTGGTTGCGAGGATTGTGACGAAAACGAGTGAAGAAGGTTGTTCGTGGTTCCTTAGTAGTGATGAAGGGTGTTCGTCACGGTAATCTATATACTCTCGTGCACGACGGTGACAGGAGATGCGCCGTTGGAACTGAAGAAAGTGGTGGAGACCCATGTGAGCACACACGGTTATGGCATAGGCGGCTTGGGCATATGTCGAGAAGGGTCTAGTTCGCTTGGGAAAGAGGGTCTGGCGAAGAATCTGAAGGAACCTAGCATGGATTTTTGCGAGGATTGTGTGTATGGAAAGTCACACGGTCAAGTTTCAACGCAAGTCTAAGAGCGAGGGATACTAGATTATGTGCACACGGATGTTTGGGGTCGGCTCGGACAACTTCCAAGGGTGGTTCCGTGTATTATGTCTCGTTTATAGATGATTATTCTAGGTATGCTTGGATTTACTTTAAGCACAAGAATGAGGTGTTGAGACATTCAAGAAGTGGAGAACAATGGTTGAGAACAGACAGAAAGAAATTGAAGACGCCGAGATCCGATAACGGCATGCAGTATACGATGGTGCTTTCAAGGAGTTCGTGATCGAGGGAATTGTTCGACACCGACAAATGTGTCTACACCACGCCAGAATGGGGTCGCGGAGAGATCGAACCAACACCGCGGAAAAGGCGTGAGTATCGCGATCTTATGCGAGATTGGGCAACGAATGGTGGGCGGCGGTGGCTACTGACTTGTTACATTGTGAACCGTTCACCACATTCGACATTGGATGGTGATACACCCTATAGGGTGTGGTCGAGAACATCACGATTATGATAGGCTCAGAATTTTCGGATGTACCGCCTACTATCACGTCAACGAGGGAAAGCTTGACGCGAGGGCCAAGAAGGCAATATTCTTGGGATATGCAAAGGGCGTAAAAGGCTATCGCCTTTGGTGTATGGAAGATTCAAAGTTCGTGATCAGCAGGGATGTTACCTTTGATGAGAAATCCATGATTGCTAGGGCGTCCAAGGATGATGGTGTTATGACTAGTGAGACTTCTAAGTCTCAGGTTATTGAAATAGAACCTAAAGACCAACTAGGTTCTAATCGTGCTCAAGTGAGAAGTCAGGTAGATGATGAGCTTGGCGGAGGAGGTTCAGCGAGGAAAATACGAGCACTACAACAACAGCAGCTCGTGGATAATTTGGCTTCCACTAGGCCAAAGCGAGCATACAAGCAGGTTTTGAAGCTGGGGGCTGATCAACCCCTGAAGCACTATGGGCAGGCTAATATGGTTGAATACGCACTCTCGGTGGAGGAGGACGAGCCGGTCTCCTTCAAGGAAGCTATTCGGGACAAGGATAGTGAGAGTTGGTTGGCTGCGATGGAGGAAGAGATGGAATCTCTTCGGAAGAACCAAACATGGGAGGTGGTCCCATTGCGGTAGGAAGAAAAGCTATTGGTTGTAAGTGGGTGTATAAAAGAAAGGAAGATCTTCGAGCTCGGTGGTGTAAGATACAAGGCGAGGCTAGTGGCTAAGGGTTTTGCACAGAAAGAGGGTGTGGATTACAATGAGATATTTTCTCCAGTGGTGAAACATACTTCTATTCGGGTGCTATTGAGTATTGTTGCTCATGGTGATTTTGAGCTGGATCAACTCGATGTTAAAACAGCCTTCTTACACGGAGACTTGGATGAAGAGATCTACATGCATCAACCTGAGGGCTACAAGGTTGAGGATAAGGAGAATCATGTGTGTCGTTTGAGGAAGTCACCGTATGGATTAAAGCAATCTCCTGCAGTGGTACAAGCGATTTGACTCCTTCATCTTTGAAGCATGGGTTTTCCGGCGATCATGATTGTTGTGTTTACATTCGAAGCTTCATGGAGGTAATTTTATCTATCTTCTTTGTATGTGGATGACATGCTTATTGCTTCTAAGAGCGGGGTGGAGATAGATAGGTTGAAATCTCAACTTGGTGAAGAGTTCGAGATGAAGGACATGGGTGCCGCTAGGAAAATACCGGTATGGAGATTAGAAGAGAGCGGCGAATCGGCGATTGTTCTTGAGTCGGAGGGCTACATAGAGCGGGTGATCGCGAGGTTCAAGATGCAAAGTGCTAAGTCGGTGGTGACTCCATTGGCTCCACACTTTAGGCTTTCGGTAATCAATCTCCCACTACAAATGGAAGAGAAGGCGCACATGGAGCGTGTTCCTATGCTAGTGCAGTTGGCGGTTTAATGTATGCAATGGTGTGTACACCGCATATTTCACAGCGGTTAGTGTGGTCGATAGATTCATGGCGAATCCGGAAAGGCGACCGGGAAGCGGTGAAGTGGGTCCTCAAGTACTTAAAGGGTACCGCTGATACGGTCGTGTTTTGGTGGAGAAACATACTTCTATTCGGGTGCTATTGAGTATTGTTGCTCATGGTGATTTTGAGTGGATCAACTCGATGTTAAAACAGCCTTCTTACACGGAGACTTGGATGAAGAGATCTACATGCATCAACCCGAGGGCTACAAGGTTGAGGATAAGGAGAATCATGTGTGTCGTTTGAGGAAGTCACCGTATGGATTAAAGCAATCTCCTGCAGTGGTACAAGCGATTTGACTCCTTCATCTTTGAAGCATGGGTTTTCCGGCGATCATGATTGTTGTGTTTACATTCGAAGCTTCGGGAGGTAATTTTATCTATCTTCTTTGTATGTGGATGACATGCTTATTGCTTCTAAGAGCGGGGTGGAGATAGATAGGTTGAAATCTCAACTTGGTGAAGAGTTCGAGATGAAGGACATGGGTCTTTGCTAGGAAAATACCGGTATGGAGATTAGAAGAGAGCGGCGAATCGGCGATTGTTCTTGAGTCGGAGGGCTACATAGAGCGGGTGATCGCGAGGTTCAAGATGCAAAGTGCTAAGTCGGTGGTGACTCCATTGGCTCCACACTTTAGGCTTTCGGTAATCAATCTCCCACTACAAATGGAAGAGAAGGCACATGGAGCGTGTTCCTATGCTAGTGCAGTTGGCGGTTTAATGTATGCAATGGTGTGTACACGCGAGATATTCCTGCGGTTAGTGTGGTCGATAGATTCATGGCGAATCCGGAAAGGCGACCGGGAAGCGGTGAAGTGGGTCCTCAAGTACTTAAAGGGTACCGCTGATACGGTCCGGTTTTGGTGGAGAAACATGTCGATTGATGGGTTTGTGGACTCGATTATGCGGGCGATCTAGATAGACGACGATCTACTACGGTTATGTATTCAAGATACATGGGGCTCGGTTAGTTGGCGATCGATGTTGCGAGCTCTGATGGCACTTTCTACTACAGAGGCCGAGTACATGGCCATGACAGAGGGAGTGAAGGAAGCATTGTGGTTGTGGGGTCTTCTAGATGATTTGGGGATTGGCGGAAGCGTGAACTTGTGGTGTGACAATGAGTGCAATTCACTTGGCGAAGAATCAGTTCATCATGCTCGTACCAAGCATATCGATGTCGGTATCATTTTGTGCGGGATGTCATAGAGGAAGGTGATATTTCTCTCATGAAGGTGCACACGAATGAGAATCCCGCGACATGTTAACCAAGGTGGTCACAGTAGTAAGTTTAAGCATTGCTTAGACTTGCTTCATATCGACTCTTGTTGATTTGCCCAAGAGGGCATGGCCCTTGGTAATGGGTAAGGTGGAGATGATTTGAGGTGAACTACGGTGAGCTTGATCCGGTGGAGAATGCGTGGCGTCAGCGGTGTAGTGGCGCATTTGGATTGGCCTGGATTGGCTAATGGTGATCTCTCTAGATGTTCTTGGTGTTCTTCGGGTGTTCGTCCAAAATTTGAGGTGAATCAAATGATGTACGAGGTGGAGAATTGTAGAACATGCACAAAACATGCACAAGACAGCAGTTCAAGAGTCGACTACTAGGCATTGTAGTCGACTAATATGAGTTGTAGTCGACTAATATGAGTTGTAGTCGACTAATATGAGTTGTAGTCGACTAATATGAGTTGTAGTCGACTAATATGAGTTGTAGTCGACTAATATGAGTTGTAGTCGACTAATATGAGTTGTAGTCGACTAATATGAGTTGTAGTCGACTAATATGAGTTGTAGTCGACTAATCTGATGCATTAGTCGACTAATATGAGTTGTAGTCGACTAATGCAGGCAGTCAGCGGGTTTTGGTTTTAAACCGGTTCGTTTAGAGTTTATAAATAACCCTAAACCGATTATTTGAAAGCTAAGAAGCACGCTTTGGAGCAGCTTTTCGAGGGTTTGGTGCATCTTTGGAGAGGAGATCTTTTGAGAGATTGAGAGGTTTGTTTTAGGGTTTCTTTGTGAGAACTTGTAATCCTAATTTGTATTCTCTTTCTATTAGTGAAAATCCCCCCTCCTTACCCCGTGGACGTAGGCAACTTGCCGAACCACGTAAATCTCGTGTCTTTACTCTTTTATTGTGTTTTGGCTTTCCGTTTGTGATGGTTTCTCTCGACGGTTCCGCGGTCCGCGCGCCCAACAGGACCCTAATCATCTCAACAACTTAATTAATTGACTGTGTGATCCATAGCATCAACAGGTTGAAACCACAAAATATTGCAAAAGCTCGAAAATATTGCCATGGAATTATTTGTGAACGGGTAGAAACCATAAAATTTTGCCAAAACTTGAAATATTACGAAAACTCGTAGTTTATAGCTCATGAAATTGGGAAATTTGGCCTCCAAAATATTATTTGCCAGCGGGACAAAAACACTAAAAATGGCTAAAAATCATGGGTAAGCTCATGAAATCTTAAATTTTGGCCTCAGATAATTATTTGACGACGGGTTAAATCCAGTAATAATGTCAAAAAAAATCATGGCTTCTAACTCATAAAATGCTGAATTTTAGCTCGTGAATTTTGGCATTTGGGAAATATTTGTCTACAGGTTGAAACGACTAAAAATGGCCAAAAGTCGTGGGTAATAGCTCATGAAATTATAAATTTTGGCCTTCGGGAAAATATTTGCCAACGGGTCGAAGCCATTAAAAGTAACTTAAAATCATGGATTATAGCTCATTAAATCGTGAATTTTGGCCTCCTAGAAATTATTTGCCTACAGGTTGAAACCACAAAATGACCAAAAATCATAGGTAATTAGTAGCTCATGAAATCGTGAATTTTGGCCTCCTAGAAATTATTTGCCAACGGTCGAAACCACAAAATTTTGCCAAAACTTGAAATATTACGAAAACTTGTGGTTTATAGCTCATGAAATTGGAAAATTTGGCCTCCAAAATATTATTTGCCAGCGGGACAAAAACACTAAAAATGGCTAAAAATCATGGGTAAGCTCATGAAATCTTGAATTTTGGCCTCAGATAATTATTTGACGACGGGTTGAAGCCAGTAATAATGTCAAAAAAATCAAGGCTTCTAACTCATAAAATGCTTAATTTTAGCTTGTGAATTTTGGCTTTCGGGAAATATTTGTCTACAGGTCGAAACGACTAAAAATGGCTAAAAATCGTGGGTTATAGCTCATGAAATTGTAAATTTTAACCTCTAGGATATTATTTGCCATGGAATTATTTGTGAACGGGTAGAAACCATAAAATTTTGCCAAAACTTGAAATATTATGAAAACTCATGTTTTATAGCTCATGAAATTGGGAAATTTGGCCTCCAAAATATTATTTGCTAACAGGGCGAAAACACTAAAAATGGCTAAAATTCATGGGTAATAGCTAATGAAATCTTGAGTTTTGGCCTCAGATAATTATTTGACAACGGCTTGAAGCCAGTAATAATGTCAAAAAAATCATGGCTTCTAACTCATAAAATGCTGAATTTTATATCGTGAATTTTGGCTTTCAAGAAATATTTGTCTACTAGTTGAAACAACTAAAAAAGACCAAAAATCGTGAGTTATAGCTCATGAATTTATGAACTATGGCTTCGGAAATATTTGCCAACGGGTCGAAGCCATTAAAAGTAACTTAAAATCATGGATTATAGCTCATTAAATCGTGAATTTTGGCCTCCTAGAAATTATTTGCCTACAGGTTGAAACCACAAAAAACAGCCAAAACTTATAGGTTATAGCTCCTGAAATCGTGAGCTTTGACGTCCATGGAATTATTTGTGAACGGGTAACCATAAAATTTTGCCAAAACTTGAAATATTACGAAAACTTGTGGTTTATAGCTCATGAAATTGGAAAATTTGGCCTCCAAAATATTATTTGCCAGCGGGACAAAAACACTAAAAATGGCTAAAAATCATGGGTAAGCTCATGAAATCTTGAATTTTGGCCTCAGATAATTATTTGACGACGGGTTGAAGCCAGTAATAATGTCAAAAAAATCAAGGCTTCTAACTCATAAAATGCTTAATTTTAGCTTGTGAATTTTGGCTTTCGGGAAATATTTGTCTACAGGTCGAAACGACTAAAAATGGCTAAAAGTCGTGGGTTATAGCTCATGAAATTGTAAATTTTAACCTCTAGGATATTATTTGCCATGGAATTATTTGTGAACGGGTAGAAACCATAAAATTTTGCCAAAACTTGAAATATTATGAAAACTCATGTTTTATAGCTCATGAAATTGGGAAATTTGGCCTCCAAAATATTATTTGCTAACAGTCGAAAACACTAAAATGGCTAAAAATCATGGGTAATAGCTCATGAAATCTTGAATTTTGGCCTCTATGAAATTATTTGCCAACGGTCGAAACCACTAAAATGGCTAAAAATCATGGCTTCTAACTCATGAAATCTTGAATTTTAGTTTGTGAGTTTTGCTTTTAAAGATATATTTGTCTATAGGTCGAAACAACTAAAAATGGCAAAAAATCGTGGGTTATAGCTCATAAAATCGTAAATTTTAGCCTTTGTGAAAATATTTTTCCAACTGATCGAAACCACTAAAAATGACAAAATTCATGGATTATAACTCATAAAATCGTTAATTTTGGCCATCGGTAAATTATTTGCCAACCAGCGAAACCACTAAAAAGGGCCAAAAATCATAGGTATAACTCATGAAATCTTAAATTATAGCTCACAAAAGTATTTGCCAACGGGTTAAACTGACTAAAATATCTAAAAAAAACGTGGTTTATAGCACATGAAGTCATGAATTTTGGCCTCTATGAAATTATTTGCCAACGGTCGAAAACACTAGAAATCACCAAAAATCATAAATTCTAGCTCATGAAATTGTGAATTTTTGTCTCTATGAAATTTTTTACCAAATGGTCGAAACCACTAAAAATAGCTAAAAATTATGGGTTATAGCTCATGAAATTTGACCTCTATGAAATAATTTGCCAACGGGTCGAAACCAGTAAAAATGTCAAAAAATCATGGGTTAAAGCTCATGAAATCATGAATTTTGGCCTCTATGAAATTATTTGCCAAAAGGTCTGAACCACTAATTATGGTTAAAAATCGTGATTTATAGGTCATGAAATCGTGAATTTTGGCCATCGAGAAATTATTTTCTTATGGGTCAAAATCATTAAAATAGCAAAAGCGTGGATTATAATCATAAAATCGTGAATTTTGGCCATCGGTAAATTATTTGCCAACGGGTCAAAACTACTAAAATGACCAAAAATCATAAATTCTAGCTCATGAAATCATGAATTTTGGCCTCTATGAAATTATTTGCCAACGGTCGAAACCACTAAAATGGCTAAAAATCATGGGGTATAGCTCATGAAATCAAAAATATTGGCCCTTAAGAAATTATTTGCCAACTGGTCAAAGCCACTAAAAATAACTAAAAATCATGGGTTATAACTCATGAAATCGTTAATTTTGGTTTTCAGGATATTATTTGCCAACGGGTCAAAACTACTAAAAATGACCAAAAATCGTAGGTTATATAGCTCATAAAGTCTTGAAATTTGGCCTTAGAGAAATTACTTGCCAACGGGTAGAAACCACTAAATTTGCAAAAACATTATCGGTTATAGCTCATGAAATCATGAATTTTAACTTCAGGAAATCATTTGTCTATGAGTCGAAACCACTAAAAATGATCAACAATTCTGGGTTATAACTCTTGAAATCGTGAAGTTTGGCCTCGAGAAAATTAATTGCCTACGGGTCTAAACCACAAAAAAGGGCAAAAAATCGTGGGTTTTAGCTCATGAAATCTTGAATTTTTGCCTCAAAGAAATTATTAGTCAACCAGTCGAAACCACAAAAATGACCAAAAATCATAAATTCTAGCTCATGAAATTTGGCTCCGGGAAATAACTTGCCAACAGGTCGAGATCACTAAAAATGGTCAAAACATTGGCAGTTATAATTTATGAAATCGTGAATTTTATCCCTTACAAAATTATTTCCAACGAGTCTATACCGCTAATTATGCTAGAAAACTATTGCTCTAGAAATCGTGAATTTTGTCCTCTGCGAAATTATTTTCCAACGAGTCTATACAACTAATTACGCCAGAAAATTATTGCTCTAGAAATCGTGAGTTTTGGGCTTTGGGAAATTATTTTTCTAGGGGTCAAAACCATTAAAATTAGTAAAAAATCATGATTTATAGCTCATGAAATTGTGAATGTTGACCTTCAGGAAGATGTTTGCCAACAGGTCAAAACCATTAAAATTAGCAAAAATTCATGGGTTATAGCTCATTAAGTTGTAAATTTTAACTTCCGGGAAATATTTGCCTACAGGTCGAAAAGTGGCAAAAACCATGGTTATAACTCATGAAATCGTGAATTTTTCCTATGAAAATTATTTTTCTACGGGTGAAAATCACTAAAAATAGCCAAAACGTTTGAATTATAGCTCATGAAATCATGAATTTTGGTCTTCAGAAACTTAAAATAGCCAAAAACTATGGGTCATAGCTCATGAAATCATGAACTTCGACCTCCACGGAATTATTTCTGAACAATTTATTAGTGAACGGGTTGAAATGACAAAATATTGTAAAGACTTGAAATATTGCCAAAACTCGTGCTTTATAGCTCATAAAATCAGAAAATTTAGCCTCTAGGATATTATTTGCCAACGGGTCGAAACCACTAAAAATGGCTAAAAATCATGTGTTATAGCTCATGAAATTGTGAATTTTGATCTCCGGGAAGTTATTTGCCTATAGATCGAAATCACAAAAAAGCCAAAAATTATGGGTTATACCTCAAGAAATCGTAAACTTTGACTTCCACAGATTTATTTATGAACAGGTAGAAAGCACAAAATTTTCCCAAAACTTGAATTATTGCGAAGACTCATGGTTTATTGCTCGCCTCTAGAATATTATTTGCCAACGGGTCGAAAACACTAGAAATCACCAAAAATCATAGGTAATTAGTAGCTCATGAAATCATAAATTTTGGCGTCCGATAATTATTTGACGATGGGTTGAAGCCAGTAATAAAGTCAAAAACATCATGGCTTCTAACTCATGAAATGCTGAATTTTAGTTTGTGAGTTTTGCTTTTAAAGATATATTTGTCTATAGGTCGAAACAACTAAAAATGGCAAAAAATCGTGGGTTATAGCTCATAAAATCGTAAATTTTAGCCTTTGTGAAAATATTTTTCCAACGGATCGAAACCACTAAAATGGCTAAAAATCATGTGTTATAGCTCATGAAATTGTGAATTTTGATCTCAGGAAGTTATTTGCCTATAGATCGAAATCACAAAAAGCCAAAATTATGGGTTATACCTCAAGAAATCGTAAACTTTGACTTCCACAGTTTATTTATGAGCAGTAGAAAGCACAAAATTTTCCCAAAACTTGAATTATTAGAAGACTCATGGTTTATTGCTCGCCTCTAGAATATTATTTGCCAACGGGTCGAAAACACTAGAAATCACCAAAAATCATAGGTAATTAGTAGCTCATGAAATCATAAATTTTGGCGTCCGATAATTATTTGACGATGGGTTGAAGCCAGTAATAAAGTCAAAAACATCATGGCTTCTAACTCATGAAATGCTGAATTTTAGTTTGTGAGTTTTGCTTTTAAAGATATATTTGTCTATAGGTCGAAACAACTAAAAATGGCAAAAAATCGTGGGTTATAGCTCATAAAATCGTAAATTTTAGCCTTTGTGAAAATATTTTTCCAACGGATCGAAACCACTAAAAATGACAAAATTCATGGATTATAACTCATAAAATCGTTAATTTTGGCCATCGGTAAATTATTTGCCAACCAGCGAAACCACTAAAAAGGGCCAAAAATCATAGGTATAACTCATGAAATCTTAAATTATAGCTCACAAAAGTATTTGCCAACGGGTTAAACTGACTAAAATATCTAAAAAAAACGTGGTTTATAGCACATGAAGTCATGAATTTTGGCCTCTATGAAATTATTTGCCAACGGTCGAAACCACTAAAAATAGCTAAAATTATGGGTTATAGCTCATGAAATCATGAATTTTGGCCTCTATGAAATTATTTGCCAACGGTCGAAACCACTAAAAATAGCTAAAATTATGGGTTATAGCTCATGAAATTTGACCTCTATGAAATAATTTGCCAACGGGTCGAAACCAGTAAAAATGTCAAAAAATCATGGGTTAAAGCTCATGAAATCATGAATTTTGGCCTCTATGAAATTATTTGCCAAAAGGTCTGAACCACTAATTATGGTTAAAAATCGTGATTTATAGGTCATGAAATCGTGAATTTTGGCCATCGAGAAATTATTTTCTTATGGGTCAAAATCATTAAAAATAGCAAAAAACTGTGGATTATAATCATAAAATCGTGAATATTTGCCTTCGGGAAGTTATTTGCCAACAGTTCAAAACCAGTAAAAATGCCCAAAAATTATTGATTTTAGCTCATGAATTTGTAAATTTTAGCTTCCGGGAAATATTTGTCTCACTTTTGTTTTTCACTTGTATGCAAACAACACCCCCCGTTTGGCAGGGGTTTAAGGAGGAAAGATGATGTGATGGAAGGTATAATGAGACAGAGGAATGAACAACCCTTTTTGCCTTCATGCTTGTAGGAGGGGAGGAGTTCATTCTCTTTTTGCCTTCATGCTTGTAGGAGGGGAGGAGAGAGGATGTGCAAACTTTATTGTTCATTTTCTCACTCATATTGTGTCCTCTCAATTTAAAGAGATTCTTCTCCCTCTACTTTTAGTTCTGTTGTAATGTCCAATCCCTCATCTCACGTCTCCTCACTCTACCTCTTCCTCTAAAAACCCTTTACCAAAGGCAAATTTATTTTTTGCCTTTTCTTCCAACTTCCTTCCTACCAAACAAAAGCCAATATAAATGCCAAGAAAAACAACTGAGTGCATAAGTGATATTTACCCTTAAAAATTAAAAATACGAAAAACGAACAATGCCACAAAGTATTCCCTTGGTGAACAGTATATAAGAGTTATGAAGATGTGACAAATCCATTGGCTACATTTTCCCTTTACCTCCATGATGATCAAGTACTACAATATTCTGTAGACCACTTGTAGATTTATAGCATTATTCAAAACCATAATCACTACAGGATATGTGCAAAGCTCCACTAACAAAGACCATTTCTATAAAAAGCATGCCATTAGGGTTTAACATTTCCATATTTGGCAAAGTCCACTACCCTAATGCCTCCCATTCAAAGGCTAAACGATATATACAAGTTGAAAAGCAAAAATGTGCTCGCGTCACTTAGCACTTGGAATAGAATATACTCCATATAATAAAAAGGACTTGGACAACAGTTACACCTCAGCACCAAATAAAGAAATCAAATACAAGTACTTGCATCAAATTCCAATGTAAACATATATTAATCATGTATACTACTTTATTAGGTTAAGCACATTATTACATTAGCACTTGCCAAAAAGAAAGAGTGTACTTATCAAATCCTCAAAAGAACATAAATCCCCACTCACAGGCATCACAGTGTTCTCGTACTTTCAACTGCTGATCGAGGTAAAAAGAAATACCTTTTCTGAACCTTTTCACTTGTATCTTTCCTGAACCTTTTCACTTGCAACTTGACTCTCTCCCCCACCCCCTCGCTAGAAACAATTAATTACATTCTAAAGACTTGGAGGCACCAAAAAGATACTTAAGAGTTCCCATGAATACTATAAATAATGAGGTAAGGATCAAGTTTGCATAGCATAGGTAGTATTTTTATACGAAGGCACCAAAAAGATACTTAAGAGTTCCCATGAATACTATAAATAATGAGGTAAGGATCAAGTATGCATAGCATAGATAGTATTTTTATATGAACTTCGAGGTCCAAAATATGTCAATAAAAGCAAAGCAAATATAGTGAGAAGCAATCAAGCAAGCAAGAAAATTTTAACCCACAGGCTTGTTTGGATGTGTATCATCAATTTTTAAGAAATGATTCCAACTCATTTTCTACAATTTTGTTAAGAAATGAGTTATTACCCTAAAAATGGTCAATTTATCTATTTTGGAAAATCCATTTCTCAAACTTACATCTATCCAAACCAAAATAAAGGACGCAAACAAAAAAAGAACAAAGAAGCTCAAAAGGAGGAAGATAAAATTAATGTGAGCGAGAGAGAGAGAGAGAGCAAATATTTTAGCCCAAACAAAAAAAGAACAAAGATGCCCAGAAAGGATGAAAAGAAAATGCATAAATTTAGAGAAAGTGAGAGAATGTTACTAAGGACAATTGACCCTTCCCTGTGAATGAAGTGAAACACCATGCTTAAGCATTTGGGGTGTTATAATAAAACTTGTACAATTGTAATTAAGAGACGAGCACAAGGGTGTGTGTTTGGCAAACCTTCAAAATGGGGTCAGGGGCAAAAAGAAACCTGCTTGGTAAAACTGTCGTCTTAGCTTTTCTAAGGCCAAATCTGGCTCTCATGTTCTACTTTGAACCACCGCCCGCTTGGTCCAAAATAAAACCAATTTTGCTTAAAATAAATGTAGGATTAGTCCTGGCCCAATATTTGAGTGGCTGCCAAACCCTAAAGATCATGAGCAAACTTCATAAAGAGGTTCGTTCCCTTCTCTAACAAAAAAGGTAGAGCTGGAGCTATTAGAATTTGCAGTGTTTTTTTCTTTTAAACCTTCAAATAGGGTTACATCTGCACAAAAAATAAAAAAGAAAAAAAAACTCTTTCTCAAAAAACCTGCCAAAAAATTAGTGCATATTTTGCCGCAAAACTGGCAGAATTTCCAAGGACACTTTTTGCCACAAGAAAGAGCTTAGCTGCATTTTCAGAGAGAATACATCAAGAAAGAAAAAAATTGAAGCGACTGCGTGCATCTACAAATTCTCTAGGAATTCTGTATGTTCACAATCAAAACTATATCTAAATTTCATAACTTTCCAATAAAAATTAAATTTAATGACTTTAACAGTTTATAGTGACATAAGCTTGATGAAAACATGATTGTTTTGAGATGACATGTTTTACCTTGAGCTTAGGGTTTGTTCTTTAAAATTCAAATTAGTAGAATGAACACACATGAGATTTGGTTGACATGGGATCATCCATCCAGGATTGTTGAAAATTAACCGAAAAAATTTATAACCAACAATATATTATCTCAAAAATAATAATCTAACCAATAATGAGATTATCATCAGATATTTAAAAGATTGAAATGCCTGATAATGAATAAAGGCACTAAATATATATGAACAAAATTATCTACATCAAAGAAAAATAAACGGTGGATTTAATTTTGGAAGAAAAGGAGCCCTTCAGTCCAAGCATGGAGAAGAAAGGATTGAATTGGCTCCGCATCATTCGATCATTCACTTAAGTCACTTTTCCACGACATTTATACTAAGCGTTTGAATGAATGAGTGGCACCAATTCTAAATCCACAACCACCCATGAGTGGTGAAGGAAGCTCTCTAGACTCATTTTTCAACATCCGATGCACCGTTAACAATCTCGAGCAAGAACACTTCAAAGGTGAAGAATAAACACAGAGAAAACATCCATATTAACAAAATCAGGCGTATATTTAATTAGAGAATACGAAAAATGTAAGCTTTGTAACTAATTATAGCAAAAGAATCAATAAATGGGATGCTGCCTAGCTTGGTAGGAAGCTCAAGTTGTACATTTTCCAAATATCCGAACCCAAATCTAAAAATACCATCCTCAATCCATATACATATATATATATATATATATATATATATATATATATATATATATATATATATATATATATATATATATATATATATATATATATATATATATATGACTACAATCCACTTAAGTGGATAAGCAAAAGTGTCCTCTAACTTTTTCTCCCTTAGATTTCCTTGGGATCCATGAAAGATATGAGCTCCATTTTTATTTGTTCGACAACAAATCTCTAGAGAAGATGAATGGTGAAAAAGTTAGGAGGATGAGTTGCTTTATCCACTTAAGTGGATCCTCTAAACTCTATATATATATATATATATATATATATATATATATATATATATATATATATATATATAGAGAGAGAGAGAAAATGAACTAAGTTCAATGAATAGTGGTGCTCTATCCACTCATCTTGCCTTGAGATTTGTGATGCACAAATCTCAAAGTGGCCTATATATCTTTCATATCCCAAAGCAAGATGAGTGGTTAGAAAGTTGGTGCACTATATATATATATATATATATATATATATATATATATATATATATATATATATATATATATATATATATATAATTTGAGACTATGTCCAAATCCAACATATATTATCCAAACTTGAATAATATGCGAATCTACCAGAATAATTCAAACAGTAATAATGAAATAATATTTTAAATCACAGAAAGTTATATAAACATCCATCAAATTTCATGCTTGCAATACCAAATTCAAAGGGAATAAGAACATGATTTACTTTATTATAGTAGCGTGCTACATGTATTCGCTTTGTTTACAAGCAGAACTGATGTGCATCACACCCAACTTCTATTTGGATACAGCTTATTATTGACATGCATATGTACCTTTATGTAGTACATTTTGAACATTTCAAATATCTATTTATACCAGAAATGTAATCAAAACATATTTGTTTTACTCTCTTATGTATACACGATATGGATATGGATATTGTACGGATATTAAACTTATTATACAGATAACCATATTAGAAAACTTTGGTCAGATCAAAATGCTGACCAGCTATTATTGCTTATCACTAAACTTTACTAGGAAAAGTTAAACTTGCACATATAGACCAATCAAATATTTTTTATTTTACATTAAGCAATACTGAATTAACAGACTTCAATAGGTATAAATTTTTATGTGTAGTTAATGTTTTGAATACTAGATACTCTAAAGAGTCGACAGCTGTCCATATTAATATTCATGTTAATAGACTTTCATAGGTATTAAAAAATTTCATGTACTGAATGTATTTGAATACTAGATACTCTAAAAGAGTAGCGACTACATATCCATATCAATATCTATGGTGATGGTCGAGGATTATATTCTTATATTCTAACATGCTCCAGAAGTTGAGCTCCTTTAATATGCTAAAACCTTAACTTAGGTAGCAGTGTTAATTTTTAGAAAATCCGCTTTAATTTTATGGCCGGTGGGATTTTAACCTGAGTTGCTCTAATACCATTTTGAATTAAGTCTCTCTAACTATTAGACCAAAACTCTGAAGTTATTGTGAGAATCGAAGATTATAGTTTTAGATTAATTCCAACACACAGAGTCAGTTTGGCAAATTGCACAAAACTGGGCCAGGATCAGTCCTGGCTCAGTTTTGTGCTAAACTGATTTTCATTTGGATCAGCCCCCCCTTGTCCAAATGAAAACTAGTTTAGATCACTATTTGGGCTTAAAAATGGGGTCGCTCTAGTAAAAATTTGACAAACAAGAACAACACAAAATTGGGGATGATCACCTCACCCAATTTTACAAAATAGCCAAACACACCCATAGATATGCTAATTTAGGAGACTGCGCTTCACTGACTTACTATACAAAGGGATGCATTAATCTTACCCAAAATTAGGGGAAATATATACTTTAATCATTGTTGGTTTTGAAGGAAAAACAACTAAATTCCACTGTAGCCATGTTCATAGATCTTCAGGTTAAAAATGATACCGGTACCCAGAGATTGTCAGCATTAAAGTAAGTAATTCATTCTGTGAAGGACTTAGAAACGCTATAAAATGTAACTGTTCATGGTCTTGAATGCGAACCTAATCCTAAAAACCAAAGGACCCAAAAGGAAAAAAACAAAAATAATAATTATATTAACTTGTATCAATTTCCTTAGAATACATCATAATAAAAGTAAAATTTCAACCGAAAGAACATATTTTGAAAACATTAGATCATGAATTAGTGGAGGCTAGCTGCATCAAATTTTAACATACAAATGACAACCACCTGCATTAAACTAAAGAGATTCATAATCTGTAATCTATCTATCAGTCTATAATTTATTTACAAAGCAAACAAACCAGTTTTATTGAGAAAGAGAGTCCTCAAAAGGTCAATAGAAATCACTAAAAACTGACCTCATGAGCTCTGCGCTTATAAGGTGATGCTGACTCTGACCTTGCAAACCCTAATTCTTCTTCCAAACCCAAAAATAAACTGCACATGAGAGAGAACATAAAGCATTAAGGAAAGAAAATATTAGACCAAAATAAACGAAAAATATGACCACGATCATGAAATATTAGATCAAAATAAACAAAAAATATATGATCATGATCATGAAATAGAGATTTCTTCCATCCATGCGTCTAAAAACCATATTCAGACCTCACCTTTATGGATAAGAACCCGCTCTCTAAATGGCAGATGAAAAGACTTAAAGCAATGAAAAGATAGGAGAGCATAGAAACACAAGAGACCCTCCTCCCATTTTATAACATATATAATATCTTCTGTGTAAAAGAAACTATTGACTGCAATATATTATATATACACAAATCACAGAATACTTGGTAACATGTTTTTTCCTTTATTTATTTCCTCATATAGAAGAAAACCTTGTATATTCCCCTTTTTTATCGCCTCACTTAATTCTGGTAAGGTCCTTTCATGGGATTGACAGCGACCCAGAGGCCGCATAAGAATCCAAGGCAGTGCAGAAAAAGAAAGAAAAGGGGGTTAATACTTGATCACCTGAGAGCGAGAAAACAGCTAGCGGATCTCTGAGGGGAATCTAAGCAGAGATAGCGCAGCGGGGAAATTAAAGTGAGCAAAATAATTTGTCTGGAAAGGGATCAGCTCAGGGTTCGGGCAATTATATGAGAGAAAGATGCGAAGCTCAGTGGAGGTTGGTGGAGTACAATTGTTGTCCCCTTTGAGCCTCTGTGACAACTCTTTTCCTTTTGATGATCAGTATCAGAGCAGGGTGGGGGTCCTCACTGTTGGTGGGTAGGGACAGAAGTGATGCCTACCATGCTACTGTGTTTTAGGGCACACGTGCTATTGTACGTTATGGAATAATAACACTGTAGACAAATAATATGTTTTGGCTAAATTACCAAATTCAGATGACTACTTAACCAATAAATGATTTAAAAGTACAGTTTTATTGTACATTATCCAACTAGCCTTTTACGCTGTGAGATCACCCGCAAGAAAATTATTTTAACACCCTTATCTTCCAAAATTATTAAATTTATGCCCAAAATTATCAAAAATACCTTCTTCCTCTTCTCCTCCTCCTCCTCCTCCTCCTCCTCCTCCTCCTCCTCCTCCTCCTCCTCCTCCTCCTCCTCCTCCTCCTCCTCCTCCTCCTCCTCCTCCTCCTCCTCCTCCTCCTCCTCCTCCTCCTCCTCCTCCTCCTCCTCCTCCTCCTCCTCCTCCTCCTCCTCCTCCTCCTCCTCCTCCTCCTCCTCCTCCTCCTCCTCCTCCTCCTCCTCCTCCTCCTCCTCCTCCTCCTCCTCCTCCTCCTCCTCCTCCTCCTCCTCCTCCTCCTCCTCCTCCTCCTCCTCCTCCTCCTCCTCCTCCTCCTCCTCCTCCTCCTCCTCCTCCTCCTCCTCCTCCTCCTCCTCCTCCTCCTCCTCCTCCTCCTCCTCCTCCTCCTCCTCCTCCTCCTCCTCCTCCTCCTCCTCCTCCTCCTCCTCCTCCTCCTCCTCCTCCTCCTCCTCCTCCTCCTCCTCCTCCTCCTCCTCCTCCTCCTCCTCCTCCTCCTCCTCCTCCTCCTCCTCCTCCTCCTCCTCCTCCTCCTCCTCCTCCTCCTCCTCCTCCTCCTCCTCCTCCTCCTCCTCCTCCTCCTCCTCCTCCTCCTCCTCCTCCTCCTCCTCCTCCTCCTCCTCCTCCTCCTCCTCCTCCTCCTCCTCCTCCTCCTCCTCCTCCTCCTCCTCCTCCTCCTCCTCCTCCTCCTCCTCCTCCTCCTCCTCCTCCTCCTCCTCCTCCTCCTCCTCCTCCTCCTCCTCCTCCTCCTCCTCCTCCTCCTCCTCCTCCTCCTCCTCCTCCTCCTCCTCCTCCTCCTCCTCCTCCTCCTCCTCCTCCTCCTCCTCCTCCTCCTCCTCCTCCTCCTCCTCCTCCTCCTCCTCCTCCTCCTCCTCCTCCTCCTCCTCCTCCTCCTCCTCCTCCTCCTCCTCCTCCTCCTCCTCCTCCTCCTCCTCCTCCTCCTCCTCCTCCTCCTCCTCCTCCTCCTCCTCCTCCTCCTCCTCCTCCTCCTCCTCCTCCTCCTCCTCCTCCTCCTCCTCCTCCTCCTCCTCCTCCTCCTCCTCCTCCTCCTCCTCCTCCTCCTCCTCCTCCTCCTCCTCCTCCTCCTCCTCCTCCTCCTCCTCCTCCTCCTCCTCCTCCTCCTCCTCCTCCTCCTCCTCCTCCTCCTCCTCCTCCTCCTCCTCCTCCTCCTCCTCCTCCTCCTCCTCCTCCTCCTCCTCCTCCTCCTCCTCCTTCATGCTTGTAGGAGGGGAGGAGAGAGGATGTGCAAACTTTATTGTTCATTTTCTCACTCATATTGTGTCCTCTCAATTTAAAGAGATTCTTCTCCCTCTACTTTTAGTTCTGTTGTAATGTCCAATCCCTCATCTCACGTCTCCTCACTCTACCTCTTCCTCTAAAACCCTTTACCAAAGGCAAATTTATTTTTGCCTTTTCTTCCAACTTCCTTCCTACCAAACAAAAGCCAATATAAATGCCAAGAAAAACAACTGAGTGCATAAGTGATATTTACCCTTAAAAATTAAAAATACGAAAAATGAACCATGACACACAGTATTCCCCTGGTGAACAGTATATAAGAGGTATGAAGATGTGACAATTCCATTGGCTACATTTTCCCTTTACCTCCATGATGATCAAGTACTACAATATTCTGTAGACCACTTGTAGATTTATAGCATTATTCAAAACCATAATCACTACAGGATATGTGCAAAGCTCCACTAACAAAGACCATTTCTATAAAAAGCATGCCATTAGGGTTTAACATTTCCATATTTGGCAAAGTTCACTACCCTAAAGCCTCCCATTCAAAGGTTAAACGATATATACAAGTTTGAAAAGCAAAAATGTGCTCGCATCACTTAGCACTTGGAATAGAATATACTCCATATAATAAAAAGGACTTGGACAACAGTTACACCTCAGCACCAAATAAAGAAATCAAATACAAGTACTTGCATCAAATTCCAATGCAACATATATTAATCATGTATACTACTTCATTAGGTTAAGCACATTATTACATTAGCACTTGCCAAAAAGAAAGAGTGTACTTATCAAATCCTCAAAAGAACATAAATCCCCACTCACAGGCATCACAGTGTTCTCGTACTTTCAACTGCTGATCGAGGTAAAAAGAATTACCTTTTCTGAACCTTTTCACTTGTATCTTTCCTGAACCTTTTCACTTGCAACTTGACTCTCTCCCCCACCCCCTCGCTAGAAACAATTAATTACATTCTAAAGACTTGGAGGCACCAAAAAGATACTTAAGAGTTCCCATGAATACTATAAATAATGAGGTAAGGATCAAGTTTGCATAGCATAGGTAGTATTTTTATACGAAGGCACCAAAAGATACTTAAGAGTTCCCATGAATACTATAAATAATGAGGTAAGGATCAAGTATGCATAGCATAGATAGTATTTTATATGAACTTCGAGGTCCAAAATATGTCAATAAAAGCAAAGCAAATATAGTGAGAAGCAATCAAGCAAGCAAGAAAATTTTAACCCACAGGGTTGTTTGGATGTGTATCATCAATTTTTAAGAAATGATTCCAACTCATTTTCTACAATTTTGTTAAGAAATGAGTTATTACCCTAAAAATGGTCAATTTATCTATTTTGGAAAATCCATTTCTCAAACTTACATCTATCCAAACCAAAATAAAGGACGCAAACAAAAAGAACAAAGAAGCTCAAAAGGAGGAAGATAAAATTAATGTGAGCGAGAGAGAGAGAGAGAGAGCAAATATTTTAGCCCAAACAAAAAAAGAACAAAGATGCCCAGAAAGGATGAAAAGAAAATGCATAAATTTAGAGAAAGTGAGAGAATGTTAATAAGGACAATTGACCCTTCCCTGTGAATGAAGTGAAACACCATGCTTGTATTTGGGGTGTTATAATAAAACTTGTACAATTGTAATTAAGAGACAAGCACAAGGGTGTGTGTTTGGCAAACCTTCAAAATGGGGTCAGGGGCAAAAAGAAACCTGCTTGGTAAAACTGTCGGCTTAGTTTTTCTAAGGCCAAATCTGGCTCTCATGTTCTACTTTGAACCACCGCCCGCTTGGTCCAAAATAAAACCAATTTTGATTAAAATAAATGTAGGATTAGTCCTGGCCCAATATTTGAGTGGCTGCCAAACCCTAAAGATCATGAGCAAACTTCATAAAGAGGTTCGTTCCCTTCTCTAACAAAAAAAGGTAGAGCTGGAGCTATTAGAATTTGCAGTGTTTTTTTCTTTTAAGCCTTCAAATAGGGTTACATCTGCACAAAAATAAAAAAGAAAAAAAAAACTCTTTCTCAAAAAACCTACCAAAAAATTAGTGCATATTTTGCCGCAAAACTGGCAGAATTTCCAAGGACACTTTTTGCCACAAGAAAGAGCTTAGCTGCATTTTCAGAGAGAATACATCAAGAAAGAAAAAAATTGAAGCGACTGCGTGCATCTACAAATTCTCTAGGAATTCTGTATGTTCACAATCAAAACTATATCTAAATTTCATAACTTTCCAATAAAAATTAAATTTAATGACTTTAACAGTTTATAGTGACATAAGCTTGATGATAACATGATTGTTTTGAGATGACATGTTTTACCTTGAGGTTAGGGTTTGTTCTTTAAAATTCAAATTAGTAGAATGGACACACATGAGATTTGGTTGACATGGGATCATCCATCGAGGATTGTTGAAAATTAACCGAAAAAATTTATAACCAACAATATATTATCTCAAAAAAATAATAATCTAACCAATAATGAGATTATCATCAGATATTTAAAAAGATTGAAATGCCTGATAATGAATAAAGGCACTAAATATATATGAACAAAATTATCTACATCAAAGAAAAATAAACGGCTGGATTTAATTTTGGAAGAAAAGGGAGCTCCCTTCAGTCCAAGCATGGAGAAGAAAGGATTGAATTGGCTCCCGCATCATTCAGTCATTCACTTAAGTCACTTTTCCCTGACATTTATACTAAGCGTTTGAATGAATGAGTCGGCAGCCAATTCTAAATCCACAACCACCCATGAGTGGGCTGAAGGAAGCTCTCTAGACTCATTTTTCAACATCCGATGCACCGTTAACAATCTCGAGCAAGAACACTTCAAAGGTGAAGAATAAACACAGAGAAAACATCCATATTAACAAAATCAGACGTATATTTAATTAGAGAATACGAAAAATGTAAGCTTTGTAACTAATTATAGCAAAAGAATCAATAAATGGGATGCTGCCTAGCTTGGTAGGAAGCTCAAGTTGTACATTTTCCAAATATCCGAACCCAAATCTAAAAATACCATCCTCAATCCATATATATATATATATATATATATATATATATATATATATATATATATATATATATATATATATATATATATATATATATATATATATATATAGTAGTTGACTACAATCCACTTAAGTGGATAAGCAAAAGTGTCCTCCTAACTTTTTCTCCCTTAGATTTCCCTTGGGATCCATGAAAGATATGAGCTCCATTTTTATTTGTTCGACAACAAATCTCTAGAGAAGATGAATGGTGAAAAAATTAGGAGCATGAGTTGCTCTATCCACTTAAGTGGATCATAGCAAGCCTATATATATATATATATATATATATATATATATATATATATATATATATATATATATATATATATATATATATATATATATATATATATATATATATATATATATATATATATATATATATATATATATATATATATATATATATATATATATATATATATATATATATATATATATATATATATATATATATATATATATATATATATATATATATATATATATATATATATATATATATATATATATATATATATATATATATATATATATATATATATATATATATATATATATATATATATATATATATATATATATATATATATATATATATATATATATATATATATATATATATATATATATATATATATATATATATATATATATATATATATATATATATATATATATATATATATATATATATATATATATATATATATATATATATATATATATATATATATATATATATATATATATATATATATATATATATATATATATATATATATATATATATATATATATATATATATATATATATATATATATATATATATATATATATATATATATATATATATATATATATATATATATATATATATATATATATATATATATATATATATATATATATATATATATATATATATATATATATATATATATATATATATATATATATATATATATATATATATATATATATATATATATATATATATATATATATATATATATATATATATATATATATATATATATATATATATATATATATATATATATATATATATATATATATATATATATATATATATATATATATATATATATATATATATATATATATATATATATATATATATATATATATATATATATATATATATATATATATATATATATATATATATATATATATATATATATATATATATATATATATATATATATATATATATATATATATATATATATATATATATATATATATATATATATATATATATATATATATACCAGAAATGTAATCAAAACATATTTGTTTTACTCTCTTATGTATACACGATATGGATATGGATATTGTACGGATATTAAACTTATTATACAGATAACCATATTAGAAAACTTTGGTCAGATCAAAATGCTGACCAGCTATTATTGCTTATCACTAAACTTTACTAGGAAAAGTAAAGTTAAACTTGCACATATAGACCAATCAAATATTTTTTTATTTTACATTAAGCAATACTGAATTAACAGACTTCAATAGGTATAAATTTTTATGTGTAGTTAATGTTTTGAATACTAGATACTCTAAAGAGTCGACAGCTGTCCATATTAATATTCATGTTAATAGACTTTCATAGGTATTAAAAATTTTCATGTACTGAATGTATTTGAATACTAGATACTCTAAAAGAGTAGCGACTACATATCCATATCAATATCTATGGTGAT
The DNA here is from genome assembly GCA_012295165.1 of Asparagus setaceus. NCBI lineage: Eukaryota > Viridiplantae > Streptophyta > Magnoliopsida > Asparagales > Asparagaceae > Asparagus > Asparagus setaceus. The sequence continues at coordinate 4,954,828 of CM022704.1, read as the reverse complement.
GGTCGAGGATTATATTCTTATATTCTAACATGCTCCCGGCGGAGTTGACCCTTTAATATGCTAAAACCTTAACTTAGGTAGCAGTGTTAATTTTAGAAAATCCGCTTTAATTTTATGGCGGTGGGATTTTAACTGAGTTGCTCTAATACCATTTTAAATTAAGTCTCTCTAACTATTGAAAAACAAGAAGTTATTGTGAGAATCGAGGATTATAGTTTTAGATTAATTCTAACACATAGGTCGTTTGGCAAATTGCATGGGCGGGGATCGATCTGGCTCGGTTTGTGCTAAACTGATTTTCATTTGGATCAGCCCCTTTGTCCAAATGAAAACTAGTTTAGTCACTATTTAGGCTTAAAATGGGGTCAGGGGCAAAAGAAACCTGCTTGGTAAAACTGTCGGCTTAGTTTTCTAAGGCCAAATCTGGCTCTCATGTTCTACTTTGAACCACCGCGGTCCAAAATAAAACCAATTTTGATTAAAATAAATGTAGGATTAGTCCTGGCCCAATATTTGAGTGGCTGCCAAACCCTAAAGATCATGAGCAAACTTCATAAAGAGGTTCGTTCCTTCTCTAACAAAAAGGTAGAGCTGGAGCTATTAGAATTTGCAGTGTTTTTTCTTTTAAACCTTCAAATAGGGTTACATCTGCACAAAAATAAAAAGAAAAAAAAACTCTTTCTCAAAAACCTACCAAAAATTAGTGCATATTTTGCCGCAAAACTGGCAGAATTTCCAAGGACACTTTTGCCACAAGAAAGAGCTTAGCTGCATTTTCAGAGAATACATCAAGAAAGAAAAAATTGAAGCGACTGCGTGCATCTACAAATTCTCTAGGAATTCTGTATGTTCACAATCAAAACTATATCTAAATTTCATAACTTTCCAATAAAAATTAAATTTAATGACTTTAACAGTTTATAGTGACATAAGCTTGATGATAACATGATTGTTTTGAGATGACATGTTTTACCTTGAGCTTAGGGTTTGTTCTTTAAAATTCAAATTAGTAGAATGGACACACATGAGATTTGGTTGACATGGGATCATCCATCCAGGATTGTTGAAAATTAACGAAAAAATTTATAACCAACAATATATTATCTCAAAAAATAATAATCTAACCAATAATGAGATTATCATCAGATATTTAAAAGATTGAAATGCCTGATAATGAATAAAGGCACTAAATATATATGAACAAAATTATCTACATCAAAGAAAAATAAACGGTGGATTTAATTTTGGAAGAAAAGGAGCTCCCTTCAGTCAAGCATGGAGAAGAAAGGATTGAATTGGCTCCGCATCATTCGATCATTCACTTAAGTCACTTTTCCCGACATTTATACTAAGCGTTTGAATGAATGAGTGTGACCAATTCTAAATCCACAACCACCCATGAGTGGGTGAAGGAAGCTCTCTAGACTCATTTTTCAACATCCGATGCACCGTTAACAATCTCGAGCAAGAACACTTCAAAGGTGAAGAATAAACACAGAGAAAACATCCATATTAACAAAATCAGACGTATATTTAATTAGAGAATACGAAAAATGTAAGCTTTGTAACTAATTATAGCAAAAGAATCAATAAATGGGATGCTGCCTAGCTTGGTAGGAAGCTCAAGTTGTACATTTTCCAAATATCCGAACCCAAATCTAAAAATACCATCCTCAATCCATATATATATATATATATATATATATATATATATATATATATATATATATATATATATATATATATATATATAGTAGTTGACTACAATCCACTTAAGTGGATAAGCAAAAGTGTCCTCCTAACTTTTTCTCCTTAGATTTCCCTTGGGATCCATGAAGATATGAGCTCCATTTTTTATTTGTTCGACAACAAATCTCTAGAGAAGATGAATGGTGAAAAAATTAGGAGCATGAGTTGCTCTATCCACTTAAGTGGATCATAGCAAACCTATATATATATATATATATATATATATATATATATATATATATATATATATATATATATATATATATATATATATATATATAATTTGAGACTATGTCCAAATCCAACATATATTATCCAAACTTGAATAATATGCGAATCTACCAGAATAATTCAAACAGTAATAATGAAATAATATTTTAAATCACAGAAAGTTATATAAACATCCATCAAATTTCATGCTTGCAATACCAAATTCAAAGGGAATAAGAACATGATTTACTTTATTATAGTAGCGGTGCTACATGTATTCGCTTTGTTTACAAGCAGAACTGATGTGCATCACACCCAACTTCTATTTGGATACAGCTTATTATTGACATGCATATGTACCTTTATGTAGTACATTTTGAACATTTCAAATATCTATTTATACCAGAAATGTAATCAAAACATATTTGTTTTACTCTCTTATGTATACACGATATGGATATGGATATTGTACGGATATTAAACTTATTATACAGATAACCATATTAGAAAACTTTGGTCAGATCAAAATGCTGACCAGCTATTATTGCTTATCACTAAACTTTACTAGGAAAAGTAAAGTTAAACTTGCACATATAGACCAATCAAATATTTTTTTATTTTACATTAAGCAATACTGAATTAACAGACTTCAATAGGTATAAATTTTTATGTGTAGTTAATGTTTTTGAATACTAGATACTCTAAAAGAGTCGACAGCTGTCCATATTAATATTCATGTTAATAGACTTTCATAGGTATTAAAAAATTTTCATGTACTGAATGTATTTGAATACTAGATACTCTAAAAGAGTCGCGACTACATATCCATATCAATATCTATGGTGATGGTCGAGGATTATATTCTTATATTCTAACATGCTCCAGCAGGTTGAGCGCCCTTTTAATATGCTAAAACCTTAACTTAGGTAGCAGTGTTAATTTTTAGAAAATCCGCTTTAATTTTATGGCCGGTGGGATTTTAACCTGAGTTGCTCTAATACCATTTTAAATTAAGTCTCTCTAACTATTAGACCAAAACTCTGAAGTTATTGTGAGAATCGAGGATTATAGTTTTAGATTAATTCTAACACATAGGGTCAGTTTGGCAAATTGCACAAAACTGGGCCAGGATCAGTCCTGGCTCAGTTTGTGCTAAACTGATTTTCATTTGGATCAGCCCCCCTTTGTCCAAATGAAAACTAGTTTAGTGTCACTATTTAGGCTTAAAAAATGGGGTCAGCTCTAGCCCAAAAATTTGACAAACAAGAAACATAAAATTGGGACAGGATCAGTCCTGACCCAATTTTACAAAATAGCCAAACACACCCATAGATATGCTAATTTAGGAGACTGCGCTTCACTGACTTACTATACAAAAGGGATGCATTAATCTTACCCAAAATTAGGGGAAATATATACTTTAATCATTGTTGGTTTTGAAGGGAAAAACAGCTAAATTCAACTGTAGCCATGTTCATAGATCTTCAGGTTAAAAATGATACCGGTACCCAGAGATTGTCAGCATTAAAGTAAGTAATTCATTCTGTGAAGGACTTAGAAACGCTATAAAATGTAACTGTTCATGGTCTTGAATGCGAACCTAATCCTAAAAAACCAAAGGACCCAAAAGGAAAAAAAAACAAAAATAATAATTATATTAACTTGTATCAATTTCCTTAGAATACATCATAATAAAAGTAAAATTTCAACCGAAAGAACATATTTTGAAAACATTAGATCATGAATTAGTGGAGGCTAGCTGCATCAAATTTTAACATACAAATGACAACCACCTGCATTAAACTAAAGAGATTCATAATCTGTAATCTATCTATCAGTCTATAATTTATTTACAAAGCAAACAAACCAGTTTTATTGAGAAAGAGAGTCCTCAAAAGGTCAATAGAAATCACTAAAAAAACTGACCTCATGAGCTCTGCGCTTATAAGGTGATGCTGACCCTGACCTTGCAAACCCTAATTCTTCTTCCAAACCCAAAAAAAAAACTGCACATGAGAGAGAACATAAAGCATTAAGGAAAGAAAATATTAGACCAAAATAAACGAAAAATATGACCACGATCATGAAATATTAGATCAAAATAAACAAAAAATATATGATCATGATCATGAAATAGAGATTTCTTCCATCCATGCGTCTAATAACCATTATCAGACCTCACCTTTAAGGATAAGAACCCGCTCTCTAAATGGCAGATGAAAAGACTTAAAGCAATGAAAAGATAGGAGAGCATAGAAACACAAGAGACCCTCCTCCCATTTTATAACATATATAATATCTTCTGTGTAAAAGAAACTATTGACTGCAATATATTATATATACACAAATCACAGAATACTTGGTAACATGTTTTTCCTTTATTTATTTCCTCATATAGAAGAAAACCTTGTATATTCCCCTTTTTATCGCCTCACTTAATTCTGGTAAGGTCCTTTCATGGATTGACAGCGACCCAGAGGCCGCATAAGAATCCAAGGCAGTGCAGAAAAAGAAAGAAAAGGGGTTAATACTTGATCACCTGAGAGCGAGAAAACAGCTAGCGGATCTCTGAGGGAATCTAAGCAGAGATAGCGCAGCGGGGAAATTAAAGTGAGCAAAATAATTTGTCTGGAAAGGGATCAGCTCAGGGTTCGGGCAATTATATGAGAGAAAGATGCGAAGCTCAGTGGAGGTTGGTGGAGTACAATTGTTGTCCCCTTGAGCCTCTGTGACAACTCTTTTCCTTTGATGATCAGTATCAGAGCAGGGTGGGGGTCCTCACTGTTGGTGGGTAGGGACAGAAGTGATGCCTACCATGCTACTGTGTTTTAGGGCACACGTGCTATTGTACGTTATGGAATAATAACACTGTAGACAAATAATATGTTTTGGCTAAATTAAAATTGGTATTTAAAGTAGATACTTAATAAGGTATTTAAAAACGCGTCTTATAATTTAAAGTAGACCCACACTTATCCAACAGTCCTTTTTACAGAGATCAAATTCGGGGAAAATTATTTTAACACCTTATCTTCCAAAATTATTAAATTTATGCCCAAAATTATCAAAAATACCTTCTCTTCCTCTCCCTCTCCTCCTCCTCCTCCTCTCCCATTCACCTCTCCTCCTCCACCTCGCCTACCCCTCCTCCTCCATCCCTCTCCCGCCTCCCTCCTCCCGCCCGTGCGTCGATGGCATGTCGATCGAGGATGTGAGTGGCACTTGACCTCTCCGGGGCCTTGTAGCCGCGACCCTGTGCCCGGGGCCATCCTCGGCGGCCAGCGAAGGCTGACAGTGGCATTGGCCGGCGTACTAGCTGCTTGATCCGAAGCCGTCACGATCCGTCGTCATCATGCCAGAAGTCATTTCGCCAGGATTGAAGTTAAGTCTAACTAGAACTGACAAGCCTGCAATTGGTACGTAGGAAGAGGTGAATGGGAGAGGAGGGAGGGAGGAGAGGGAGAGGGAGAGGAAAGAGAGAAGGTATTTTTTTGATAATTATGGGCATAAATTTAATAATTTTGGAAGATAAGGGTGTTAAAATAAATTTTCTCATCATTGATCTCCGTAAAAAGGACCTAGTTGGATAAGTGGGTCTACTTTAAATACCATAAAGACGCCGGAGCTTTTTTAAATACCTTATTGGTTAAGTAGTCCCACTTTAAATACCAATTTGGTAATTTAGCCATATGTTTTTAGTAGATATAACATTTAAAATAGTTCAAATCGATAAAAACCACTTTTGAAGCTTTTTTATAAAAAAGCACCTTATTGTTAAGTTTAAATTTCAATCAACCATCACATAGCAATATTTATTCAACATTTATCGATCCAAAATGTCCAAAATACTCTCAGGCTTCTCCCTTCCCCCTCCTCGTCCATCCTATCACTATCTTCCTCCTCCTCGTCTGATATCGTGCCTCCTCCTCATATCCATTGATATTTATTCTTTCTCTATCTACCCTCCACTCTCCTCCTTCACATCTCTCCCTTCTCCTTTTTTCTCCATTTCACTTTCATCTTCCTCCGTCGTCTCCCACTCACCCTCTTTTCTTTCTCTTTAGATCATTATACTTATTCACTCTGGCTACCGCTTGCCTTTAATCTTATGTTACCTTTGTTTTTCTAAAAAAAGAAAAAAAAAGAAGGCTAAATAACACACATACCTTATAATTTCACTTACTTCTGACTTATATACCCACATCTGTTCTTCACAACATATGTATACCCTAAGTTATTTAAAAATTAGCACTTTAGTATCCTTTACTGTGCAAATATGATATTAACACTCAAATATTCTTAATATTCTTATACAATACTCAGATTCAATTAGCATGTGTCATATTGGATCATTCAAGTAAAAACTTTTATGTTTGCATGATAAAGAGAACTAATATGCTAATTTTAAACGACTTGGAATATGTTTGGCAATTTCAAAGTGAATTGAAAATGGGTAGGATGCCTTTTTTTCAAATGAATTTCACATGCACACCAACATGCAAGCGAAATGAAATATTTCTTAAAAAACCAAATAATTATTGAAATTACAATTTGAAGATGGTGTAGCGAATAGAATTTATTAATAAACAGAGTTAAACTCATTTAATTAAAAAGTGGTTCAATTTTTCACTTAATTTCACGTGAATTCACCATGTTTATAGGGAATGTCAAAATTGCATTAATGTAACTATTCTTTTGCATTTCACATTCACAATCACCTGCATATAAACAAACACCTACTAAAGTGTTAAAAACAAGTGAATTTCTCTTTTGACTTTTCACTTGCATGCAAACAAACATCCCCTATATGGTAGGGGGTTTGAGGAGGGAAAGTGAGGTAAGGAGAGATAAAATGAGATGGAAGGATAAATATATTTTAAGCCTTCACATTTGGTTGGAGAGGAGAAGAGATAAAGCACGTTCGTTTATAGTTTATTTTCTCTCCTCTTGTGTCCTCCCAATTTGAAGGGATTCTTCTTTTTCTAACTTTTAGTTCATTTTGTGTTGTCCCTTCCCTCACCTCCTCTCCCCACTCCATCTCTTCCTCTCTACTAAAGGCAAACTTATTTTTTATCCCTCCCCTTCATTCACCTTCCCTCCTACCAAAGCAAACCTAGTATATAAATGCAATGAAAACAAACTCACCTTCCCTCCTATCAAGCCAAACCTAGTATATAATTGCCATGAAAACAAAAAGGGCATATAAGTGTCATTTAGCATTTAAAAAATGAAAATACGAAAAAGAACCATGACACACAGTATTCCCCTGGTGAACAGTATATAAGAGGTATGAAGATGTGACAATTCTCTTCGCTTCATTCTTCCCCTTACCTCCTTGATGATCAGCTACTACAATATTATTATGTGGGCCTCTTGTAGATTTAGAGCATTGTTTAACTATGGTATATGTGCAAAGCTCCTCCACTAATAAAGACCATTTCCATAAGAAGCAAGTCATTAGGGTTAGCATATCCATATTTGGCAAAGTCCACTGCCCTAATGGCTCCCATTCAAAGCTTAAACAATATATGCACAAGCTGAAAAGCAAAAATGTGCTCTTATCACTTAGCACTTGGAATAGTACTATACTTTATATAATAAAAAGGATTTGGTGAACAGTTACACCTCAGCACAAAATAAACAAATCAAATACGTGTACTTGCATCAAATTCCAATGTACCATATATTAATCATGTATTTCATTAGGTTAAGCACATTATTAGTTTATTACATAGCACTCGCCAAAAAGAAAGAGTGTACTTATCAAATCCTCAAAAGAATCTAAATCCCACTCACAGACATCACAGTGAACTTGTCATATCAACTGTTTATTCGAGGTAAAAAAAATTAGAGTTATTTGCATATATATCAAGAATATTTGTGAATCTATCCTCCAAGTCTCAGTAGTCGCTAAAGAACCCATCAAATCATCAATTTTTTAAACTATGCTCAAAATAATATCACCAACTTTGATAGGCTAATTTCCAATCACAATAGTTGACTTGAAAGGTAGTGTTGTAAATATTAAGATTTGAATATTATTGTCGCAAATACCAAAGATTTAAGAGGTATATATGCAAATAATCCTAAAAATTTATCTTTTCTGAACCTTTTCAGGTGTTTAAGAGCAAACAGTAGCTTCCTACTTCCCATAGGGCTCAAGAGAGAGAACCGCTTGTCCTTCTAATGGCCACTTCCACTTGTAAGCTCTCTCTCTCTCTCTCTCTCTCTCTCTCTCTCTCTCCTCACTAGAGACATGGGAGCCAGTGTTTGCAGAAAGAAATTAATTACATTCTAAAGACTTGGGAGGCACCCTATTGAAGATTTCCCATGAATACTATAAGTAATGAGGCAAGGATTAAGTTTGCAAAGCATAGATAGTAATGTAATATGAACTTCAAGTTCCAATAAATGTCAATAAAAGATTTATTAAAAAATGTCAATAAAAGTAAAGCACATATAGTGAGAAGCAATCGTTAACCTAAGGGCTTGTTTGGATGTTTATCAATATTTTAAGATATAAAATCAAAATTAGATTTCCAGCTCATTTTCTACAATTTTGTTAGAAATGAAATTCCTTAAAAAAAATTAGAGAGATGCATAAATTTAGAGAAAGTGAGAGAATGTTACTAAGGAATATTGACCCTCCCTGTGATTGAATTGAAAATTTGAAACACCATCCTTGCTGTGATTGAATTGAAAATTTGAAACACCATCCTTGCTTGTACGTGGGATGTTCTAATTGAATTTGCAGTGTTTTTTTGTTTATAACTCTAAATAGGGCTAGGCGCGATAAATAAATTAAAAACACACTCTAAATAGGGCTACATCTGCAAACAAACTCTATCTTAAAAAACTTGCCAAAATTTTGCTGCATAATTTGCCGTAAAACTGGCACAATTTCGAACGACACTTTTTGCCACAAGAAAGAGCTTGGCTGCATTTTCCGAGAGCATACATCAAGAAAGAATGAAATTGAAGCAACTGCATGCATCTACAAATTCCCTTGGCATTATTATGTATGTTTACAATCAAAAACTATTTCTGAACTTCATAACTTTCCAATGAAAATTAAATTTAATGCCTTTAACGGTTTATAGTGCCGTAAGGTTGATGATAACATGATTGTTTACAGTTGACATGTTTTACTCTGAGATTAGGGTTTGTTCTTTAAAATTCAAATTAGTATGTGATCATCCATTGAGGATTGTCGAAAAATAACCAAGAAAAATATTATAACCAACATCATATTCTCTCAAAAAAAAAAAATTCTAACCAATAATGAGATTATCATCAGATATTTAAAAAGATTAAAATGGTTGATGATAAATAAAGGCACTAAATATATATGAACAAAATTATCTACGTGGAAGCTGGATTTAATTTAGGAAGAAGAGGGAGCTCCCTTCAGTCCAAGCATGGAGAAGAAAGGATGGAATTGGCTCCCGCATCATTCACTCATTCACTAAGTCACTTTACCTGCCATTTATACTGAGCGTTTGAATGAATGAGTCGGCAGCCAATTCTATATCCACAACCACCCATGAGTGGGCTGAAGGAAGCTCTCTCAAACTCATTCTTCAACATCCCCTGCACAATTAGCAAGCTCAAGCAAGCATACTTCAAAGGTGAAGAATAAACACAAAGAAAACATCCATATTAACAAAATCAAACATATATTTAATTAGAGAATAGTAAAATGTAAGGTTTGTAACTAATTATAGCAAAAGAATCAATAAATGGGATGCTGGTGCTGGGTGCAGGCTATCTTGGTAGGAAGCTCAAATTGTAAATTTTCCAGATATCCAAATCCAAATCTAAAAAAATAATACTCTATCCTTATACATTTTCAATATTTGACAGATATATAAATTGTCTACGTCCAAATCCGACACATTTTCCAAACTTGAATAATATGTGAATCTAGCTACTAGAATAATTCAAACAGTATGATGAAATAATATTTTAAATCACAGAAAGTTATATGTACATCCATCAAATTTCATTCTTGCAATACCAAATTCAAAGGGAATAAGCACTTGGTTTATTTTATTATAGTAGCAGTAATGTATTTTCAGAGGTAAACAATAATTTAAAAGGTATTAAATAAAAGAGTGATCTTTCCTCAAGATAAAGTGGATATGCGATAGAGAGAAGAAACAGTAGTATATGTATTCGCTTTGTTTATAAGCGGAACTGATGTGCATCACACCCAACTTCTATTTGGACACAGCTTATTATTATTATTATTTGTAGAGAGAAAAACACAGCGTAGTATTGACATGCGTATGAACCTGTATGTAGTACATATTTGAACATTTCAAATATCTATTTATACCAGAAATATAATCAAAACGTATATGATTCTAATAGTGGTGCTACCATACTTATATTTGTTTTACTCTCTTATGTACACACAACATGGATATGGATATTGTACGGATATTAAACTTATTATACAGATAACCATATTAGAAAACTTTGGTCAGATCTAAATAATAACCGGACATTATTGCTTATCACCAAACTTTAATAGGAAAATTAATGTTAAACTTACATGTATAGACCAATCAATTTTTTTTATTTTACATTAAGCAATACTGATTTAACATTTTAATAGGTATAAATTTTTACATGTACTTAATGTTTTTGAATACTAGATACTCTAAAGAGTCGACAACTATCTGTGGGTTTTGTAGGCGTGTGGGGGCCACACCCACGAGGCCGCCCACGAGCACGAGTTGGGGACTCGTGTGGGGATACCACTTGTTGTGCGCAGCAGAAAACTATCCATATTAATATCCATGTCAATAGACTTTCATCGGTATAATTTTTTTCATGTACTTAATGTATCCATACTAGATACTCTAAACGAGTCGACGACTATACATCCATATCAATATCCATGTTTACACTTGCCTTTTTTGTATAAGTACAAACATATGAAAATTGATTCACATAGGATTAAGCATCCAATTGAATCCATAGGTACGCAGTACGCTAATTTAAGAGACTGCACTTTGCTGACTTGCTATACAAAAGGGATTCGTTAATCTTATCCGGAAAAATACTTTTACCATTGCTGGTTTTGAAGGGGAAAAAACAACTAAATTCCACTGCAGCCATGTTCGTAGATCTTCACGTTAAAAATGCTACGGGTACCCAAAGATTGTAAGCATTAAAGTAGGTAATTCATACTGTGAAAGACTTGGAAATGCTATAAAATATAACTGTTCATGGTCTTGAATGTGAACCTAATTATAAAAAAGGCCAGGACCCAAAAGGAAAAAAAATAACAATAAAAAAACTTGCATGAGTATCCTTAGAATATATCATAATAATAGTAAAAATTCAACCGAATGAACCTACTTTGAATCTATTAGATCATCAATTAGTGGAGGCTAGGTGCATCAAATTCTAACATAAAAATGACAACCACCTGCATAAAAAAACTAAAGAGACTCGTAATCTATAATCTATAATTTAATTACAAAGCAAATAAACCTGTTTTATTGAGAAAGAGAGTTCTCAAAAGGTCAACTAGAAATCACCAAAAAAACTAACCTCATGAACTCTGCTCTTATAAGGTGATGCTGATTCTGATCTTGCAAACCCTAATTCTTCTTCCAAACACAAAAAAAACTGCACATGAGAGAGAACATAAAGCACAAAGGAAAGAAAATATTAGATCAAAATAAACAAAAAATATGATCATGATCATGAAATAGAGATTTCTTCCATGCTTCCAAAAACCCTAGTTAATCAGACCTCACCTTTAAGGATAAGAACCCTCTCCCTGCAACCCACACAGCTCAAATTTTAAAAAGGGGCATGAAAAGACTTAAAGCAAGGAAAAGACAGAAAAGCATAGAAAACGCAAGAGACCCTCCTCCCATTTTATAATATATATAATAATATCTCCTAACATATAGAGAAACTATTGACTGCAGTATACACACAAATCACAGAATGTTTGGTAAAATATTTTTTCTTTATTTATTTCCTCATATAGATGAAAACCTTGTATTTTCCCCCTTTTTTTGCCTTATTTAATTTTTGGTAAGGTCCTTTCATGGGATTGACAGCGACCCAAAGGCAGCATATATAGAATCCAAGGCACTGCAGAAAAAGAAAGAAAAAACTGAAAAGGGGTTGATATTTGATCTCTGATCACCTGAGAGTGAGAAAAAAAGCTTGTAGATCTCTGAGAGAAAATCTGAGAACAGATCTAGTGCAGGGAGAAATTAAAGTGAGAAAAGTAATTTGTCTGAAAGAGAGAACTCAAAAGACAACTAGGAGAGAAAGATGTAGAGCTGAGTGGGGGTGGGGGAGTACTATTGGCCCCTTCAGTCTCTTTGACTACTCTTTTCTTTTAATGATCCTTCTCATGTTTGAACAGTATCAGAGCAGCGTGGGCCCTTACTTTTGGTAGACACGGATGTGACACGCATGTGCTATTGTACATAGCAGAATAATACTGCTGTGGATGACGAAAGAAAGAACGAAATAAAACAATTTTTTTAATGGAAATTATTTATAAAATATGTCAAATCAATAAAAATTATTTTTCGTTTTTTGTACGGAAACCAATCTATCAATGAGTCTAGCTTTCAGTCGGGGAATATCTATTCAATATTTACCCAAAATGTCTGAAATATTCTGAAGCTACTGATGTGGATAAATAAAACAAAGTTATAAATTATAATATAGAAAGATGTCGTTCCCTCGAAGAATGTGTATAGAGATAATTCTAAAATAGTTCTTAAAATTGTATGTGAATAATTACGAGTGAATGTGTAAATGTGGAGAGGAATAAGAAAAATGTGTGATTATTTATAAATAAAAGAAAACTAAAACAAGAGGGGAGAAAGAGTGACCAAATGAAACAGGAAAATTTAAGAAGAAAATTCAAAAGGAGTAAAAAGGAAAAGGGAACAAAGAGGAAACAAAAAGAAATGGAATCACAAAAGAACTAAAAATAAAAATAAAATAAGAAAAAAGGAATCAAGTGAAAAATCAATCTAAAAGGGTGAGAAAATCAAGTGAATAAGATAGTAATCTAGAATTGAATCCACTAATTTATTTTATTTAGAATTTATGAAGTATTCTCTTTTTATCATATTTTACTTTAGATTTACTAAGCATAGACTATCAAACCACTTGGAAAGTATAAACTATCAAATTATCATCCAAGCAAAATCAATATTCATGAAAAGAATAATTACTAAATAGTAATTCTAGAATTCATAATCATAATCTATCAAATCATTCAAGATAAGCATATATTATCAAAATTTTCTTCTACCAATTAGTTCTCTAGTTTATTACCCTAAATATGATCATTTTAAGCACAATAGAGCAATCCACAAATCATAAAGAAAGCAAACTAGTTTCATACAATTCTATAATTCCTACAAGATTTTAGTTACACATTTTGAAAAATAAAACCAAGAGATAAAATCTAGACTAGAGAGCATGAAAGAAGGAGAATAAAAATACAACAAAAATAAAAACTAATTACAAAAATAAGAACAAGAACAAGAAAATAAAGATCTAAACTATTGTTGAAGTTAATCCTAATTCTAAAAGGATTTGAATTAGTTATCTTTAGGAATCATAATCACACTAGAATTTGAGTTAGTTATCTTTAGGAATTATAGTCATACTAGAATTCTATTATGAAACACTTTGTAAAGACTTTAAATAGGCATTCATGCATCCTTGTATCTAAGAGAAAAGAAAAAATAAAAGAGAGGTCGAATACTGTAGCTACAGTAACCCGAGATATTAATTTTTTTATTTGCCGTTATTTGTTCCAACAGTGGTGTCAGAGCCATGAACAATCTAAATAGGACAACGTCGCGTTCTATTCCTATATTGGATGGGAAGAATCACCACCGGTGGAGAGTGCAGATGAAGGTGTTGTTTGAGTACCAAGATATATTGGGCATCGTAGAGAACGGAGTTGTCGATCTCGCAGAGAGTGCAAGTGAAGCCGAGAAGAAAGCCCACGGTGAGATCAAGAAGAAGAATCGAAATGCGTTATTCTACATCCATCAAGGAGTGAACGATTCAGTTTTTGAGAAGATCGACAGAGCAACTGCAGCAAAGTAAGCGTGGGATATTTTGAAGACATCGTACCATGGAGTTGAAAAGGTGAAAAAAGATAGGCTTCAAACATTAAGACATCAATTTAAAATTTTCTAGATGAAACCCACTGAAAGTGTTGGAGATTACATGACTCTGAGTACTTTCTTTGACAAATCAAATAAAAATAAATGTGGAGAAGGTTGCAGATTTAGCAATTGTGGAGAAGATATTACGCTCTCTTACTTCAAAGTTTGATCATATCGTGGTGACAATCGAAGAATCGAAGGATTTGTCCAAGATGACAGTTGATGAGTTGATGGGTACCTTACAACTTCACAAGCAACGCATGAACGAGAGGTTAACCGAGAAGCCCCTTGAGAAATCTTTTTAAAGTCAAGTTTTTATAAAGAATAACAAAGGAGCGCAGGATGAAAGAGACTAGCGAAGAGAAAATTTTCATGACAGAGGACGAGGATACAGGAACTACAACAACTGAGGACGCGGATACTACAATAGTCGAGGACGTGACAGTTATAACAACAATCAAAGAGATGACGGCAGTCAGAGAAGCAATTATCAATCAAATTTAAATTATCGAGGACGAGGTCGAGGTCAAGGTCGAGGCTTTGGACGTTGATTATCACATTTTAATTATATTTTTATACCCTCATTACCTATTTTATATGAATAAAGATATCACTAATAATCGTTTTATCTTAATTTGCGGGTTAATGAAGTATTAATGAATAAAAGCCCAAATGACTCAAATTCTCGAATTTCTACCAATTTTGAAGCCCAAATCGAAGACAAACAAAGGCCCAAGATACCAAATTGATCCAAGAGAAATTCGTGAAGAAAAATCAAGAAAAGACAAATTCGGTTGGGAACCAACCGGTTAATAACAAAAACTTGATGAGGACTAAATGATGTCCTAGAGGTGCAAGTATACAACCTTCAAGTTATAGTATAAAGAGTTATCGATCCCACGAGGAATGGATTTTGTAGAGTTAGTCCAATTTGGTTCTCAAATTATGCAAGACAGTTAGGAGTTTATGTACATGGTAAAAGTGGTCATGAAAAGATTAGAGAGTGGATGTGGATTATGTGCAAATAAAAAGCGAGGAAGAAATTGTGTGTGAGGAGATTAGAAAATGTGAAGGTGAATGGAGTGCAAATAAACACAAAATGAGAGTGAAAAGATTAGAGAGTGTGTAAGTAAATTTGTGCAAAGAAAATAAGATTGAGAGAGAGGGAGAGTGAAGGAGAATCAAATCAAGAAGGAAAAGAAAATCAAGAAAACAAAATCAAGAACAAAGAGGCAAAATAAGAAAGTAAAGATGTAGAATTCAATTAAAGATATTGAGGAATCTAGAATTGAATCCACTAGCTAATCTCATTTATGAATTCATGAAGTATTCTCTTTTAATCACATTTCACTATAGATTTAATGGGTATAGCCTATCCTACCACTTTTAAGGCAAGCATAGCCTATCCTAAAGTTCATCCAAGTAAAATTAAAACTCATGAGAAAAATAACAACAAGATAGTAATCGTTAGAATTCATTAGCATATTCTATCCTACCACTTTTAAGGTAAGCATAGACTATCCAATACTTCTTCTATCAATTAGTTCTCTAGTTGATTATCCTAAGCATGATTATTTTAAGCACAAGAGAGTAATTTAAGAATCATAAAAGTGATTAGACTAGTTTCATGCAATTCTAAATTTCCTTCAAGGGATTAGTTCCACATCATTAGAAAATAAAAGAAAGAAAATAAAGATGAGAGTAAGAGGAGGAGAATGAGAATTAAACTAATTACAAAAGGAAAGGAAAAATAAAAGCAAAGAAAGAAAGAAAGAAAATCTAAATTAATAGCAAGGAAAGTAAATCTACTCTATGAATTAAAGACAAGACATGAAAGTAAATTGCATGAAAGTAAATTGCATAAAAGTAAATCTACACTACAAAGCAATTAAATGAACAAGAAAGAAATGCAAAAGAAATAAAATAGAAACCTACAACTCTGATCTTCATCTCATCCTCCTTTTGGTCCTTGGATAAGAAGAAGAGAAAGGAAATTGAAGGTGAAAAATTTTATTTATTGTGTAACAAAAGTTACAATTTTGGAATGTCTTCTCAATTAAGAGTAACCCTCCTCTCAAATGGAGTTTTACAAAATATTTCACACTCAAAACCCTCGGCATTCACCTATTTATAGCCATGCGGAGTTGATGTGAACCATTGGATCAAACTTAGCCAAAAGGAAGAAATCCACCATTAATCGGAATGCATTACAAAGCGTCGGTTGGCCGTCGGTTAGCCAGTTAATATGGGTTATTAACCGGTTAGTCAACCGATTGGTTCAACCAATTTATCTTTTCTTGATTTTTCTTCACGAATTTCTCTTGGATCAATTTGGTATCTTGGGCCTTTGTTTGTCTTGATTTGGGCTTCAAAATTGGTAGAAATTCGAGAATTTGAGTCATTTGGGCTTTATTCATTAATACTTCATTAACACGCAAATTAAGATAAAAGCGATTATTAGTGATATCTTTATTCATATAAAATAGGTAATGAGGGAATAAAAATGTAATTAAAATGTGATAATCGAGGCGTGGTAGAGGAAATTTTAATAAATCAAACAGTGAATATTACATATGTCATAGATATGACCACTATGCAAAGGAGTGCAAGTAGGATAATTCCCAATCTGGAGAAGAAGTTCGATTTGCACAAGAAAGACGTGATGAAGACAACCACACTTTGTTGATGGTCATGGCAACCGGTAAAGAATCAAACTATAACATATGGTTTCTTGATACTGGGTGTTCTAATCATATGTGTGGAAAGAAGGAGTTGTTCGTGGATCTGGATGAGTCGATGCGGTCCAAAGTCAAGTTTGCCGATGACAACACTATACCAGTGATGGGAAAAGGACGAGTTCTCATCAAGTTGAAGAACGGAGACCACAAGTTTATTTATGATGTGTTCTATGTGCCGAATATGAAGAACAATTTACTTAGTATGAGCCAACTTCTTGAAAAGTGGTACGATCTGCGCTTTTATGGTAATCAACTCTTTGTCTTTGATAAAAGAGGTGTATTTATCCTTAAAGCCCCTATGACGAATAATCGCATGTTTCGAGTTGACATCGAGAACGATGTTTATCATTGCTTCAATGCTATTATGAAAGATGAGTCTTGGTTGTGGCATCTTCGTTTTGGACATTTGAACTTTCGTAGTTTGAAGTTGCTTACTCAAAGAAATTTGTTAAGAGGCTTGCCCATTGTAGATCATCCCGAATAGTTGTGTGAAGGTTGTATTCTTGGAAAGCAACATAGATTACCCTTTGGTATTGAAAATACTTGGCGTACAAAGAAGCCTCTTAAGCTTATTCATTCAGATGTATGCGGTCCTATGAACACTATATCCAATGACAATAATCGATACTTCCTTACTTTTATTGATGATTTCACAAGGAAAATATGGGTCTACTTTCTGCAGCAAAAATCTGAAGTCTTTGATTGCTTCAAGAGTTTTAAAGCCCTAGTTGAGAAGGAAAGCAGTTACTTTATCAAGGTGCTACGAACAGATGGAGGTGGTGAATATACTTCTAATGACTTCAATAAGTATTGTGCAGAAGAAGGAATAAAGTGTGATGGTAATTTTCCCTACACACCTCAACATAACGGCGTCGCTGAACGGAAAACAGGACAATACTTGACATGGCGAGAAGCATGCTAAAGGCCAAAAGGTATGCTAAATTATTTTTGGGGTGAAGCTATGTCATGCACTGTTTATTTGTTGAACAGGTCACCAATAAAGAGCGTTGATAATCTCACTCCTGAAGAGGCGTGGACTGGTTATAAGCCAAGTGTAAGACATCTCAAAGTGTTTTGGCTCCATTGCTTATGCTCATATTCCAGCAGAAAAAAGAAAAAAACTTGATGACATAGGCCAGAAGACTGTTTTTATTAGCTACAAGTCCGGAGGTTACAAACTCTACAACCTTGCTACAAAGAAGGTGATTGTAAGCAGAGATGTTATGTTTGCTGAAGAAGAAGCTTGGAATTGGGATCTAGAAGCACAAAATAATTCACGACGTACTGTCCTTGATATTCTTAAAGACGGTATCTCTGTTACAACTGAAGAAGTACCACTAGCCAATGCTCCTGAAGATCCAACCCCGCAAGTTCCATTAGAAGTTGAAAGACCGAGAAGAAATCGCCAACCATCAGTTCTCTTGAGCGATTATGAAGTAACTCCAGATGATGATGTTAATGCAGATGGAGATATAGTGCACTTTGCAATATTCACAAATTGTGAGCCAGTTATGTTTGAAGAGGCTATTCAAGATTCTAAGTGGATAAATGCAATGAAAGAAGAGATAAAAGGGACTGAGAAGAACGACACGTGGGAGCTTACTAATATTCCGCAAGGACATAAAGCAATCGATGTGAAGTGGGTTTTCAAGATAAAGATTAAGGCGAACGGCGAGGTTGAGCGGCATAAAGCAAGATTGGTGGCGAAAGGCTACGAGCAAAGACCTGGGTATGATTACCAATAGGTATTTTCCCTGTTGCTAGAATTAAAATTGTTAGACTAATAATTGCCTTGACTGCACAGAAGCATTGGAATATTCATCAGATGGACGTGAAGTCAACTTTTCTTAATGGGCCATTTGAAGAAGAAGTTTTCGTGAAGCAACGTCCTGGATTTGTGAATAAAGAGTGCGAGCATAGAGTATACAAGTTGAAGAAAGCCTTGTACGGGCTGAAGCAGGTGCCACAAGCATGGAACAAAAGAATTGATTTGACGAAGAATCCAGTCACTCATGGAAGGAGCAAATATATTCATACTCGTTACTACTTTTTACGAGACAGTGTTGAGAAGAACGAGATCGTGTTGATTTATTGCAAGTCTGAAGATCAAGTTGCGGACATCCTCACGAAGCCCTTGAAGTTTGAAGCATTTGTCAAGCTAAAGCACATGATGGGATTGAAGACTTTACAGAATTAGGATTAAGGGGGGATGTTGAAGTTAATCCTAATTCTAAAAGGATTTAAATTAGTTATCTTTAGGAATCATAATCACACTAGGATTTGAGTTTGTTATCTCTAGGAATTATAGTCATACTAGAATTCTATTATGAAACACTTTGTAAAGACTTTAAATAGGCATTCATGCATCCTTTTTTTTTGATAAGTAAGTAAACTTTTCATTTCCCAAAATTGCAAATGAGGTCCATACAATCCCTATACAAGTTTTAAGGATATAATCTGTAGCCTTCAAGAAAACACAGAAAAAAAAACACAAGACTTTACAAAAACTGTAAACAAGAAAAGGAGGTTGGAGTCTTCAGTCTGCATCAATAATCAACACTTTAGCTTTTGCACTTTTCCACAAACTCTGGAGCTATGAGCATGGCAGAGCACCATCGCCTGTTTTTGTGAGTGTCTCGGAGCTTTTGTATAGAACTACATTTGATTTTAATGTCAAAAATTGCCGAACTTATGCACTCCTCTAAACTGACCATCTTCTACTGAAAAATCATTAGATTTCTAGCTCTCCAAATATAGTAAATTGCTGCTGCAACCGCAACTTTTTTTACGTTAGCTACTGTCGAGCTTCCCCCGCATCTTGTTTTCATCCATGATAGAACTTCCATCCATTTATTTGGTAAATCATTCATGCATCCTTGTATCTAAGAGAAAAAAGAAAAAAAATAAAAGAGAGGCTGAGTACTATAGCCACAAGAACCGAGATATTAATTTTTTTATTTGCCGTTATTTGTTCCAACAACTATGAGCATAAAAGTAAACCTAAACTACAAAATAGAAATGCAAGAAAGTAAATCTATACTACAAAATAAAAATACAAGAAAATAACAAAAATAAAAAACTTGAAAGTAAAGCTACTCTACAAGTAGGGTGATAAACGATCGAATCGAATCGAATACTAATGTGTTAGTATTTGTATTTGTTAAAATTATTGAATTCGAATGTGAACTCTAATATTCATGTCTAGAGTTTTTCGAATTTGAACTCGAATACTTGGTATTTGATAAATATTCATGAATATTCACGAATACTTATCGAATATCAAAGTATATTTATTCCACTAAAGAATTTGATTTTCAAATAGTATTTAAATTCATAAATAAAAATTATTCCTTTATAATGCATGATGTATACATATTTAAATCAAAATTTTTATTAGAAAATAAATTTAAGATTATTTAAGTCTTAAACTTAGCACATAAAACTTAAGTAGAAATGGTTAGTGGGTTAAAACTATGACATCATATATGCAATAATACAAATAATAAGTGATCAAATTTTAAATGAATATTTGATAGACAAATAAATCGAATATACATCTAGTTAAATTTTATTAGTTAGTAAACTCAAATACTAAAAATATTTGTTTAGTGGTAAATGAACTACCAAATTGAATATGATCGAATAGTTACTCGAACAATTATCAAACTATTTATTAATTATTTGGTTCATTTCCACCTATCTACAAGGCATCGAATAAATCTAATCTACTAACATAAAAAGAAAAAAAAAGAAAATTCTAAAACATGAATATTTAAAGCAAGAAAATAAAAGAGAAAAAAGAAAATTTACATTGCAAGGGGTTGGCCCCTTGAAAGTAAATATTCATCTTCATCAATCAATAAAGAGAATTTTTTTGAATAGGTATTTTTTTTAATTGCAAACAAAATTTATAATTTTGATAGGTTTTCTCAATTAAGAGTAATTCTCCTCTCTAAATGGAGTTTTAGAAAAATTTCCCCTCAAACCCCTCACCCTCTACCCCTATTTATAGCTTACAATAATGAACAATAACCCTTGGATTTGGCTTAGGGAATAAGGATTAAATCTCAGCCATAAACTGATTCAGTTACGAACCAATCGGCTGACCAATCGATTGATTTGTAACCGAATTGCAATTTTTATTTACTTCTTGACCCGATTTCTTCTTGGTTCCTTAAACTTTTTTGGGCCTTTTCTTGTCTTCATATTGGGCTTCAATTAATGGTACAAAATAAAGGAATTTGACTCTTTTGGGCTCTTATTCATTAACTCTTCATTAGCCTATAAATTAAGATAAAATATATTATTAGTGATATATTTATTTAAATGAAATAGATAATGAGGATATAAAAATATAATAAAATGTGATGATCAGCTACCTTCTCCCTTCTCCCTCCTCATCCACCCTACCTCCCCCTCCTCCTCCTCCTCCTCCATCTCATTTCCAATCTCCTCCTCATTCAGCCATGTTCATTCTTTCTCCATATATCCTCCTCTCTCCTTCTCCACATCTCTCCCTTCTCATTTATTCTCCCTTCACTTTCATCTTCCTCCCCTCTTCTTCCACCTACCTTCCTTTCTTTCTCTTTTATCTTATCTCATCCTCCTCCCTCATCTTCCCCCATCTCAACTGTGGTTCGCACGGAGGAGGACAAAGGCGGAGGTGAGAGAGAAGGGAGAAGGATGTGTTAGGATGTAGTCTGTATAATATTTTTTGTTTGAGTAATAACAAACTCTCGTTTAGTACTAATATTAGTTTGAGATGATATAGTACATGTAAATACATATATAAGAAGTGTATAAGATGAATGACGAGAAAATCAGCTCAAAACTTGATTTTAGTCTTTCTATCATCAATGGTAGGCATTGACTATCAATGGTAAGAAGAGCTCATTGATGGTCAACATATTGCATCGATGATTTTGACACCAGAGATTTTCATATCATCGATGGGTTTCTCAACCATCAATGGGGCCTCAACACCATCGATGGTCGAGAGCCACTATCTATGGTAAACACTGCTAATTGTATATTTTTAGATTTAATCACAGTCGTTCGTCGTTTATAATATCTCCAATCTCCACAACGTTTAGGATATCTCTTTTCTAGCCTATTGGGAAATATATATCATTGAAAGAGAGAGGGAGAAGAGGAGAGCTCTAAGTTTTGATTTGTGAGAGATCAAGTTGATTTGACCCCCAGAGCCTCATTAAACTCTCACTCATCATGCACAACATCTCCGGATTGTTTCAGCGAGGAGAGTTGCCCTTAGATTGATCTTCTTCACCATTCTTCATCGAGCTATGTTTATATTATTTGAAGAACGGTTTGTTTTGTAAAAGGGCTGTAAAATCTTTCTTATATTCTGAGTTTTAATTGTATGTGTTGATTTTGCTTTAAACTTCTTTGACTGCGTACTCAAGCTGGTTTAAGTGAGGGTTAGGATTAGTTAGGGCTAGGAGTTACTCATTGTGGGAGTTAGATTAAACGATTGATTTCAGATAGATTTTAGGGTACGGTCTTGTAAGCCTACTGAATCGAGTTTGTGATTTAGGTGAACTCTTTGCATAGTGAGGAAGCCCCTTTGCAAGAAGGAAGAATGGACGTATGATTGTTATCTGAACTACTATAAAATATCGTGTGTTCCTAGTTGATTGCTCTTGGTGTTTGATTATATTGCTTTATATCGTTTATCGCTTTTATTTTATATGTTCCGATGCATATTTTGTGTTTTTTGGCGAAAAACGGTAGCAATACTATTCACCCATCTCTAGGCTTGCATCTCAGATCTAACAAGATGGAGATGAGTGGGGATAGTTAGAGTGGACGAGGAGGGAGAAGGAGAAGAGAGGAGGATATTTTTGGCATTTATCGTAAAAGTTGAACAAAATTGTCACGGGGTGGTTGATTGAAAGCTAAACACAATCATAAAGTGATTTTTGTATATAAAAAACTTAAATTGTGGTTTCTATCGATTTAGCCTATTTTAAAGATGGTTTTCATGAAAAACCCCAAAAAACACATAAATTTAACAGATATAACCAGATTACAATGTCACAAATAATGAATGAAAATTGCAATCAATCTCTTTACGCTTTCTATCGTCTCTATTTTTCCCTCTTTATATACTCTTCATAGGCTATCGTGATACTGCATAAATACTTGCATATTACAATTAGTAAATTAAGTTTTTTCGGAGTGTTATCCTCGTAGCCACATGTCAGAGGACATTATTAGCTCCCATGTGCCCTCACATTTGAGAGAAATTCCATAGTGACCCAATTCAGAATCACGGTGTTATATATGCATAATATACATAAATTAGGCTCCACAAAACAACAACATCCATATGCATGGAGAAACTAGCGTCTACATTTGGTCCGCTGCATTGGGGTTGTGTTTTGGCAATTTCAGAAAAATCAGTTTGGACTGTTTTTCTTTAGTTAAGCTAGAGTTAGTCCAGAGAAGGAGTGGTACAAAAATTAAAAAAAAAGTTTTAGGGCTCATAATTAGTTCAATTCTAGCTCAGCTCACATTTTACCAAATTAAGAATTATTTCTTAGGCCAAGATTGTATTGGCTGGAACTAGTTTTGTGGAGTTACCAAACACACCCTGATAATTTGACTATTATAGCAATTATCAAACTTTGACATTTTCTTGGGACATATGTCATGTTCTTCTTTACTTATTAAAGACTTTAAAGTTTGTTTAGACATGTGTTCCTTTCTTATTTCTCTGTATGTTTTACATATAGAGAGTTCTCTGAGAATATTTACAGAATCTCACAAATTGATTCTTTCAATACCATTTCAATTTAAGTTCTCAATATTCTCGTGAAATAGTGTATATGTTGTAATATTTTTTCCATGAGACCTCGGAGTGTTGTCATTATTTGTAACATAGATATACACGTGCTCCTTCCTTCTAGAGATAATGGAATCATATTTCTTAGGCTTATTTCTTAATGTGTTTTTAATATTGGATTATATTTCACATCTATAGTAGACTATATACTAAAAGAAATTTATGGATTGTGACATGGCAAATTCTGAGGGCTATGCCTCTTTACCTTCTATTTAATTATTTAATAAATAAATAATATTTTCTATCAATTCCTAAAAGCTACGTTCTAAAATCCAAGCTTTTACGTCCTAATTAAGCATGTCATGGAGAGCACTTAATTTCTTCACCAGGCAATTAATTGCTTATTTATATTATCCTTTATGCTTCTCTTTTCATATCCGTTCTCTCAACTATTCATCTTGCCCATTTAATAAAAACTTTGCAATTCCAAAAGTTAATGCGTCTCATGGACCCTCAAGGGAGAAATGCAAGGGTCTCTATCTGCGAAATATTTTTTTCCGATTGCATGTCATGATTCTTTTATTTTCTGTTCTCTCATCGAATATTTCCAAGTTTTAATGGCTTCATTATGCTCACCTATATTATTTTTGTTTTAAATTATTGATGTTCTCATCCAATTCTTTTGAGAAAATAACTTGGAAGGGTAAGAAGTCTAGGGACAACGAATTGCAAGGTGATTGACTATCATTTTTGTGTATTTACCTTTTTTTTGAAGGAAAAACAAGGGATTAAATCCCTGTTCATTAAGATTAAATCCAAAACAAAACAAGTAATTACGGATGAAGGACACCTGAAATGTATCCGCTGGAAATTAGAAAATCGATTTCTAAATATCGGGGATGTGTGACTTTCTTTCTTCCGACATCCGTGGATGAAGAGAGGTTTTGAGTCATTCACCGCGAGATATAAGGAGAAACCAAAGCCACCACACCATCGATGGTCGAGAGCCACTATCTATGGTAAACACTGCTAATTGTAGATTTTTAGATTTAATCACAGTCGTTCGTTATTTATAATATCTCCAATCTCTACAACGTTTAGGATATCTCTTTTCTGACCTA
Source organism: Asparagus setaceus (assembly GCA_012295165.1). NCBI lineage: Eukaryota > Viridiplantae > Streptophyta > Magnoliopsida > Asparagales > Asparagaceae > Asparagus > Asparagus setaceus. Next base: position 4,930,029 of record CM022704.1, on the reverse strand, counting down.
TTGGGAGATATATATCATTGAAAGAGAGAGGGAGAATAGGAGAGCTCTAAGTTTTGATTTGTGAGAGATCAAGTTGATTTGACCCCCAGAGCCTCATTAAACTCTCACTCATCACGCACAACATCTCCGAATCGTTTCAGCGAGGAGAGTTGCCCTTAGATTGATCTTCTTCACCGTTCTTCATCGAGCTATGTTTATATTATTTGAAGAACGGTTTGTTTAACAAAAGGGCTGTAAGATCTTTCTTATATTCTGAGTTTTAATTGTATGTGTTGATTTTGCTTTAAACTTCTTTGACGGCGTACTCAAGCTGGTTTAATTGAGGGTTAGTATTAGTTAGGGCTAGGAGTTACTCATTGTGGGAGTTAGATTAAACGATTGATTTCAGATAGATTTTAGGGTTCGGTCTTGTAAGCCTACTGAATCGGGTTTGTGATTTAGGTGAACTCTTTGCATAGTGAGAAAGCCCCTTTACGAGAAGGAAGAATGGACGTATGATTGTTATCTGAACCACTATAAAATCTCGTGTGTTTCTAGTTGATTGCTCTTGGTGTTTGATTATATTGCTTTATATCGTTTATCGCTTTTATTTTATATATTCAGATGCATATTTTGTGGTTTTTTGGCGAAAAATGGTAGCAATACTATTCACCCCTCTCTAGGCTTGCATCTCAGATCTAACAAGATGGAGATGGGTGGGGATAGTTAGAGTGGACGAGGAGGGAGAAGGAGAAGGGAGGAGGATATTTTTGGCATTTATCGTAAAAGTTGAACAGAAATTATCACGGGGTGGTTGATTGAAAGCTAAACACAATCATAAAGTGATTTATGTATATAAAAATCTTAAATTGTGGTTTCTATCGATTTAGCCTATTTTAAAGATGGTTTTCATGAAAACCCCAAAAACACATAAATTTAACAGATATAACCAGATTACAATGTCACGAATAATGAATGAAAATTGCAATATATCAATCTCTTTACACTTTCTATCGTCTCTATTTTTCCCTCTTTATATACTCTTCATAGGCTATCGTGGTACTGCATAAATACTTGCATATTACAATTAGTAAATTAAGTTTTTTCGGAGTGTTATCCTCGTAGCCACATGTCAGAGGACATTATTAGCTCCCATGTGCCCTCACATTTGAGAGAAATTCCATAGTGACCCAATTCAGAATCACGGTGTTATGCATAATATACATAAATTAGGCTCCACAAAACAACAACATCCATATGCATGGAGAAACTAGCGTCTACATTTGGTCCGCTGCATTGGGGTTGTGTTTTGGCAATTTCAGAAAAATCAGTTTGGACTGTTTTTCTTTAGTTAAGCTAGAGTTAGTCCAGAGAAGGAGTGGTACAAAAATTAAAAAAAAAGTTTTAGGGCTCATAATTAGTTCAATTCTAGCTCAGCTCACATTTTACCAAATTAAGAATTATTTCTTAGGCCAAGATTGTATTGGCTGGAACTAGTTTTGTGGAGTTACCAAACACACCCTGATAATTTGACTATTATAGCAATTATCAAACTTTGACATTTTTACTGGGACATATGTCATGTTCTTCTTTACTTATTAAAGACTTTAAAGTTTCTGTTTAGACATGTGTTCCTTTCTTATTTCTCTCTGATGTTTTACATATAGAGAGAGTTCTCTAGAATATTTACACCGAATCTCACAAATTGATTCTTTCAATACCATTTCAATTTAAGTTCTCAATATTCTCGACGAAATAGTGTATATGTTGTAATATTTTTTTCCATGAGACCTTGAGAGTGTTGTCATTATTTGTAACATAGATATACACGTGCTCCTTCCTTCTAGAGATAATGGAATCATATTTCTTAGGCTTATTTCTTAATGTGTTTTTAATATTGGATTATATTTCACATCTATAGTAGACTATATACTAAAAGAAATTTATGGATTGTGACATGGCAAATTCTGAGGGCTATGCCTCTTTACCTTCTATTTAATTATTTAATAAATAAATAATATTTTCTATCAATTCCTAAAAGCTACGTTCTAAAATCCAAGCTTTTACGTCCTAATTAAGCATGTCATGGAGAGCACTTAATTTCTTCACCAGGCAATTAATTGCTTATTTATATTATCCTTTATGCTTCTCTTTTCATATCCGTTCTCTCAACTATTCATCTTGCCCATTTAATAAAAACTTTGCAATTCCAAAAAGTTAATGCGTCTCATGGACCCTCAAGGGAGAAATGCAAGGGTCTCTATCTGCGAAATATTTTTTTCCGATTGCATGTCATGATTCTTTTATTTTCTGTTCTCTCATCGAATATTTCCAAGTTTTAATGGCTTCATTATGCTCACCTATATTATTTTTGTTTTAAATTATTGATGTTCTCATCCAATTCTTTTGAGAAAATAACTTGGAAGGGTAAGAAGTCTAGGGACAACGAATTGCAAGGTGATTGACTATCATTTTTTTGTGTATTTACCTTTTTTTTTTTGAAGGAAAAACAAGGGATTAAATCCCTGTTCATTAAGATTAAATCCAAAAACAAAACAAGTAATTACAGATGAAGGACACGAAATGTATCCCGAAACTGGAAATTAGAAAATCAGATTTCTAAATATCAGGGATGTGTGACTTTCTTTCTTCCAGACATCCACGTGGATGAAGAGAGGGTCTTGCCGTCATTCACCGCTAACGCAGATATAAGGAGAAACCAAAGCCAGCCACACATATAATAATCAGAAATTTTATTTTCTAAAACCCAGGCAAAAGAAAACCAGAAATTCTAACATTTGCTGTTTACATATACAAGAAACAAAAGAAAGTATCTGAGATATCTCCATAGACAGACATAAAACGGTTTCGCCTTCATCCACTGATAATGTGAAGTGGTTTTGCTTCAAGGCTCCTTGATACACTGGTTGCTGCGGCTCCACTTGAAGAACCTGTCCATTCATATATAAAGAAAATGGAAGAGTTGATGAGAGTCTTGTAAGAGAATGCAATTTGATCAAAAATGAGTTTATTCCTTGCATTCCAGAAATTCCAGCACACTGCAGAGAAAATTGCAAGACATAACAATCCCTGAGATCCTTTCAGGGACTCTAATTGAAGAAGAACCCATTCAAAGGTAACTGCCTCGCGAAGTGTTGGACAATGATTCATGAAATGAGTCCAAACCCGCTGAGCTAGAGGACAATGCAGAAAAAGATGATCTCTAGTTTCCAAATATAGACTACAAAAGGAGCATGAGTCATCACCCACCCATCCTTTTTTTCAAAAGATTAGCCTTGGTGTGGAGACGATCCTTCGAAAGCAACCAAATAAAAAATTTGACCTTGCTAGGAAGAATAGAATTCCATACTAGCTTACGTGTCTATAACTGATTGACCTTTGTCAGTATATCTCCATGGGAAAAGTTACTATAAGGGTCTGTTTGTTTATTTCCCTAAAAGCTAAGAAAATGAAATGAAAATAAAGAAATAGATGTGGGGTCCACATTTATCAATTTTAAGCCCATTTCACAACATTTTGGGAGGAAATGAGTTTTGCCTCTTTTGGGGCCCACATACACTATTACTAGTCACATGGGTGAGGCTCACATATAATACATTTCTTTATTTTCTTCTCTCAACCAAAGCAAAGAAATCAAAATTGGGAAGAAATGAGACAAGCCCACATCATTTCTTACATTTCCTCATATATTTTTTGCTAACAAACAGACCCTAAATCTAATGTGGTTTAGACTTTAGATGGTAGAGAGACAAAATGTGGCTTTATAAACTAATGTGCATTTAACATATATTGCTATCTCCATTGAGCCAACACACTCGACGCCAGTGCACCCATATTACAGTTGTATAAATATAACTTATATCTACTTAGCATGATCATTAAATTATATATGTTTAACGTATTACTATAAATTATCTTGATTGTTAGAAAATATTATTCTTTTTAAAGAATATAGTTAACGTTCTTTTATAGCACAACTTTTAGTAAAATCAAACAATAATTATCAAAATAATAACATAATAATATTCTAAATGCAACAATATTATAATTTCCGTGCATCGCATGGGTATAAGACTAGTTTTAGGAGAATATTTGAATAGATGTACAGTTAATGCATATTTGCAAACTATTATAAGATCACCAAATTATGAAGTAATTTCCACAATTGTTTTAACATAAATTACAATTTCCGTCACTCAATGAGTTCAAGATGGGTGAGAGGGAAGAACTAACCGTTGGAGGAGAACAAATAACTAATGGGTATGAATTTTAAACTGGTTTGGAGTTTAAACGGATTTGAAGAAACAAATATTGGCAGGAAGTATGTTAAGCATAAAGGTAAAGCTGGTAATCCATGACAAAATGTTAAGTAAAGAACAAGGGTTTTTGATATTAGTCTCTTACATCATCATTATTTTGTATTAGTCCTCCAGATCTTCGTATTTTGATATTAGTCTCTCACATGTGTTGATATATTTGTTCTGCTAGTTTTAATGTTGAAATCCCTCAACTATGGTTAGATTTAGACTACCCATGAGTGATTAATTACCAAAACAACTCCGAATAAAATAAAAATTCCCACCCAACAAGAAAATCCCTCCTAGTTTGTGCTCTCTTTGGTGAAAAGCTAGTGAGGAAATGAGTTTACAGATAATGGATCGGTGAATAACAGATGTGAAACGGGTTCGTGTTTGGGGCTCTTTCAGATTTAAGTTTAAAAGATTTGTGGGTTTGAGTATTAGGTCCGAGGAGTATAACTATCAATTAAAGAAAAGTTAAACATAACGAAATATTCTCGGTAGAACCCCAACTAATCGAGAGACTAATATCAAATATGAAGATTTAGGGTCTAATATCAAAATGATGATGATGTAAGGGGCTAATATCTAAAACAAACCTAAGAATAAATATTTCTGTCGAATCAAAGGGTAGCAAAATGGAGACATTAATTTGCAATAACTTATATGGTTTTTATATTAGTTCCTTAAATCTTTCATATTCGAAAGTAATCCCTCAAATCATTGAAACTGCTATTAGGTTTGTATTTTGAAATTTATCCCTCAAATCATAGAAATTGTATTAGGTCCTTCAATTCTTGAATTATTTTTAATTAGGCCCTCCAATCAAGAGTACAACTAGCAATTAGAGGGATTAATTTGAAATAACTTATGAGAACTCAAGGCGATAGTACATAACAATATATTTTACTTGGTAATCCCTCCAAGCTACTTCTCCTCTTGATTGGAGGGACTAATTTGGTAGTAACTTAAGAATCGAGGGACCTCATTACAATTTCAATGATTTGAGGGACTAATTTCAAAATAGTTTAAGATTTGAGGGACCTGATAGTAATTTCCATGCTTTGAGGGCCTAATTTCAAAATATGAAAGATTTAATAACATCAGAAAAAACCAACTTATAATAATTGAGGATCTAATAGCAACTCCAATGGGTTAAAATACCAAATTGGCATATAAAGCGACAACACTTTACGACTTCGGCACACAAATTGATGGCGGCGACACTTTGGCATAAAAGTAACAAAGTTGGGATAATTGGTAAACTCCACTCACTTTTTAGTTTACCCCAAAGTCCTGAAATTCGTAAATAAACTCCACTCACTCTTCCCTCCCTCATCTCTCATATCTCACTCTCATCTCTTCATTTCCCTCTTTCTCCAAACTCACCTCTCTTCTCAACTTCTCTATCTTTTCTCTCCTCTCTCTCCTCTCCTCCATTCCCTCCCCGCTTTAAATAGAATGCTTTCATATTGAGTCTGAGAGATAAAGAGGAGAAGAAGGTTGGGTTTGATGACCGGAGGGTGGAGATAGAGTGCAGAGCAAGGGGAAGGAGAGGAGAGTTGGAATTTTTATAAACCTGTAAATATGGGAGATTTGAAGGGTGTATAGTAAAAATTCCATAATTTCCGTAACTCGTCGCCGGCTATTGGAGTTTAGCCTAATTGTCTTAAATTTTGTCACTTTTTATGCCAAAATATCGCCGAAGTTTGATAAAATATTGTCAATTTGCATGCAAATTTATTTCAATGATTTGAGTCACGGCACCTAATAGCCAATCCACAACTTTGTAACAAAAACCCGCACCTCCTTTCTCCGACAAAAATTAAAAAAAATTGAAGTGGAGTTTTCGCGCGCTCCTCGGCCATGAATCCGCGTCCAATCTCAACTCTTCATGCTAACCCTAACCCTAACCCTAAAATGGCGACCACCACAAAACCGAGATCCACCTCATCATCGTCATCATCTCCTCCCCCCAAAATCAATGGCGTATCGCCGGCGGCACGCGCCCCAGCGATCGCTAACCTTCGTCGACGACGCTCGCTCCTCCGCCGCCTTCGAATCCGATGACTCCTCGTCTCTCCCCTCCCCTCTGCTCGCCGCCCGCGCCATTCGCGCCTCCGCCGCCCACCGCGACGCCTCCTCCGTCTCCTCCGCCTACGACGAGCCCCTCGCCGGAGCTGGCAGTAGAAACCCTAAGCATCTCACGAGATCCTCCACCTACGCCGCTCCCCAGGTTCGTGTAATTTTTTCTTGTAATCGTAATTTTGGAAATTTCCTCTCTTTTTATGCAAAAGAAGTATTCTTGACTAAAATAATTTGGGAATTAGGAGAGGGATTTGGTAAAATTTGTCGATTACGAGGGTTTTAGGTTGCGTTTGGTTCCATGAAGTCGGAGACTAGTGTAGTTTCAATTGTATGAAGGGGAAAAAAAAGATATTTGGTTACTCATAGATGGAACTGGTGACATCTCGATAGTGAAGTTCAAATCTTGCAGTAAAGATTGTTGTAACAGCATCTTGAGAATGATTTGGATGACAGAAACAGGTTTTTTTTTAATAAGGTCAGGCAATTGCGGAATATATAGAGCATTTGTGAACGTGAATTGAGCTGAGCTTGCGTTGAGCTTGATTTATTCTTAAATCAGCATTTGTTGCTACATTCGCGCATATTAATTCAAAAATATCCTCGCACATTACAGATGGAGAAATTCAAATCTACGGCTTCCCTCAAGGAGAAAATGGTGACCCCATCTGAGCAAAAATTCACTTGGTGTTGGATTTATTGCTTGCATTTAGTTATGTATACGAGTTAATAAGGTTGATGTGAGTGTTTGATATGTGATCGGAGCACAAATTCTAATAGGTTTAACCTTCTAAGATATAACGTGATTCGAAACTATTATTACTGTCATGGTTTAAGTTCCTTGCTTCATGGTGCATTCAGATAAGCTAGTAGCTGCGATTATGTTGCTTGGAAGGTGCTATAGTTGCTTCTGGGCAATATTAGGCATGCAGTTTTTGCAATATTGAAAAGGTTTTAATTATGAATGTGGTACAAAATTTGCATCTAATATGGACCTGGTAATACAAGATACATCAAACAATGTCCGTGTCTACTGCTCCAGGATTCAAGCATAATTAATATGCAATCTAGAAATGCAACGGGCTGGAAATTGCTTATGAGAAACTAGATGCTGGTGCTGTTTGATATTTTTCCTGAATTCGGTTAGAAAATGTGGACAGAGTTAATATTTAATAACATATTGCAAATAAATTGTGATATGTATGCTTTTTAGAGATAGACTTAGATTCGAGACTTTTTGGAGCAAAATCTTGCTAGTTGAAACTGGATGCTGGGACATCATATGTTTATAATTTCACCTTTTCTGGTTGCAATTCGACACTGGAATGGTATTTAATTTTTTAAAACCTTTTCTGCAGAAATTCTTTTAATTGTATTGCATAGAAATATGACAGCTGTATGTCCTTTTTATAAGGGGTTTTAGATATTAGTCCCTTAAATCTTCAGTAATTGCATATTAGTCTCTCAAATCTTGGAAATTGCATATTAATCCCTCAACTCCTATATGGTCTTGCATAATGGTTCTTCTAATTAACATATGTTAGATTTGAGGGAAATATTCCGTTAAATCTAACTGTTGGAGGCAAATTGACTGTTTTACCCTCTATTATGTTCCCAAACTCAATTCTTTATGAGTTTAAACCCAGTTCCCACTTGAGTTCTTCTTATAAAAATCCAAACCCACTTGAGTTCTTCTCCAATGGTTAGAAAAGAACCCTAGCCGAAAGTTGAGCTTCACAAGGTTTGAAACATTAGAGAGAGGGGTAGTTTGGTGATTACAGATGTTGGGTTAGGAGTTAACCCAACCTTGGTTAGGTTTTTTAACTGAAAAACAAATAGGGGAAACATTTTGCAAGACCCTATAGGATTTAAGGGACTAATATGCAATTTTCAAGATTTGAAGGACTAATATGCAATTGAAGATTTAAGGGACTAATATCTAAAAAGTGTTTTTTATAATTATTTGATGTTGGTATCAAATGTATGAATTATATTGGAGAATGAGAAAGAAAGCAGTGCAAGGATATAAAATGATCTGAAATATGTTTTAGGTGCTGTGAATTTTCTTTCTTATCTTATTATCTGAGCCTTGTGAAGAACTAATGCTGAACAAGGTTTTTCAGATAAAAAATACATTCATAGTTCTCCTAATCTTCTTCCTTATCTTGTTATTGAGCCTGATGTTTCAAGAATAATCTATCTAAGAAGTTCGCAACTTAAATCAATTCAGGATTTTGAAGTGGTAAGGCACTGGTTTATGTGTATATAATGCAGAATAGTCTATAACTTTGTTGTGTGCATCTGTTTTCTTAACTTGTGGGCCTAGCTTTTTGTGGTGTTCAACTTCTTTGTCTACACATCTAGGTTTTCATGCTTAGCTTTTGCCTTGTAATAAGCTTGAGACTCATACAGCAGGATGCTGTGACCTATGATTGCACATCAATGAAAAGTTTGGATGAGGCTAAGGATGGTTTCTGGGGGCTTTTGGCTAGAAAAGCTAAATCAATTCTTGAAGATGATAATGCTGCCCAGGAATTTGAAGACAATGGTCGGAGCCATCCACATGGATTCAGTACATCAGCACACAGTCAGGTGAGTGGCAATTCTACATCTGATAGCAGGTATTAGATTGTTTTTCTTTCTTGAAAGGGCCATTTTTCATAAGCTGATTATTTGCAGAGAACATTTGCCACCAATAAAGGAGCATATTTGCGAACAGATTGTTTCATTTTTTTTCCTTCACCTAAGCTGGGTCGAAATATAACAGAAAAACCTGTTTTAACAGAATTTTAGTTTATTAGTGGCACTTTCCCTAATGTTGTAGCCTGGTAACTTTAACCCCATTCTGTTCACTAGATTTTATGTCTCCGCTTATATGTTGCTTATATGTGATTATTCTCTTTGCAGTTCAATCAACTTGATAGTTTCCAGCAACCAGAAAACTCGTCGCCTAAGAGTGGTTTAGAGTTTGCTTCTTCCCTCCAACACATTGGGGGCACAATAAAAAATGCTCTTGAAGTAAGTTTTTGTGGGATCTGTTTGCAGTATGTAATCTTTTAAGCTTGTAAAGGATAGATACTGTCTATTGTTTTCAATCTATTATTTTACCACAGATTTCCATTCAAAATGGTTCCTTCCATTAATTTTGTTGTTTTTTCACTTCTTTAGGAGGGTCTGACAATTGTGGAGAACAGGACATCTGGCATCATCCAAGAAACACGAAACCTGCAAATTAGGAGAAAGAGTGGAAGTTTCAGTGTCGGAATCAGCCTGCAGATCTTTCATCTTCAAACCATCTCTATCCAAATCCAAATGAGCATGAAAATCAACTGAAGTCATCTCTCACGTAAGGTGGCAAATGTATATCATTGGGTTACATAGATATACTGATTGCAAGTCTTAGCTTTTATTGTTCCTAATATTCACTTATCATGCCCTTCAGTTTTCATACTTGATATTTGTGTTGCTTAGAGTATAGTTCTTTTGATATGTTTCATGTACACATGTTCTATCTAATTCTTAAATATCTATTTCTTAAAATTTGTTGCATATCATGTCTTCTCCATGTCACTGTATCTGTGTCCATCCAACAGTCTTTCAGGATATAATAATCTTTAGAAATTAAGAAACTTCAGATTCCTATAACCAGAAATGAACTATATATTGATTGAAACATTAAAATGTCAGGAGTCAATTGTCGAGGTAATTGGAGAAGTTTTCTTTGCCTGTATCTGGCTGTATATTAACTAATTGACCTTTTCGCTCAGACTTAGGAAAGAAATCAAAATTGGGAAGAAATGAGACAAGCCCACATCATTTCTTACATTTCCTCATATATTTTTGCAAACAAACAGACCCTAAATCTAATGTGGTTTAGACTTTAGATGGTAGAGAGACAAAATGTGGCTTTATAAACTAATGTGCATTTAACATATATTGCTATCTCCATTGAGCCAACACACTCGATGCCAGTGCACCCATATTACAGTTGTATAAATATAACTTATATCTACTTAGCATGATCATTAAATTATATATGTTTAACGTATTACTATAAATTATCTTGATTGTTAGAAAATATTATTCTTTTTAAAGAATATAGTTAATGTTCTTTTATAGCACAACTTTTAGTAAAATCAAACAATAATTATCAAAATAATAACATAATAATATTCTAAATGCAACAATATTATAATTTCCGTGCATCGCATGGGTATAAGACTAGTTTTAGGAGAATATTTGAATAGATGTACAGTTAATGCATATTTGCAAACTATTATAAGATCACCAAATTATGAAGTAATTTCCACAATTTTTTAACATAAATTACAATTTCCCTCACTCAATGAGTTCAAGATGGGTGAGAGGGAAGAACTAACCGTTGGAGGAGAACAAATAACCAATGGGTATGAATTTTAAACTGGTTTGGAGTTTAAACGGATTTGAAGAAACAAATATTGGCAGGAAGTATGTTAAGCATAAAGGTAAAGCTGGTAATCCATGACAAAATGTTAAGTAAAGAACAAGGGTTTTTGATATTAGTCTCTTACATCATCATTATTTTGTATTAGTCCTCCAGATCTTCGTATTTTGATATTAGTCTCTCACATGTGTTGATATATTTGTTCTGCTAGTTTTAATGTTGAAATCCCTCAACTATGGTTAGATTTAGACTACCCATGAGTGATTAATTACCAAAACAACCCCCCCTCCCCCCCCGAATAAAATAAAAAATTCCCCACCCAACAAGAAAATCCCCTCTCCTAGTTTGTGCTCTCTTTGGCTGAAAAGCTAGTGAGGAAATGAGTTTACAGATAATGGATCGTTGGTGAATAACAGATGTGAAACGGGTTCGTGTTTGGGGCTCTTTTCAGATTTAAGTTTAAAAGATTTGTGGGTTTGAGTATTAGGTCTGAGGAGTATAACTATCAATTAAAGAAAAAGTTAAACATAACGAAATATTCTGCAGTAGTTTTAACCCCAACTAATCAGAGAGACTAATATCAAATATGAAGATTTAGGGTCTAATATCAAAATGATGATGATGTAAGGGGCTAATATCTAAAACAAACCTAAGAATAAATATTTCTGTCGAATCAAAGGGTAGCAAAATGGAGACATTAATTTGCAATAACTTATATGGTTTTTATATTAGTTCCTTAAATCTTTCATATTCTGAAAGTAATCCCTCAAATCATTGAAACTGCTATTAGGTTGGTATTTTGAAATTTATCCCTCAAATCATAGAAATTGTATTAGGTCCTTCAATTCTTGAATTATTTTTTAATTAGGCCCTCCAATCAAGAGTACAACTAGCAATTAGAGGGATTAATTTGAAATAACTTATGAGAACTGGGCGACGCGATAGTACATAACAATATATTTTACTTGGTAATCCCTCCAAGCGCTACTTCTCCTCTTGATTGGAGGGACTAATTTGGTAGTAACTTAAGAATCGAGGGACCTCATTACAATTTCAATGATTTGAGGGACTAATTTCAAAATAGTTTAAGATTTGAGGGACCTGATAGTAATTTCCATGCTTTGAGGGCCTAATTTCAAAATATGAAAGATTTAAGCGGCTAACATCAGGAAAAAAAACCCAACTTATAATAATTGAGGGATCTAATAGCAACTCCAATGGGTTAAAATACCAAATTGGCATATAAAGCGACAACACTTTACGACTTCGGCACACAAATTGATGGCGGCGACACTTTGGCATAAAAAGTAACAAAGTTGGGATAATTGGTAAACTCCACTCACTCTTTTTAGTTTACCCCCAAAGTCCTGAAATTCGTAAATAAACTCCACTCACTCTTCCCCTCCCTCATCTCTCATATCTCACTCTCATCTCTTCATTTCCCTCTTTCTCCAAACTCACCTCTCTTCTCAACTTCTCTATCTTTTCTTCTCCTCCCTCTCTCTCTCCTCTCCTCCATTCCCTCCCCCGCTTTAAATAGAATGCTTTCATATTGAGTCTGAGAGATAAAGAGGAGAAGAAGGTTGGGTTTTTGATGACCGGAGGGTGGAGATAGAGTGTGCAGAGCAAGGGGGAAGGAGAGCGGGAGAGTTGGAATTTTTATAAACCTGTAAATATGGGAGATTTGAAGGGTGTATAGTAAAAAATTCCATAATTTCCGTAACTCGTCGCCGGCTATTGGAGTTTAGCCTAATTGTCTTAAATTTGTCACTTTTTATGCCAAAATATCGCCGAAGTTTGATAAAATATTGTCAATTTGCATGCAAATTTATTTCAATGATTTGAGTCACGGCACCTAATAGCCAATCCACAACTTTGTAACAAAAAACCCGCACCTCCTTTCTCCGACAAAAATTAATAAAAAAAATTGAAGTGGAGTTTTCCGCGCGCTCCTCGGCCATGAATCCGCGTCCAATCTCAACTCTTCATGCTAACCCTAACCCTAACCCTAAAATGGCGACCACCACAAAACCGAGATCCACCTCATCATCGTCATCATCTCCTCCCCCCAAAATCAATGGCGTATCGCCGGCGGCACGCGCCCCAGCGATCGCTAACCTTCGTCGACGACGCTCGCTCCTCCGCCGCCTTCGAATCCGATGACTCCTCGTCTCTCCCCTCCCCTCTGCTCGCCGCCCGCGCCATTCGCGCCTCCGCCGCCCACCGCGACGCCTCCTCCGTCTCCTCCGCCTACGACGAGCCCCTCGCCGGAGCTGGCAGTAGAAACCCTAAGCATCTCACGAGATCCTCCACCTACGCCGCTCACCAGGTTCGTGTAGTTCTTTCTTGTAATCGTAATTTTGGAAATTTCCTCTCTTTTTATGCAAAAGAAGTATTCTTGACTAAAATAATTTGGGAATTAGGAGAGGGATTTGGTAAAATTTGTCGACTACGGGGGTTTTAGGTTGCGTTTGGTTCCATGAAGTTGGAGACTACTGTAGTTTCAATTTTATGAAGGGAAAAAAAGATATTTGGTTACTCATAGATGGAACTGGTGACATCTCAATGATGAAGTTCAAATCTTGCAGTAAAGATTGTTGTGACAGCATCTTGAGAATGATTTGGATGAGAGGAACAGGGTTGTTTTTTTTAATAAGGTCAGGCAATTGCGGAATATATAGAGCATTTGCGAACGTGAATTGAGCTGAGCTTGCGTTGAGCTTGATTTATTCTTAAATCAGCACTTGTTGCTACATTCCCGCATATTAATTCAAAAATCTCCTCGCACATTACAGATGGAGAAATTCAAATCTACGGCTTCCCTCAAGGAGAAATGGTGACCCCATCTGAGCAAAAATTCACTTGGTGTTGGATTTATTGCTTGCATTTAGTTATGTATACGAGCTAATAAGGTTGATGTGAGTGTTTAATATGTGATTGGAGCACAAATTCTAATAGGTATAACATGATTCGAAACTATTATTACTGTCATGGTTTAAGTTCCTTGCTTCATGGTGCATTCAGATAAGCTAGTAGCTGCGATTATGTTGCTTGGAAGGTGCTATACTTGCTTCTGGGCAATATTAGGCATGCAGTTTTTGCAATATTGAAAAGGTTTTAATTATGAATGTGGTACAAAATTTGTATATAATATGGATGTGGCAATACAAGATACATCAAACAATGTCCGTGTCTACTGCTCCAGGATTCAAGCATAATTAATATGAAATCTAGAAATGCAACGGGCTGGAAATTGCTTATTAGAAACTAGATGCTGGTGCTGTTTGATATTTTTCCTGAATTCGGTTAGAAAATGTGGACAGAGTTAATATTTAATAACATATTGCAAATAAATTGTGATATGTATGCTTTTTTGAGATAGACTTAGATTCGAGACTTTTTGGAGCAAAATCTTGCTAGTTGAAACTAGATGCTGGGACATCATATGTTTATAATTTTACCTTTTCTGGTTGCAATTCGACACTGGGATGGTATTTAATTTTTTTTTAGCCTTTTCTGCAGAAATTCTTTTAATTATATTGCATAGAAATATGACAGATGTATGTTCTTTTTATAAGGGATTTTAGATACTAGTCCCTTAAATCTTCAGTAATTGCATATTAGTCTCTCAAATCTTGGAAATTGCATATTAATCCCTCAACTCCTCTATGGTCTTGCATAATGGTTCTTCTAATTAACAGATGTTAGATTTGAGGGAAATATTCCGTTAAATCTAACTGTTGGAGGCAAATTGACTGTTTTACCCCTCTATTATGTTCCCAAACTCAATTCTTTATGAGTTTAAACCCAGTTCCCGCTTGAGTTCTTCTTATAAAAATCCAAACCCACTTGAGTTCTTCTCCAATGGTTAGAAAAGAACCCTAGCCGAAAGTTGAGCTTCAACAAGGTTTGAAACATTAGAGAGAGGGGTAGTTTGGTGATTACAGATGTTGGGTTAGGAGTTAACCCAACCTTGGTTAGGTTTTTAACTGAAAACAAATAGGGGAAACATTTTGCAAGACCCTATAGGATTTAAGGGACTAATATGCAATTTTCAAGATTTGAAGGACTAATATGCAATTGAAGATTTAAGGGACTAATATCTAAAAGTGTTTTTATAATTATTTGATGTTGGTATCAAATGTATGAATTATATTGGAGAATGAGAAAGAAAGCAGTGCAAGGATATAAAATGATCTGAAATATGTTTTAGGTGCTGTGAATTTTCTTTCTTATCTTATTATCTGAGCCTTGTGAAGAACTAATGCTGAACAAGGTTTTCAGATAAAAAATACATTCATAGTTCTCCTAATCTTCTTCCTTATCTTGTTATTGAGCCTGATGTTTCAAGAACAATCTATCTAAGAAGTTCGCAACTTAAATCAATTCAGGATTTTGAAGTGGTAAGGCACTGGTTTATGTGTATATAATGCAGAATAGTCTATAACTTTGTTGTGTGCATCTGTTTTCTTAACTTGTGGGCCTAGCTTTTTGTGGTGTTCAACTTCTTTGTCTACACATCTAGGTTTTCATGCTTAGCTTTTGCCTTGTAATAAGCTTGAGACTCATACAGCAGGATGCTGTGACCTATGATTGCACATCAATGAAAAGTTTGGATGAGGCTAAGGATGGTTTCTGGGGGCTTTTGGCTAGAAAAGCTAAATCAATTCTTGAAGATGATAATGCTGCCCAGGAATTTGAAGACAATGGTCGGAGCCATCCACATGGATTCAGTACATCAGCACACAGTCAGGTGAGTGGCAATTCTACATCTGATAGCAGGTATTAGATTGTTTTTCTTTCTTGAAAGGGCCATTTTTCATAAGCTGATTATTTGCAGAGAACATTTGCCACCAATAAAGGAGCATATTTGCGAACAGATTGTTTCTTTTTTTTTTCCTTCACCTAAGCTGGGTCGAAATATAACAGAAAAACCTATTTTAACAGAATTTTATTTTATTAGTGGCACTTTCCCTAATGTTGTAGCCTGATAACTTTAACCCCATTTTGTTCACTAGATTTTATGTCTCCGCTTATATGTTGCTTATATGTGATTATTCTCTTTGCAGTTCAATCAACTTGATAGTTTCCAGCAACCAGAAAACTCGTCGCCTAAGAGTGGTTTAGAGTTTGCTTCTTCCCTCCAACACATTGGGGGCACAATAAAAAATGCTCTTGAAGTAAGTTTTTGTGGGATCTGTTTGCAGTATGTAATCTTTTAAGCTTGTAAAGGATAGATACTGTCTATTGTTTTCAATCTATTATTTTACCATAGATTTCCATTCAAAATGGTTCCTTCCATTAATTTTGTTGCTTTTTCACTTCTTTAGGAGGGTCTGACAATTGTGGAGAACAGGACATCTGACATCATCCAAGAAACACGAAACCTGCAAATTAGGAGAAAGAGTGGAAGTTTCAGTGTGCGGAATCAGCCTGCAGATCTTTCATCTTCAAACCATCTCTATCCAAATCCAAATGAGCATGAAAATCAACTGAAGTCATCTCGCGACGTAAGGTGGCAAATGTATATCATTGGGTTACATAGATATACTGATTGCAAGTCTTAGCTTTTATTGTTCCGTTAATATTCACTTATCATGCTCCCTTCAGTTTTCATACTTGATATTTGTGTTGCTTAGAGTATAGTTCTTTTGATATGTTTCATGTACACATGTTCTATCTAATTCTTAAATATCTATTTCTTAAAATTTGTTGCATATCATGTCTTCTCCATGTCACTGTATCTGTGTCCATCCAACAGTCTTTCAGGATATAATAATCTTTAGAAATTAAAAACTTCAGATTCCTATAACCAGAAATGAACTATATATTGATTGAAACATTAAAATGTCAGGAGTCAATTGTCGAGGTAATTGGAGAAGTTTTCTTTGCCTGTATCTGGCTGTATATTAACTAATTGACCTTTTCGTTCAGACTTAGGAAAGACCTATTGTTTATCAAAACTCAGAGGTAAGAAATATCCTAGGCGTAGGAGTCAAAGCTCATTTCCTTCTTAGTCGTACACTATTTGAAAAATGGTGCAAATAAAACCAAAACATTCATCTATCTTCATGTACACTAAACTTATTGACATGTCAAACATGGTGCATTTGTTTTGATCCCCTGAAACTCGACAAAGTACTGATGTGGAAATATGTTTGTAATCATGTCTAGAAGAAAAGAATGGAAGCTATTTTAGACCAAATTGGGAATGAATAATGTTTATCATATTGAGCTGGTAAGCACACTGATTCTTTCATTAGTATGCTCTTCCTGGTTGGGAAAAGTTGAAGTGGGTGGTTTTGTGCAAGATTATCAGAGTCCATTCTTATATCTAACTAACCTATGTTCCGTTCTCTGGGGAAAAAAATGAGAAGAGAAAGTAATCTATCATGATAGATATATAGACCTGCTCAAAAGATTATTCTATCAAAGCAGTTTTTTAAATAAAAAAATGGTATCCATTGTGCACCGGACTTATTTCCTGCAATACAGCTCTATGAAATAATTATATGGTATATGAATCATGATTTTCTTGTGATTTATAGGTTGCAAATGCAATGGCTGCAAAGGCCAAGCTTCTTTTGCGGGAACTAAAACAGTCAAAGCTGACCTGGCTTTTTCAAAGGAGCGATGTGCGCAGCTTGAAGAGGAAAACAAGCTATTGAGAGAGAGTCGTGACAAGGGTGTTAGTATTGAAGATGATGATTTGGTACAACTCCTCTTCTAATAATGAATGAAATTATGGTCTTTGAGTTTTTTTTTTCCGGACTTCAAAATCGACAAAAATAAAGGATATATATGATCTAAGAACCTCTGTTCAGCTACAACAATAAATAAATAAATAAATAAAATAAAAAAAGCCTTTAATCCCAAATTTTGGGGTTGGCTACTGGAATCTTACTTTCCATCTAGTTTTGTTGATAGGTATCTCCACTAATTTAATCATTATTATATCCTTCTTAACGGCTGCTAAGTTCTCTTAAGCCTACCTCTAACCCTCCTTCTCTATTAATTATTATCTTATCACTTCTGCTAATTGCTGTATTTAAAAATTATATTTGTTGTGCTACTTATGCATATTTCTTGAAATTGCATTCAGGCATTCTACAACATTGATGAGTTATTGCATAGTAGGGCTGTCATGGATTATTAAAAAAAATGTATACAAATATTATTGTGTGTTATTGTATGATATATTAGCTAGTGTTAACACTTGACATAACCCCAGAATATAACCCCAGAATATTAATGTGACCTCATAACATTGCTTTACACACCATGACACCTATTCCTTTATTCTGTTAAAAGTGCCTCTTTGATGCAGATACGATTCCAATTAGAAACGCTACTGGAAGAGAAGGCTAGGTTGGCACACGAAAACTTCATCTATGCAAGAGAAAATAGGTTCTTAAGGGAGATTGTGGAGTTTCATCAGCTCACGATGCAAGATGTTGTCTATGTTAATGAAGGCATCGACGAGATCCAAGAAGTCAACCCCCTCAAGATACAGCCTCGCTCATCCCATTCTTCCGCTGGACCTCTCTCCCCCATAATATCTAGAGCTGGCTCTTCCAACAACTCTAATAACACTTCACCTCGATCTCCCAATAACGATGACCCTATAGAAATTTTATCTCCATCATCTCCTCCTACAGAGATTCAGGTAGAAACTCGGGCAGGGAGCACTCCAGTTTCTCCAAGATACGGAGGTTTGTTGAGGCAACGTTCTTTATCGCGTTCTTGAGATTTGTTTCGGACCCATGTCCTGTTAGGTGGTTCGTAATTGTAAAAATAATAGTTGGTTATTCATGGTTTGTGTGATTTTACATCATTGGTGTACCCGAAAGTCTAAATTTTTTACATTGGTTTGGATTGTTCTTGATGCATAGAAGCTAGTGGAGTGTTAATGATCAGTGATTTGGGACTGTGGTGGACGTCTGTGTAGTACTGTTTCAGAAAAAAAAAGAAAAAAATGGTTATGAGTTGTCAGCTTATTTTGCTGAGTTAACGAGAGATGAACCCGTGGAGAGGTTCATCCTACGAGTCACAACAAAGTAGATGAATCTTATAATTTCTATTTCTTGAAGACTCATGTTGCTATAAGAGGCATCGGATCATTTTCAGTATCCCCATTTCAGAAATTTGTAATCAGTTCATGTTCAGAAATTTGTTTTCAGTTTAAAGTTTTTATTTTCCCTTTTTCCCCTCGAAAAAAGCATAGTGGCCAACCATGACGCTAATATAATTAAACATTTAAGGGCTACTTAAAAGATCTGATTGCTACATCCCAACGATTGCTTTTTTTCTTTTTTCTTTTTTTCTTAATTCCTTTGAGTACATCGAAAAATATGATGAATGACTTTGGATGGCAATTGGTGGTCCATACGTTACAACTTCCAACTTGCTTCTTGATTTTTTTAGGGTGTATTTGAGAATCACCCAAAAATTGGGTCTTGTTCACTTCTGGCCCATTTATACTCTAAATCAGCTCAGAGTCAAACTAAGAGGTAGTGTGTCCAACACTAAACTGATTTTATAGTCGCTTTTCAGCGTAAGAAAAACCGGGCTAGAATTGGATCAATTTTTGCCAATATAAAACAAACCCAAAATTGGGTCATGTGGCCTAGTTTTAAGAGTTTGTTGAGCACACCCTTATAATTGTAGTTTGTGATACTTGTTGATCACAAAGAAAGTATGAATTGTTTCTTTTTAGAATCATCTATATATTTGTATGTTGCGTGTAACACTTGCACAAGAAGCTGGTTTTGAGTTTCCGATTGAAAATCAAAATTCTTCAAATCTCAACCTTTTCAATTTTTGTTTTGCCTTTATTGGTTGGAAACTTGAATGCGAAGCTCTGACATCACGGAGAATTCCATCCTTCTCTTTTCCTTCACCAAATTTTTCGGTCAGTATTAAAAAGAAAATTTGATTTGAGAATTTTGATTCTGACAGAGTTGTTAGTAGCAAAAGGGTCAGCTTGGTCAGCTTGACTAGTTTTTTGTCAAACCGAACGGAATCAAGTCGGTTGGATACGATTCGGTTCGGTTCGTTCGGTTTGAGACTAGACATGTTAAGCTAGAGAAATTTTAGCTAATAGATAAGATCATTACTCATTCAAATCTTTCACTCATCTCATATCCCGAGTTGAAATGAAAAATTCATCAAATCAACTACATTACAAAGTAAACTTGAACCTTTATGAATTCAAGATAAATAAAATATAAGTATAAATATCTTATGGTGAGAGAAGTCAGTCAAATTACTTCAGTTTTAAAAATTCCAAAGCTGAACCGAATCGAAAATTTTCTAAAACAGAACCGAACCGTCGAAAGTTAGACGGTTTGATCAGTTTAATAAGTTTGTATAGCATAATGCCCGCCCCTAGTTGTTAGCTTGGGATCCAATGTTTCATGGACTCCATACAATTACCTGATAATACACTGACGTTATTGTTCTATAAAACATTCTTCTCTCTCTATATATACACACAATATCACATTGAAAAGGAGGTTTAATGTTATTAAATTGGAAATTTTTAATTATTAGAAAATCAACCAATCCGTTGAAGCTAAAAGATATGGCCCTGATGGACAGGGCCCATGTTTAATGAGTGCACCATGGTCCCATATAAGTTCTCCATTAATATTTTCCTCTTACATTAGTTTAGAAATAAAGGACAACAATGATTAGCACCATCATCTCCCTTTTATATATCAACATACTGTTGCTTTCGTTTCAAGCCTATTGCTTGAACATCCTCCCTTTTGTCAACATCATGCACTTCTGTTGCTTGAAAGACTCCTCTAATATTTATTGGGGATATATTCATTTTAAAACATAAAGTTGACCACATTTTTAACCTAAAACTATTGAAATTAAGCAAGTAGTTCAAAATTTGAAATAGCCATGCACAACAAGGCATTTGGAGGATATTTGTGATAAAAAGACTGAATACCAATACTCAGATACTTGCTTGGATTTGAATAATTGAAATTATTTTCGTATTAAATCAATAGATTTGAATTTAAGGATTCAATTGACATTCTTTTATTATCTGTATAGCCAACATCAGTTTGCAATTTCATTTTGCTAATTTTTTTTGGGATAATACGTAACAATAACAAGGATAAATAATTGGAGGATGCATAATATAATAACACATTATGAAAGATTGGTGTAACAAACAGCAAAGATTGTTTAACAAGAAATTTTGCTAAAAGTTTCATGGAAACTTTAATGGCAAGATTTAATGAGACCTCAATAATGGGTAGTAAGAAAAATACCTAACTCCATATCAATTGGTAGTGATGATAGCAAATTGGGATGGTGGAAAGACGGTGCAATAAAAAGTGGTCCCAGCTGAAAAAATTCAGTCACTTTAAAAAAAAATCAAAACATGAAACCAATTATTAAACAATACCTTATATGAGATGGTAGCTATTTGAATAAGAATAGTAAAAATTATATGATCTAAATGATTCGTACCAAACAAAGATGGTAACTATTTGAATTGCAAAATGGAAAATTTAAATAATTTCCGAAGCAATAATCTCTTTTAAGAAAATTCAGAGCATTGTATAATGCATATATATAAAAAGAAAATTTCCCTATAAAATAAATGCACACCTTTTTTGGAAAATAATAAATGCATACTTGTACTCTGGTCAAACGGCAGATACTCCCGAATATTGACAAACAATCCCACAAAATTTAGCAAAAGAACCCCTACATTTCCCAAAATATACCAAATTCTTCTTTACAAAATATCCAACAAGGAATCAAGACGTTAGAAAAAGGGCTTAAAAGCAAAATTCCCCAACACAAAAGTTAACCGCCGTTAAAGCTAGACAGGGGCGCCACCGTCCACATGCGCCAGGGCCAAGGGCATTTTCGTCATTTAAAATGCCAGCGCGGTTTATCAGTGTTTTTGTTCATCATTCTCGTGAATTATATTTTCGCTCTCTATATTTTCCCCTTTAAACTTTTTATCTCTAAAAATTGAAACTTTAGGTTTTTCTCTCAATCTCTATCCCCAGATACCGATATTTTTTCAGATTTCTGTTGATGCACCGCAAGATCTGCGGTCTTAAATTGCCCGATTTCGATTCTATTGATTAGCATTGTTGCGATTAAATCGCCATTATTATTATTATTATTATTTTGGGGAGAGATTTCGATGTTTCTGCTGATTTTTCGGTGATTTCAATCGTCTAGGGTTTTAATGCGCTGGCAGAGGGTTTATTAGCAGAAAGGTTGGAGCTTGAGAGCTTTTAGTGGGTTTTTTTGCTTGGATGCTTGGGAGGAAAAGGGGGGGAAAAGATCTTTTTTTGCTGGAATTAAGGGATTTTGGTGAGTTTTTTCGGAGATTTGGATCTAGAAATAGAGGCATGTTGAAGATTTGAAGTCCTTGGGAGCAATTTCCAGGTATTTTGGAGATATTTCAGATTTTTTGTAGTCTTTTATGTAGTGATTTTTTCGCTGAATGTACCTTTACTAGAAATCTCATTCATTGAAATAAGTTTGAAGAGAAAATCAAGATCTTGATCATGCTATAGTATCAACTGCTGAAGAGATTCCTTTGATGATTTCACAAGGGAACAAAGGGATCTAGTTCTTGAGTTAACACATTTCCTTTAGAATTCTGTTATCATCAATGGCCTGCATTTGGCAAAATCACTATATAATGATCTTTATTGCATTTGTGGCAATTATATTTGCATGTCAATGTAAAGCCCAAATGCCCAATCCTTCATCTACTTCCTCAAGACAATTGGATTCACTCCTTCAAGATTATGCGTATCGAGCCTTCAATAAGCCCCATACCGGTACAATCTATGATGCCAGTGTCCCTTCAAACCTCACCGGGATCAAAATTTCTGTTGTCAGGCTAAGAAGTGGGAGTTTGAAAACAAGGGGATTCGACAGCTACAGAGAATTCAAAATACCCGTTGGAGTTATCGAGCAGCCTTATGTCACTAGGCTTGCCTTTGTTTACCAAAACTTAGGCAATTGGTCTTCCTTCTACTACCCTTTACCTGGCTTCACTTATCTCACTCCAGTTCTAGGTTTGCTCGCCTATAAAGCTTCGAATTTGACAGCTACCAACTTGAATGAGCTTGATATTATTGCTTCAAAGAAACCCATTTCGATCAAATTCGATAATGTGAAACCTGTCCCTAGTGGTTTAATTGCTCAATGTGTTTGGTTCGATTTGGATGGATTACCCGAGTTCAGAGATTTAGAATCACAATCCGAAGATGTTTGTTCTACATATCGACAGGGGCATTTCTCCATAGTAGTGAATTCTACTGAATTAGCTCCTTCTCCTGCTCCAAGTCCAAGTCCAATTCCTGCTGCTGGAGGTAAAAAGAATCGTAAATCGAGGGTTTGGAAAATTGTGGCCTCTGTGGTTGGAGGTTTTATTGGTTTGGTGCTTTTGGCTTTGGTCTTGGTGTGGATAAGAAATTATAGTAAGAAGAAGAAGGTGGTGGAAATGGAGAGAAGGGCAGAATTGGGTGAATCGTTGAAAATGGCTCGAATTGGGGCAGCTCAGGCTCCGGTTGCAGCGGGGACTAGGACTCAACCAGTTCTTGAGAATGAGTATGTGGCGTAATTGATCTTTATATAAAATGTAGATGAAGATTTGATGGCTTTTGAGGAGCAAAGCTTGGTAAGTCCTTTTTTTCAAGTGTTTGATATGTACAGTATCAATTTCTAGCCATAGCTTTGTTTCTGCAGCATTGGGTTAGCTACAGTGATCATTGTTTAGATTGTTTTATTTTTTTGGAGTATTGTTGAGAAGGGGATGCAAATTATGTAGAAAGAATACCACTGGAGGTGTTTCTTGATACTCTTATTGTCTAGAATGATATTTTCGGGTGGTGTATTTTGATTCGAGTCTTTGCAAATAAAGCTGAGAGTTTTATTGATTTTCATTCTGGCCAGTTCCTCTCTGGCATATCTCTTTCTTCGATTCTATGGTGAATTCATTTGGTTTTGTTTTGCGGTTTGTGTTGCTATCTTTACAACTGAAGCAAATGAAGCCTTTTTTACTGTATCAGGTTTTTTGATATCGATGGTAGATGCAAATGTTGTAAATTGCATTTGGCATTTTTATGGTTAGCAGCTTTGCCTCACTATAAATGTCGGCATCCAAGAAAGTATTGTGTCAAGCTTCTAGTCTCGAATTTTATTCATACCAGTATAGCGTCGCTACGTCTTGTTTCAAAATTCCAGAATGAAATTTCCTCGCAAAGGATAATGAGAAGTTATATTCTTCCATCGACAAATTCATGAATTTTTCCATGAATTTATTAACTATGCGCTGTATGCCTGACTAATACTTGGATAGTATTGACATCTAGTGGGATGAACTTCAGTTTACATCTGCAACCTCAAAATGGAGGATTACCCATTATTGCTTAGCAATTCATGAACTCTGTATGAAATCCTTGCGTAATGAAATACGATCAGCGTGTTCTTGCATTTTATTTCACAAATTTCTTTACCATGAATAAATACAGAGTTCTGAGCTCATGTCCATCTCAAATAGTTGGAAATTAGTTCCAGTTTAAAATTTGTCAAAACTTTGTTTGACATAACACGTGACTAATTCGTTTCAGGATCATCTATTGTTTGTTATTAGGGAAATGGTCGTTTTTAATTAGTTCAGATGATCCATCAAAAATAAAAATAAAAATAAAAATAAAAAAAAAAAAAAAAAAAGGTTTAATTCAGATGAGCTGTGCCTTCAACACCTCATAAATAGCAAAGGCAAATAGTTGTTGTTACTTGTTACCTGTTTTGGATCTAAAGTTTTTCTTCGTAATTATTGATGAAGGACCACACCTCAGATCTTGACGAAGTAAAAGACAATATAAGCTTTTCCCTCGCTAATCAAGCTACTAAATTGTCTTTTTAAGTGAATCGAAGACATTGCCCCTCTATCGCCCATATCGCCCTTGTAGTTTGTCTTCAAAAAATCGCGAATATAAAAAACTTTATATATAACCCGAAGGTTATTTAACTTTTTCAAGTCACAGTAGAAGCAAACACCAAGAATCATGTTAGAACTGAATTGAACCAAATATGAATCAAACCCAGAATCATCAACGCTTTAACGACACCTAGTACACTTTCAAATCAAATACAAGCCCGAGAGTTGTATATTAAAACCTTCGCCGTAACAGCACATAAAAAAGAAAACCGCTCGCTTTCCTCTGAGAATTTTTGATTCCAATCTTGCATATATAATCTAAAGATCCAGAAATGTATGTATACTAACATCTTGCATCTATGTTCATTGAAACCTCAGCTAAACCATGCGATGTGAGATCTACAGAATATCTCAGATTCAAACAAAAGAAATTCGACAGAATATCTTAGAAATTCATTTACCGTCCATCAATGCAGTTCAGAACCAACTTTCATCAAAGGCCACTGAGAGGATGAGACCAAAACATAAAGACAACCCAACAAATTGATTTCAAATGGTCCAAGCATCGAATAGAAACTAGCCAGAATTTTTTCTGAGCAACAGGAAGTTTTTTGTAAATGCATGAAAAGAAATCACAGGTTAAAGGAACATAAAATTACATCTAGTCTTCAAACCACACCGTCTCTGAATTGAGCATTATTTTTTCATCACTCATACAAAATCCGTATCATCCTGCAACAAGAGACCAATGTCAGTATACATTAATATCAGTACACATGGGTGATATATTTAAGATGGTAAAAGCAGTAAATTAACAGGGGGAAAAAAAGATGGGAGGGCGAGAGGGAGGGAGTTTCAGAAAATATATTCCATTCCTTATTATAGCATTGTATAACATACATATAATTCAGCAAACACTAACTAATAGCTGAATAACCAAATGTGACCACTACAAAATATCCTACACATAATCATAAAAAATGTGGATATGCTAGATCCAAGCAATGATTAGATAAGCACATATGCACGAACAATTAAACCATGAGCATTTTATATATGTCATCAAGTAGGTTTATTATTGCCAAAATTTACGTTCGTTACCATAAGATCCACTGAGCATTAAATTTAGATCACGGAAGCTTGTTATCTAGAAGTGGGCTCTTGTCTCTGAATTCTCATCTGCTAGATATTACTGTAATATCCACCTTACATTTCAATCTATTAGGCAGTTTAGTTACCATGTAGAACCTTAAAACAAGCAAAACCATCAGTTTCATAGTTGCAGGATGTCTCGTGTCAAGAACAATACTGAGCTTAAAAACAAATTTTGAACAGGAGAACTATCAGACTAAATAATTTGTTTTAAAGGATAAAGCACAGAGCTATTTAAGACCCATCTGAACACATGATGATGTGGAAATAGAATTGAAACAAGTTAGGGGCCAGATTAACTATGAGATTCTGGTCTTTGCATGATCTCTGACTAAATTCTGGACTCAATAACTAGCATACAGTTGCGCTCTAGTTAAAAGTAAAAGGTTTACTTCCTCTCCAAGGTATCAAGAGACAAATCACTCCACTAATAACGTCCAATAGGAAAAGTCTTGTGGAATCATAGATCACATAGCATCAGGATTGCTGGTTCTATATATCAGACTTAGTGGTCTTGCATACATTTGAGATAGTTAATCTAAAATTTCTTGAGTTAATAGAACCAGAAAAATAAGAACCATTAAGGTATTCTGTGTATTGGTGATGATTAATCAGTGATCCAAAATCCGTGCCATGCTTTGTTAGGCTAGCTCCTGACTTCTATTGGTTAATACTAGAGTGGACAAAAAACAGTTATTAACTTTCTAGGGGGAAATATGACGACGCACTCTCTTTGCTTATTCTTCAGAGTAAGCTGCGAAGGCTAGAACTTTACATCTTCCCTTGAAGAGTAATTCTAAGCTTGCAATGACCTTTACATGAAAGTCGAATACAGCATTCAGCATGATTTTTGGGCTTTTGATAGATTTCCAACAGCAACTTTTCTTGCTATCATGCTCCAAAATTTTGACCTATCATCTGGCAGTAGGCCTCCCTCCATGCATCAGCATCTTGATATGAAAATCTTTATCACTTCCCAAGGATGTCCTTTAGGTAATAAGACAGGAGGGATATACAAGTACAATGCTTTTCTACAGGACAGTGACCCCACTCTTTAAATGGGATATCCACAACTCCTAACTCTAAGGGCACGTTCACGACTCTGCATCATTTCTGCCTTGTAATCAACAGTCAAAGTAATTAAACTTTCTTTTCCATTTTCTTTGGTCTTCTTTTGTTTCCTTCTCCCTTCCTCATTCTTCACTTGCTTCAATTGCTATGATCTGTCTTTTTCTTCCCTTCTCTTTCTTAATCTATATATCTTCTGGCTTACTATTGAACGTGCAAATAGGATTTTATTGACTGGTAATAAAAAAATTCATTACTTTTGCATATTTCTGAAGTTTAAGGCACTATCATACTTTCAAGTAAAAAGTTAATTATTTGCTGTTTAAAACAAACAATGTCGTGGGAATTAGGCACTAGGATCTTTAACATTTCGACAAGTTTGTGCCAAGTTCAGCTGTAATACATCTGAGAATATCATCAGTTAAACAGTACCTGTGCATTATGAATTTCACGTGCAAATGTGAAGCATCACACACTACAATCTAAATTTTCTACACAGAAAAAAATTATGTTCGCTACAACTTGATTCCTGGAAAAGAATATGAATATAAGAATCCATAGAAAATGGGGTTTGTCACGAGACTTCCCTCTTGATAGATATGGGAGTTGGCGATTAGCACTTAATTGAATTAAGTTGCAATCGAGAAACTCATGATACTTTCACTGATGTTTACCTGGAAGCCTAGTCAAACAGTCAGCATAGTTTTGGATTCTTTATATGTTTCCGAGGACGAACTTTCTTGTTAGCATGTTCCACAATTTCGATCTATCCCCTAGCAGCATGCCTCCCTCAATATATCAGCCTCTGAGCCTCTTGATATGAAACCCCAGGACATACAAGCACAAGACTTCTCTACAACAACACTAACCCCACCTTCAAAAGAAGTGTGCATGTGTGCATGGGTAATGGGGGTCGGTGGGGGTATTATTAGCCTTGTGTGAGTAATAAACCTCGGAATCCACAAAGTGGTGCTCTTTGAATCCACAAAGAACAATCTCCACAAAGAACTTCGAATCCACGAAGAAATTTAATAAGTGGAATTTTATTGCTAAAAGTGATCTTATCTATTTTAGAGTTACATGTCTCTTCTTAAATAGACAAACAAAATAGATTCCTAATGAGACTAGAATTATAAAGAAATAAAAGTATCAAATCATATCCTAAAAAATAAAAAGTATCAATTTCTATCCTAAAAAGACTCCCTGTGATTGAGGATATCAATCGGTCAATTCTGAGATCAAACCGGATTTATTTCCTAATCAAAACAAGACTCAAATTTATTACTTAAAATAACATAAAGGCTGATTATTTCTGAAATCTTGCCAAAAATGGGTGTCACTGATGGGCTTATGGGAATCTGCCAAGCTGATCGACTCCGTCTCATCGAAATATATAATACATTAGAATCCACTTTCTGGATTAGGAGATATGATCGTTTCTATGCGGGCAAGTCAATAATTCATCCGTATCCGCATTTAACTCGCGAAGGTCTCACTTCTCTATGAATTTGCTTGTTATGCGTCCTACATCAGCCTCCCCCTTGTTGAAAGAAGCTCGACCCCAAGCTTATATTTGCATGAATTGTAGCTTCCTCGATAAACACTTTTCTACTCCTGCATCGATCAGCATCTGCTTTGTACTTAGCATGTGTATGTGATTGGCAGCACGTGGATTAATTGACTTGAAAAACCTCTCCAAATATGTTCCTTATTGCTTCTCGTATTGTAGTGTCGGAAGTACCATCTCAACCTTGAAATTATTCACATCCTTTACTTCTAAAGAAGAAAAATTTTCCTCACTCCAAACACAATTCTTTCATATCCTTTTCCTCGGGTCCTCCATTAAGCAAGCCACACATATCATCAATTGCCTCATATTATAACATTCTCCTCCATCAAGACAACATCAATGTGTAATATCACTCACAATTTCTTTGAGAATATCCTGCACGATAGTCATATTCGCTAACATATCACCATCATCATCAAGAATCTCGTGCACCTCAAGAGGAATCTCGATGGTGGCGGAATCTTCCTTTTTTATTGTTTGTATCTTATTGTTTGCCACTAGAAAGACCTTCTCCTTAGCAATCTCTATCTTGGATGCCTCTGGCTCTATGATCGACATACTTGATAAAGTCTTCTTTGTTGCTTCTTCGGTGATCTTCACAAATCCATCCCAGAGATGAATTGAGGCTTCTTAGTTTTGCCACAATCATAACTAGTGTGAGAACTCTCCAAAAACATCCATTATGAAGGTCCTTTATTTTTTTGCTCAAGTTCTCGCTCCACCTTCTTCGCTAGTTCTCTTCTCCAGCACCTACGTATCCAAAACAGACCTTTACCAAATCAACGCAAGGAATTCTCAGCATTTCAAAGTTTGGCTGAAATTTCCAAGACTTTGCCTTCTGCTCTAGAGGATACAAAATCAAAATTTTCTTAATCTCTCCTGCAGTAGCATTGAACTAAATGAATTACAGTAACAGACCAAGATTGCTCAAAATTTCAACCCAAAACCAAACTTGACATTAACCAAACTAGGCAAAATCATTTACCAGGTTCACATCCCTAATCTAATCAAAATCAGCAAAAATCCTAACCCTACAATCCAAATTCAACCAAAAAAAAAGCAAGAATCTGACCTAATTTCCAGCAGTAGAGAGATTCTCAACGATCTTCTTGTCCCTCCTCTCCATCGCCACATCCCAAACATCGTTCCCGATGTGCTTCGGCTGAAATCAACATTAAAAATCACAAAAAAAAATTCACCAAAAAATAATCTTTTTCCCCAAAATCAAAAACAAAACCCTAGATTTACCCTTCCATGAGCAGCTCTATGGATGTAGTACTGAGCGTTGCCCATCACGCACAGCATCCCAGCGATGATTCCCAGAGGGAGGAAAGCTTCGACCATGTAAAATTTTCCCATTTTTTGAGGATTAAATTTTAATTGAGGGAAAATGAAGCTCAATTATCCCCGAAATTTTCTGGATCTTTCGTTGTTGAGGGTTGTGGACTAGCTGGAATAAAGAGTGTTCAATTGGGACAGTTTCGTTATTTTTGTGTGTAATAGGGTGGTTTTGGTCAAGTGGATGTTAGTGGGTCGGGCTTGGATAAGGGTGTGAATGGTACCCGGTTAACCGATAACTGGATCTAAGTAAAACCCTACTTTTCTCGCATATGGAGTCTGACAACCCCTAGGATCGGTTTGGATAGAGAAGAGGGTAGGGGAGGAGAATAATTGATCTATACCCAAGGGGAGGGAAAGGAGAGGAAGGGAGTGTGAGGTAACTGGTTGTGTTTGGATACACAACTAGGGAATGGAGAGGGAGGGAGAGTGATAGAACTAAATTGTGCTTGTTTAGAGTAGAAAATAGAAAGGGAAAAGAGCAATTCACTTAAAATCTAATCCCTCCCCTCCCAATCCGTCCACTTTGGGAGGATTGAGAAAGTAAGAAAATTTGTATCATTTTAACCCTCTGAATCCTTCCCCTCACTTACTAAAAAATATAAACAAACATAATTTTAGAATGGTTAGCATTGTAGACTCCCCAACTCCTCCCCTTCCCTCTTAGAAAAAGCTATCCAAACTCACCCTCTAGAGTTTGGGGAGGTTTTGCGCAAATCTCCCTAACCTTTGTAAATTCAGATAGCACCCCTCATCTATTGTTGTCTTGCAATCCCTACTACTGCATCAAAACTACTGAAGTGATCTTTGAGGGTCAAGGTTATTGTTTTATATTCTAACATGTCTCCGTAGGTTGAGTGCCATTTCTATGAGCTTAAATTTGGACTTACGCAGTAGCGTCAAATTTTTTTTATAAAATCTGCCTTTAATTCCATCCCCCCAACAAGTATGACTTCCATAGCATCTATTACCTCTCAATTATTTTTCTGCATTTACTTCCTGTTTGATTAGTGTTCTTAGAAGAATAAATTGCAAATAATCTCCTCTTCCTCATGAAATTCGGAATGCTAGATGCTAATAAATAAGTTGAGTGATGATCTAATGAAGTTATTAGATCAGAGATTATTTGTATTTACCCTAACGATATCATACTCCATTTAAAAGTAGGAGTTTGAGTAAAACTTTATTTGTATTTACCCTAACGATATCATACTCCTTTAAAAGTAGGAGTTTGAGTAAAACTTTATTTGTATTTACCCTAACGATATCATACTCCATTTAAAAGTAGGAGTTTGAGTAAAACTTTATTTGTATTTACCCTAACGATATCATACTCCCTTTAAAAGTAGGAGTTTGAGTAAAACTTTCTATGATCAATTTTACCCTTGACTCTTTTAGATATTACATTATGATCAAACATAGTTAATAAAATAATCTTTAATATGATATATTCTAATGTGATCCTATCCTAATTAAATGAAAACCTTTAATATGATATATTCTAATGTGATCCTATCCTAATTAAATGAAAACCTTTAATATGATATAAAGTTGTAGATAAATAGCATAAGATCACAATTTTGAACATTAATCGGGATAAAATCAACTGTGGCCTTAGTCCGGATCGAAACAATTGAAAAATAAAAATAAATTTTATGATGATCCATACATGTTAACAGTAATATATAATTTAGCGATATTTTTGGATAGCGTGAGCGAGTAAAATATTTTGCACCCACATTATAGGTGGGCCCACATTTCATATTCGCAAGTGAAAACCCGTTCAAATTTAGTAATGATAACTATACACTAGAGGTATACTACTCTTGTACTCTATAAACAAAAATAACTGTGGTTGGAGGTTTTATTGGTTTGGTGCTTTTGGCTTTGGTCTTGGTGTGGATAAGAAATTATAGTAAGAAGAAGAAGGTGGTGGAAATGGAGAGAAGGGCAGAATTGGGTGAATCGTTGAAAATGGCTCGAATTGGGGCAGCTCAGGCTCCGGTTGCAATGGGGACTAGGACTCAACCAGTTCTTGAGAATGAGTATGTGGCGTAATTGATCTTTATATAAAATGTAGATGAAGATTTGATGGCTTTTGAGGAGCAAAGCTTGGCAAGTCCTTTTTTTTCAAGTGTTTGATATGTACAGTATCAATTTCTAGCCATAGCTTTGTTTCTGCAGCATTGGGTTAGCTACAGTGATCATTGTTTAGATTGTTTTATTTTTTTGGAGTATTGTTGAGAAGGGGATGCAAATTATGTAGAAAGAATACCACTGGAGGTGTTTCTTGATACTCTTATTGTCTAGAATGATATTTTCGGTTGCTGTATTTTGATTCGAGTCTTTGCAAATAAAGCTGAGAGTTTTATTGATTTTCATTCTAGCCAGTTCCTCTCTGGCATATCTCTTTCTTCGATTCTATGGTGAATTCATTTGGTTTTGTTTTGGGGTTTTTGTTGCTATCTTTACAACTGAAGCAAATGAAAACTTTTTTACTGTATCACGTTTTTTGATATCGATGGTAGATGCAAATGTTGTAAATTGCATTGGGCATTTTTATGGTTAGCGGCTTTGCCTCACTATAAATGTCGGCATCCAAGAAAGTATTGTGTCAAGCTTCTAGTCTCGAATTTTATTCATACCAGTATAGTGTCGCTACGTCTTGTTTCAAAATTCCAGAATGAAATATCCTTGCAAAGGATAATGAGAAGTTATATACTTCCATCGACAAATTCATGAATTTTTCCATGAATTTATTAACTATGCGCTGTATGCCTGACTAATACTTGGATAATATTGACATCTAGTGGGATGAACTTCAGTTTACATCTGCAACCTCAAAATGGAGGATTACCCATTATTGCTTAGCAATTCATGAACTCTGTATGAAATCCTTGCGTAATGAAATACGATCAGCGTGTTCTTGCATTTTATTTCACAAATTTCTTTACCATGAATAAATACAGAGTTCTGAGCTCATGTCCATCTCAAATAGTTGGAAATTAGTTCCAGTTTAAAATTTGTCAAAACTTTGTTTGACATAACACGTGACTAATTCGTTTCAGGATCATCTATTGTTTGTTATTAGGAAATGGTCGTTTTAAATTAGTTCAGATGATCCATCAAAAATAAAAAATAAAAAATAAAAAATAAAAATACAAAAATATTGACTTTGAGTTGGAATCACGCAATGCTCGTGTAGCAGTTTATGGAAACTTAGTTTTGGTTAGAAATATTTTACCCATCTTGAAAATCCTCTTAGTTTTGTGTTCAAGACATCTTGATATATAGTTTTATGTATTCTTAAATTGATGTTTTGTATCATATAACTAATCTTCTTTGTCAAGTATGGATTTAATATGGATTTCTCATTCGTTATGCATTTACTATTTGGCATAACATGTGCAATTTTTAAAAGGAAAATCGCCGGTTCACATAATATCAACACCAACAACTACAACTATTGCGTTTTGGCGGTATGAGGAATCAAACCTAGGCTCCCCATCGGGAGCGACACTTTTACATCGTGACCTATTGGTCAGCTAACATGTGCAAAATTACGTGTTGGAATCTTTTATATGCCTTTTAGATCAAAGTTCTATCATTTGTAACAAAGATAACTAAATTCAATGCAATAACAAGCTTTATATAAATCTACAAAATGTTATCATTGTCTTATCATCATCAACTAGAGATTTAAAAAATAATCTTATTTAGTGCACTGTATTGTATGGTAACTATGAACTAGCATAAAACAAAAGAACTAATCAAATTATCGACCACGCATTGCACGTGAATCCCATCTAGTTAACTTAAAGTTATCACGTGCTTTACACATGAAAATTTAGGAGTATCTTATCTATATCTAACTTCTGTATTATCCTCATTGAATAAGGATTAGTTAATTGTTATAAAATAAAAATACAAAAATATTGACTTTGAGTTGGAATCACGCAATGCTCGTGTAGCAGTTTATGGAAACTTAGTTTTGGTTAGAAATATTTTACCCATCCTGAAAATCCTCTTAGTTTTGTGTTCAGTACATCTTGATATATAGTTTTATGTATTCTTAAATTGATGTTTTGTATCATATAACTAATCTTCTTTGTCAAGTATGGATTTAATATGGATTTCTCATTGCGTTATGCATTTACTATTTGGCATAACATGTGCAATTTTTTAAAAAGAAAAATACGCCTTCGGTGCACATAATATCAACACCAACAACTACAACTATTGCGTTTTTGGCGGGCGCGGGAATCAAACCTAGGCTCCCCTACTGGGGAGCGACACGCCTTTACACGTGACCTATTGGGCTGCCCCAACATGTGCAAAAAATTACAGGTTGGAATCTTTTATATGCCTTTTAGATCAAAGTTCTATCATTTGTAACAGCATAACTAAATTCAATGCAATAACAAGCTTTATATAAATCTACAAAATGTTATCATTGTCTTATCATCATCAACTAGAGATTACTGTAATATCCACCTTACATTTCAATCTATTAGGCAGTTTAGTTACCATGTAGAACCTTAAAACAAGCAAAACCATCAGTTTCATAGTTGCAGGATGTCTCGTGTCAAGAACAATACTGAGCTTAAAAACAAATTTTGAACAGGAGAACTATCAGACTAAATAATTTGTTTTAAAGGATAAAGCACAGAGCTATTTAAGACCCATCTGAACACATGATGATGTGGAAATAGAATTGAAACAAGTTAGGGGCCAGATTAACTATGAGATTCTGGTCTTTGCATGATCTCTGACTAAATTCTGGACTCAATAACTAGCATACAGTTGCGCTCTAGTTAAAAGTAAAAGGTTTACTTCCTCTCCAAGGTATCAAGAGACAAATCACTCCACTAATAACGTCCAATAGGAAAAGTCTTGTGGAATCATAGATCACATAGCATCAGGATTGCTGGTTCTATATATCAGACTTAGTGGTCTTGCATACATTTGAGATAGTTAATCTAAAATTTCTTGAGTTAATAGAACCAGAAAAATAAGAACCATTAAGGTATTCTGTGTATTGGTGATGATTAATCAGTGATCCAAAATCCTGCCATGCTTTGTTAGGCTAGCTCCTGACTTCTATTGGTTAATACTAGAGTGGACAAAAAACAGTTATTAACTTTCTAGGGGGAAATATGACGACGCACTCTCTTTGCTTATTCTCCAGAGTAAGCTGCGAAGGCTAGAACTTTACATCTTCCCTTGAAGAGTAATTCTAAGCTTGCAATGACCTTTACATGAAAGTCGAATACAGCATTCAGCATGATTTTTGGGCTTTTGATAGATTTCCAACAGCAACTTTTCTTGCTATCATGCTCCAAAATTTTGACCTATCATCTGGCAGTAGGCCTCCCTCCATGCATCAGCATCTTGATATGAAAATCTTTATCACTTCCCAAGGATGTCCTTTAGGTAATAAGACAGGAGGGATATACAAGTACAATGCTTTTCTACAGGACAGTGACCCCACTCTTTAAATGGGATATCCACAACTCCTAACTCTAAGGGCACGTTCACGACTCTGCATCATTTCTGCCTTGTAATCAACAGTCAAAGTAATTAAACTTTCTTTTCCATTTTCTTTGGTCTTCTTTTGTTTCCTTCTCCTTCCTCATTCTTCACTTGCTTCAATTGCTATGATCTGTCTTTTCTTCCCTTCTCTTTCTTAATCTATATATCTTCTGGCTTACTATTGAGCGTGCAAATAGGATTTTATTGACTGGTAATAAAAAATTCATTACTTTTGCATATTTCTGAAGTTTAAGGCACTATCATACTTTCAAGTAAAAGTTAATTATTTGCTGTTTAAAACAAACAATGTCGTGGGAATTAGGCACTAGGATCTTTAACATTTCGACAAGTTTGTGCCAAGTTCAGCTGTAATACATCTGAGAATATCATCAGTTAAACAGTACCTGTGCATTATGAATTTCACGTGCAAATGTGAAGCATCACACACTACAATCTAAATTTTCTACACAGAAAAAAATTATGTTCGCTACAACTTGATTCCTGGAAAAGAATATGAATATAAGAATCCATAGAAAATGGGGTTTGTCACGAGACTTCCCTCTTGATAGATATGGGAGTTGGCGATTAACGCACTTAATTGAATTAAGTTGCAATACGAGAAACTCATGATACTTTCACTGATGTTTACCTGGAAGCCTAGTCAAACAGTCAGCATAGTTTTGGATTCTTTATATGTTTCCGAGGACGAACTTTCTTGTTAGCATGTTCCACAATTTCGATCTATCCCCTAGCAGCATGCCTCCCTCAATATATCAGCCTCTGAGCCTCTTGATATGAAACCCCAGGACATACAAGCACAAGACTTCTCTACAACAACACTAACCCCACCTTCAAAAGAAGTGTGCATGTGTGCATGGGTAATGGGGGTCGGTGGGGGTATTATTAGCGCAGCGCGGAAGTAATAAACCTCGGAATCCACAAAGTGGTGCTCTTTGAATCCACAAAGAACAATCTCCACAAAGAACTTCGAATCCACGAAGAAATTTAATAAGTGGAATTTTATTGCTAAAAGTGATCTTATCTATTTTAGAGTTACATGTCTCTTCTTAAATAGACAAACAAAATAGATTCCTAATGAGACTAGAATTATAAAGAAATAAAAAGTATCAAATCATATCCTAAAAAATAAAAAGTATCAATTTCTATCCTAAAAAGACTCCCTGTGATTGAGGATATCAATCGGTCAATTCTGAGATCAAACCGGATTTATTTCCTAATCAAAACAAGACTCAAATTTATTACTTAAAATAACATAAAGGCGATTATTTCTGAAATCTTGCCAAAAATGGGTGTCACTGATGGGCTTATGGGAATCTGGCAAGCTGATCGACTCCGTCTCATCGAAATATATAATACATTAGAATCCACTTTCTGGATTAGGAGATATGATCGTTTCTATGCGGGCAAGTCAATAATTCATCCGTATCCGCATTTAACTCGCGAAGGTCTCACTTCTCTATGAATTTGCTTGTTATGCGTCCTACATCAGCCTCCCCCTTGTTGAAAGAAGCTCGACCCCAAGCTTATATTTGCATGAATTGTAGCTTCCTCGATAAACACTTTTCTACTCCCGCATCGACAAGATCCGCTTTGTAGCATGTGTATGTGATTGGCAAAGACGGATTAATTGACTTGAAAAACCTCTCCAAATATGTTCCTTATTGCTTCTCAGTAGTGTCGGAAGTACCATCTCAACCTTGAAATTATTCACATCCTTTACTTCTAAAGAAGAAAAATTTTCCTCACTCCAAACACAATTCTTTCATATCCTTTTCCTCGGGTCCTCCATTAAGCAAGCCACACATATCATCAATTGCCTCATATTATAACATTCTCCTCCATCAAGACAACATCAATGTGTAATATCACTCACAATTTCTTTGAGAATATCCCCACGATAGTCATATTCGCTAACATATCACCATCATCATCAAGAATCTCGTGCACCTCAAGAGGAATCTCGATGGTGGCGGAATCTTCCTTTTTATTGTTTGTATCTTATTGTTTGCCACTAGAAAGACCTTCTCCTTAGCAATCTCTATCTTGGATGCCTCGGCTCTATGATCGACATACTTGATAAAGTCTTCTTTGTTGCTTCTTCGGTGATCTTCACAAATCCATCCAGAGATGAATTGAGGCTTCTTAGTTTTGCCACAATCATAACTAGTGTGAGAACTCTCCAAAACATCCATTATGAAGGTCCTTTATTTTTGCTCAAGTTCTCGCTCCACCTTCTTCGCTAGTTCTCTTCTCCAGCACCTACGTATCCAAAACAGACCTTTACCAAATCAACGCAAGGAATTCTCAGCATTTCAAAGTTTGGCTGAAATTTCCAAGACTTTGCCTTCTGCTCTAGAGGATACAAAATCAAAATTTTCTTAATCTCTCCTGCAGTAGCATTGAACTAAATGAATTACAGTAACAGACCAAGATTGCTCAAAATTTCAACCCAAAACCAAACTTGACATTAACCAAACTAGGCAAAATCATTTACCAGGTTCACATCCCTAATCTAATCAAAATCAGCAAAAATCCTAACCCTACAATCCAAATTCAACCAAAAAAGCAAGAATCTGACCTAATTTCCAGCAGTAGAGATTCTCAACGATCTTCTTGTCCCTCCTCTCCATCGCCACATCCCAAACATCGTTCCCGATGTGCTTCGGCTGAAATCAACATTAAAAATCACAAAAAAAAATTCACCAAAAAATAATCTTTTTCCCCAAAATCAAAAACAAAACCCTAGATTTACCCTTCCATGAGCAGCTCTATGGATGTAGTACTGAGCGTTGCCCATCACGCACAGCATCCCAGCGATGATTCCCAGAGGGAGGAAAGCTTCGACCATGTAAAATTTTCCCATTTTTTGAGGATTAAATTTTAATTGAGGGAAAATGAAGCTCAATTATCCCCGAAATTTTCTGGATCTTTCGTTGTTGAGGGTTGTGGACTAGCTGGAATAAAGAGTGTTCAATTGGGACAGTTTCGTTATTTTTGTGTGTAATAGGGTGGTTTTGGTCAAGTGGATGTTAGTGGGTCGGGCTTGGATAAGGGTGTGAATGGTACCCGGTTAACCGATAACTGGATCTAAGTAAAACCCTACTTTTCTCGCATATGGAGTCTGACAACCCCTAGGATCGGTTTGGATAGAGAAGAGGGTAGGGGAGGAGAATAATTGATCTATACCCAAGGGGAGGGAAAGGAGAGGAAGGGAGTGTGAGGTAACTGGTTGTGTTTGGATACACAACTAGGGAATGGAGAGGGAGGGAGAGTGATAGAACTAAATTGTGCTTGTTTAGAGTAGAAAATAGAAAGGGAAAAGAGCAATTCACTTAAAATCTAATCCCTCCCCTCCCAATCCGTCCACTTTGAGAGGATTGAGAAAGTAAGAAAATTTGTATCATTTTAACCCTCTGAATCCTTCCCCTCACTTACTAAAAAATATAAACAAACATAATTTTAGAATGGTTAGCATTGTAGACTCCCCAACTCCTCCCCTTCCCTCTTAGAAAAAGCTATCCAAACTCACCCTCTAGAGTTTGGGGAGGTTTTGCGCAAATCTCCCTAACCTTTGTAAATTCAGATAGCACCCCTCATCTATTGTTGTCTTGCAATCCCTACCACTGCATCAAAACTACGAAGTGATGCTGAGGGTCAAGGGTTATTGTTTTATATTCTAACATGTCTCCGTAGGTTAGTGCCATTTCTATGAGCTTAAATTTGGACTTACGCAGTAGCGTCAATTTTTTTTTATAAAATCTGCCTTTAATTCCATCCCCCCAACAAGTATGACTTCCATAGCATCTATTACCTCTCAATTATTTTTCAGCATTTACTTCCTGTTTGATTAGTGTTCTTAGAAGAATAAATTGCAAATAATCTCCTCTTCCTCATGAAATTCGGAATGCTAGATGCTAATAAATAAGTTGAGTGATGATCTAATGAAGTTATTAGATGAGAGATTATTTGTATTTACCCTAACGATATCATACTCCATTTAAAAGTAGGAGTTTGAGTAAAACTTTATTTGTATTTACCCTAACGATATCATACTCCATTTAAAAGTAGGAGTTTGAGTAAAACTTTCTATGATCAATTTTACCCTTGACTCTTTTAGATATTACATTATGATCAAACATAGTTAATAAAATAATCTTTAATATGATATATTCTAATGTGATCCTATCCTAATTAAATGAAAACCTTTAATATGATATAAAGTTGTAGATAAATAGCATAAGATCACAATTTTGAACATTAATCGGGATAAAATCAATTGTGGCCTTAGTGCGGATCAGAAACAATTGAAAAATAAAAAATAAATTTTATGATGATCCATACATGTTAACAGGTAATATATAATTTAGCAGATATTTTCGGATAGCGTGAGCCAGGAGTAAAATATTTTGCACCCACATTATAGGCTGGGCCCACATTTCATATTCTGCAAGTGAAAACCCGTTCAAATTTAGTAATGATAACTATACACTAGAGGTATACTACTCTTGTACTCCTATAAACAAAAAAGTAAGACATTTTTTCATAAATTATAAAAAGAAATTATGAGCTGCAACAGACCCCACTTCTTTGTATCGAGGAGTACAATAATAGTACTGGCCTGTTTGGTTTACTACACAAATAAATTGCGGCAAATATTGCTGCAATAAATGTTGCATGTTTTTTTGCTGCTAGAAATCAACTTTAAATTAACCATTTGGATGTTTACAATTATATTCTACGAGATATATTTTCAATGCAAATATAAGGAAACTTTGGTGGAGGTAGTTTTCTAGTTGGATTTAAAATGATTTTTTTGAGGAGGTGGAATTTATATTTATTTTTTATTTTTCTTTTTTGAATCCTGCAGCTTTTCCTCTCACCAAATTGGCTGTAGCATATATTGGAAGTTTTTTTTACAAACTGCAAGTCTATTTATCTTTCTTAATTACAAAATTCTAAACTAAATAATATATTTATAAATCTGGTTGCTCTATTTACACTTGCAACTTTATTTCCATCCAATCAAACAGCCCCAAAACTCTTATAGCACACTTATCAAATTCTAATCAAATTAAGATTTCAAATGATTTTTCTCACAAATAACAAGTCAACAAATTGAATAAATAACTATGCCAAAGAAACCGACAAATAATCATATAAGCAATCGGAAATTCTATCCATCCAATTTTATAAACCAATTTTTTTCGCATTTCTTTAAATTCAAAACTTGAGATCTTCAAACAACTATCGAACAATATGAATTTTACAAAGTAATCCTAAGAATTAAAAAATACCAAAAAATATGAAAACATGAATTTAAACAGTCTCCTTGAATAACTTGAAGTTATAAATAACAATCGAGAAAATTAAAAGGTAAAAACAACTTCCTGTAAAAAAATCTAAAATTTACTGAGAAAATCCAAAAACTACTAAAAAACACATTGAAAATCAGAAAAATTTTAACAGTCCCCACGAGCAATCTATAATTAAAACAACATCCTAAAATTTTAAAAATTTCAATGGACCCAAAAACTATGATATTTCAGAAAACACCCCGAATGTTCTCTTCGGCTTCTGCCTCTTGCTTGTACATCTTAGCATCAGTGCAGTACAATTCAGAGGCTCTAAATGACATCTTTTTTTTGAAGACCTTATGCACTTTTCCTTCTTATATATTGAAAACATGGGTGAAGTATAGAGGCTACCAAACTAAAAAAGTTATAAAACCCCTGAAATTAGAAGATTTTAAATATTTCTCTAAAATCTTTTAATTACACCCTAAAATTTTAAAATTATAGCCCTAGAAATTTTAAAAATTACAAAATCACCCCAAAAGTCTAAAAATTATTTAAAAAATATCCTAAAATTTAAAATACTTGATCAACACTCTGAACCTAAAACTACAAAAACCACTAAAAATCACAAATTATAACGACCCTCTAAAATCATTAAAACTTACAAAAACACATTGAAGAATTCAAAATTACACAAAACACCTCAAAAACTAAAAAGTTTTATTACCCCATGAACAATCTTAAAGTACAAAGTCCCCTGATAATTTTGAAAATTACAGAAACCCCTGTGAAAATTTGAAACTACAACTGACACCCTGAAAAAATCTTTAAATTCTAAAAACTACAAACAACTCTCCTGAAAAATTAAAAAATTACGAACAAGCCCAAAACTTACAAATAATCCTCATTAAAATAAAAAAATACAAAAATATTGACTTTGGAGTTGGAATCACGCAATGCTCGTGTAGCAGTTTTATGGAAACTTAGTTTTTGGTTAGAAATATTTTACCCATACTGAAAATCCTATTAGTTTTGTGTTCAGTACATCTTGATATATAGTTTTATATATTCTTAAATTGATGTTTTGTATCATATAACTAATCTTCTTTGTCAAGTATGGATTTAATATGGATTTCTCATTGCGTTATGCATTTACTATTTGGCATAACATGTGCAATTTTTTAAAAAGGAAAATACGCCTTCGGTGCACATAATATCAACACCAACAACTACAACTATTGCGTTTTTGGCGCTGAATCAAACCTAGGCTCCCTCATCGAGCCGCATTAATTTTACATGACCTATTGGGCTGCCCCAACATGTGCAAAAAATTACAGGTTGGAATCTTTTATATGCCTTTTAGATCAAAGTTCTATCATTTGTAACAGCATAACTAAATTCAATGCAATAACAAGCTTTATATAAATCTACAAAATGTTATCATTGTCTTATCATCATCAACTAGAGATTTAAAAAATAATCTTATTTAGTGCACTGTATTGTATGGTAACTATGAACTAGCATAAAACAAAAGAACTAATCAAATTATCTGACCACGTGCATTGCACGTGAATCCCATCTAGTTAACTTAAAGTTATCACGTGCTTTACACATGAAAATTTAGGAGTATCTTATCTATATCTAACTTCTGTATTATCCTCATTGAATAAGGATTAGTTAATTGTTATAAATAAATAAAAAAGGAAAGAAAGGAAGATAGTTTAGACCTTTACACTGTTTATGAGATTTTGAATAGAAGTTTATTGTAATTTTGAATTTTCGGACGTTTTATCTAATTTTACTTAGTTCACGGGATTTTCAGTAAATCCCCAAAAATTTATCCTTGATTCAATTAGTTTGAATCTGTCTATTTCACGTATCTCAGTTTTACTATCTTTTCCTTCTAAATATAATCTATACAAAGATTAGTTGGTCATGTTTAAAATAGTTGTCTTGTAGGTAGGGGTGCATTCGGTCCGGATACGGCTCGGATATGATACTTACCATATTCATATATGCTTACCCATCTCGGATACGGATACGGATACAGATATACCTCGGTAGGAAAAATTCATATCCATATCCGCTAAAATCGGATACGGTTACGGATATACATACGGATATATAAACGGATATGCATGCGAATACAAAACGGATATGAGAAAACTAGATAGTATTGAGAAAAACATAGTTTATGTGATACAAAAGAATTCGTTAATATGTTCATTATAACTGAAAAGCTAAGATTAGACATCTTGATCATCAAAATTAACCACAAATTCATAATCTAAGAATTAAAATTGTTGTAAGAGTATGACTAATACATATTCGGATATTTCGGATACGGATCCGGATATTTCACTACAAAACCATTTACGTAATCGTATCCTATCGGTTATAGATTTGAATAACTATATCCGTATCCTAACGGATACAGTTACGGATATTTCCTCGAATACGGATACGGTTTAGCACCCCTACTTGTAGGAGCAAGAAAGTTTTATACTTGGTTTACAACTAAAACTAGTGCTTTAGCCCGTGCTAAGCACGGTCTTACCGCAATTTATCTATATTTCGTCGTTTTTCA
The DNA here is from genome assembly GCA_012295165.1 of Asparagus setaceus. Classification (NCBI taxonomy): domain Eukaryota; kingdom Viridiplantae; phylum Streptophyta; class Magnoliopsida; order Asparagales; family Asparagaceae; genus Asparagus; species Asparagus setaceus. The sequence continues at coordinate 4,886,719 of CM022704.1, read as the reverse complement.
ATCACTCTCATCCGAATATAATTTTTAATATCTAACGACTCACCCCTCTTCAAACACGGAATCCCACTCTCACACACCCCCAATGAGGTTAGATAACATGTATCCACTGTAAATAATGATATTAAACAACTTATATAAAAGCTATAATTAAAATTAATATCATTCAAGCTAAATTTTCATAATAAATGAATAAAATGTTGATAATCAAAATATCTTAAATAAAACATGAATGAAATTAAAATATAAGATAGTTTAATATTCCAAAACATTATTCGCAAATGATGCATCACTAAAAAATTCTCAAGCAATGAAACACCATAAGCTAATAAGCAAAATCAAAGAAGAGCTATAATAATTTGTAATTATTTTTCTCCGCTTCATCCTCTTCTTGAAAGTTGAAAGTTCCGGTTCTTTGTCCATTTCTAAAATAAAAATTATTTTCAAAACCGAAAATCAATATCTAATCTAAAAATATTATGAAAACCGAAATATTTTAATTTTAAAACCAAAATTATAATTGAAACTTTTGTAAAAATAATTTTCAAAAAATATTTTCAAAAACTGAAAATCAATAAATAATCTATCTAAAAATTATATGAAAACACAAAATATTTAAAAATAAAAACATAAATTTAAAATTAATTTCTATATTCCTTAATCTCATAATTACTTTTTGGTTGATTTTGGAATTAATTTATTTCAAAATTGGTAATAAGTTTGGAAAATATTTGAAAATGGAAAACCGATCGAAATTTGCCACTTTAATTTATTAAATAATTAATTGAACAGTTTATTTTGAATTTATGAAAATTTCATATGCATTTTTATAAGTTATAAATTAATGATCTAATTTTCATTTAAAACATGCTATCCATTAAAACAAAAATCTAAATACACAATATCTCTTTAAAAATAAAAAAATAAACAGTGATTTTATTAATTTTATTAACTAACTTTATTAACAATATGAAATAAACTATAAAATAAGAAATAAATATAATCTACAGTAATAAATAATTTTAATACAACAATAAATTAAATATGTACCTTTAGCTCATTGTAGAGATCGAAAATGGAGATGCTCCTTTGTCTATCTCCTTGAATAAAATTTGACAAAGAGACTTGTATTGTCTTTATATATATATATATATATATATATATATATATATATATATATATATATATATATATATATATATATATATAAGATATTTTGAAATTTAATTTAATATATATTCTATGATATCTTTCGATTTTATGTACAATAAATTAATATAATATTTTCCGCTTTATACCATATATAAAAATAAAAATAAAAATAAAATCTTAAATAATATCTTAACTAATAAATGATGATAAGTTCGGATATTTAAAGATTTTTTCTGAAATTAATTAATAAAATAATTGTATGATTATATATGTAAGATAATAAAATCTTAATATATTTTTTAGAAATACTAATTTTGATATATTATACAATATCTTTTCGATTTTATGCCTCCTATAATATATAATATTCTATGGTCAAAATAAGATTTTATACCATATATAAAAACTAAAATATAATATAATCTTAACTAATATCTTAACTAAAACATGAATGAAATTAAAATATAAGATAGTTTAATATTCCAAAACATTATTCGCAAATGATGCATCACTAAAAAATTCTCAAGCAATGAAACAGTATAAGCTAATAAGCAAAATCAAAGAAGAGCTATAATAATTTGTAATTATTTTTCTCCGTCTTCATCCTCTTCTTGAAAGTTGAAAGTTCTCGGTTCTTTGTCCATTTCAAAAATAAAAATTATTTTCAAAACCGAAAATCAATATCTAATCTAAAAATATTATGAAAACCGAAATATTTTAATTTTAAAAACCAAAATTATAATTGAAACTTTTGTAAAAATAATTTTCAAAAAATATTTTCAAAAACTGAAAATCAATAAATAATCTATCTAAAAATTATATGAAAACACAAAATATTTAAAAATAAAAAACATAAATTTAAAATTAATTTCTATATTCCTTAATCTCATAATTACTTTTTGGTTGATTTTGGAATTAATTTATTTCAAAATTGGTAATAAGTTTGGAAAATATTTGAAAATGGAAAACCGATCGAAATTTGCCACTTTAATTTATTAAATAATTAATTGAACAGTTTATTTTGAATTTATGAAAATTTCATATGCATTTTTATAAGTTATAAATTAATGATCTAATTTTCATTTAAAACATCGTCCATTGCAAAACAAAAATCTAAATACACAATATCTCTTTAAAAATAAAAAAATAAACAAATTAAGTGATTTTATTAATTTTATTAACTAACTTTATTAACAATATGAAATAAACTATAAAATAAGAAATAAATATAATCTACAGTAATAAATAATTTTAATACAACAATAAATTAAATATGTACCTTTAGCTCATTGTAGAGATCGAAAATGGAGATGCTCCTTTGTCTATCTCCTTGAATAAAATTTGACAAAGAGACTTGTATTGTCTTTATATATATATATATATATATATATATATATATATATATATATATATATATATATATATATATATATATATATAGATATTTTGAAATTTAATTTAATATATATTCTATGATATCTTTTGATTTTATGTACAATAAATTAATATAATATTTTCCGTTTTATACCATATATAAAAATAAAAATAAAAATAAAATCTTAAATAATATCTTAACTAATAAATGATGATAAGTTCGGATATTTAAAGATTTTTTCTGAAATTAATTAATAAAATAATTGTATGATTATATATGTAAGATAATAAAATCTTAACTAATATATTTTTTAGAAATACTAATTTTGATATATTATACAATATCTTTTTGATTTTATGCCTCCTATAATATATAATATTCTATGGTCAAAATAAGATTTTATACCATATATAAAAACTAAAATATAATATAATCTTAACTAATATCTTAACTAATAAATAATGCTAAAATTGGATATTTAAATATTTATTCCAAAATTAACTAATAAGATAATTTTATGATTATATGTGTAATATAATATAATCTTAACTTATAGATTTTTTCTGAAATATCTATTTATAATATGATTGAATTAAGATAAGATAAGATTTTATGACTATTTTCATGATTAGTATCCAAATTTCTAATTAGTTACTTTTTTATATAATTTAAAATTATTCTTAGATTTATATTATTAACTGAGATTTTACCCGAAGTATATATAAATTTCTATGTATACATAAATTTTGCAAATTATATTATTAACTGAGATTTCATAAATATAATTAAATATCCGAATTAAATTATTATATTTATTTTATCCGAAAATATAGAAATATTCATAAATTTTCTTAAATGATAGCAAAATTCGTTAATTTTTATCGAATTATATCAAAAATTTTATTAACCACTTAATTTATTAACTGAGATTTGATACTAATTATATTATTTTATCCTAATTATATTATTAACTGAGATATATTATGCATATAATTTTTGAAAATTATCCGAATTATATTATTAATTGAGATTTTATCTGAAAATATTTCAAAAATAGAAAATTTTATTAACTGAGTTTTATTTCCGAAATTATCCAAATTAGATATTAATTATATTATTTTATCCAAATTTTGAATTAGTTATGTTTTTATATAATACAAAATTATTCTTAGATTTATATTATTAACTGAGATTTTATTGAATTATATATAAATTTTATGTATATAAATTTTGCAAAGTATATTATTAATTGATATTTTATAATATAATTAAATATCTGAATTAAATTATTATATTTGTTTTATCCAAAAATATTTCAAAATTCCTTAATCCAAATTTGAATCTAATTATATTATTTTATCCAAATTTCCAATTAGTTACTTTTATTATATAATACAAAATTATTAATAGATTTATATTATTAACTGAGATTTTATCCGAATTATGTATAAATTTTATGTATATAAATTTTGCAAATTATATTATTAACTGAGATTTTATAAATATAATTAAATATCTGAATTAAATTAATATATTTATTTTATCTGAAAATATAGCAAAATTTGCTAACTTTCTAAAATGATAGCAAAATTAGTTAATTTTTATCCAAATTATATAAAAATATTTATTAACCACTTTATTTATTAACTGAGATTTGATACTAATTAGAGTATTTTATCCAAATTATATTATTAACTGAAATATATAATGCATATAAATTTTGCAAATTATCCGAATTATATTAGTAGTAATTGAGATTTTATCGAAAATATTTCAAAAATAGAAAATTTTATTAACTGAGTTTTATTTCGAAATTATACAATTAATCATTCTTATTTTTAAGTGCAAATTATAATTCAAAAGACAAAACTTTAAATAAAAGACCAAAACAAACTACTTTTATTATTTATTCAATTTCAAAAAAACCTAACAATCATAATACTATTCATCTTCAATCCAAATCTATTTAAATATATCAAATTACTTAGGAAATAAACCGAAATATTTAAAATAATAATTAACCCTAATCTATTTAAATATTTAACTAATGTAGCTTAAATATTTGTTTAGAATATTCGGTGATTTGCTTATGTTCCATGATTAAAAAGTAATTATATATTTAAATAGAGAGATTTCGGTTTTAAAGATATTTCAATTTAACCAAAAATATATCATGTTACAATCCTTTTAACATAAACCGAAATTATTTACCAAAACTTACTAAAACTATATTTGGTAATTATATATCATTATCTATTTAACTAATTTAACCAAATATCTATTTAGAAAATTCCAACATTAAAAAAAGTAATTATATATTTAAATAGATAGATAGATTTCGTTATTTAAGAAATTATTTTAGTAATTTTTAGAGATTTGATAGTGTTCTGGGAAAGTCCATTTTGTTATTCATTGCTTGAATTCGCTTACGTACTTCGCTGCCTACAACAAAATTCAAAAAGAAATTGCCTTTATTTTAGGCGCATAATGAAAACGAAAATTACAACTTTCTTCCTTTTGTGAACAAACACGAGGATCTCTATTTTCCCGATCCTCGCCATGGGTTCTTTGCCGTGTCGTGGACTTTTATTCGTCCGCTGACCACCGCAATCCCATCCCGTGTAAACCCTGTTCCGAACTACAGACGAGGGGCTCGTTTCACGGCGAAACGGCTCCGAGGGGATCACACTCACGGCGAGAGGATCGCCATGGGATCGTGACTCACGAAGGAGAGGATCGCCGGAGCGCGGTGAGATCTACTAGGAGAAATCACAGCTATCCCCGAGATTAAGACGGCTTAACCTAGAGGGTATCTCAGAGTTCGACCCGAAGTTTGCTTACCTTCCGCTTATAGATCCGACGCCGACCGGACTTGAGTCGCCGGGTGTCGGAACCGCGCAGATCTCGCGAGGGCTTCAAAAGTCCGCCAAATCACCAAGTCCCGAAGTCCGTGTCCGATCAACTTTCGAGTTCAAACGGCTCGCTTGCATCGACGGACTAAGCACGGCTGATTCCGCTCGCCGCTTGAGTTTAGCCAACTCGCCGCGTTTCGCCGCCGGTTTTCTCCACGACGGTCGCTGGTTGGTACCGACTCACTTCATGGGTTCGCCGACTCGCTTTATGCTTATACAGACCACGCCGACGGCGTTCGGTCGCGCGTCGGATGGATCGCTTCGGTTGTCAACCCACCGCCTTTGAGTCTTGTTTGGGTATTGATAAGCAATTTTAACGCCACAGATATTCTCCAAAGCGCCTCACCGATTCTTGATGAGTCCGATGCTTTGACATGATGAGCCCTTCACTCTTTAATTGGCGGATAGGACTTGTGAATGACCCCGCGCTTGATCTCTCCATTCCCTTCTTCCTTTGCTTTGTAGGATTGTCAAGATATTACTTGCATCGCATTTTTTGTCCGACCGTTGTCGAAATCCCACCGTAAGTCGATAGATGAATTTTTTGAGGTTGGCTTCGTGATTTGATTCCTCTAATTCTCTCGTGTTCTCCGCTTTGTAGGATACCGGGTGTGCGGTGTCGCATTTATTGCTTGACCGTTGTCTAATTTCAAATCAGAGCTAATTGAGTTTATTTGTTGTTGACTCGCGGTTTGGATTGTCTTTCGGACCATCGAGGTTCCTCCGCTGATCGGGAATTTCGCTGATCCGAACCGCTGGTCGGTGAATCCTTCGCCGACGACGCGTTGGTTACGCCGCGCATTACATTGCTGTAAAGGTGTTCATCCCGGTGGAGGTATTCTTCCCCTTGTTGATTGGTAGGCCTCTGGCGGCGATGCATGAATCGACCGATACGGGGAGGAGTCCTTTCGAGGTAGAACGCGTTGTCCGGCGTCGATATTGTTCGGTAAAAGTCGGGATGATTGTCATTGATTTGAATTTGTTTACAGCTTCTTTGCCTACAACAAAATTCAAAAAGAAATTGCCTTTATTTTAAGGCGCATAATGAAAATCAAAAAGATTGCGACTCCCTAAACAAACACGAGGATCTCTCGTTATGTCGAGGTCCTCGCTATGGGTTCTTTGCCCGTACGGGACTTTGTGTCCGTGGACCACCGCATTCCGATCCGTAGAGACCGGGTTCGAACTACGATGTAAAGGGGCTCGCTTCACGAAGGAAACGGCGCTCGAGGGATCACACTCACAAGGAGAGGACTCTGAGCGGTGAGATCTACTAGGAGAAATCACGCATCCCCCGAGATTAAGACTAAGCTTAATCTAGAGGGTATCTCAGTTCGACCCGACCGGTTACCTTTTGCTTATAGATCTCGACGCCGATCGAGAGCTCACGTTTGAACCGCAGCGCCGACACTGTAGATCTCGCAAGAATTCTTCTAAGTCCCAGCTCTTCCAAATCACCAAAAATCCAAGCCTCCTAAGCCTTGAAATTCCCCCAACCAAGACCTCCCCATCCAAGTCCCTCTCCGAAGAAGACCCTCCCCTATTTATACAAAATGCCAGGGTGGCTCACACTGTCAGTTGTTCTACCACCGGTTGAGGTACCTCTACCAAGTCAATGAGGTGGCTCTACCAAAGTGGTCAGCCTCTACCACTGCCGAGGCACCCCACTGTCAGCCTTCTGCCAGCCAAGCTAGCACTTCTACTGGGTCGAGGTGGTTCAGTGGCGAGCCACCTTGGCCACTTGGTCGAGGTCACGCCTCGATTCTTCCGCTGGCCCTTCGCTGGTTGCTTTCTCCGGCTGCTTCGGTTTCGTGTTCCGCTCAGATTTGATTCCGAACTAATCCTTGTTCGTTCCGTTCAACGGTCCCGGAACCGATCATCCGCTCGAAGTCGCTGTCGTTGTGACGCTGCCAGTTTCGCTGGTTCGCGCCTCAACCGCTGATGTCCAGATCATCGATGGGTCGCCATTCACGAATTCGCCACGAAGTTGGTTTCGACCTTGTAAGCATTTTTCAACGTTTCAGATATCTCCGCCCCACTTTTAATGAGTCCGATGCTTTGACATGATGGTTCCTGGCCGCCCTACCGGGGTCCCCAAAGATAGCTTCAAATCTTCGATTTTTTCAGATCATCCGTTCTTTGTAGGATTCCCGATAAGATCACGGTGTCGCATTTATTGTCCGACCGCTTGTTATCTTGACTCGCCGGTGGGTGAGTTTTGTTTGTAACTCGTGGTCGGCTGGTCGTTGTTTGACTAACCATCGATTTTTGGACTTCTCCGCATGTCGGCCAACTCCTTGTTGGCAACGCTATCGTGGTCGTAATACATGGAATTTCATAACCATCACCGGCTAATTCCTCCATCATGACGCAGCCGCTGGTTTAACTACACCGAGGATATGATTATCCGATGTCAACATGACTTTCACCTCATCGATTATCCTTCTCTTGGAGATTATGGTGGAGGAAATTATTACCGAAGTTATCCTTAAGAATATGGATTTATTCTCCAGAACTCCTCGCTGAAATTTTGGAAATTATACCGTAATCCTAGTTGAGTAGGATTAGCGACGCTGATCGGCCGATGCATCCGCGACGATCGAAGTTATCCCTAAGAATATTTTTGTGAAAATATTCTTCCTGAACTTCTCGATAAATTAGGAAACAGCTTATACCGTAATCCTAGTTGAGTAGGATTAGCGACGCTGATCGGCCGATGCATCCGCACGATCGAAGTTATCCCTAAGAATATTTTTGTGAAAATATTCTTCCTGAACTTCTCGATAAATTAGGAAACAGCTTATACCGTAATCCTAGTTGAGTAGGATTAGCGACGCTGATCGGCCGATGCATCCGCGACGATCGAAGTTATCCCTAAGAATATTTTTGTGAAAATATTCTTCCTGAACTTCTCGATAAATTAGGAAACAGCTTATACCGTAATCCTAGTTGAGTAGGATTAGCGACGCTGATCGGCCGATGCATCCGCGACGATCGAAGTTATCCCTAAGAATATTTTTGTGAAAATATTCTTCCTGAACTTCTCGATAAATTAGGAAACAGCTTATACCGTAATCCTAGTTGAGTAGGATTAGCGACGCTGATCGGCCGATGCATCCGCACGATCGAAGTTATCCCTAAGAATATTTTTGTGAAAATATTCTTCCTGAACTTCTCGATAAATTAGGAAACAGCTTATACCGTAATCCTAGTTGAGTAGGATTAGCGACGCTGATCGGCCGATGCATCCGCGACGATCGAAGTTATCCCTAAGAATATTTTTGTGAAAATATTCTTCCTGAACTTCTCGATAAATTAGGAAACAGCTTATACCGTAATCCTAGTTGAGTAGGATTAGCGACGCTGATCGGCCGATGCATCCGCGACGATCGAAGTTATCCCTAAGAATATTTTTGTGAAAATATTCTTCCTGAACTTCTCGATAAATTAGGAAACAGCTTATACCGTAATCCTAGTTGAGTAGGATTAGCGACGCTGATCGGCCGATGCATCCGCGACGATCGAAGTTATCCCTAAGAATATTTTTGTGAAAATATTCTTCCTGAACTTCTCGATAAATTAGGAAACAGCTTATACCGTAATCCTAGTTGAGTAGGATTAGCGACGCTGATCGGCCGATGCATCCGCGACGATCGAAGTTATCCCTAAGAATATTTTTGTGAAAATATTCTTCCTGAACTTCTCGATAAATTAGGAAACAGCTTATACCGTAATCCTAGTTGAGTAGGATTAGCGACGCTGATCGGCCGATGCAATCCGCGACGATCGAAGTTATCCCTAAGAATATTTTTGTGAAAATATTCTTCCTGAACTTCTCGATAAATTAGGAAACAGCTTATACCGTAATCCTAGTTGAGTAGGATTAGCGACGCTGATCGGCCGATGCATCCGCGACGATCGAAGTTATCCCTAAGAATATTTTTGTGAAAATATTCTTCCTGAACTCGATAAATTAGGAAACAGCTTATACCGTAATCCTAGTTGAGTAGGATTAGCGACGCTGATCGGCCGATGCATCCGCGACGATCGAAGTTATCCCTAAGAATATTTTTGTGAAAATATTCTTCCTGAACTTCTCGATAAATTAGGAAACAGCTTATACCGTAATCCTAGTTGAGTAGGATTAGCGACGCTGATCGGCCGATGCATCCGCGACGATCGAAGTTATCCCTAAGAATATTTTTGTGAAAATATTCTTCCTGAACTTCTCGATAAATTAGGAAACAGCTTATACCGTAATCCTAGTTGAGTAGGATTAGCGACGCTGATCGGCCGATGCATCCGCGACGATCGAAGTTATCCCTAAGAATATTTTTGTGAAAATATTCTTCCTGAACTCGATAAATTAGGAAACAGCTTATACCGTAATCCTAGTTGAGTAGGATTAGCGACGCTGATCGGCCGATGCATCCGCGACGATCGAAGTTATCCCTAAGAATATTTTTGTGAAAATATTCTTCCTGAACTTCTCGATAAATTAGGAAACAGCTTATACCGTAATCCTAGTTGAGTAGGATTAGCGACGCTGATCGGCCGATGCATCCGCGACGATCGAAGTTATCCCTAAGAATATTTTTGTGAAAATATTCTTCCTGAACTTCTCGATAAATTAGGAAACAGCTTATACCGTAATCCTAGTTGAGTAGGATTAGCGACGCTGATCGGCCGATGCATCCGCACGATCGAAGTTATCCCTAAGAATATTTTTGTGAAAATATTCTTCCTGAACTTCTCGATAAATTAGGAAACAGCTTATACCGTAATCCTAGTTGAGTAGGATTAGCGACGCTGATCGGCCGATGCAATCCGCGACGATCGAAGTTATCCCTAAGAATATTTTTGTGAAAATATTCTTCCTGAACTTCTCGATAAATTAGGAAACAGCTTATACCGTAATCCTAGTTGAGTAGGATTAGCGACGCTGATCGGCCGATGCATCCGCGACGATCGAAGTTATCCCTAAGAATATTTTTGTGAAAATATTCTTCCTGAACTTCTCGATAAATTAGGAAACAGCTTATACCGTAATCCTAGTTGAGTAGGATTAGCGACGCTGATCGGGCCGATGCAATCCGCGACGATCGAAGTTATCCCTAAGAATATTTTTGTGAAAATATTCTTCCTGAACTTCGATAAATTAGGAAACAGCTTATACCGTAATCCTAGTTGAGTAGGATTAGGCGACGCTGATCGGGCCGATGCATCCGCACGATCGAAGTTATCCCTAAGAATATTTTTGTGAAAATATTCTTCCTGAACTTCTCGATAAATTAGGAAACAGCTTATACCGTAATCCTAGTTGAGTAGGATTAGGCGACGCTGATCGGGCCGATGCAATCCGCGACGATCGAAGTTATCCCTAAGAATATTTTTGTGAAAATATTCTTCCTGAACTTCGATAAATTAGGAAACAGCTTATACCGTAATCCTAGTTGAGTAGGATTAGGCGACGCTGATCGGGCCGATGCATCCGCGACGATCGAAGTTATCCCTAAGAATATTTTTGTGAAAATATTCTTCCTGAACTTCGATAAATTAGGAAACAGCTTATACCGTAATCCTAGTTGGAGTAGGATTAGGCGACGCTGATCGGGCCGATGCATCCGCGACGATCGAAGTTATCCCTAAGAATATTTTTGTGAAAATATTCTTCCTGAACTTCTCGATAAATTAGGAAACAGCTTATACCGTAATCCTAGTTGAGTAGGATTAGCGACGCTGATCGGGCCGATGCATCCGCGACGATCGAAGTTATCCCTAAGAATATTTTTGTGAAAATATTCTTCCTGAACTTCTCGATAAATTAGGAAACAGCTTATACCGTAATCCTAGTTGAGTAGGATTAGCGACGCTGATCGGGCCGATGCAATCCGCGACGATCGAAGTTATCCCTAAGAATATTTTTGTGAAAATATTCTTCCTGAACTTCTCGATAAATTAGGAAACAGCTTATACCGTAATCCTAGTTGAGTAGGATTAGGCGACGCTGATCGGGCCGATGCATCCGCACGATCGAAGTTATCCCTAAGAATATTTTTGTGAAAATATTCTTCCTGAACTTCGATAAATTAGGAAACAGCTTATACCGTAATCCTAGTTGAGTAGGATTAGGCGACGCTGATCGGGCCGATGCAATCCGCGACGATCGAAGTTATCCCTAAGAATATTTTTGTGAAAATATTCTTCCTGAACTTCTCGATAAATTAGGAAACAGCTTATACCGTAATCCTAGTTGAGTAGGATTAGGCGACGCTGATCGGGCCGATGCATCCGCACGATCGAAGTTATCCCTAAGAATATTTTTGTGAAAATATTCTTCCTGAACTTCTCGATAAATTAGGAAACAGCTTATACCGTAATCCTAGTTGAGTAGGATTAGGCGACGCTGATCGGGCCGATGCAATCCGCGACGATCGAAGTTATCCCTCAGCGAGGAGAATATCGAGCAAGAGGTCATCTTTGGGAACTCATATGAGCGACAGCCAAGCATAGCCAAGAAGATAAATGCGCGCATTCACGCCATGTCGAACGCATGAATCAGATCGCTCAAGGGGAGAAGACGTTGAAGAGTTTCGCGCGAGTGCGCAGCAGAGTCCGTGACATCAACGGTGAAACAAGTCCTCGAGGTGATGCGCCGAAAACATGTAGCCGCAATTGCCGCGACTCAAGAGGAACTTGAGAAGGAAGCCAAAGCTCAGTTCGCCGGGCGAAGGAAAAACTAGCCGCTAAAGCCGACTCGCTCTTCACAGCATTAGATTGCCCAATGAAGTCCGATGTGTTGCTTTGGTTTCGAGATTTCTCTCGCTTTGTTCTGCCACGCCGCTAGATCATCACAATTTTGCTTTGAATTGATTGTCTCGACAATTGTAGCTCCTTTATATTTGCTTCAAATGAATAAGATTTATTGCTTTCATTATTTATTATGATTCTTTATTTCGCCGTAAATAATTAACCATAATACTTATAGGATTTTGGCAAACTACCATCAACGGGTTTGATTAGCCTTTACCAACCACCGCTTGAGTTGGGCTACGCGGATTATCTAGATCCGCTCCGCGACGCGACGCTAAAAGAATGAAACTCTTCTAGACTTAATGCTACGATGTTGAATATAGGCTTTCAGATTTTACCGCAAGATCAAGCCTCTAAGAACGCTTGTTACGCTGTAGACTCATCCCTTCTAGTTCTCGGATAAAATGCCCTGTAATCTAACTCGTGTCTTCAATCTGAGAAAGATTAAACCTACGACGCAGTTAGGCGCTTCATCCCTTCTAGGCTTCGGATAAAATGCCCGTAATCTAACTCGTGTCTTCAATCGGAGAAAGACTAAACCGCAACGCTGCAGAGGCGCTGGCTTTATCCCTTCTTAGGCTTCGGATAAAATGCCCCGTAATCGAACTCGTGTCTTCTTCAATCGAAAGACTAAACCGCAACGCCGTGAGGCGCTGACTTTAGGGTTATTGGCCAACCCCTTCAACGGGTTTGATGAACCTTTACCAACTACCGCTTGAGTCACATGTAGATTATCTAAACCGCTCTACACACAACGCTGTGCTAAAAGAATGAAACTCTCTTAGACTTAATGCTACGATGTTGAATACGAGACTTCGCCTTTTTCACGGAAGACTAACCCGCGACGCGTTAGGCGCTGGCTTTATCCCTTCTTAGGTTTCGGGATCTAAATACCCCGTAATCAACTCGTGTCTTCTTCAATCGGAGAAAGACTAAACCGCAACGCTGCGGTGAGGCGCTGGCTTTATCCCTTCTTAGGCTTCGGATAAAATGCCCCGTAATCGAACTCGTGTCTTCTTCAATCGGAGAAAGACTAAACCGCAACGCTGCGGTGAGGCGCTGGCTTTATCCCTTCTTAGGCTTCGGATAAAATACCCCGTAATCGAACTCGTGTCTTCTTCAATCGGAGAAAGACTAAACCGCAACGCTGCGGTGAGGCGCTGGCTTTATCCCTTCTTAGGCTTCGGATAAAATACCCCGTAATCGAACTCGTGTCTTCTTCAATCGGAGAAAGACTAAACCGCAACGCTGCGGTGAGGCGCTGGCTTTATCCCTTCTTAGGCTTCGGATAAAATACCCCGTAATCGAACTCGTGTCTTCTTCAATCGGAGAAAGACTAAACCGCAACGCTGCGGTGAGGCGCTGGCTTTATCCCTTCTTAGGCTTCGGATAAAATACCCCGTAATCGAACTCGTGTCTTCTTCAATCGGAGAAAGACTAAACCGCAACGCTGCGGTGAGGCGCTGGCTTTATCCCTTCTTAGGCTTCGGATAAAATACCCCGTAATCGAACTCGTGTCTTCTTCAATCGGAGAAAGACTAAACCGCAACGCTGCGGTGAGGCGCTGGCTTTATCCCTTCTTAGGCTTCGGATAAAATACCCCGTAATCGAACTCGTGTCTTCTTCAATCGGAGAAAGACTAAACCGCAACGCTGCGGTGAGGCGCTGGCTTTATCCCTTCTTAGGCTTCGGATAAAATACCCCGTAATCGAACTCGTGTCTTCTTCAATCGGAGAAAGACTAAACCGCAACGCTGCGGTGAGGCGCTGGCTTTATCCCTTCTTAGGCTTCGGATAAAATACCCCGTAATCGAACTCGTGTCTTCTTCAATCGGAGAAAGACTAAACCGCAACGCTGCGGTGAGGCGCTGGCTTTATCCCTTCTTAGGCTTCGGATAAAATACCCCGTAATCGAACTCGTGTCTTCTTCAATCGGAGAAAGACTAAACCGCAACGCTGCGGTGAGGCGCTGGCTTTATCCCTTCTTAGGCTTCGGATAAAATACCCCGTAATCGAACTCGTGTCTTCTTCAATCGGAGAAAGACTAAACCGCAACGCTGCGGTGAGGCGCTGGCTTTATCCCTTCTTAGGCTTCGGATAAAATACCCCGTAATCGAACTCGTGTCTTCTTCAATCGGAGAAAGACTAAACCGCAACGCTGCGGTGAGGCGCTGGCTTTATCCCTTCTTAGGCTTCGGATAAAATGCCCTTAATCGAACTCGTGTCTTCTTCAATCGGAGAAAGACTAAACCGCAACGCTGCGGTGAGGCTGGCTTTATCCCTTCTTAGGCTTCGGATAAAATACCCCGTAATCGAACTCGTGTCTTCTTCAATCGAAAAGACTCGTGACCTTCACGGACAACCCGGTTCGAAAATCCCTACAAGATACCTTCACCGGCGCTACCTAAGATGAAGATGGAACTAAGAGTGGATCTCCACCGAGAACCTAAAAGACTCGTGACCTTCACGGACAACCCGGTTCGAAAATCCCTACAAGATACCTTCACCGGCGCTACCTAAGATGAAGATGGAACTAAGAGTGGATCTCCACCGAGAACCTAAAAGACTCGTGACCTTCACGGACAACCCGGTTCGAAAATCCCTACAAGATACCTTCACCGGCGCTACCTAAGATGAAGATGGAACTAAGAGTGGATCTCCACCGAGAACCGAAAAGACTCGTGACCTTCACGGACAACCCGGTTCGAAAATCCCTACAAGATACCTTCACCGGCGCTACCTAAGATGAAGATGGAACTAAGAGTGGATCTCCACCGAGAACCTAAAAGACTCGTGACCTTCACGGACAACCCGGTTCGAAAATCCCTACAAGATACCTTCACCGGCGCTACCTAAGATGAAGATGGAACTAAGAGTGGATCTCCACCGAGAACCGAAAAGACTCGTGACCTTCACGGACAACCCGGTTCGAAAATCCCTACAAGATACCTTCACCGGCGCTACCTAAGATGAAGATGGAACTAAGAGTGGATCTCCACCGAGAACCTAAAAGACTCGTGACCTTCACGGACAACCCGGTTCGAAAATCCCTACAAGATACCTTCACCGGCGCTACCTAAGATGAAGATGGAACTAAGAGTGGATCTCCACCGAGAACCTAAAAGACTCGTGACCTTCACGGACAACCCGGTTCGAAAATCCCTACAAGATACCTTCACCGGCGCTACCTAAGATGAAGATGGAACTAAGAGTGGATCTCCACCGAGAACCGAAGAGACTCGTGACCTTCACGGACAACCCGGTTCGAAAATCCCTACAAGATACCTTCACCGGCGCTACCTAAGATGAAGATGGAACTAAGAGTGGATCTCCACCGAGAACCTAAAAGACTCGTGACCTTCACGGACAACCCGGTTCGAAAATCCCTACAAGATACCTTCACCGGCGCTACCTAAGATGAAGATGGAACTAAGAGTGGATCTCCACCGAGAACCTAAAAGACTCGTGACCTTCACGGACAACCCGGTTCGAAAATCCCTACAAGATACCTTCACCGGCGCTACCTAAGATGAAGAGGAAGGATTTTATATTCTCTCCGCAATGAAAGGAATTTTGAGTGGGCCTCTTGTTCATAGAAGGAATCAAGAGGGATTTTGGTAATGTACCGTAGGTTTTGTAGACCCACCGCCAAGGAATTTGATCGGTGGGGAAATTGTGATGGAGGATAAATCTAGGGTTATCCTCAAAGGCGGTGAGACATCCCACGAGGAACTTCCCCGAACGGGTTATCCCAAGATACTATGGGTAGTATTTCTTCAGAACTTCCCATTTATCTAAGATTAATTGCCTGGCCGCCATTTTGGGTAATGAGGCGATATGCACCATTGAGTAAACCGCTTTATTACAAACGGCCCTCCCATTTAGGTTCAATTTACCTTTCTTCTGGAAGTGAGGATTATCGGTCGCCGAGCAAATGAGGACCAAATCTCCTTCTAAAGGTTCTCTCGTCGAACTTTCTTGTTGAAAGCCTTCGACATCCTAGCTTGGTAGAACTCAATGCATTGTTGAGCCTCCAGCTTTCATCTAACATCTCAAGCTCTTCGAGACGCTGATGTTGTTCTTCTGGCCGCCATCTCTGCTGAAAGGGCGCGGCGACGGATCTGAATTTCCATGGGAGAACCGCCACACCAGAACCGTAGAGCGGGTCGCCTCAGCTGGCGCGGCGTATGCACAGCATATGCCTGAAGTGCTTCTCCGAAGTTTATCATCCCCGGCCTTTGTTACTTTTCACAAGCTTTGACGTAATTTTGATAATCGCCTTGTTGAATGCCTCGCTAATCCATTTGCAACCGGATTATAGGTCAGTCGACGCAGACGCCTTGTATCTTGAATTTCTCGCAAAACCCGATGAAGGAATTGCCGATGAACCGGGACCGCTGTCATGCACGACCGTTTGGGACACCATGTCGATAGATGACATGGTGTTTGATAAACTTGATGACGGTACTCGCTTACTTTTAGCGATTGCTTCCCCACTTGGAGAAGTAGTCATGATCGCTAGAATAAACCGACGCTTTGACAGACGGAGGAAAATGGGACCTACAATGTCCATTCCCCATGTCTCGAATGGCCGATGTGGCCGGAAGGATGCGCTTGCTCAGCGGCCGATGCATCCGCGACGATCGAAGTTATCCCTAAGAATATTTTTGTGAAAATATTCTTCCGAACTTCGATAAATTAGGAAACAGCTTTATACCGTAATCCTAGTTGAGTAGGATTAGGCGACGCTGATCGGCCGATGCATCCGCGACGATCGAAGTTATCCCTAAGAATATTTTTGTGAAAATATTCTTCCGAACTTCGATAAATTAGGAAACAGCTTTATACCGTAATCCTAGTTGAGTAGGATTAGGCGACGCTGATCGGCCGATGCATCCGCGACGATCGAAGTTATCCCTAAGAATATTTTTGTGAAAATATTCTTCCGAACTTCTCGATAAATTAGGAAACAGCTTTATACCGTAATCCTAGTTGAGTAGGATTAGGCGACGCTGATCGGCCGATGCATCCGCGACGATCGAAGTTATCCCTAAGAATATTTTTGTGAAAATATTCTTCCGAACTTCTCGATAAATTAGGAAACAGCTTTATACCGTAATCCTAGTTGAGTAGGATTAGGCGACGCTGATCGGCCGATGCATCCGCGACGATCGAAGTTATCCCTAAGAATATTTTTGTGAAAATATTCTTCCGAACTTCTCGATAAATTAGGAAACAGCTTTATACCGTAATCCTAGTTGAGTAGGATTAGGCGACGCTGATCGGCCGATGCATCCGCGACGATCGAAGTTATCCCTAAGAATATTTTTGTGAAAATATTCTTCCGAACTTCGATAAATTAGGAAACAGCTTTATACCGTAATCCTAGTTGAGTAGGATTAGGCGACGCTGATCGGCCGATGCATCCGCGACGATCGAAGTTATCCCTAAGAATATTTTTGTGAAAATATTCTTCCGAACTTCTCGATAAATTAGGAAACAGCTTTATACCGTAATCCTAGTTGAGTAGGATTAGGCGACGCTGATCGGCCGATGCATCCGCGACGATCGAAGTTATCCCTAAGAATATTTTTGTGAAAATATTCTTCCTGAACTTCTCGATAAATTAGGAAACAGCTTTATACCGTAATCCTAGTTGAGTAGGATTAGGCGACGCTGATCGGCCGATGCATCCGCGACGATCGAAGTTATCCCTAAGAATATTTTTGTGAAAATATTCTTCCTGAACTTCTCGATAAATTAGGAAACAGCTTTATACCGTAATCCTAGTTGAGTAGGATTAGGCGACGCTGATCGGCCGATGCATCCGCGACGATCGAAGTTATCCCTAAGAATATTTTTGTGAAAATATTCTTCCTGAACTTCTCGATAAATTAGGAAACAGCTTTATACCGTAATCCTAGTTGAGTAGGATTAGGCGACGCTGATCGGCCGATGCATCCGCGACGATCGAAGTTATCCCTAAGAATATTTTTGTGAAAATATTCTTCCTGAACTTCTCGATAAATTAGGAAACAGCTTTATACCGTAATCCTAGTTGAGTAGGATTAGGCGACGCTGATCGGCCGATGCATCCGCGACGATCGAAGTTATCCCTAAGAATATTTTTGTGAAAATATTCTTCCTGAACTTCTCGATAAATTAGGAAACAGCTTTATACCGTAATCCTAGTTGAGTAGGATTAGGCGACGCTGATCGGCCGATGCATCCGCGACGATCGAAGTTATCCCTAAGAATATTTTTGTGAAAATATTCTTCCTGAACTTCTCGATAAATTAGGAAACAGCTTTATACCGTAATCCTAGTTGAGTAGGATTAGGCGACGCTGATCGGCCGATGCATCCGCGACGATCGAAGTTATCCCTAAGAATATTTTTGTGAAAATATTCTTCCTGAACTTCTCGATAAATTAGGAAACAGCTTTATACCGTAATCCTAGTTGAGTAGGATTAGGCGACGCTGATCGGCCGATGCATCCGCGACGATCGAAGTTATCCCTAAGAATATTTTTGTGAAAATATTCTTCCTGAACTTCTCGATAAATTAGGAAACAGCTTTATACCGTAATCCTAGTTGAGTAGGATTAGGCGACGCTGATCGGCCGATGCATCCGCGACGATCGAAGTTATCCCTAAGAATATTTTTGTGAAAATATTCTTCCTGAACTTCTCGATAAATTAGGAAACAGCTTTATACCGTAATCCTAGTTGAGTAGGATTAGGCGACGCTGATCGGCCGATGCATCCGCGACGATCGAAGTTATCCCTAAGAATATTTTTGTGAAAATATTCTTCCTGAACTTCTCGATAAATTAGGAAACAGCTTTATACCGTAATCCTAGTTGAGTAGGATTAGGCGACGCTGATCGGCCGATGCATCCGCGACGATCGAAGTTATCCCTAAGAATATTTTTGTGAAAATATTCTTCCTGAACTTCTCGATAAATTAGGAAACAGCTTTATACCGTAATCCTAGTTGAGTAGGATTAGGCGACGCTGATCGGCCGATGCATCCGCGACGATCGAAGTTACGCTAGAGATAACATAAATCGCCCGTCCGACTAAATAGTGCCGATTTTTCAATCGCGAACACTAATGCAAGGCACCGCTTCACCATTGGGTATCGAGACTCACCACTAATGTTCTGCCGTAATACACTGCTCGCGGACCGGGCTGCCGCTTTGCGCGAGTAAAGCTTTAACGAGTGATCCGCTGCCTTGACGATCAAAATGGTTTTCCGACGCGTGCAACAAGAACAGAGGTTTAGCGAGATACGACTTGATCTCTTCAATGCCTTTCGGCGGCCGCCCCAAATATATGACACGCCTTCTTGTTCAACTTAGAGAACGGTTGGCACTTCCCTGATAGGTTCGATATGAACCGCCGGATGTACGCCAATCGCCCTTGTAACCCCCGAAGTTCTCTCGATGGAGGTTGCAACTTTGAATCGCCTTCACTTTGTCGATCGACGGGATTCCTTTGTTGGTGACGACGGCCAAGGAACTTGCCACCGACATCCCAAGGAAGGACTTGGCAGATTCATCTTTAGTCGATGAGTTCGCATGAGTTCAATACCGCTCTAAGATCTTTGATGTGATCTCCTTCGCACGCCACCCACTGTCGCCGACGTAGCATTCGACCGCTTTCCCGAGATGGTCCCGAAAATTTCCGCCATTGCTCGGTATGTTGCCGCAAGATTTTTGAGGCCGAACGGCATGACCGTAGCAATATATGCCGATGCTTCAACGTGTTTACGCCATCGGGTACATCTTGACTGATTATACCCAAAAGCCATCCATAAAGGACATCCTCTCAATCCACATGTATTGTCAACTATGACGCCGGTGATTGGCGAGGGAAATCATCCTTGGGCAAGCTAGGTCTCTCAGAATGTCATAATGCATCCTAATCGAACCATTCTTCTTCATGACCGACTATATTCGCCACCCAATCCGATGTTGAATTTCACCTAATCCCATTCTATGAGTTTCTTCACTTCACAACAATTGCCTCCAATATTTGTGGATCTAAACCGCTCTTTGCCGTTGTGGAGTTTGACATCCGGCTTTGATGTTGAGGCGATGTGTTGCCACATTAGGGTCGAAGTCCCGCATGTCCTCGTAACTCCGTGCGAATACATCGATATACTCCCGATTAGGCAATCAACTCCTTTCTTCCAAGGAGAGTATTGCTGATGTTTATGAGTTTGGGATGCTCTTCATCACCCATATTAACCTCGACTACCTCATCCTTAGTGGGGGTTCTTTGTTCAACCTATCCCCAAACCGCTCGAAGTTGATGGATCCATGGGTCTTCCCATGTTGGCATATCTTCATCACCCTCAATAGTAGCAGGATCGATCGGGCCATATTCGACATCGAGCCTTGAAAGCTCCCAGGCCGTGTCGTAATCCCAAGAGGCACGAATGTCCGCCTCTCACCGGTGGATTATTATCAATCACCACGAGCATTCATCTTCGAGGAGGATTCAGATCCCAATCCCCTCTAAATGATAATTATCCCGCTTTCCTCTTGGGACATATGCCGCTTAGGAGGGGTTCGAGGGCCTCGTCCAAACATAGACCTTCCCTCGTTAGTCATACCCCATCTTTTCATGATACCCTTGTTTCGACTATATCCGAATGTATGGAGGATAGGCCCATTGTCATCTTCACCTTCTTCAAAGAAACGATTCTGGAACCGTGATCTTTTCCCGTAAACCAAGTCTTTTTCACTACTTGATCTTCGGATGACAAGTGTTGTCCCAAAGGAACTGAATCGCTTTTGTGAAGTAAGATGATCGAAGTTGGCAAGTGCAACTCGATCATTGTATAATCCCTTATCACATCATTCAAAGATAAAGGATACTCTAAATCGCCATTTATTGATTCATCTAAGAATTTGCCAATTATATGTTCATCCGACGATTCTTCATCGCCAAGATTGATTACAAGGTACAATGTCATTTAAAACAAAACCTCCACTATAACCAAGCCCGGTTTCGTAGACGCCTTCTTCACCGCCGTCCGCATCTTTGGGCCGATGATTCGCCGACTCATTACCGAGAGGAGAGAATCGCTGAAATAATTCTCCATCCCCTTAAACGGTTGTTTGTCCGCGACCACCGCCTTGACTCATTATTCGTGGTTCACATATTTGAGACACCGATGAAGAGTAGATGGGACTATAACATTACCGTGGATCCAAGGTCAATTCAATAAGTTATAGGAAGTCTCGCATCAATCACATAGTGACTTCGACTTTAAGTCTCCCATTTGGCACTTTATCCGATTTTACCAAGTGGCCGAGACTGCTGGTGTTAAACCCAGATCGGTGGTTCGGACGCCACCTATCGGGCGGGATTCCAAGGTGATACATGAGGCGCAGGGCATGATGCTCACGGCGAACCCTGGACGACTCGATCCTGCTAACTTCACTAGAGCCAATATACCCGTGAAGTATAGCGCCTATCGCTTGAATTCCTCGTCGCATATCCTCCTTTGTAAAGGTGATGCAGGGAAGTGCCTAAGGTTGCATTGTTACCGACTCGACTCTTCCACCGTGAAGACTGACGCTGAGGGCTTCTTGAAGAGCTTCTCTCGCCTTTTGATAACCGCAGAACTCATAGAGAGTGATCTCCTGGGATATTGGCCAATTGTGCCATTACATCAAAGCGTATGGAGAGTTCGTTCCCGGCTTATCTCTTCCAATCGCGACCGAATCGAGATCGCCGAGTTGAACTTCATGCGCCGCTTTGCAGTAGCTTTTTGGCAGCCTACCTGCCTGCGCGCTTCAGGCGAAAGTGAGGGGATTTGTTGGTACCCCCACTCAGAGCCGCCTTGGCATTAGGGTCGGGACTTCCTGATACTTGTATTTGTACTCGGTCCACCTCGGCGGCGTCTTTGTTCTTCTGACAAATTGAATGTTACCACCGCTCATCGCCTCCTCGAATTAAGCGGTACCATGACATGCCTTTCCTTCGCTTCGCTTTTTCTTGAAGAAGAGGCTACCCATTGCTCGTCTTCCAAGAAGTTCCGTGGACCCACAAGACTTCGCGGTCAGATAATGATACAAGTCCTTTCCGGCTGCTTAAAGGGTCGCCATTCACCGTCTTCACCGCAACTTTGACCACGGTTCAGTTCAAACCATGTCAACGCACCGACCAAACTTATGGATACCGTGATTCGCCCGACCTTTTCGACTTTGCCTCATAGTAATGACCCTACATCAATTAAAGCACGGATTTTGTCCTTAAGGTCAAACAGATTTAGTGGGGTGATGAACTCCGCCTCTATGCAGCAATGATCTTGGGTCATTCGGTTCATCAGCCTCTCTTGATTCGATCGAGGGAGCTTGATCTTGTTATTTTCCACAAGATATTTGAAAGACCGAATCTCACGTCCCTAAAAAGAATAGGACTTCTCGAATCTCGGCTAAGGCCTTCGTTTTAGGCCCAGTTGCCACGCTTGATCGGGTCGTTCGCGGCGCTCAGCATTGCCGCGGCTGGCCGGGTTGAGTTGAACGCTTGTTCGCGAACCTGCCTTGGCTTGTTCTTTCCCTTTGGACAAAGTTACGCTGGAGCCTGTCGGCCGACCTCTCTCGCTTTTTCCTTTTGAGGAATCTTCTTTGCTCTCCACGAACCTTCAAGTCCTTCCAGTTATCGATGGTGCTGTACCCATTGCTTCAAGCACATCTATTGATAAGTTGTCGTGGTTTTGAGGATGAACTCTTCCGTTATTGATCCCGCAGCTCATTGCCTTGTTCCGAATCGCTTAACAAAGATGTCCACGGTTTCTCCGTCTTTTCGCTTCTCCGAGTTAACGCCCGACGATACCTCTGTATCGCCATCGAAATTGGTAGGAAGCTAGACTCCATGTCGCCCCAAATTGCGGAATGCTCCCCGCTTGAGACGGCGGTACTATTCGGCGTCCCCACGAAGGGTGCCGATTTAATGACCGAACCATCGGGTTCTTGCCGTAAATAACTCCAGGTGTGACTTGAAATAAATCAAGTGTCGCTACGGGAACCCTTCCACAAATGGTGTGAAGTTTATTAAGTTAAACTTTTGACTCGCACGGATTGATTCCCACTTCTGCAAGGAATACCGCCTTCTTTTTACTTCTGAGCGAAATCAATGAGTTGATTTTGCTCTCTCTTTGATCTTCTCGCCTCCGAAAGCAACGCCGTTCGGGGTTATCATCTTCGGTGCTTCCTCGATCCGAATCGCTATCATCTTCATCGACGCTGACGCTACCGACTGATTCACCTTGATGTTTTGTCGGCTTGGATCTCATTGGTGCATTTCTCTCATCGCTCGCATGGCCAACTCCATCTCTAATTTGAAGTTTTCCGTTGTTTATTCAACGCTTCGCCTAGCATTTTGGCCACTTGATCTGATCGATCATAAGCGCTTTTGGGGCTCCTTCGCTAGATACAAGATGATCGATGCGATTGCGGAGCCAATATTCGACGATCATCCTCCTCATGTAACCCCTTCGCTTATCAGATTCGACCGTTTGATAGTCCCTGACCGCAAACGAAGTTAGCCGCTATGATGCGCTGGAATAGCCCGTGGCGATGATTCTTTCTGGTCATATTATTAGTGACCTCCGGCAACTCACCCTCTCTGTCATCCTTTACGGAATCGCCTTGACCTAGGTCTCTGGATTCCGTGGTGAGTCTCTCGAAGATCGACACCCTTCTCGAGCTTGATGGCAATTGCATTCGAGAGCATCGCCTTAATGAGCTTGGAGCACAAGCATGACCGGTCAATTTGGGGAATTCTTCGAGATTTTCGCACTCTTGCACTAGAGTATTACCATCGGGTAAAATGAGCTTACCTCGGCCGATGTCGGTTTGATCTCTATAACATCCTCATCATCGATGAAAACGCTTCCTTCCGACTGATCAACCCATCAAACTTCCGAAGTGACTCGCCTAGACTTTCGCCGATGAGTGCGGTTCTACAGACTTCTGGACTTCGACAACCGATAGGAGGTCAGGAATCTTCTTGTCCTTGTTGGAACGGGTGCGACTCCCTCGCATGAGGAGTGACCCGTGATTCTCTCCGAGGACCAAGACGATCCTGATAGTCGGTTTGGTAGTGGTGACGAGTTGGCTCCACCATCGATTTAGATGCGACGCTTTGACTTTGAGGCGCCGTCATTCGGGGCCTGGCGCTGGCCGCAACGCCAGATCCTTCTCAGCTTTAAGCCGATGGGAGTGTGAACAACCGAGGTTGGGGCACCATTAGACTTGGGGCCCCAAACCCGGTGGGTACGCAGGCTTCTTTGCCACTTCCTTCTTTAACTCACGAGCCCGTTGCACCAAAGCTCGCGGCTTTGCGCTAAGGAGGCGCTGGCGCTCCTCGATGCGCCTTGAGTGTGGAGCGTTCCGCTGACACGGACCCACTTCGCTGGTTGACTGCTTGGTAATCTGCCGATCACTTGAGGTCAAGCCTCGCGGAGTTTGATCTTAGATCCGCCAGAAGGACCCCATCCATGGATTGCATGGCCTTGGCAAGCTTGCGCCGCCATGCTTTGTCGCCGCTTGGCGAGCTCGCTGGAGAGCCGCCAAGATCGTCAAGCTCATCTGCACCATCCGACTTCAGCGCCGGCGATTTCCGGTAGCCGTTGACTCGGCCAGTCTCCGGCTCTACACGGAGGCTCCATCTGCCTCTTGCAAATGAGACCTTCGAGCCGCGGGGAACCGGATTCGAGGAGGGTGAGGACAGTACTCCTCGAACTTCTCCGTCAACTCGAACTCGACCTCTTCTTCCACCGATAGGGATCCGCGGTTATGCGCACGACGACCTCCGCCGATTGAGTGGGCTCCCATCAGTGGTCGCCTTGTTCGCAGAAAAGCGGGATGATTGTCATTGATTTGAATTTGTTTACAGCTTCTTTTGCCTACAACAAAATTCAAAAGAAATTGCCTTTATTTTAAGGCGCATAATGAAAATCAAAAAGATTGCGACTTCTTCCTAAACAAACACGAGGATCTCTATGTCGAGGTCCTCGCTATGGGTTCTTTGCCCGTGTCGGACTTTTGTGTCCGTGGACCACCGCAATTCGATCCGTAGAGACCCTGTTCGAACTACAGATGTAAGGGCTCGTTTCACTAAGGAAACGAAGTCAGGGATCACACTCACAGGAGAGGATCGAAGGGTGAGATCTACTAGGAGAAACATATCCCCCGATTAGATCGCTTAATCTAGAGGGTATCTCAGAGTTCGACCAATTCGTTACCTTTGCTTATAGATCTGACGTCGATCGATTTGAGCTCGGATGTTCTGAATCATACCGACACTGAGATCTCGCAAGAATTCTTCAAGTCCCAGCTCTTCCAAATCACCAAAAATCCAGCCTCTAAGCCTTGAAATTCCCCCAAATCCAAGACCTCCCCATCCAAGTCCCTCTCCCCGAAGAAGACCCTCCCCTATTTATACAAAATGTGGGGAAGAGGTGGCTCTACCAAAGTGGCCGAGCCACCTCGCCACTGTCGAGGTACCTCGCCGTTGTCGAGGTGGCTCTACCAAAGTGGCCGAGCCACCTCGCCACTTGGCCGGCACCTCGCCAAGTTGTCGTTCCTCGCCGTTGTCGAGGTGGCTCTACCAAAGTGGCCGAGCCACCTTGGCCACTTGGTCAGGTGTCAAGGCCGATTCTTCTTGACCGCTGCCGCTCGCTGCCAAGCCCGCTTCGCCCTTTCGCTCGGTTCCGCTCAGATTTGATTCCGAACTAACTTGTTCGCTCCGTTCAACGGTCCCAACCGATCATCCGCTCGGTGAAGCTTGGTCGCGCTTGTGGACGCTTAAGCAGTTTGCCGCTGTTCGCCTCAACCGCTTGATGTCCGTGATTGTTCGATGGGTCGCCATTCGCCGAATTCTCGCCACGAAGTTGGTTTCGGGACCTTGTAAGCATTTTTCAACGCCACGATATAAGCCTCGTCAATTTTATCCCTCCTTGAGGTCCCACAAATGAGGAAATTGAGGGTTATCGAAGTTATCCCTAAGAATATTTTTGTGAAAATATTCTTCCGAACTTCTCGATAAATTAGGAAACAGCTTTATACCGTAATCCTAGTTGGAGTAGGATTAGGCGACGCTGATCGGCGCCGATGCAATCCGCACGATCGAAGTTATCCCTAAGAATATTTTTGTGAAAATATTCTTCCGAACTTCTCGATAAATTAGGAAACAGCTTTATACCGTAATCCTAGTTGAGTAGGATTAGGCGACGCTGCTGATCGGCGCCGATGCAATCCGCACGATCGAAGTTATCCCTAAGAATATTTTTGTGAAAATATTCTTCCGAACTTCTCGATAAATTAGGAAACAGCTTTATACCGTAATCCTAGTTGAGTAGGATTAGGCGACGCTGATCGGCGCCGATGCAATCCGCACGATCGAAGTTATCCCTAAGAATATTTTTGTGAAAATATTCTTCCGAACTTCTCGATAAATTAGGAAACAGCTTTATACCGTAATCCTAGTTGGAGTAGGATTAGGCGACGCTGATCGGCGCCGATGCAATCCGCACGATCGAAGTTATCCCTAAGAATATTTTTGTGAAAATATTCTTCCGAACTTCGATAAATTAGGAAACAGCTTTATACCGTAATCCTAGTTGGAGTAGGATTAGGCGACGCTGCTGATCGGCGCCGATGCAATCCGCACGATCGAAGTTATCCCTAAGAATATTTTTGTGAAAATATTCTTCCGAACTTCTCGATAAATTAGGAAACAGCTTTATACCGTAATCCTAGTTGAGTAGGATTAGGCGACGCTGATCGGCGCCGATGCAATCCGCACGATCGAAGTTATCCCTAAGAATATTTTTGTGAAAATATTCTTCCGAACTTCTCGATAAATTAGGAAACAGCTTTATACCGTAATCCTAGTTGAGTAGGATTAGGCGACGCTGATCGGGCCGATGCATCCGCGACGATCGAAGTTATCCCTAAGAATATTTTTGTGAAAATATTCTTCCCGAACTTCTCGATAAATTAGGAAACAGCTTTATACCGTAATCCTAGTTGGAGTAGGATTAGGCGACGCTGATCGGGCCGATGCATCCGCGACGATCGAAGTTATCCCTAAGAATATTTTTGTGAAAATATTCTTCCCGAACTTCTCGATAAATTAGGAAACAGCTTTATACCGTAATCCTAGTTGGAGTAGGATTAGGCGACGCTGATCGGGCCGATGCATCCGCGACGATCGAAGTTATCCCTAAGAATATTTTTGTGAAAATATTCTTCCCGAACTTCTCGATAAATTAGGAAACAGCTTTATACCGTAATCCTAGTTGAGTAGGATTAGGCGACGCTGATCGGGCCGATGCATCCGCGACGATCGAAGTTATCCCTAAGAATATTTTTGTGAAAATATTCTTCCCGAACTTCTCGATAAATTAGGAAACAGCTTTATACCGTAATCCTAGTTGAGTAGGATTAGGCGACGCTGATCGGGCCGATGCATCCGCGACGATCGAAGTTATCCCTAAGAATATTTTTGTGAAAATATTCTTCCCGAACTTCTCGATAAATTAGGAAACAGCTTTATACCGTAATCCTAGTTGAGTAGGATTAGGCGACGCTGATCGGGCCGATGCATCCGCACGATCGAAGTTATCCCTAAGAATATTTTTGTGAAAATATTCTTCCCGAACTTCTCGATAAATTAGGAAACAGCTTTATACCGTAATCCTAGTTGAGTAGGATTAGGCGACGCTGATCGGGCCGATGCATCCGCGACGATCGAAGTTATCCCTAAGAATATTTTTGTGAAAATATTCTTCCCGAACTTCTCGATAAATTAGGAAACAGCTTTATACCGTAATCCTAGTTGGAGTAGGATTAGGCGACGCTGATCGGGCCGATGCATCCGCACGATCGAAGTTATCCCTAAGAATATTTTTGTGAAAATATTCTTCCCGAACTTCTCGATAAATTAGGAAACAGCTTTATACCGTAATCCTAGTTGAGTAGGATTAGGCGACGCTGATCGGGCCGATGCATCCGCGACGATCGAAGTTATCCCTAAGAATATTTTTGTGAAAATATTCTTCCCGAACTTCTCGATAAATTAGGAAACAGCTTTATACCGTAATCCTAGTTGAGTAGGATTAGGCGACGCTGATCGGGCCGATGCATCCGCGACGATCGAAGTTATCCCTAAGAATATTTTTGTGAAAATATTCTTCCCGAACTTCTCGATAAATTAGGAAACAGCTTTATACCGTAATCCTAGTTGAGTAGGATTAGGCGACGCTGATCGGGCCGATGCATCCGCGACGATCGAAGTTATCCCTAAGAATATTTTTGTGAAAATATTCTTCCGAACTTCTCGATAAATTAGGAAACAGCTTTATACCGTAATCCTAGTTGAGTAGGATTAGGCGACGCTGATCGGGCCGATGCATCCGCGACGATCGAAGTTATCCCTAAGAATATTTTTGTGAAAATATTCTTCCCGAACTTCTCGATAAATTAGGAAACAGCTTTATACCGTAATCCTAGTTGGAGTAGGATTAGGCGACGCTGATCGGGCCGATGCATCCGCGACGATCGAAGTTATCCCTAAGAATATTTTTGTGAAAATATTCTTCCCGAACTTCTCGATAAATTAGGAAACAGCTTTATACCGTAATCCTAGTTGGAGTAGGATTAGGCGACGCTGATCGGGCCGATGCATCCGCGACGATCGAAGTTATCCCTAAGAATATTTTTGTGAAAATATTCTTCCCGAACTTCTCGATAAATTAGGAAACAGCTTTATACCGTAACGCTGCAGGAGGCGCTGACTTTAGGGTTATTGGACCACTCCCTTCTCTTCAACGGATTTGATTAGCCTTTACCAACTACCGCTTGAGTTGGGCTAGCATGTAGATTATCTAAACCGCTCTACACACAACGTTGTGCTAAAAGAATGAAACTCTCTTAGACTTAATGCTACGATGTTGAATACGAGGCTTCGCTTTTATCACGGAATAGACTACCCCGAACGCTGCGGTGAGGCGCTGACTTTATCCCTTCTTAGGCTTCGGATAAAATGCCCTTAATCAACTCGTGTCTTCTTCAATCGGAGAAAGACTAAACCGCAACGCTGCGGTAGGCGCTGGCTTTATCCCTTCTTAGGCTTCGGATAAAATGCCCCGTAATCGAACTCGTGTCTTCTTCAATCGGAGAAAGACTAAACCGCAACGCTGCGGTAGGCGCTGGCTTTATCCCTTCTTAGGCTTCGGATAAAATGCCCCAAGATGAATCTTGGCTTCTTTGACCGGAGAAGGATTGAACGGACTAAGGTTGATTGAGGTGGGAAAGGAAGAATGTATTCTATTTCCGAAGGTGGAGAGGAAGGAGGATCTTGTCTCCTATCTCAGGATATTGGAAAGGAAGGATTTTGTCCTCGCTTCCAGCTGGAGAGACTAAAAATGGGATCTCCATTTTGAGAATCTTGAAAGATGAGACTAAGAGTGGGATCTCCACCGAGAATCTAAGACAAGAGAGGAAGAATGTATTCTATCTCTTGCTGGAGAGGAAGAATGTATTCTATCTCCGGTAAAATGTGGGAAAGGAAGAATGTACTCTATTTCCCAATGAGAAACTAAGAGTGGGATCTCCACCGAGAATCTTGAAGGGTACGATAGCCGCTTTTGTAGGATTGCAACTGAATTTGAAGTGGACCTCTGCTCGCGGGAGGGAATCGAGAGGGATTTGGCCGGTGGTTGGACCAGGAGATTTTAGTGGGCCCACCACAATGAATTTGATCGGTGAGAGAATTTTGGAGGAAAACACAATAACTTAGGGTTATCCTCATGAAAATGAGTGAGATATTCTCTCGAGGAACTTCCCATCAAACGGTTATCCCGAATGTATTAAGGATAATACTTTTTCAAACTTCCCATTTATCTAAGATTAATTGCCTACGCCATTCTCGGTGATATATGATATGCACCGCTTGAATAGACCGTGTCTATTATAAACGGTCCTTCCCATTGGGTTCAATTTACCTTTCTTTTGGAGTTGAGAATTATCGGTCGCCTAGCCATGCAGGACGCAGATCTCCTCCCTAAAGGTTCTCTCGTCGAACTTTCTTGTTGAAAGCCCTCGACATTCTAGCTTGATAGAACTCAATGCATTGTTGAGCCTCCAGCTTCTCATCTAACATCTCAAGCTCTTCGAGACGCTTTTGATGTTGTTTTTCGGTCGTCATCTCGCGTAAGGGCGACGCCGAAGTGACGAACCGATTTCCAACGAGAATTGCTTCACACCGTGACCTGTAGAGTACGGTAGCTCCTGGCTGCATGCACAAGCAGCGATATGCCCAGTGCTTCTCCGAAGTTTATCATCCCAGCCTCGCTTGTTATTCTTCACAAGCTTTGACAAAATCTTGATTATCGTCTTGTTGAGCCTCGGCTAATCCATTTCTTTGCGGATTATAAGTGTCGGCGAGACATCTTGTATCTTGAATTTTCGCAAAACCCGATGAAGGAATTGCCGATAAATTGGGGACCGTTGTCATGCACGATCCGTCTTGGGACACCATGTCGATAGATGACATGGTGTTTGATGAATCTGATGACGGTACTCGCCTTGACCTCCTTTAGTGGGATTGCTTCAGCCCACTTGGAGAAGTAGTCGGTGATCGCTAGAATAAAGCGATCTCCTTTAACTGACGGAGGAAAAATGGGACCTACAACGTCCATTCCCCATGTCTCGAATGGCGGGGCGTGGCGAAGGATGCACCGCTCGAGGTCGATGCATATAATTCGCGTGAATCACACGCGTGGCATTTCCGAAATGCATTTCGATCGCCATTAATCATCGTGGGCCAAAAGTAGCCCATTCTCCTGATTCGATCGTAGAGTTTGGGACCAGGCTGGTGGGCACCACATTCACCCTCGTGTGCTTCCCGAAGGACCTCTTCTGCCTCCTTGTTTGAAAGGCATCGGAGTAAAAGACCATCGTACCCTCGGCGATATAGCATCTGGGTTTCTGTGTCGTAAAAGAATCTGGGAGCTCTTCGCCGACTCTCTCCTTCACGTCTTCCGGCAGAATACCGTGTAAGACGTAATCGATGATAGGAAAGCGCCAATCTCGGGGCTCCAACTTGGTTTGGGTTGCATGTACCTCTTTGGTAACTACCCCTTTGTCTTCTTGTACCCCATCATATATTGGTACGAAGAGTCTGAGTCCCGACCGTAACTAATTGCTCGGTCTCTAAGGTTGTGCTAACGACACGCCTAACGCCAAGGCATCTCGCTTTGGAGGCGTGGATATATTCGATGAAGAATTCTTGAATGAGTCGGCCATTTCAACGGCTACGATGATAGGGGACTGATCGGTTCCTAACTTCAGAGTCACCACGGACCGCTTAACTATCGGTTGTGAATCTCCATACGCCGAGATATTCGACTTTGGCGGCTAAGTCCGATAAGTAGCGTTGTATTCGCTACGCTATTGGAACAGGTTCTGAGTGAATAAGCACGGGCATGACATGATTCCCGGAAATCAAGACAACTCCGACTCAATGGAGATTTTAGAGCGTCGGGTACTTGCTACATTAGTGGCCCGAAGCTCGTCAAAGTACAATCGCCATATTTGTTGGTGCGACGTAGTGTTGACTTCTGGACTTCATCCGAAGATCATCATATAGCTCAACCGCATCCGTTGTCGGATTGGCGTAAGAGATCGCAAATCGCTTGCCCTTTGACCGACTTCGTTGTTTGAAGTGCAGTCGATTGGGACAAGAGCAAGGCCCATTTCGCCAAACGCCAACTCATTGAAGCCGGTGGGTCATAAATATCCGGACCGGATTTACGTTAGAGATAACATAAATC
The DNA here is from genome assembly GCA_012295165.1 of Asparagus setaceus. Taxonomy (NCBI): domain Eukaryota; kingdom Viridiplantae; phylum Streptophyta; class Magnoliopsida; order Asparagales; family Asparagaceae; genus Asparagus; species Asparagus setaceus. The sequence goes on along the minus strand of CM022704.1, from coordinate 4,854,611 downwards.
GTCGCCGACTAAATAGTGTCGATCTTCAATCGCGAACACTAATGCAAGGCATCGCCGACCATTGGGTATCGAGACTCACCACCAATGTTCTGCCGTAATACATCGCTCGTTTCAGGATCGGGCCGCCGTTGCCCCGGCAAGGCGCTTTAACGAATGATCCGTTGCCTTGACATAGATCGAACGGCCCGGACAAGGTAACAAGAACAGAGGTTTAGCGAGATACGATTTGATCTCTTCAAACGCTTTCTGACATGCGTCGTCCCAAATAAACGACACGCCCTTCTTGTTCAATTTAGAGAATGGTTGGCACTTCCCAGATAGGTTCGATATGAACCGTCGGATGTACGCCAATCGCCCTTGTAACCCCCTGAGTTCTCTCAGATTTCTCGGAGGTTGCAACTCTTGAATGGCCTTCACTTTATCAGGATCGACGTGGATTCCTTTGTCGGTGACGACGAAGCCGAGGAACTTGCCACTGGACATCCCAAGGAAGGATTTGGCAGGGTTCATCTTTAGCCGATGAGTCCGCATGAGCTCGAATACCGTTCCAAGATCTTTGATGTGATCTCCTTTGTCACGGCTTTTTACGACCAAATCGTCGACGTAGCATTCGACCGTTTTCCGAAGATGATCCTGGAAAATCTCTCTCGCATTGCCGGTATGTTGCACCGGCTCTTAAGCCGAACGGCATGACCGTAGCAAAATATACCGATGGGTGTTACGAGCGGCTGTGTGTTTGGCGTCATCGGGTGCATCTTGATTTGGTTGTACCGAAAAGCCATCCATAAAGGACATCCTCTCAATCCACATGTATTGTCAACTATAACGTCGGTGATTGGCGGAAATCATCCTTTGGGCAAGCGGCGTTTAGGTCTCAGAAGTCCATACGCATCCTAATCGAACCATTCTTCTTCATGACCGACTATATTCGCCACCCAATCCGGTGTTGAATTTCCTCGATGAATCCGATTCTATGAGTTTCTTTACTTCGTCAACAATTGCCTCCAATATTTGTGGATCTAAACCGCCTTTGCCGCTGCTTGACAGTTTGACATCCGCCTTGATGTTGAGGCGATGTGTTGCCACATTAGGGTCGAGTCTGGCATGTCCTCGTAACTCGGTGAATACATCGATATACTCCCGATTAGGGCAATCAACTCTTCTTTCTCTTCGAGGGAAGGGTATTGCTGATGTTTATGAGCTTAGGATGCTCCTCATCACCCATATTAACTGACTACCTCGCCCTTAGTGGGGGTTCTCTTTGTTGAATCTATCCCCAAACCGCTCTCGAGTTGATGGATCCATGGGTCTTCCCATGTTGGCATATCTTCATCACCCTCAATAGTAGCAGGATCGATCGTAGCCATATTTGACATCAAAGCCTTGAAAGCTTCTCCAGGCCGGTGTCGTAATCCCAAGCCAAGAATCGCATTTAATGTCCGCCTTCATCGTGGATTATCATCAATTAGCCATGAGCATTCATCTTCTGAGGAGGATTCGTATCCCAATCCCCGTCTGAATGCATAGTAGTTATCCGGCTTCCCTTTTGGGACATATGCCGCTTTAGGAGGGACTCGAGGACCTCGCCCGAAACATAGACCTTCTCCTTGTGTCAAGTCGTACCCCCACTTCTTCATGATACCCAGTGTTTCTGTACTATATCTGAATGTGTGGAGGATAGGCCCGTTGTCATCTTCATCTTCTTCTAAGAAATGATTCGGCGTTGGAACCGCATCTCCTTTTCCGTAAACCAAGTCTTTTTCACTACTTGATCTTCGTGGGATGACGAGCGTTGTCCCCAAGGAATCTCGGAACTGCTTTTGTGTAAAGCAAGATGACCGAGTTGGTAAGTGCAATTCAGGGTCGTTGTATAAACCTGTCATTACATCATTCAAAGACAAAGGGTACTCTAAATCGTCATTTATTGATTCATCGGCAATTTGCCAATTACAATGTTCATCTGACGATTCTTCATCGTCAAGATTGATTACAAGGGGTACAATGTCATTCAAAACAAAACCACCACTATAATCAAGCCCGGCCGCAGACGCTTTCACCGCCGTCCGCGTGCTCGGGGTCGATGATTCGCCGGACTCATTACCGTAGAGGAGAGAATCAGTAAAATAATTCTCTACCCCCTTAAACGGCTGTTTGTCCGCGACCACCGTCTTGACCTCATTATTCGTGTCTACATATTTGAGACACTGATGAAGAGTAGATGGGACTATAACGTTACCGTGGATCCAAGGTCGACCCAACAATAAGTTATAGGAAGTCTCTGCGTCAATCACATAGCAGGTGACTTCGGACTTTAAATCCCCCATTTGGCACTTTATCCGGATTTTACCAAGCGGCCGAGACCCGCTGGTGTTAAACCCATAGATCATTGTGCTTCGCTGACGCCATTCATCGCGTGGATTCAAGGTGATACATGAGGCTAGGGCATGATGCTCCTGTGGAACGGATCGACTTGGATCCGGTTAACTTCACTAGAGCCAATATACCCGGTGAAGTATAGCGGCCTATCGTGCTTGGAATCTCTCGTCTGCATATCCTCCTTTGTAAAAGTGATGCAGGGGAAGTGTTTGGTTGCCAAGTTGCATTGTTGTGTAGATTCTTCCGGAATCGGCTTGATCTGAGTGAGAAACACCTCGGGACCGCAGCTTCAGAGCTTCCCGTTTTTTGACAATCGGAGCAACTCAGAGAGTTATTCGCCGGATGTTCGCTACCGGGCCATGACGTCAAACGGTATGGAGAGCCCGATGTTCGGTCTATCCCTCTGTCAGGCGATTGAATCGGATCGCCGGAGTTGAGCTTCCCGGACTCGAGGTCGCTTTCCTTTGCTTCACCGTTTTAGCAAATAGTTCTCGTTGTCCCTTCTTCAGACGAGTGAGAGGAGTCGGTCACCCCCGCCTGACAAGTGTCTTAGCATTTGGGTTTGGAGCCTCGGGATATTTGTAACTATATTCATATCCGCTCCTAGTAGCGAAGACTTCAGCTCTTCGTGAAATGGAAGGTGGCTACTTTTTCATCATCCTTCTCGGAATTGCCAAAGATGGCATAGCTTGCCTTTTCCCTTGGTCTTCCTTTTGGCGAGGATGTAGTCCATGATCGTCTTCCGGCAAGTCGGGGTGGACCCAAAGGATTTCTCCGCTTGTCGCCGTGCGTTTTGAGCCCCTTCTTACGTTGCCCGTGAGGATCTTCATTCACCATCTTCATTCCTACCTTCACAACTGGCGTCGGTTGGAACCAATCCGAAGGAACTGATCCGAAGCTTATAGAGACTGCATTTGCTCCCACCTTCTTCTCTTTAGAGGGTTTCGGAGTAATGACTCCAACATCGATCAAGGCCTGAATCTTGTCCTTGAGATGGTAGCAGAACTTTGTAGGATGGTGTACATACGTGGTAAGCACAGTACTTAGGATCCGTAACCTTGTTTGCCTCCTCTTGGTCTACAATTGGGGGCAACTGGATTTTGTTGTTTTCCAGAAGGTATTTGAAGATGCCCGGAACTTCCTCGTCCTTGAACGAGTAAGTTTTGGGAAACCTCGAGCCGGATGGTTTCTGATTCTGAGTTTGTTGACGCCATTGAGGCTGCGATTGCTGCGGTGCACGTTGTTGCGACTGCTGTTGTGGTTGCAGTTCGAACGTTTGATTAGCGTCTACAGACTTTGCTGGTGCTTTACCTTTGCCACGGGGGACAAAGTTCTGCTTGTGGGCATCCACCATAGGCTGACTTCTCTCCGCTTTCTTCCTTCTCAGGAATCGCTCGGCTTGCTCTCCACGTATCCTTAAATCTTTCCAGGTCTCGGACGGCGCAGTTCCCATTGCTTCCAACACGTCCAATGACAGGTTGCTATGACAAGTTTGGAGGATGAACTTCTCCGTTATCGGGTCTCGGCAATTCATTGCCTTATTTCTGAACCCTTGACGGTTATCCATCGCTTCGTCCTTCTGTTTCTCGTCCAACAAAGAACCGATGGATACCTCGGTGTCATCGTCGAAAAAATTGGTGAGAAACATGGCCTCCATATCATCCCAGCTATTAACGCTCCCTGGTTTGAGACGGCGGTACCAATCGAAGGCAGCTCCACGAAGGGTGCCAACGAATGACCGAACCATCAAGGGTTCGTTGCCGGAGATAACGCCTAGATGAGACTTGAAGTAGATCAAGTGCTGAGTGGGTGATCCCTTTCCGTCAAATGGCGTAAAGTTGATGAGGCTGAACTTTGTCGGATACGGGATTGATTCCCACTCCCTTGGGTAAGGACATGGTATACCCGTCTTCTTTACCTCTTGAGCGGAAATCAAAGTATTGATTTTGCTCTCGAGGTCTTTTATTTTCTCATTTTCCCCTACGTCTCCGTTCGGGTAAACTTGGGGAGGAACTACGGTGTTATCGCTAGCGTTTTGCCGAGCAGTACGATCATCTACGTTTTGGCCTCCTTCCCTGTCCGTGTCGCTATCTGTTAAATTGACATTATTGCGACGACTTGGCTCGCCTTGGCGGTTCATTATCGCCTGGATCTGTTGGTCATGCATTGCTCTCATCTGCTGCATGGCCAGTTCCATTTCAAGCTTAAAGCTGTCCTTTTGCTTGGTTAGGGCCTCTTCAAGCATCTGGGACACTTGATCCGCGCTGATCATGAACGCCTCGCAAGGTTGTCCTATGCTGGAGATTGTATTATCGGAAGCCATTGCGGAGCCGGCATCCGACACTTCATCATCTGAGGGTAATCCCTTCTGCATCTTGCGATAATTGGGTCGTCTAACAGTCCCGGACCGCAATCGAGTCATTCGTTGCGATGCCCCGGGAACGGCATGTGACGACGTCCCTCTGCTGGTCATATTGATGGTAACACTCGGCAATTCATCACCTTGAGGCGCCCATCTCTTTTTGCGAAAGCGTCTTGACTTGGGTTCGTCGACTCTCGTGCCGAGCCTATCAAAAACCGACGCCTTTTCCGGAGTCGTTTCAGCGCAATTGCACTCCGATAACACTGCCTTGATCAGTTTCGAACACAAGCAAGGCATGTTTGATTCTGGGGCGTTCCTCTTTCGGGATTTACTCGTACCCCCAGCACGATAGTACAACTCGTCGGCATGAATACCGGAGCAACCTATCGTGTGTTGGCACGACTTTCATAACGTTGTCATCGCCGATGAGAGCCGCCCCTTCGAGAACAAATAGGCCTTTCATAAGTCACCCGCCGCGACACACGCCTTCGCGAGTGTGAATCTTCGACGGGCTCTCGGACTTCGATTTGAAGCCCGGTGCGAGTAGCTGCAGGTTTCTTCTTATCTTTGTGGGTACGACCCCCTGTATTAGGAGTGACCCGCGATTCCTTTAACGGACCTAGGCGATCCTTGACGGTAAGCCTGCTGGTCGTGGCGAGAGTTAGCTTCGCCGGAAGTTCGGGTACAGACGCCGGAGGTGACTCTCGTGTCAACGCACTTTGTTGAGGTGCTCACAATTTCGATTTGAGCACGGAGCAGAGATTCCGCCGGGCAGCTAGGCTTGGATGTTGGTTTCGTCGAAGTTGAAGCCTCGACGGACTTGGGCTTCCAAGCTAGCTGAGTTGTCGACGACTTCTTGGCCGCCTCCCTCTTCAACTCGCGGGCTTGTTGCACCAAAGCCCGTGCTTGCGGAAGGCGCGGCGCTCGGATCGTTCTGGCGTGGATCGATCTGTTTGACTTCGGACCCATTCGTCCGTCGCCGGCCTGTAGGAATCGGCTACAATCTCAGATTTCAGCCTCTGAGTCAACTTGGATCTTAGATCCGCCTCATAGCGGACCCCATCCATTGATTCTTTCGCCTGGGCTAATTGTTTCGCCAGCGCCGACGCCGCCGGCGGGCTCTCTTGGAGAGTCACGACGCCATTGGCGAATCGACTTCAGCGAAGATAGAGGCTCTAAACATTTGGCGTTGTTAGGCGGGGAACCACCGTTATGCGCAATCTTGGCGGCGGTGTTGGTGGATCTTCGCCTCGCATCGAGGCCGTCGGGTCTTCCTTGCGGCGGAGACCATCTTGGACTTCGCGGAGGCTGGATGCGGGCGAGGAGGAGAGGTATTCTTCATACTTCTTACGGTCGAACTCGAACTCGACCTCCTCGATGGCCGGGATCGGGATCGCGGTTCGCGACACGGCTTCTTTCTTTGAAGCCGTTGGCTCTTGTGGTCGCCCGGCTTGTTCGGGAAAGTCGGTTTGTTATTCATTGCTCGTTTGAATTCGTTTACGGCCGTTGGCCTACAACAAAATTTCAAACAAAAGAAATGCCTTTATTTTAGGCGTACAATGAAAGCGAAAATTACAACTTTCTTCCTTTTGTGAACAAACACGAGGATCTCTATTTTCCGGATCCTCGCTATGGGTTCTTTGCCCGCGTCGGACTTTTATTCGTCCGTTGACCACCGCGCAATCCGATCTGGTGTAAACCGGGTTCGGAACTTCTGAGGCGTAGGGGCTCGTTTCACGAAGGAAGCGAAGCGCTGAGGATCACACTCACGAAGGAGAGGATCGCTCATGGGATCGCGAGACTCACGAAGGAGAGGATCGCGGGCGGGTGAGATCTACAAGGAGAAATCACGGCTATCCCGAGGTTAAGACGGCTTAACCTAGAGGGTATCTGTAGTTCGACCGAGTTTGCTTACCTTCCGCCTATAGATCGGCGTCGGCCGGACTTGAGCTCGCCTGTCGGAATCAGGCTGTGATCTCGCGAGGGCTCTTCAAAGTCCGCCCGAAATCACCAAGTCGAGTCCGTGTCCGATCAACTTTCGAGTTCAAGCGGCTCGTTTGCATCGACGGACTAAATGCGGTTGATTCGTCTCGTCGGCGTTTGAGTTTAGCCAACTCGCCTCGTTGAGCTTCGTCGTCGGGTTTTCCACGACGTGTCATGCCACAGATTTCGCCGAACTCACTTCATGGGTTCGTCGATCGCTTTATGCGTTTGCATGAATCACGCCGACGGCTGCTCGGTCGCCACGGATGGATCGGTCGGTTGTCAACCCACCGCTTACGAGTCTTGTTTGGGTATTGATAAGCAATTTTAACGCCACAGATAGATTTCGGTTATTTAAGATATTTCAATTTAAGCAAAAATATATCATGTTACTATCCTTTTTAACATAAATCGAAAATCGAAATTATTTACCAAAACTTACCAAACCTATATTCGGTAATTATATATCATGATTATAAAAGTAAATTCTAAAATCACTAATTATTTAGCTAATTATATTTGGTAGTTTAAATAGAATTTACCTTTTAATCACATCTTGAAATCATTACTTTTGTTAGCTAAGTTTAAAAGCGGAAATTACCAAAAAGTGTAATATTCGGTTTAATTATTTAAAAATGGAAATAATTATTTTAGTTAAGTTTTAAGAAAAGGAAATTACCAAAAACTGAAATTAAACTGAAATCACTAATGAATTTTTAAAATTTTGGAAATTTATAAAAATGTAATATTCGGTAATTATTGACTTGAATAATTATTTTCCAAAAATCCGATATTTACAAAACATACCAAGATATTATTCTAAATAATGAAATCTGAAAATTATTTTAGTAATTTTTAGAGATTTGATAGATTTTGGTTATTTAAGATATTTCAATTTAAGCAAAAATATATCATGTTACCATCCTTTTTAACATAACCCGAAATTATTTACCAAAACTTACCAAAACTATATTTGGTAATTATATATCATGATTAAGAAAAGTATATTCTTTTAATTAGATAGATATTGTTTAGATAACTTGACAAAATTATTTAGCAAAATTTAAATAAACTGAAATCACTAATTATTTCCGTATTTAAATTTTTTCAATTTAAAAACATAATATTAGGTAATTATTGATTTCAGATGTAAATTTTAAAAATCCGGTATTTACAAAACATACCAAGATATTATTATAAATAATCAAATCCGAAAATTATTTTAGTAATTATTTAGAGATTTGTTTTAACAACTTACCAAATTTATATGTAAAAAAATTAATTATTAAAAAAAATATCTATAGAAAAAAATCAAAAAATATAAATCGTTTGATCGATAATATTATTACTTACCAAAATTAATCTAAATCAAAACAATTAATATAAGAAAAGTAAAAATCAAATCCGAATTAATTCTAATGATTTACTTAGCAAAATTAATCTAAATCAAAACAATTTTTATAAGAAAAGTAAAACAATTAATATTATTACTTACCAAAATTAATCTAAATCAAAAATCAAAGAAATAATCAAATCCGAATTTTTCTAATGATTTACTTACCAAAATATCTAAACAATTTATATAAGAAAATTAAAAATTCCGAAAATATAACAACTAATATGTAAAAAAATATTTCACCAAAATTAATTATTTAACTCGCTTGATCAGAAAAATGTAAAAATACGAAAATATAATAACAAATAATATAAAAAATGTAAAACTCCTAAAATATAAACTAAATATTTTTAGTTTCATATTTTACAGAAAATTAATTCTCTTAATTAATTGATTATTAAATTAAAAAACATTCGGATATGTTAAATTAAAAATCTGAAAATATAAAGGAATATTTTTAGCATAAATATCTTAACAATTAATATAACAAAAGTAAAATCAGATAATATAACAACAAATATGTAAAAATACAAAAACTATAATAAATAATATTATTAAAAATTAAAAACAGAGAATATAAACTAAATATTTTTAGCATAAATATCTTTTACAAAAACTAAATATATTTAACTATATTTAAAATATAATAAAAAATAATATGTAAAAGTAAAATCCGAAAATATAAACTAAATATTTTTAGATTAAATATCTTTTACAAAAATTAATTATAATTAAATATCTATTTAACTATAATTAGAATATCAAATCAGAAAATATAACAACTAAATCGATATAAAAATCAAAATTATTTGAACAAAAACATATTATTTAAATCGTTTGATCCAAAAATGTAAAAATCTGAAAATATAAAAACAATTAATATAGAATAAACTAAAAATCGGAAAATATAAACTAAATATTTTTAGGATAAATATGATAACAATTAATATATTAAAAATTAAAAATCTGAAAATATAAAGGAATATTTTTAGCATAAAAATCTTAACAATTAATATAACAAAAGTATTAATAAAAGAAAATATAACAACTAATATGTAAAATAAATCTTAAATATTTCACTGAAAATTAATAATTTAACTCGTTTGAATAGAAAATTATAAAAATTCGAAAATATTATAAAAATAATATATAAAATTAAAATTCAAAATATAAATTAAATATTTTTAACTTAAACATCTTTCACAGAAATGTAATTCTAATTAAATATCTATTTAACTGTAATTAGAATATCAAATCGAAATATAACAACTAAATCGATATAAAAATCAAAATTATTTGAACAAAAATATATTATTTAAATCGTTTGATCCAAAAATGTAAAAATCTGAAAATATAAAAATAATTAATATAAAATAAACTAAAAATCCGAAAATATAAACGAAATATTTTTAGGATAAATATCATAACAATTAATACATTAAAAAGTAAAAATCCTAAAATATAAAGGAATATTTTTAGCATAAATATCTTAATAATTACTATAACAAAAGTAAAATCAGATAATATAACAACAAATATGTAAAAAATCAAAAAATTTCACCGATTATTTAAATCGTTTGATCCAAAAATGTAAAATTCTGAAAATATAAAATTAATATAAAATAAACTAAAAATCCGAAAATATAAACTAAATATTTTTGGATAAATATCATAACAATTAATATATAAAAAATAAAAATCCTAAAATATAAAAGTAATATTTTTAGCATAAATATCTTAACAATTAATATATAAAAAGTAAAAATATGAAAATATAACAACTAATATAATAACAAATAAAATCCGAAAATATAACAACTAACATAATAACCAATAAAATCCGAAAATATAACAACTAATATATAAAAAATAAAACAATTCACCAAAATTAATTATTTATTAATTAATATAAAAAATATTAAAAATCAAAATATCAACAAAATATTTTTCATAAATATTTTTAGCATAAATATCTTTTATAGAAAATTAATTATATTTTAAAATCTATTTAACTATAATTAGAATATAAATCATTAGAAAATATATACATTTGCATATTTACAAAATATATATTATAAATATGCAAAATTCTAAAAATCAGAATTATCACAACAATAAATATGCAAAATTCTACAAATCGAAATATAACAACTAAATTGAATTAAAATCAACATTATTTCACATATAATTAAATAATTACCTCGTTTGATCTATCCGTTGTAAGCTCCCTCTTCAAAACGTCGATTGCTTACCTATAACATAAGAAAAATAATCAAAATCTAATAATTATAACAACAATAAATATGCAAGAAATCTAAAATCGAAATATAAGAACTAAATTGAATTGAAAATCACCATTATTTCACATATAATTAAATAATTACCTCGTTTGATCTATCCGTTGTAAGCTCCCTCTTCAAAACGCCGATTGCTTACCTATAACATAATAAAAATAATCAAAATCCAATAAATATAACAACAAATAATTTAAAAAAGTTTTTCAAATCGGAAAAATTACAAACTAAATTTTTCCGGTAGTATAAATATCAAAATTACATTGTTTTCAATTCAAACGCCCATGGAGGTGTTTTATTTGGTTTTACATTAATTGAAAAAATTTAGAAACATAAAATAGGTAATATTATATTTCAGTTATGCTAAAATCCGAGATTTAGCATATATTTCGGTTTTGCTTTAAATGAAAAAGATATTTCGGTTTTAAATTAGTTAGTTATAAATTAAATAGATATATCTTCAAAATTTCGAAAATATTCGGTTTGACTCTAAATATCCGAGATTTTTGAAATTCGATTTACCATATCAATTACATATAAAATAGATTTCGAAATATGCATCATATCCGAAATTATTATTTTGTTTATGAGAAGATTTAATTTTTGAAATTTTGAGCGGCTAATAATAAATTCGGAAATTTTAGAAAAATCCGACGGCTAAGATTGGTGTCCACGTGTCAAAATTATTTGTGAAGGATGAATCCTATGTGGCAAGCTTTTGTGAGTTTTGAGGTCTTTTGGTTTTGCTTTAGTGTATACCCTAGTAAAAGATTGGTATAGTCGATTTCGATAACCTTGAGTTTAAATCTCAAACCAATACACTTTAGTAAAAACTCTGCGTGTAATGAAATTTTTTCTTGTTTATAATGGGCCCAAAGTAGGGGCCCAAAGCCCTAAAAGGTTACAGCTGTCTTTGGATCATAAAAAGCCTACATAGACAAGATATGAGGATCTCCCTTTGTTTGTCGATATGAAACAAGTCTCCTATCTAATCACGTAAATGCTCAAAAACAGTATTTTAAAAAAAAAGGAATTTGGATATTCTCTAGTCTCTACTACCCAAAAAAAAAAAAGTAATTGAGGAGCCACTAGCTTTTATTACAGCTTTTATTATAGCTGTTGATTATTTAGTGGGTGGCTGTGATTTATTTTAAATCTGACACTAACCATGTCTCTATGTTTTGCTCTCATTCTTAATTTGCACTAAAAAAATTATAATCACCTACTAAATAATCAATGATTGTGACAATGTAGTGGTCCATCCACAAGCTTTGTCTTGCAATGGTTTATTCTAAATCTATTACAAATTGTGTTTGTATCTTAACCCAACAATTTTAGTAATATATTCATAGCCATAATTGTTATTAACACAATGGAATAATAACCACAAATAGACGAAGACAGAACGTAATCTAAGGGGGGGTTAGTCAAATAGAACTCAAAACTAGAACTAGAATAATTTATGGGATAAAATTTTATAGTGTTAGTCAACTAGAATAAAATTTTACAGTGTTAGTCAACTAAAACTCTACCAAAACTGGAATTGGGATAATTGTACAAAATTATCCCACATTTTTATTTTTCTATACAAAAATGAGAGTTCTAGTCTATCAAATTATTCCAAGTTTTAGCTTGGAACTAGGTGGTACAAAACAAGAACTCATATTTATTTTATTATTTTTATATTTTTTCTACTTCTTTCCTACTATGGTCATCATCATCATTAGACCATGCCTCGGATCAAATCTCGTCTCCTCTTAATATTTTCTTTTTACGAATAGTATAATTATATAATTAATTTAAAAGTAAAGATTGTATCAATCCATAATTTATTAAATAATAAAATTGAGAGATGAGGGAAAGAGATCTCGGAAGCGAAAAAGGAAGGAAAATGTAAAAACTTTTTAGACTTGTACTATAATAATTAAAAATAAAAACTACAACTTATATTATAATAATAATTGTCAATATCTTATAGTCTAATCAAAAGTCATTTAATAGTAAATAATATTCTCGTAAATAATTATCAATCAATAATAGTAAGTTTAAAATACATAAATAGTATTTATATCCTCAAAATACATAAATATATACTTCATGATTATAAAAATTTATCTCATGTTATTTTATCAAAATATCCCGCTTCACAAAATTGTTCCTATTTATCCCACTAAAATATCCAACTAGCAAAAATTGTTCCACTTTAACAATTATCCCACTTCGCATGAAAATGTCCCAATTGACTAAAACCCCCTAAAGAAAAAGTAATCACGATAACATACGATAACATGAAAATTTAACAAGGTTCGACGATCAATATAATTACTTGGGTCTTCAGAGTATAACTAGGTCACGATTCCAATAAAGAAAAAGATTACATCCAATTTTCTGAAACCCTAATTTTACCTTCATTGTCATTTCTATTTTTTTCTCTTATGGATAAAAGAGTAGCGAACCGGGATACTGATGGTAGCTAAGTTACAAGACTTGGGGGCAAAGCCTACGGGCTATGGAGTTGTGGGGGCTTTGTAGGTTTTAGTTGGGCTATGGCTCATAGGATTTGCTCAAGGGTCGGGGGGGCCGAGGCCTCCCCCCGCCCCTTAGAAGCTCCGCCACTGCTGGGATACGTATTTATATAGAAAAGCTTTTGTCTTTCGGACTGAAAGTACAAAAATACTCTCACTTCATAACTTGTAAATTCAGTTTCTATAGGGATCCAACAATCCTAGAGCTTAATATTATGTATTCTCCGTATAAATCAGGCTTTGCAAACAATAAATTCTCTGAATACCTACTTTCCACCCACAACGCAGAATAAATATAAAGGGATCCTCAAAAGCTCTCTTAACAATACCAAATCTTTCTTAGATTTTTCAAGGAAAGAAAGCTGCTCTTGTTTGGTTCCTTCCTCAATAGTAGCACACAAATACACGTGTACAAGCCATAAACAAATACAATACAGCAAGAGGAGGTCAGAGCTCGTACGTGGTCGGAATTTAGTTAATTGTCGTGTAGATGATGGTGCACGTGTACGTGGGTGAGTTTGGGCTGGGGGCAGCAATCAAGGAGGCCATCCACCCACCTACCCATCCCAACACATGGGTAGTTTTATATTGGCTTGCAGAGGAATCCAATGCTGCTGTTTCCTCTCTTCATTCATCACTCCCACGGAAACAAAATCAATACTCACAGAGTGGGGTGTCTATAAAATCATTTCGTGAAAATGCGATAAGTTTTGGTTTTTATCCTAAATCATACGTTGATGGGTTTTTTGCTAAAGACCCCTTAGTTCCATTACATTAGAACTTCGGAGTCATAATGAAAGTTCAGAATTAGAATTTTATACATTAATGTGGCCCCGCTGATTGAAACTTCCTTTTCACTAGCTAAAACTTGACCTCTAGGTCTAGTTAATTAACGAGATTATGTTAATCTTGTCCGATGATCCCGTATTTAGACTGAAGGAGACGAGAGAGTGTTCTGGAGTAAACTTAGAGAACGAATATTTTTGTTGATTGAGTATGCTCATATTGTATACCTCTTGGTATTAAGCTTCTACCATATAATCTTTTTGTGTCCTACTATTTCCTTTTTTTTTTTATTTTAACAATACGAGCTAAAGCCCTCTTTTACCTGAAGAAAATCATCTTATACCGGAGTATTTGCTTGACTCGGAGCAATGTGACACATTGATTCAAGAAAAAATGTTAATCTTTTTCGTGTTTTTTTATCTTATCTCCTCTTGCAGTACTTCTCCTTCTTCTCCCTCTTTCACTTCATGTATATTTTATGTTATTTCTTTTGACTGATTAATTTACTGGGCATCTTGCCCCAATTACGAAAAAAAACTTAGTCATAAAGTGATATCTTTTTCTTAAACCTCATCTTCATGGACCAAATACACGGGCTCCTGCGATGGTACTTTTTTAATTGTTTTACGGTTGGTGAGATTTGAACAGAAGTTGTTCTTATAGAATGTCACATATCTATTTCACTATATCAAAACTTTAAAGTTGTAATAAGAACTGAATGTCATAACTTTATATTCTCACAGTCTTGGTTCACTTACCCTAGTCATAGTTCATACTAGTATCTTAACTATTTGGTTTTTTTTTTATTGATTATGCTGACTTTTGTCAAGTGATTGTAATCATCTAAAATCCATAGCAAAAAGATGTTGCATTTCAATGGTATTTCTTTTCTCACTCCGAGGTCTAGGTCTTGTGTGCATGCTAATATTTTAATATGGCCACAGTTTGTGGTACATTGTAAGCTATCAAGCTCAGTAACAAATTGTGTCGACATTGGTTAGTAGACAAGAGGTTTATGAAAACAAGGGCTTTGTTTGTGGGTTCCGAGGCACGTTTGATCGGAGTCTCCTCCTGCCTAGTGTTCTACATTTAATATATTAGTTTTTAGTTATTTTATCACTAACCAAACATTTTAGAGAAAAATAATTTGCAGATAACACCCCGGTCTCTCATGAAATGAGGGAGGCTAAGTACGAGTAAATAAGCTAATGGGGGTAATCTGATGTTAAATGTATAGATGATGGGGTTAGCTGCAACTTGCGCAATTCGAAAGAAAAGTTCATACTTGTGGTTTAGTTTGCAATTACATGCATGAATACTTCAGTTTTGGTTTCATGAAAAATATCTTATTTGATCTGAATGGGACTCGGATCAAATTTGACAAAGGTGATAAAAAATGTTGTTACAATGATTATTTTATATGTGATCTAGAATTTGGACATTTGCTTTGCTTAATGAGATTGAACCTAAACTCACTAAAGTGGAACAAAACCTACCCAAATAATTTGCATTGAGATGAATTGTATCCATAACGTGATCATTTCGTTGCTTGATTAATTGATCACTCTGTTGAAATTTATCCGTAATTCTTTGTTAGAATTTTTAAATATTTGTGTGAAAAAGTGACTATAAGTCAAGAATGGTTAGCAAATAGAAATATGACTATCTACTGCAGTTCCATGTGCACGACCCATGCTCAATTAGTAAATAAATATTGCATGAAATCTATGTACATGGGTCATGCGTGACCTTTATATGAAGAAATATGCAGTATTTTTTTATAAAAAATTTACTATATTAGAGAATTTGTTGTCATTTTCTCATTCCCCCTCTCTTTCTCCTAATATATATGCTTATAAAATTAATATGGTTAGGACTCCAGATTCTTCAAAGTCAAAAGTCATATCTTTTTATGGTTGTAGTCAGCATTATAGCCACCTATATCACTCGAGAAACTTTATTGGTCCATAAATAATGTCACGTGTCAATGAAAATAGAGATTTGTATAGTTTGCTTTTCTTTAATTATTACACATTGCAAGCTCTCTCTGTCTCAAGATTGATAAATACGATCAAACAACTAAAAAAAATTCTAAATAAATTATTTAATTTCCATTAAAAGAAAAGTCCTAATTTCCTTCAAATATCATCAGTCCATTAATAGGAGCCTGTCAATCCAATTTGTTGCTTTCTAGCCTAGTGTGCACTGATTGTGACAAATAAGCACACATTGAATATCAATAGTCCAGTTCTTAGAAGCAACTACACACCAAAAATTGATGAACAAGAATCACACCAGACACAAAAATTAGGGAGAAAAAAATCATGGAGGGACATTCCACAAAAATCCTATAGAAAATAAGCAGGTTATGTATATCTCGCTATTGCTTTTAAATAAATACAAACTATTTATAAAATTATACAAAGAAGACCAAATAGAAAATAAGGAGAATGTTACACATGTCTCACTATCAAATTTTAATCAATGCAATTTGTATATAGGGCTAGCATAAACAATAAATCAATATGAACAGTTCAAAATTCAATACATTTTAAATGATTAACGTAAATAATATAAAATTCAATATAAGAAAGTTAAATTGATAATAAGACACATATAAAATATTATGTAAACAGTTTAGTATGGCAACAATTCAAAGAGGAGAAATCAACAAGCGTTAAACTAGTTAACACGTTTATTAGCCCAAATGATTAAATATGTTACATTGTTCGGTAAGATTTATTTAACACGAGGATACTTATGTTTTTTTTTTTTTTTTGGAAATAGAGGGATTACCGCAACTTTTCTTTATAGACAAAGATGTAATTCCTATTTGTTTAAAGAGATGGATTAGTAAACCCCTTATTTCGAGGACTTATCTTAACCATTTGCAACTTTTATATCTAACAAATTTCATGTGCTAATTATTTATATTTCTCTAGATTAAAAAAAGGATTAAATGTTTTAATCCCTCACTTAACCAATTATCAAGCAACACCTATTCAATTTTCCACAGTGAGTCCTCTCTATGAATTCTTACCAAAAAAATTCAGCCCCTCTTCAATCTCCTCTGTCTCTTTCCAAAAATTACAACCCTCTGTCATCTCCTCTCTCTCACTGTAAAAAAAAAAACCATATAAGCATACAAAAGTCCCCATTAAAACCCAAATCACCACTCATTCACATTCACAATTTTTTTTTTTTTCCTTCTCCTCAATTCCTCAATAAACTTTAAGGGTTTCAGGGTTGCCCACCATTGCAAAACAAAGGGGAAAACATAAACACCATCTCCTCCTTCTTTAAGCAGCCAACAACAACAAGAACTCCCTTTTCCTTTTCCTTTTTGTTTTCCCTCTATTGGAATCCTTTCTTTGTTCTCAAAAGCATGTCAGGTTTGTATACTCACAGTTTCTCACCAGCAAGAGCTCTCTCCCCTCAGATAAGAAACACACCAGATATAGACAGGTATTGATATGAGAAAGATGTGTTCTTTTTAGTTTGATTTGATTAAAGTTTTGATCTTTTGGTATAATTGTTGTTTGTGGTATTGGTTGTAGTCAGTATCTGGCAGAGTTGTTGGCAGAGCACCAGAAGCTTGTGCCTTTCATGCAGGTTCTGCCCATTTGCAGCAGATTGTTGAATCAAGGTGAGTGATTTTTGAGGGGGTTTTTTTTGTTGGATTTTTTATTTTTGGGTGTTTAGATTTGTTTGATGTTTATTGTGTTTATGGTTCTTTTTTTTGAGTTTGATGTTGTGATTGCTTAGTTTGGTGTTAGATGTTTGATTATTGGGTGAAAAGATTGTACTTTGTTGGATGAGTTGGGTAAATAGTATCTATTGAATACAAGGCTGCTGTTGTAAATGTGATTGTTTGGGAACTTCTGTGATGACTTTTGATATGTTTCTTTATTAGAACTGTTTTGTTTCGGCATTCAAAAAGTAATGCTTAATATTTGTGATTTCAGCATATTTATGGCTGATACTTGCTATGAAGTATGTCGTATGAATTTGATAAAAATATTGTTGGAACCAATATGTGGTGTATAATGTTTTCCTTTGGATGGTTTCATCCGATATCTTTACTTTTGTATATTTGTTAGAGTTAAGTCGTACTTGTGACCTTAACTAGATTTACACAGTGGATATGGTGGCAAAATTGTTTTCTCGTTTCCTCTTTATGTTCATTGATTGTATTTGTGCTTTACATATATATTTTCTTTTGCTACTTTTTTTTGGTTATAAAACAGGATGGTTCTTGATATGATAATGTAGCAATCAGTTGACTATTATCTAGTATCTTTGGCAATGCGTATATGTTTGATTAAAGAGTTGTGAATTTTTCAGATATTTTCATGATTTACTATAGGATTCAAATTCATATCTGTTTCAGTTGTTTGAAGAAAAGGGGTTGTATCTGAAAGTTTGATTTATATGTCGAGAGCTTTGCCATGTAATATATTTTTAGTCTAAAGTTGAGATATCGTTAATGAGATGAAAGTGTTGATTATTCATTTTTGGGAGGCATGTTTCAATATGTGGCGGGCGACTATTTGTGTCAATCATCTGCAGTTTGGTTCAATACGATGCAAACACAATCAATTTCCTTATAAAAGTATTGATCTTATTGCTAGCAACTCTACAAGAATTTATGGAAGTGTAAAATTATCAAAGTTATCGTCATTTTCCAGAACAATAACTCCATTATAACTATTAATTGGGTGCCATTTATTTGGACATTTTATTGTTTCTGGTAGTGGTTTATGCCTTCTAAAATACCTTGTTGGCCAATATTCATACAAAAACTTGTATGATCCTGGATGCACAAAATTGCTGGATGTCGTTTCTTATTTCTTCTGGTTAAACTGAACTCAAAGTTAGATCAGCCCCTAACATTTACCTGACATTTCTAAGAAGCGGTTAACCTAGTACTTTAACCCTTTAAGCCCTTATAGCTATTATCCAGTCTATTGAGCCCCATGGTGGTTTTCCCAGAAATATTCCCACTTTACCTTTAATAGATATTGTATCCCATTCTTGGCTATGTTTAGGGAGGAGAACCACCGTGAGGACTCAATAGATTGGAATAATAACTGTGAGGGCTTAATGGATTAAAACATTAGATGAAGGGGTTCTTAGAAGTTTTAGGCAAACTTTAGGGGCTGATCTGACTTTGAGCGCGATTGAACCTTTGAAGCCCAAGCATAATCTTCTTGTATAGTTTAATTTGTCTTTAACATCCATATCCTTTATTATTCACAGAAATTGTTCGTGTCTCTGGCTTTGTTCCCAATCATGGATTCGGTGACTATGACAGGATGCACCAAGGAAGTCCCAGCCCAATGGCTTCTCCAAACATTGGAGGGATTGCTTTAGGTAGTTGGAATGGAATACAACAGGAGGTAAATTATTACATTCTTTCAATTTCTTGATAAATTACTGCTTCTAATGATAACTATAGTTCTTTACTAGAGCGTACAGGTCACACGCTGACCTTTATGCAACAATGGTTTTGATTAAATGCAAGTTCTATTTTTTGCCTAGTTCTTACTACACTCGGAGTATTTTATATCTTTTGATGTTGGCACACTGAATTTGGCTGAATCAAGTCTTCCTTAAGTTTAATACTACACCAATCATGTACCAAATTGTTATAAACAAGATGTTATGATTTATTCTTTCTACTGCTGATCTTGAGAATTTTTTCCTCTAAAGTTGAGATATCGTTAATGAGATGAAAGTGTTGATTATTCATTTTGGGAGGCATGTTTCAATATGTGGCGGGCGACTATTTGTGTCAATCATCTGCAGTTTGGTTCAATACGATGCAAACACAATCAATTTCCTTATAAAAGTATTGATCTTATTGCTAGCAACTCTACAAGAATTTATGGAAGTGTAAAATTATCAAAGTTATCGTCATTTTCCAGAACAATAACTCCATTATAACTATTAATTGGGTGCCATTTATTTGGACATTTTATTGTTTCTGGTAGTGGTTTATGCCTTCTAAAATACCTTGTTGGCCAATATTCATACAAAAACTTGTATGATCCTGGATGCACAAAATTGCTGGATGTCGTTTCTTATTTCTTCTGGTTAAACTGAACTCAAAGTTAGATCAGCCCCTAACATTTACCTGACATTTCTAAGAAGCGGTTAACCTAGTACTTTAACCCTTTAAGCCCTTATAGCTATTATCCAGTCTATTGAGCCCCCATGGTGGTTTTCCCCAGAAATATTCCCACTTTACCTTTAATAGATATTGTATCCCATTCTTGGCTATGTTTAGGGCGGAGAACCACCGTGAGGACTCAATAGATTGGAATAATAACTGTGAGGGCTTAATGGATTAAAACATTAGATGAAGGGGTTCTTAGAAGTTTTAGGCAAACTTTAGGGGCTGATCTGACTTTGAGCGCGATTGAACCTTTGAAGCCCAAGCATAATCTTCTTGTATAGTTTAATTTGTCTTTAACATCCATATCCTTTATTATTCACAGAAATTGTTCGTGTCTCTGGCTTTGTTCCCAATCATGGATTCGGTGACTATGACAGGATGCACCAAGGAAGTCCCAGCCCAATGGCTTCTCCAAACATTGGAGGGATTGCTTTAGGTAGTTGGAATGGAATACAACAGGAGGTAAATTATTACATTCTTTCAATTTCTTGATAAATTACTGCTTCTAATGATAACTATAGTTCTTTACTAGGCGTGCAGGTCACACGCTGACCTTTATGCAACAATGGTTTTGATTAAATGCAAGTTCTATTTTTGCCTAGTTCTTACTACACTCGGAGTATTTTATATCTTTTGATGTTGGCACACTGAATTTGGCTGAATCAAGTCTTCCTTAAGTTTAATACTACACCAATCATGTACCAAATTGTTATAAACAAGATGTTATGATTTATTCTTTCTACTGCTGATCTTGAGAATTTTTTTCCTCTTTGCTACAGAGGTTTGGCCTTCCTCAAGGAATGTCAATGGATTGGCAAGGAGCACCAGCAAGCCCAAGTTCATATTTTGTCAAGAAGATCCTGAGATTAGAAATTCCAGTTGATAGCTATCCAAATGTATGTTACCTTTTCCAATATCTTCTTAGGAACAAAATAAAAAACAAGTAAAACAAAGATTGAGTAATGGTCAGCATATATTTGCTTAAATTTGTACTAAAAGAATAAGATTCATCTTAATAAGTAACAAGATATTGCAAATAAGGTAGTAAGTAACAAGATATTGCAAATAAGGTGGTCGCTTTTAAGATATCCAAATCTTTACTTGAACATGAATCATTTAAATAACCAGGACTCTTCAGTCATGGTAAAATAACATATTAGCAATTTAGCATGTATTTTAGATGTGTTATAGACAATTGAAATACTTTGGACAACCTTGATTTAATGGTATAGCAATTCTATTTGATTGATGTTATAACATATATAAGGTTCCTATTTTATGATATATAACTCGTTTATATGCATCCAGTTCAACTTTGTAGGTCGACTTCTTGGACCTAGGGGTAATTCTTTAAAGCGCGTTGAAGCATCTACAGGCTGTCGTGTTTATATCAGAGGAAAAGGTTCAATTAAAGATCCTGGCAAGGTAAGAACAACTCTGTCAACTGGCAATATCAGTATGCGACTTTCTGTTATTGGATAAGTGTGATAATGGATCTAGTATAAACATGGACACTTCTTTATTTGGTATATATCTCTTTCTCGTTTCAGTGTTCATACACATTACTGGTGTGCTAGGTCCTGCCATGTTGTTAAGGATCCGAGCCTGATCAAAATTAATGGATTAGTTCCACAAAATCCCATGATTTCTTTCTTCCTTTTTTTTGTGGGGAGATTACACATAACCCCCTGAACTTTTTTTGTCTCACAAACCCCCAGACTTTGGGGTGTCTCAAGTTATCTGCCAAGTATATGTAGAAGGGCTGGTGCAAAAAGTTTAAAGTCAGGAGAGTTTGTGAGACACCCCAAAGTCTGGGGGTTTGTGAGACAAAAAAAGTTTGTGATCTATTCGCAATTAACCCTTATTTTGTGATTTGAACCAATTAAAGGATACTGCCGTTTCATATTTGGTTGATGAGCATTCTTCTAAGATAATACTTTCATTTATATTGTCTATTTATTTACTTTGCATCACTTGCACTAAACCTGATTATGCTTTGCGCATATTGAAGGAGGACAAACTTAGGGGAAGACCAGGTTATGAGCATTTGAATGATCAGCTGCACATTTTAATTGAGGCAGAGTTGCCTGCAAATGTTGTGGATACAAGATTGAGACAGGCACAGGAAATCATAGAAGAGCTGCTGAAACCAGTCGTATGTATTTTTTTTACCCTCAGTTGCTACTTACAGCATTGTTCTAACGTTTCATAAGCATTCACAAGTAAATGAACACCATCCTTTATGTTTAGCATGAGTTCAAACTTGTATCAGAAGCAAATCACCTGATTAAAGCTTGTTAGTCATAAATCCTGTCAAAGCATGTAGCTTGCTATTTCCTTGATAAAGATGAAGAAGTTGGTTGCTTTTAAATAGTTCGTTCTTAAGGTTTTAGGATTTGAATGTGGGTAAAATTTTGATGAAAAATACTCCACCATAACAACTTTCAACGGGATAAGGAACAATCTGTCCTTCATTCTATTTCTTCCATATATGTCACATGAAAAGTTCCTATTTTAAATTCAAACATCTACATAGTTTTATGATTTAAGTTGCTATCATGTAGGAAATGTTCACATAGACCAACTTGTAGCGTCATAGTTTGGTACTTACAACCCGTGTAATTTGATTTTGGCATAAGGACCCCTGAGTGAATTTTTTTTGACTCTTTTACCCTCCGGGCTCTATTTGTCAAAAATCAAATTTCTTTTTCCTCTGAGGGTAAAAGAATCAACAAAGTTTCACTCGGGTCAATCTGCAAAAATCAAACTATAGAGGTAATAAGTTCCAAAGCCAGATACTACCGGGGGCTATGTTCAATTAACCCTTCTTTCAAATAGCTGAACCTTCCATGCTCGGAAATTTCTAAGGGGTCGATATTTTCGATGAATGTTCTGAAGCTCAACTGATTTATGTGACCTACTACTTATTGGTTGTGACTTGATTGTTCTTTTTGCACGACTGTTTAAAGTTTGTTTTTGGATACATTTTCTTTCCTGGGTCCTGACTAATATAATTTATGATGTAAAAATCATATTTCTTTCCACAGGATGAATCCCAAGACTACTACAAGAGGCAACAACTTCGAGAACTAGCCATGTTGAATTCAGGTCTAAGAGAAGATAGCCCTCATCCTAGTGGCAGCGTTTCACCATTTGGTAACAGTGGGATGAAGAGAGCTAAAACAGGAAGATAGTGAATCTTTCACTTAATCAGTGATTGCTTTTAGACTTCGTCTCTTTGAGTATATCATCACAACTAGCTGGTGGGTTTGCTCGGCTTGTGTTAACCCGGGAAAACAAGAAAAAGAGAAAAAAAAAGAAAACAATCTCCTGTAACTTGTGAGCCTAGGACATTCATTTGATTCGTTTTCATTTGTTAACCCGCAGTTATGATAACTAAGGGCAGGAGATTTCTGGATATTGCCCTGAGAGGAGTAACTCATGTTGTTTAATTTTGAGTTTATTATTTTTGAGGAACTGTATCTGTTGTACTGTTAAGTATATTTTTCAGATGTGAGTGTAATTTGAAGACGATAAGTCTAAGTTTGTACTTGAGAAATACATCGGTCTGCAGTTTTGTTTGGAATTCATGAATTACCTGTGTGCAACAGATTCGGCGTTCTTGGAAATCCGAGAGAACATACTTGGTGTTTTTCGTTCTTTGAAGTGCTTTTATGCAGTATATACTTATGTCTCGTGTTTCAATAGCAAAGCTTCCCTTGTTTTTCGACAAGTGAACCTCGCTACTCTATCTGTGAATAATGACCAAAAACGTTTATGGTTAGCCAATAATGCTGATTCAGAAGTACAGGGAAGAGTATCAGAAACCATATTGGGCACAAATTTGTCTCGAACCGGCAATAAAAGTTTGGTATCTTTGGCCCTCCAGTTTCAGCTAAGTTAGGGTAGTAGGCTATGCATATCAATGATATTTCATCAAAAAAATTTCTAACTCTTAAGATCGTAGGTCGATTACATACAACAAGCCATCCAAGTTACATTTAAAGTTAATTATATGAAACCCAAACATAAAGCGACATCGGAAACCCAAACATCAAAAAACACAGGGAGACTGATTAAAAGAATAGTGCCGGCAGAGCTGTATCCTTTCGCTTCGCTTGTTGAAAAAGAGTTGAGAAACCGCTACTTTTGATCACAGTACATAACAATACAAAACAATCACAGACGATTCACAGTACATTAGAATACAAAACAATATAATTTCTTTATATCCGAATACATTGTAAGGATGGTGGTTTCTGCAGATAAAGATCTCACTGTTAGCAAGGACTTGTTGATAAAGGAAAGGTTTTTCGGTCTTGAAGTGAATCGACCAACAAAAAGAAAGTCATCTGCACACGCATACAAAGAAATAACGCAACTCAGCAAAACTATCATCAAGCAGATAGCAACCAAGTCCCATAAGTCAGCAAAACTCACAGCACACAGACATCGCAAACAGATACCAGAACTAAACACCAGTACTCAAGGCATATCAAAGCTTCCTGTTTTGGAGGCAATCAAGAAAACCATCAGGCATTTCAGAACTTATTCATCAGATTCTCAAACTTCGAACCATATCCAAACAAAAATAAGTAGATATACTTCTAACAAGCAAATCTGCATCCTGAGGACTTACAACACACGAATTCCATAGACACTACAGAATACATGTTCTTTAGATATTGTATGCCAACGTAAAAGGCCACTCTAATTCATATGTAATGTATATATGGAATCTTAAGAAGATGTTGTAGCAGTTAGGAAAGCTCTCCCAGGCTGACGATTAGTGAGTGGTCCATGGCATCCAAGCAGCTGCATCACACACCATCGAAAGGATTTATGAGGTCTTTTCCAATGTACAAGAGATTTAGATTGTTGGGGATAAAGAATGTTAAATATTGGTGCAGTGGTATATATAACATATTGGGACACAAGTAATGAGATTAGGTAAGAAACCCAATCAGGTGCAGCATTTTTTGCACTTTAAACTGATTAATACAAATATTGCAATTTTGACATTTACCAGATATCGGCATAAATCTACAATGACCTTGCAAAATTAACAAGAAAAAGAAGACCAATTGGGTACAAAATAATCCTGCATATTATCTCATTACCAGGATGATGTTCAATAAAATAACATAGTTTAAGGATTGTTCCGGTTAATAACTTTTAAAAGTTCCTTGTAGTTCAAGAATTATGTTGGCACTGGATAATTCTTTTAAAAGTTCCTTGTAGTTCAAGAATTATGTTGGCACATAATTCCAGCCATGCGGCTTTAAAAGTCTTGATTTAACATCATTCCTACTTTCTCAAGTCTTTGATTTTCTCTTTTCTTCTATCTATACTCCTAACTCATATTACTTCCGTCTGCCAAACAACCAACAAACGGACGAACATCATCCCTAACTCATACTACCATTAATACCTCTAGAATTCGTAACTCTTATTCCTTGACTTATCTTGGCCAATGTTGCATACCCAACTTAAAACAGAGAAAACAATAGCCCACTTATTATTCTATTTTGGCAAAGTCAATTTTCAATAGTTCTACACTTACTAACCCTGTGCAATGCCTTTTCGACACAACATCCAAAGATAATTATATCGAAACATTATTCATTAAGGCTACTTCTACCATCATCATAAAGAAACTATTATCAAGAAAACTATGTCAAGAATGGATTCTAGAAAACAGGAGTTATTTGAACTGTCCCGTCAACAAGACTTTGCAAAGGTAACAGTAACCAAGAAAATCATTATACATAGTCAAAGTTTTAGAGAAAAATTTTGAATTACAGCAATGTTTATTGTGCAATGTGATTATAAAGCATAAACTCAAAAGGCGTAGATAACCAACCTTAGCATTAACACCGTCAGGGAGTATCCGGTTCTCATTTTTCCACCTCACATAGTCGGTACGGTTGAATTTAGTGAAGCCCCTGAAAACACATATGATGATTAATAAGCATTAACAAAATACCAAAAATAAGCACTATATTAAGAATATAATACAAAATCATATATGTGGATATACATGCATCAGTCCGGCAATGTACTTGAAATGTTTGATAATTCATCAATTCTGATCATGCAAGCTCTATACTAAGGATACCATGCAAAACCAATCATCAGGAGTTATCAAAAACTTCAAAATTACAGTACACTCTTAAGAGATGGTGTCCGATATCATGCCAAACCATACATTTAATGAAACTAAGCATTAACAGTTGTATAGACATGCGGTTGTGGTAATCTACTATAGATTAATAATTTAGTTTTTGAATGGTAAATTCCTGTAATTGAATGAAAATACCATTTTCGGCTAACAATGATCTTCTGGCGACCAGGGAACTTGAACTTAGCACGGCGAAGAGCCTCCTGAGCATTATGTCCATTGCTATCCTTGCAGCGAACAGACAACAGAACTTGACCGATGGCCACCCTCGCACATGTACCCTGCGGCTTCCCAAATGCACCCCTCATTCCAGTCTGAAGCCGATCAGCTCCAGCGCATGAAAGCATCTTGTTGATTCTCAAGACATGGAAAGGGTGAACTCTAACTCTCAGATGGAAAGCATCCTTTCCAGCATACTTAGTCATGTACTTGTTGCAAGCAATACGAGCAGCCTCAAGTGCCTCACTTGACACATTCTCCTTCTCCCAACTGACAAGGTGAACACAGAAGGGGAACTCATCGACTCCCTTTTTCTTCATTCCCACGTCATAAATCCTGATTTTGGGATCAGGAACACCACGGCAGTATCTTGATTTGGGATAAGGCTTGTTCTTGATTTGACGATAGCATCTTGCAGGTCCTGCACAGGGAAATTACAAGACCACTTAAGTTTAATTTATAAGGATCTATTAACATGTCGAACTGTTGAAAATAGTATGAAAGTTTCAGGTAACCCCAAAAACACTTTCTTTCATATATATTGAAAATGGAACATCAAGAGCAAATGACTCGCAACTGTAAATGCAGCAGATGCATAAAT
This sequence comes from Asparagus setaceus, assembly GCA_012295165.1. NCBI lineage: Eukaryota > Viridiplantae > Streptophyta > Magnoliopsida > Asparagales > Asparagaceae > Asparagus > Asparagus setaceus. The sequence goes on along the minus strand of CM022704.1, from coordinate 4,827,710 downwards.
GATGATTGTCATTGATAGTTGCTTAAAAACATGTCAAAAGAGTAGAATTGTATCTTACAAACCAAAATATGTTTCAACCACGTTATACAAAAGATAAAACCACCTACGATCTAATCAAACAAAATGATGACACTTCATTATGTACTGCAGCATATCGTCAAATCCCATAATTATAAGAAGAAATGTTTTGATTTAGATAATTAATATAGTAATAAGATAAATACAAGTGTAGATGCGAAAACATAAAACAATCTTTATCCTCCCTCAAAAGACATAGAGTGCAGGGTCCAAACACACAATTACATATCCATTAAATAATTCTAAATAAATGATAAGTAAACGTTCATGCACATGGAACATAAACAATGGTCAACTAACTAGAATAGAAATTTAGATTCGGGATCTAAGCATGTTCAAGTTCATCCAAAATTTTGATTTTATAACCCTAGCTATTGAAAGTAATAGCCAAAGGTAGCAAAGTATAAACTAAAATTGTCAAAAACAAACTTGATTCTCAAGGAGGAAATATGTTCTTGATGCAGTTTCCAGTATACGCACTTAAAAATTTCACCTTGATGGTTCGAACATCAAGCTCCATCTATCCAATTAATCTTAACTCTATTATTATCATAATTATTGAAATGATTCTATATACTTTTAGACCCTTTAGAAAGAGCTAATCAAAGCTCTGAATTCAATTCAAAGATTGTACTTTTTAAAAAACAATTCATGATCCCTAAGTTGTATTGTTACTATCCGAAGATTAATCATAAGATTTCAAAAAAAAAAAAGAAAAAAGAAAAAAACGATTGAGGAAATTATCGAAAAACCAAAGATCAGATCCAATTGCTTTGTGGGAATCGAGAGGCTTACTTCGGCCCATGGTCGCTGGCGGCGGCAAAAAAACCCTAGAAATCGAGCGTGGTGGGGATGTTAGGTCTGTATATATAGGATGAAGAGCTGGAAATGGACCGGGTTCTTTTTGCCAAGTGAACCGGCTTGTCTCGGGTTTTTTGGTTCATAGGCAGGTAACGTGTCAAACTATACAAAGTACATTTGACCCTAGAATCGGAGAATCCAGTGTCTTCATATTTGTTCCAGATGTATTTAAAACAAGGCTAAATATCAGAAAACCCCCCTTAACTTTGGACAATTACCAGAAAACTCCCCTTAACTTTCAAAATATCAGAAAAACCCCCCTTAAGTATCGGGATTATCACAAAACCCCCTTTAACTTTCAAATTTTATAAGAAAACCCCCTTTAACTTTCAAATTTTATAAGAAAACCCCCTTTAACTTTCAGATTTTATTAGCAAGTCTCCCTAATTTAGGGCGGGTTTTCTGATAACATCTCAAAGTTAAGGGGGTTTTCTAATAACTAAATTTAAGCGGGGTTTCGATATTTTAAAGTTAAGGGGTTTTTGATAATCATCCAAAGTTAAGGGGTTTTATGATATTTAGCCTTAAAACAACTTAATATATTTGTGGGTCTTATTTAAAATAATTTAATAAAATTTGAAATATGATAATTTTGGGTCTAATATAAATTTAGCAAATATTGGAGGGTCTAATATGACAAAAACACTTCTTCTTTTTTCTCCATTTTCTTATTTCCTTTCTATTCATTTTCTAAGTTAATTTTGTGTAAAAGAGAAGCTACCAACGAAAAAATTTGTCAGCTTCCTTTTACTAATTCATTTTAGCCAAATTTACTTAAAATTAATTATTGTTTTCATCTTTTTTCTCCTATTTTTAATCAAAACGTTTCCTATGATTGATTTCAACATGTTGTAATGGATGACGTTGTAATTTCTGACTATCTCCAACAGAAGGAATTGACTTCAAAACTCTTAACTTGTTAAAACATTTCCTATATTACTTTATTACTATACGAAAATTTAAGTCAATATACAATAAACGCAACTAAATAAATAAGGTCAATATATAATAAATCAAATTAGTCAAAAGTTATGTTTACGAGCTCATCTTAAAGTTTCAAATTAATCCCACAAATAGTCACATAACAAAATTAAGAACATAAAAGTAGCTCAAATAATATGTTCAAGTAAATATATCCATGCTCATCAGATACAAACAAATTTTTTTTTTTGGAATGTAGGTAGAAAAACCAAATATACCAAATTTACATCAATCTAATAAAAACAACAAATAAATTTCACTGAATATTAAGAGATTGACCCTTCCATTCTATGAGGATGATAACTGATCGAATACTTTTCCTGTGAGAATTTCCCAATCAAACCAAAGATACAAAGGCAAACAATATACAAAAGAAACAAAAGATCCCTACCAACACTAAATTGATTCAGTTTTGTAAACTGGTAACAAAATCACAATTAAACCGATGACTCACATTATCAGAGCTCGAAACCGAGTGTGAAAGTTGCCACAAATGTACAAAGCCACAGTAAACCCATAATTTGCGAGACAACAAAGCATGACGTATAATTATGAAATTTAACAACAAGGTAAAGCCGAGATTTTTAATATCTCGGGTACCAGAACATGCCCTTGATACCCTCTGGATCAGCTTCGAATCCCAAGTTCTTGTAGAAATCCACGACTGCGCATAATTACAGAGGACATAGTTTAAGAATCTTAATATGAACAGAGTCATAAAACCGACAATTGAAATGCAGCAGCAATGATGCTAGTCCTTCGTATGAGGGATTTTAATGCTTTATAATAAAGTATATGGCCAGTAGAAAAAACTTTAGAACTAATTATATCAACTGTTAATATGTAGAGAATATTAAGAACCGTGAACTTATTCCACATTAAGTTTAAAATTCTAAAATGCTTGGATTATAAACAATGTCTCATTTTTCTAGTCAATATGCTCAAATTTTTTCTCCAGAAAATGAAGAAGAAAGTAAAGAAAGAAAAAAGATGAATACAAATAAAATTACTGAGTTATTCCCTCCCTCCTCCCTCTCCTTCCATATAAGTAGAAAATCAACTTTTTATATAACTGTTTGTTTTGGGAGTTTCAAATGAAAATATCAAAAAATCTCCGAGGCACCTAATACTTTTGTACATGCACTTTTATCGTTTTTCACCCTTTATATGTATGGAAAAGGAAGATGAACCCAATTCATATGTGTTGAATGTTAATGGAGTCAAAAGTATTACCGAGCATGAACAAAAAATATGAGGACTGTGTTTCGCATTTATATACCTTTACTATCAGCAAATAATGTGATGTTGCCGATATCCCTTTGTAGCAATCTACGTATTAGTTGTTCAACAAGAGCTTTCCCTAGACCTTGACCCTGAAATGCATAAAAAAACTTACATCAAGCATTGTCGTAATGCTCACAACTCTTTCCCCATAAAAATTCTACACCATGTAGTCCTAATTATTTCACAATAGGGTTAATTGCGGATATACCCCCTGCAGTACCGTTGTTTTGAACTTACTACCCCTATAGTTCTACTGTAGCAGATAGACCTTCTGAGTGAATTTATTTGACTCTTTTCGCCTCAGAAAGAGAAAATTGTTCTTTTTTTTTTGTGGGGGGGGGGTTTGAAGAATAGACCCCCAAGGGTAAAAAGAGTCAAAAAAAATTTTCACTGAGAGTTTACCTGATACGAAGGATCAACGAGAACATCCCAGATGGTGGCGTTGAAGGCATGATCAGATGTAGCACGAGCCATGCCTATAAGTTGCTTTCGATCATTCCCTTCTGTCAAATAACTTCTCCAAGTACAATAAGATGTTCATCAATCAATTAATGATGAAGCTATGATAGGGGCACGTGATGTTAACTTATACAACAATCACAAATGATATGATTTATAAGGCATTGTAATTACCTGCATCCGGAGATTTCAAGACTGAATGTACAGTGGCAACCATGTAGCTGTTTCTTAGTGATGCTGCTACTTTTGATAGTGGTCTCCGAGGCCATCCTACCTGTGAAAATATTTCGTAGTATTCATGATGTAGGACACTTAATGAACAATTTCATGGAGGAGCGGGACAATCACAAGCTAAATAGGAATACACACATTTTGTTGACTTCCGCAAAGAAACGATCATATCTTCTAATCCGAAAGACGGATTCCGACATATTATATATGAAAATCACATATCTCGACGAGACGAAGCCAACTAGATTGTCAGATTTCCAAAATCTCATCAGTATCACCAGCTTTTAGTAGAAATCCGAAATTAATTAATATTTACTTTATTTTTAGTAATAAAGTTAGAGTCTATTTAGATTAGGAAACAAATTCAATTTTGATTGATGTTGGATTGATTTGTTTCCTATATTATAGGAGTCTTTTAGGATATGATTTAATACTTTCTATTTCTTTATAATTCTAGTCTTAGTAGGAGTATTATCTGTTATTCTATTTAAAAAGAGGCATGTAACCCCAAAAAATATATCTTTTTTATCAATAAAATTTCCTCTTTAATATTTCTTCGTGGATCGAAGCTCTTCGTGGATTCGGAGATCATTTTTTGTGGATTCAGAGAACAACCTTTGGTGGATTCCGAGATTTTTTACTTCCGCGCTGCGTTAATTGGTACCAGAGCCTTATTTTTTCGATCCGATGGCAGGCGACGAAGCCCCTTTTTCTCGAACCGAGTTCGATGAGTTGAAGACTGATGTTAATCAGATGAAGACCGATGTTAATCAGATTAAGACTGCCATAGATCGACTTGCGTCGGCAATGTAGCGTCTGAACACGGTAGGAGTTCAAAATAGCGTCGATGGTCGTCAACGACGTGATCTGACTCCACAGAACAAATTCAATAGCAACCGTGACCCTAAGCAACACCCTGAAGTTGGGAAGAGCACTAAATAAGCGATAAAAAAAGAAGAACCACCTCCGAAGCACAATATCTTCCGCACGAGATGCACTGTGATGCGGAAGGTTTGTGATGTTATCATTGATAGTCACAGTTGCAAGAATCTTGTCTCTCGGTGTATGGTGAATAAGTTAGGTTTGAAGACAGAGAAACACCCACCTCCCTACAAGATCGACTGGATTCGCAAGGGCAATGATGTGCAGAACGATGAGATGTGTCGGGTACTTTTTTCTATCAGCCGCAACTATGTCGATGAGGTGTTGTGTGATGTGGTCGAGATGGATACTTGTCATATGCTTTTAGGTAGGCCATGACAGTTAGATATTGGTGCCACCCACAGAAACAGAGAAAATATTTATGTCTTCAAGAAAGATGGACGTCGAGTTGCACTCATGCCTCTTACAGAAAAGAAACAATCCAAGATAGAGGCTACTGAGAAAAAAAAATCTTTGGTGGCAGATAACAAGACTTTAGCCGAAGACTTGAAGCAATCTGAAGAGGTCTATGCATTGGTTGTGACTGGAAAAGGAGAACCTGCCCCTGCTAAAATTCCTCTTAAGGTGCAAACCCCTATTGTGACTGAGATTCTTGATGTTGATGAAAATATGTTAGCGAAGATGGACATTATGCATGAAACTTCTGAAGCTATTGTGAGTGATTTTACACATACTGATGTTGTGCTAGTGGAGGAGAAGGATATAATAACGAGCCAGACAATTGATGATATGTGTGAATTGCTTGATGGAGGGCTAGAGACAAAGGAGATGAAAGAATTGTGTATGGAGTATGAAGCAGGATTTTCTTCCCTGGAAGTAAAGGTTGTGAATAATTTTAAGAAGATTTTGATGATACTTCCAGCAGTAGAATATGAGAAACAACATGGAACATATTTTGAGGAGTTTTAAGTCAGCTATGAGATCCACATCTGTGATAAAATACACATGATGTGGGAAAGATTCATATACTTATTTGATTCAGAAGAAGTCCTAGCCGAGGAGGTAAAAAAATAAATGGAGAAAATTAATGCTAAGTACAAAGCGGATGCTGATTGTTGCAGGAAAAGAAAAATATTTATCGATGAAGCTACTATTCAAGCAAATATAAGCTCAGGGTCGAGCTTCTTTCAATAAGGGGAGACTGATGTAGGACGCTTAATGAACAATTTCATGGAGTGGGACAATCACAAGCTAAATACGAATACACACATGTTGTTGACTTCCGCAAAGAAACGATCATATCTTCTAATCCAAAGGCGGATTAGGCATATTATATATGAAAATCACCTATCTCGACGAGGCGAAGCCAACTAGATTGTCGATTTCCAAAATCTCATCGGTATCACCGACTTTTAGTAGAAATCGGAAATTAATTAATATTTAATTTATTTTTAGTAATAAAGTTAGAGTCTATTTAGATTAGGAAATAAATTCAATTTTGATTGATGTTGGATTGATTTGTTTCCTATATTATAGGAGTCTTTTAGGATATGATTTAATACTTTCTATTTCTTTATAATTCTAGTCTTAGTAGGAGTATTATCATTATTCTATTTAAAAGAGGCATGTAACCCCAAAAATATATCTTTTTATCAATAAAATTTCCTCTTTAATATTTCTTAGTGGATCGAAGCTCTTAGTGGATTAGGAGATCGTTCTTTGTGGATTGAGAGAACAACCTTTGGTGGATTCGAGATTTTTACTTCATTGCGTTAATTGGTACGAGCCTTATTTTTCGATCAGATGGCGAGTGACGAAGCCTTTTCTCGAACCGAGTTCGATGAGTTGAAGGCGATGTTAATCGATGAAGACCGATGTTAATCAGTTAAGGCGCGTAGATGGAAGCTTGCGTGGCAATGTAGCGTCGAACACGGTAGGAGTTCAAAATAGCGTCGATGGTGCGTCAACGGCGTGATCGACTCCACAGAACAAATTCAATAGCAAGTGACCTAAGCAACACCACGAAGTTGGGAAGAGCACTAAATAAGCGATAAAAAGAAGAACCACCTCGAAGCACAATATCTTCGCCGAGATGCCTTGTGATGCGGAAGGTTTGTGATGTTATCATTGATAGTCACGGTTGCAAGAATCTTGTCTCGGTGTATGGTGAATAAGTTAGGTTTGAAGACAGAGAAACACCCACCTCCTACAAGATCATTTGGATTCGCAAGGGCAATGATGTGCGAACGATGAGATGTGTGAATTACTTTCTATCGACTTAACTATGTCGATGAGGTGTTGTGTGATGTGGTGAGATGGATACTTGTCATATGCTTTTAGGTAGGCCATGACAGTTAGATATTGGTGCCACCCACAGAAACAGAGAAAATATTTATGTCTTCAAGAAAGATGGACGTCGAGTTGCACTCATGCCTCTTACAGAAAAGAAACAATCCAAGATAGAGGCTCTTGAGAAAAAAAAATCTTTGGTGGCGAATAACAAGACTTTAGTAGAAGACTTGAAGCAATCTGAAGAGGTCTATGCATTGGTTGTGACTGGAAAAGGAGAACCTACCCCTGCTAAAATTCCTCTTAAGGTGCAAACCCCTATTGTGAGTGAGATTCTTGATGTTGATGAAAATATGTTAGCGAAGATGGACATTATGCATGAAACTTCTGAAGCTATTGTGAGTGATTTTACACATATTGATGTTGTGCTAGTGGAGGAGAAGGATATAATAACGAGCGGACAATTGATGATATGTGTGAATTGCTTGATGGAGGGCTAGAGACAAAGGAGATGAAAGAATTGTGTATGGAGTATGAGCGGGATTTTCTTCCACGGAAGTAAAGGTTGTGAATAATTTTAAGAAGATTTTGATGATACTTCCGTGATGAATATGAGAAACAACATGGAACATATTTTGAGGAGTTTTAAGTCAGCTGAGATCCACATCTGTGATAAAATACACATGATGTGGGAAAGATTCATATACTTATTTGATTGAGAAGAAGTCCTAGCAGGAGGTAAAAAATAAATGGAAAATTAATGCTAAGTACAAAGCGGATCTTGATTGTTGCGAGGAAAAGAAAAATATTTATCGATGAAGCTACTATTCAAGCAAATATAAGCTCGGTCGAGCTTCTTTCAATAAGAGGCGATGTAGGGCGCTTAATGAACAATTTCATGGAGTGGGACAATCACAAGCTAAATCTGAATACACACATGTTGTTGACTTATGAAAGCGATCATATCTTCTAATCCAAAGGCGGATTAGGCATATTATATATGAAAATCACCTATCTCGACGAGACGAAGCCAACCAGATTGTCAGATTTCCAAAATCTCATCAGTATCACCAGCTTTTAGTAGAAATCGGAAATTAATTAATATTTAATTTATTTTTAGTAATAAAGTTAGAGTCTATTTAGATTAGGAAATAAATTCAATTTTGATTGATGTTGGGTGATTTGTTTCTATATTATAGGAGTCTTTTAGGATAGGATTTAATACTTTCTATTTCTTTATAATTCTAGTCTTAGTAGGAGTATTATCTGTTATTCTATTTAAAAAGAGGCATGTAACCCCAAGAAATATATCTTTTTTATCAATAAAATTTTCTCTTTAATATTTCTTCGTGGATTCGAAGCTCTTCGTGGATTCGGAGATCGTTCTTTGTGGATTCAGAGAATAACCCTTGGTGGATTCCGAGGTTTTTACTTCCGCGCTGCGTTAATTCATGATGACTATGAATGAATACTGCATAAGATATAAACGTTCCCATAAATATGCTACCATTTATGGATATTTAGGAGTCTAATTATGAAGTGAAAGAAAAAGGAGATTCTCTCATCTTCTTTTGCTATCGATATCATAATATAAATTCTTTGCCAAAATATTCCAAGCAGCAAGTCCAGATTCCATTAGACTGGAAACGTGTCCACATGAAAAAATAATATCATATATTCCTATAAGGAAATAGGAAATTCATGTAAATTACAAAAAAGTACTCTAATTGTCAACTAACAGTTGCTCTTTATAAAGCGATAATATCCTAATGTTTCTTACAAGGAAAATAGGAAATTCATTGGTATTACAAAAATAATATGTTTGATTACGTCGAATAACATTTACACATATTACACATCATACTCTAACTAATGCATCTCTTCATGTTAGCAATCACCACAGTTAATAATATGTAATAGATTATTAAATTAAAAATTATAAGTAGTAATCCATCACCTTATCACATAAAGCTTGAAGATCGTAGACATCAACATCACCAGCTGAAGAAAATATTATCTGCTCAACTGTTCCATCAGGCTGTGGATTTTCAAGGAGCACAGTATCTTCTGGCAGAGGTTCTTCCTCTTCTAATACTGTTGACGGTTCGATAACTTGTGATTTGTTGTTATTCTTCAAGATACTGCAACATTAAAAAAACAATGCTTTATGATAAGATTCAAAATATGGGAAACGTTTTCAAGCAGAAACATATGCACATTGTCATCAGCATCCGAAACCTTTCCAATCAAAAGATCCAGAGGACCTAGATAACGTTAAATCCCTAAAATGAATGAAATCACAGTTAACTGTGTTCCTAAAGAGATACGAAATCCAAAACAAGTTATCATATTTGAGTGATAAAATCTATGCATGCAAAACCATGTATAAGCAATATGGTTCAAACTGATAATAATTGATTATGAAACAATGACGTTTTAGCAATTTATTTTCAAGACAGAAAATGTTAATGTACATTTTCAGTTACCCAGATCTGATGGAATCCCAGAAATTAGCCTTCAAGGGGAAACCCACCAATCTTCTTCTTGCTGCAAATAACAAGCATATATAAGACAGTTGGTCACTGTACGAGAACCATATACATCTTTTCTTATTTAGGTAGTGGAAACAACCAAAAGCAATAACTTACTAGAGATTTAAGAACCAGTTTCATTGTTTTAGCTTTATTTTTACACCCATTTGTCATCCAAACATCTAAAGTGAACCTCTTCTAATTGGGCTCAGAACAGCATCAGCTGAGCTTGTCTTGATACTCATATTAAGCAAATTTCTTTTCTTATATTCATTCTGTGTTGCACAACACGAATGCAAGATATAGACACAAACATGGATACATGAAATCAGGAAACCTACACTATGAGCACGATCGATAATGTTATATGAAATTTTTTAAAAAACAAAAGGTAAAATGTGACCTCAAGTTTTCCACAATACATCGTTCTAATGCAATTTTATGTGAACTCTAAATCCAAATCATATAACCATGCAAACCAACCACCATTAGACCGAAAATCCAACTATCTCCAAGCTAGTTCAAGACCTGAGACACGTCGAACTTGTCATATTTTGTCCACCAAGTACTTTGCGCGTGTCTAGATACATGTCAGACACGGATAGAGGAGCCTCCAAAACTTGTCCATGGAGCATAGTATTCAATACATTATCAAATTAATTTAATGATGTGCCAGTGCAGCCAAACCCTTGTCATCCGGGCTTGGGACAAAATCACCAATGGTTATGTCATGGTACACATAGGAAGCAAAATTTTTTTCCTTTTATTCACCATCTTATCAAATTATTTGCTTTAAAACAGAAATCTTATTTTCTAGTGTGAATCAACTAAATCAGATCAGAAATTAAAAATGTATACAGGTCAAAGAAAGAAAGCTTTACCATTTATGAAAATTACAATTTAACTAATTATAATTAGGAAACTAGATAGAAGAAAATTTGAAGAATGGTATCACAAAAATCAACTATCTTGCATCCGTGCTTGTCTTGATACTCATACTAAGCAAATTTCTTTCCTTATATTCATTCGATGCTGCACAACACGAATACAAGACAGAGACACAAACACGGATACATAAAATCTTGAAACCTACACCATGAGCATGATCGATAATGCATGAAAATATAAAAAAAAAAAAGGAAAGGTAAAATGTGACCTCAAGTTTTCCACAATATATTGTACTAATGCAATTTTATGTGAACTCTAAATCCAAATCATATAGCCATGCAAACTAACCACCACTCCGAAAATCCAACTATCTCCAAGCTAGTTCAAGACCTTAGACATGTCGAACTTGTCATATTTTGTCCACCAAGTACTTTGCGCATGTCCTAGATACATGTCAGACACGGATAGAGGAGCCTCCAAAGCTTGTCCATGGAGCGTAGTATTCAATACATTATCAAATTAATTTAATGATTTGCCAGTGCAGCCAAAACCTTGTCATCTGGGCTTGGGACAAAATCACCAATGGTTATGTCATGGTACACATAGGAAGCAAATTTCTTTCCTTGTATTCATCATCTTATCAAATTATTTGCTTTAATAAAAAAAATCTTCTTTTCTAGTATGAATCAACTACATCAGATCAGAAACTAAATAAATACAAGTTAAAGGAAGAAATCTTTACCATTTATGAAAATTACAATTTAATGAATTATAATTAGGAAACTAGATAGAAGAAATATATGAAGAATGGTATCACAAAATCAACTATCTTGTATCCATGCTTGTCTTGATACTCATACTAAGCAAATTTCTTTTCTTATATTCATTCTATGTTGCACAACATGAATACAAGATGTAGACACAAACACGGATACATAAAATCTTGAAACCTACACCATGAGCATGACCGATAATGTTATATGAAAATATAGAAAAAAGGAAAGGTAAAATGTGACCTCAAGTTTTCCACAATACATCGTACTAATGCAATTTTATGTGAACTCTAAATCCAAATCATATAGCCATGCAAACTAACCACCATTAGGCCGAAAATCCAACTATCTCCAAGCTAGTTCAAGACCTTAGACATGTTGAACTTGTCATATTTTGTCCACCAAGTACTTTGCGTGTATCTAGATACATGTCAGACACGGATAGAGGAGCCTCCAAAGCTTGTCCATGGAGCATAGTATTTAATTTAATGATTTGCCAGTGCAGCCAAAACGTTGTCATCTTGGCTTGGGGCAAAATCACCAATGGTTATGTCATGGTACACATAAGAAGCAAATTTATTTCCTTGTATTCATCATCTTATCAAATTATTTGCTTTAAAAAAAAATCTTATTATCTAATGTGAATCAATTAAATCAGATCAGAAACTAAATGTATACAAGTTATGGGAAGAAAGCTTTACCCTTTATGAAAATTACAATTTAACTAATTATAATTACGAAACTAGATAGAAGAAATATTGAAGAATGGTATCACAAAAATCAACTATTCTGATAAAGATTCATCAAGGACTTGAATGGTTCCCTTGACAGGAGTTCATACCGAGTTTCACTTGGATGAGCATATTACAAGTACTAAACAGTGAAGAACATTGGTTTCATCAGTTCAAAAGTTAAAGTAAATAACCCCTGATGTTTCTAAACATCCATATACACAGAAGATGCAAGAGGGTAACAAACCTGGCTTGAACCTTAAGTATACATTACAAGGAGGTAGAAATCGATCCGAGGTTTGGCAATAGCAAGAAAGGATATGAACTTGATGTCTGTGACAGAAAAAAGCAGAAGTATGAGTTCTACAAAAACAAAACTTACACCTAGATGTTATATAAGAGGCATATAAGATAAAACACATAGAAAAAGCTCCAGGAATTTCCTTGTTGCACTCAGCTTACAGTCGACAAAAATGCAGTTTCTTAGGATCCTTCTTGTACAACATAATTTTGTTATCACATTGTTGGTTTCATCACCCAATCTTAAGATTTTGAGTGAAACTGTCTATCCGTCAATAACATGGTGACAACACTAGGAGCGAAAAGTATCGGGAGTACATAAATTGATTATCTGTTGTGCAACGAGACAGATAAGGTGAAGTTTGGATCCGAAGAAACTGAGGCTTTATATTAAGGAAAACTGCATTAATATGCAGATGTCTGGTACATATCTCTTTGCTTTAGTTCTTAAATCGATTTGCCATGTATGTACTCAGAATGAATTTCCCCGATTTGTGTTGTTTGCTAATGATATAATGATACGAGCCCAATTGATAAGACTAGACCCAGATAAAAAATAACTTCGAAGTAGAAACAAAGATAGAAGCTTCAGAGACCAAAAGGATTTATAATAACCAGAAATATAACTTGGGTTTTAATGGAATATGGAATGTAACTTCCCAAATATTATGAAGAAATGAGAGAATAGTGAACATAGCCTTTCAACAAAATAACTAGAAGTGATCATTTTATTACTAAACATTGATCAGTTTCAACATGATGGCGTGATTATAAGAATCAAAGAGGGGCAACTGAAATAGAAACCGCTCTTTGGATTATTATCTCATTGTATACTGCCAATGAAATTGAAGCATAAATTTTGTAATTCTAAGTTCATCTTTTATTTATATTTTTACCTAAATTTCAAAGTCCTCATGAGCCAAAAAAACCCTATAGAGATTCAATATTGCCTCAATTTCTATCATAATATACACACGTAGCTGCGAATTGTACAATTATTGAAACAACCCAATAGAATTTATAAAAATTCTTGGAGACCCAGTACGCAAAACTTCAATTAGGAGGTGAAAGGGGCCAAATTAACAAGCATTAGAACATAAGAATGAAGATTCTGAACAGGGATATCAAAAATAAAACAATAAAAAAATTGTAAAATAAAACTCACACAGAAGAGGAGGCAGCCATGGCGAAAAAAGAAACCTATTCCTCTGCCAAGCATGTGCTCAACCCAGTAGATAAGGCTGGATATTATTGGGGCCGTTTGTATAGTTCTTAAAACTTTAGCCCCAATTATTTTTATTCTTTCCCCACTTTTCACGTTTTCCTTAGGCTAAATGGCACTTAAATACTATAAATAGTCGCACTTTAATACTATAAGTTATAAAAAAGTAATATTTAAATATCTTAAGTTGTAAAAATGACACTTAAATACCCTAAGTTGTAAAAATGACACTTAAATACCCTAAGTTGTAAAAATGACACTTAAATACCCTATTATTTCACCATTTTACACTTAAATACCCTAAGTTGTAAAAATGACACTTAAATACCCTAAGTTGTAAAAATAACACTTTGATACCCTAAGTAAATTGTTATGGAAATATTCCTAAGAATTTTCCCATGATTTTTGAAAAAAATGTACTAATGTGCCAATATTTTTATAACTTGTGGTGTTTAAGTGCTACTGTTTACAACTTGTGGTATTTAAGTGCCACACTAAGAAAACTTTATACTATTTAAGTGCCATTTAGCCTTTTCCTTATTTGTCTTCTGCTAATTTTTAATTTACATATCTCTAATTTCAAAAGAATAAATTATCAAAATCTTATTTTTTGGGTATTTTAAAATACTCCAGCTAGATTATGGTATCTTATTTCTATAACTTTTTGTTGTTGATAAGACTTATTTTTCTTGCTGGCGACAAGAATGCTGACGTTAATAGTAATATTTATCATATTTATATGAATTTCACTGATTACTATTTTGCACAAAATAGAATACATCACAATTATTAATTAAATGGGTTCGATTTGAAGTGCCTATAACAAAAGCATGTTTCTATTATAAACTCTAATGACCAGTTTGATATTGATTCTTTTATGGTGCTTCTATTTATTTTTTCAGAAAATATTATTAAAACTGCTTTTGCTTTTAAGGGGTTGTTTTTAGAAGCAATTTAAGGAAGCTTTTAAAATAATTTCTGTTTTTTAGTTTATATGCCATACATTTCTCGTATTTTTTAACAATAATCATTAAACATAATTCAACCAAATATCTTAATTGATTTTTAAGAAAATTTTCATATCTAATTACCAAACTGCTATTTTCAATAGTTTAGTTTATATAAGCCACTTCTATGCGTTGTTTTTATAATCAACTTATCGTAGGCCCTAAATCAATTAGAATTAGGCTGGGTTAACGGGTCGGGTCAGGATTCGCACCCAACGCTTCCTCTCCTTAAAACCCCCCAAATCGCTGCATCGCCCAAAACCGAAAAAAAAAAAAAACAAATCCCCAAATCAAAAACCCTTTTTTTCCTCTCTCTCTCTCAATCAATCTCTCTAATGGCGGCCTCAGCCATGGTTCTCGACCCCAAACCCTCTCCCTCCTCCCCCCCACCCTCAATTCCCGCCACCACCGCCTCCGCCCCCTCCACCGCCGACGACGACCTCTACTCCGTCCTCAAATCCCTCCAGCGCGAGATCGAGTTCATCGACATCCAGGAGGAGTACGTCAAGGACGAGCTCAAGAACCTCAAGCGCGAGCACCTCCGCGCCCAGGAGGAGGTCAAGCGGATCCAGTCGGTCCCGCTCGTCATCGGCCAGTTCATGGAGATGGTCGATCAGAACAACGGGATCGTCGGATCGACGACCGGATCGAACTACTACGTGAGGATCCTGAGCACGATCAATCGGGAGTTGCTGAAGCCGAGCGCCTCGGTGGCGCTGCATCGGCACTCGAACGCGCTGGTCGACGTGCTGCCGCCGGAGGCCGACTCGAGTATTTCGTTGCTGAGCCAGAGCGAGAAGCCAGATGTCACTTATAATGTAAGTTCTGTAGCTGAAACCCTAACTTTTTGTTTGGGATTGTTGTTGGTTTTAGGGTTTTTGCGAGATCTAGGGTTCGTATGGTGACAGAATCGTCTAGGTTTTTAGATGAACGAATTCTGGAATCAGGTTTCTTCTGAAACTGGTTATAGAAGTATAGGGTTTCTGCCTTAGGGCTGTAAGAAAGTTGAAACTATACTTTTAAGGTTTCTTAAAGTGCAAGATTTGGATATTTTCGTTTATTTTTGGTTGAATTGAAAAAAAGTACTGGTTATAGGTGAGCATATTGATGTATCAATAGCTGGTTTTGATCACAGTTTGATTGTTTTTACTCTATACTTCTGATTGTCGATAGCGTTTAATATTGAAATTGTGTTTTGGAATGAAGAAAGTGATAGAGGACTACTGTCCTGGGAGGAATTTCTATTTGTTCCCTAAGACGGGAGCTGCTCTTAAAGAACCCAAGAACGTGAAGCTTGTGTTTTGAAGAAATCGTCTTCTTCATTGCATAGTTGCACTTTTACCTTCTCTCATTCTGAGTTAATTGAAACAATTATCTAGCCAAGGAATAGTAAGTGCTATACTAAGGTTTCTCCATGACAGTTGCATTTTTTAGTAGACTTTTCATGTGAATTACCCTTTTATAAAATACGATATTGACAACAGCAATTGCAAAGTCTTACATTATCTTCATTGCAAATTTTCATGGTTGGCTTAACGTAGACCACCGTTCTTCACTTTGTGTTGCGACGGATGGATATGCATGCATGCTGTTGCAAATATTTCGGGTTTTCCTAGAGTTCCCCCATATGGGGCAAAGCTGTTAAAGCAAAGTATTCTAGAAGCTACTTGTTCTCTCTCTCTCTCTCTCTCTCTCTCTCTCTCTCTCTCTCTCTCTCTCAAAGCTACTTGCTATCTCTCTCTCTCTCTCTCTCTGTGTGACATTTTTAACTTTTAGTCTTTTTACCTGACTTTTTCAGTTACTTGTTGCCTCAAATAGTGTACATCATTATGTTACTACTCTGTTAGTAGACTCAATTTTGCATGTAGATGCTTGATAAAATTTCTATTTGATACATTATTTCGTGAACCAATATATTTTGCTACCCTCATATTGATTGTCACATGTTCAATTATAAGTTTCTTTCCCTTCTTAATACCATTACTTTAGTCCTGAAGAAAGTGTTCTTACATGGATCCCTTTGCTTCTTAGGATATTGGAGGCTGTGATATCCAGAAGCAAGAAATTCGTGAGGCCGTTGAGTTGCCTCTTACACACCATGAGCTCTACAAACAGATAGGTATAGATCCTCCAAGAGGTGTGCTTCTCTATGGGCCTCCTGGTACAGGCAAAACCATGCTTGCTAAGGCTGTGGCAAATCATACAACCGCTGCTTTTATTAGGGTCGTCGGATCAGAATTTGTTCAGAAGTATTTGGGTGAGGTAGGTTTACTTAACAATTTATGCTCCGTTAATTCATGCACCATTCCTTTTCCTCTTTCAAGTAGTACTAGCCACAAAGAAAAAATGACTTCTTTTCTATATCTTTTCTATTGAGACTGATTTATCTGCTGTTCCCTGGTATGATATGATTAGAACAGAAAATCATTTCTTTGATATTTTCTTGTCGTACTGAGAAACACAATCTCCTATTGTGTATAGAGCTGTAGTCATCCTTAGCGTGTTTCTGAACTTGGGATTATTTACAGATAATATTTCATACTATTGTCAGCATTTTCGTCTTGTATATTTCATATTTCTTGATTTCCGTGAAGAGTTTTAGTATTGGATGACTTTCCATTCGAGCATCCATGTTCTACTATTTGCTTTCCTGGCATATATCAACTAAAATACTATAATTTCTTTGGCTTAATTCAGGGCCCAAGGATGGTTCGGGATGTTTTTCGTCTTGCTAAGGAGAACGCCCCTGCAATTATATTTATTGATGAGGTTGATGCTATTGCTACAGCACGTTTTGATGCTCAAACTGGCGCTGATAGGGAAGTTCAGCGTATTCTTATGGAATTATTAAATCAGGTACCAATCAGCAAGTTAATTTAATTGTTCGATTGAATAAATCTAGGGAAGATTTCCATACGAAGCTTTATGCAAGTTTTAGAAGTTAAATTGTTCGATTGAAGGGATTCTTGGGGTAACTTTGTGGGTGGAATAAATTACGATAAACAGCCTGGGAACATTGTTATTTTTTCCATGCACAATTATTTGTCTAGTTGTAGGCAAATTCTTTTCTCTTTGTTCTTCTTTTGCCTTTCTTTTCCTTACTTTTCTTTTTTAAATGAGATAATTTGTATCCCTTTGGAGTTATAATAGACAGGCCTGTTTTATTTGGGAACTTGTAATCATTTTAATCTAGAGTTCACGTCTTAACTAATCACTGATAACCTTGCAGTGTATTCTAAAAATATTTTTACCAATCTAAATCATGGTCCTGTTTACAAATGCATGTTCCAAATATTCATGTCTTAAAAGCATCAGCACTTATATTGGTTTCTTTTGCAGATGGACGGGTTTGACCAAACAGTGAATGTCAAAGTTATCATGGCAACTAATAGAGCAGATACTCTAGACCCTGCTCTTCTGCGTCCTGGTAGGCTTGATAGAAAAATTGAATTCCCTTTGCCTGACCGTCGACAGAAAAGGCTGGTCTTCCAGGTGAGTTCATTAAGCATGCTTATTACTAGTGTTTTTAGTAGAGAAGTTCCTGCTTGCCTTTGTATAAGACTCTTTGCGTTGCATCAGTGAAAGTGCAATGAAGATACAAATACAATCTGCCTGATTATATGCTACTATATATGTAGTCCCTGGGCAGTTGCTTAATGATTTGCGGTCCTCTATGTTGAACTGACACAAATAACCTTACACTAAGAGAACATGACATGTCACATTGACAACAGGGTAAGTTCTGAAGGTACACGAAAAAATGACACGACAATAAGTGCCATGCCTAACATGGGTTCGACAAACAGATAGGTATAGATCCTCCAAGAGGTGTGCTTCTCTATGGGCCTCCTGGTACAGGCAAAACCATGCTTGCTAAGGCTGTGGCAAATCATACAACCGCTGCTTTTATTAGGGTCGCCGGATCAGAATTTGTTCAGAAGTATTTGGGTGAGGTAGGTTTACTTAACAATTTATGCTCCGTTAATTCATGCACCATTCCTTTTCCTCTTTCAAGTAGTACTAGCCACAAAGAAAAAATGACTTCTTTTCTATATCTTTTCTATTGAGACTGATTTATCTGCTGTTCCCTGGTATGATATGATTAGAACAGAAAATCATTTCTTTGATATTTTCTTGTCGTACTGAGAAACACAATCTCCTATTGTGTATAGAGCTGTAGTCATCCTTAGCGTGTTTCTGAACTTGGGATTATTTACAGATAATATTTCATACTATTGTCAGCATTTTCGTCTTGTATATTTCATATTTCTTGATTTCCGTGAAGAGTTTTAGTATTGGATGACTTTCCATTCGAGCATCCATGTTCTACTATTTGCTTTCCTGGCATATATCAACTAAAATACTATAATTTCTTTGGCTTAATTCAGGGCCCAAGGATGGTTCGGGATGTTTTTCGTCTTGCTAAGGAGAACGCCCCTGCAATTATATTTATTGATGAGGTTGATGCTATTGCTACAGCACGTTTTGATGCTCAAACTGGCGCTGATAGGGAAGTTCAGCGTATTCTTATGGAATTATTAAATCAGGTACCAATCAGCAAGTTAATTTAATTGTTCGATTGAATAAATCTAGGGAAGATTTCCATACGAAGCTTTATGCAAGTTTTAGAAGTTAAATTGTTCGATTGAAGGGATTCTTGGGGTAACTTTGTGGGTGGAATAAATTACGATAAACAGCCTGGGAACATTGTTATTTTTTCCATGCACAATTATTTGTCTAGTTGTAGGCAAATTCTTTTCTCTTTGTTCTTCTTTTGCCTTTCTTTTCCTTACTTTTCTTTTTTTAAATGAGATAATTTGTATCCCTTTGGAGTTATAATAGACAGGCCTGTTTTATTTGGGAACTTGTAATCATTTTAATCTAGAGTTCACGTCTTAACTAATCACTGATAACCTTGCAGTGTATTCTAAAAATATTTTTACCAATCTAAATCATGGTCCTGTTTACAAATGCATGTTCCAAATATTCATGTCTTAAAAGCATCAGCACTTATATTGGTTTCTTTTGCAGATGGACGGGTTTGACCAAACAGTGAATGTCAAAGTTATCATGGCAACTAATAGAGCAGATACTCTAGACCCTGCTCTTCTGCGTCCTGGTAGGCTTGATAGAAAAATTGAATTCCCTTTGCCTGACCGTCGACAGAAAAGGCTGGTCTTCCAGGTGAGTTCATTAAGCATGCTTATTACTAGTGTTTTTAGTAGAGAAGTTCCTGCTTGCCTTTGTATAAGACTCTTTGCGTTGCATCAGTGAAAGTGCAATGAAGATACAAATACAATCTGCCTGATTATATGCTACTATATATGTAGTCCCTGGGCAGTTGCTTAATGATTTGCGGTCCTCTATGTTGAACTGACACAAATAACCTTACACTAAGAGAACATGACATGTCACATTGACAACAGGGTAAGTTCTGAAGGTACACGAAAAAAATGACACGACAATAAGTGCCATGCCTAACATGGGTTCGACAAGACATGTTTGGAATGGAAGTGTTTGCGCTTCCTTGTCTGTTGTAGTTCCTCTAAAAACACTAACTTCCCTCATTACTAACTTCCTCTGAAAATAATAACAATTTCGCGAAAAGAAATGTCATACCCAATATGTGTTCGGCTTGCATGACACTGGTTTGGAATAGAAAGGTTTCTGCTTCATGGTGATTGTAGTTTCTCCAGAAATGCTAACTGCATTCTATTATATGACTCATGTTAAATTGTACCCATTAAATTACCATGAGATACAATACAAATTTGTTTGTGTACACTGTTTGATCTTATCAAATGCTATTTTACACCAATTTCCTTCGGTATTTTCCTAAGAACAAAAAAATTGCCCACTTATTATCTTCTTTTCATTTGCTCGTTTTCGTGGGTAGATTATAATGTGCTATACTTTGCATTGGTTCCATAATTTCACAGTTGATGTCACACTGATAAATGCTGGTTACCAAACTCTGTAGAACTCTTCCTTTTCATTTATAACTTTCTGTGTATAAATTCCGCAGGGAAATATTGTTTTTCACCGTCCTCCAGATATGTCACAATAAACATTTACAGAAGGTTTCTTTATAAGGATTGACATCAGTAGTTATTTGTTTTCATTATCAATCATTGTTCTAAAGAGCACCTTTTCTGATTTATAAGATCATAACTTGCATGACTATGTATTGTTGTTTTAGTTTATGATTTTCTTAAAGTCATTTTCTCTTTCTAATTATCATATCAGTTCCCTTACCTTAACTCTCATCAGTCACCTTATCGTGACTTCTCCTTTTGATATATGTTGTTGGAACAAGACCTCATATTGTGTCACCATTGGTATGTCTTTACCATGAATCTTTGCTCTTGCTTCTTATGGCAATCATTCGCTTCTAAATGTGAATTTTTACAGGAACATATTTCACTTGGAACACTTTTGATTGAATTTCACAACACAATTTCTTTTTGTTACCAAATAATATGTACTTAAATACTTCGAGAAACATGCAAGTCTATATTTACCTGGACGTACCTTTTGCATTCCTTTCAAGTGTTGGTAGCCTTTGACTTACCTTATTGTCTTCATGAGCTTTTATCATGAACATTCTGTCCTTGAAAGCATCGACAATTTTTCACAACTAGCAGTTTGTTTTCATTGGGCCATCAAGGTTCTGCTTTATTTGATTACCAATAGTTAGCCTAACCGATGGTTCATTATATATAAGTCCATATACTCATCATTATGCTTTAGGAGATTTTGTACTGAATCCCATCCCATGCCAACAATTTTTAGGTCAGCGTTGTAAGGTTCTAAATAGCCTTGTGACAAATGACTTGTTTCAAGGCAAAGTTTTTCGTTCTACTTTGTTTTATTGTTATTTGCTATTTTTCTAGCACTGATGTTGTTACTACGTGCTAATGGTTTTTTTTCTTTTGTTTGCTTTTTATATGCTTCGCTGCTTGGGTGATTGCTGATTGTGTTAAATGTAAAGAATTAGCTGGATGATGCACCTTATGCTTTAAGACTGTCTATTTTCAGGTATGCACAGCTAAAATGAATCTGAGTGATGAGGTCGATTTGGAAGATTATGTCTCTCGACCAGATAAAATTAGTGCTGCAGAGGTTAGTTGCTTTTGCCTCTCACATTTTGGTTTTGTGTATAAATTTCTATATTTATTGCAATATTTTTCTTGTCTATTGCAAGCCTGATGAGGAAATTTTGTTCCTTATCGATCTTTTCTATAGGCTTAATGCTTCTAGTTCTATAGCCTTAATGCTTCTAGTTCTTCCATGTTGTCTCTTGTAATTGTTCGAGTTATCAGCATCATGAAATGGCAAAAGAACTGGATAATGAAGCATGTTTGTTTTGTCTCCTGTCGGCAGTTTTTACTTGTTTGAGTTAGCAATTTTTTAGTTATTAGTATTGGTTTAATTGCACATGGACTCTGGTTTCTTTTTGACTTATTATACCCTCAGATAGACTAACTAATTTCTCCCAAGGTCAAAATCTGCCAAAACTTCAAAAGGGTATAAGAGTCAAAAAAAATGTTAACCCACAGGGTCTATCTGCAACAATGAAACTACAAGGATAGCAAAGTGCAAAACATCGATACTACAGGGGCTCTATGTGTACTGATATCTAGTTTCTACCTGGTCCTTGCTCAGTGTTCTTTAGACATCATTCTTTGCTTCATTCTTGGAGTTTGCAACTTACTTCTTTTTGAACTATTTCTACAGATTTCAGCTATATGTCAGGAAGCTGGGATGCACGCCGTCCGAAAGAATCGATATGTTATCCTTCCCAAGGATTTCGAGAAGGGTTACAGGACGAATGTCAAGAAGCCAGACACAGATTTTGATTTCTACAAGTGAGAGGCTTCAGGGGTCTATTTATACACCGCTGTTTATTTATACATCGACCTGATCCAAATGTCATCGGTTCTCTGATTAAGGAAGGAAACAGAAGTTGGGCATCTGAACTTTGTTAGCGTTAATTTATTTTCAAATTCCAACGTGTCTTTAACCTTCTCCCGTGCCCATGCTTCCAAAATCTTTATCGTATAATCTTGGACATGCTTTGTTTCGTTTAGCACCAAAATCGTATCACCAAAAGTATGAAACTGTACGATAACAAAACCATTTTAACTTGTACTCTGAAGGATCTGGAACTATGTTTGTGTGTGTTTTTGTCATTCTTATTACTAGTTTCTTAAAGCTCTCCTTTGTGATGATAGTCTAATTCAAGATTTTGCTTATATTCTTTTCTTTTAGTGGTGGTAGTTTATGCTTGTATGTGCTCATGCCTTTCTTCAAAGCTTGCATAGTTTAAGTGACTTTAATTCTTGAGTATAATTGAATTTAGAAGTATGGACATCACCGAAAAAGAAACTCATAAAATAAAGAAATCATCGTGGAAACTAAAGAATTTTGATCAATCCGTGCGAGCATAGGCATAACATTTGTTTATATATGGCGTGACCTCAATTCTTCAAGATATTTGGTATAGTTGATGTGACTTCAATTCGTGGAAGGTTCTTGGAACAGCTTATCCTATTTTATGCCTTTTCTTGAGAGCAATGCTTTGGGCCTTGATATAGTCCGGTGTTTGCATGCGTGTGATTGTTATGATTCTTTGTATAATAAGATAATAGTTTACACTATATAAGTTTTCTATACATTTTGTGAACATGTTAGGTTATTTTATGTATTGATTGTTTGAATCGCGACATTTAAACTTATGGTGCGTATCCCTACAATACAACTTAAATTAGTTCATAATTGGCCGTCACCCATCGAAGATATTTGGTGGAAAAGCTCGGTCAGTTATTAATATGGCATCCGAAACAACAACATTAAAAAGTCCGAAAACTAGTCTAATTTGAGGACCAATTTTTTTTCCAGAAAGGACGTTCTAAACAATTAAATTCCTTCAATAAAAAAATTATAAAAATACAGACTCTGTAACATAAGAAAAGAACTATTTGTGCTTCACAAACTTCTGCAACTTGAAGCGTAGCAAAAAGCTAAACTTGAGAGAATAGTCTTCAGGCTTATCAGCCACGTATCCGAACATATCGATTGAGCACAAATTCTTTTTCTCATTCTCCTCTTCACTCGATTAGCAACCCTTCTTCTCCTCCTCTTTCCTATTATCACACTGCTGAACCAACAACAACGTCCAAACTCGAAAAATTTGTAGCGACATACATCGACCAATATCTTTATCGGGTTGTTTCCCTTTTCTCGTCCAGCTCTACAAAGACGATGGACGTAAAGACTCACCATTGTCTATCATCTTCACCACGGATCTTGTTTTGTTGTTTGGCAAAAAGTGTCGGGGACTTGATCGAAGGAGAAAGTTAGAGGCATTGGTGGGGAAACTTGATATTTGGTGCGATATGAGCTTGTTGAGGGTCTTTGGTTGGTTTAGAGATCTCGGCTTGAGAGTATCTCTTATAAAAGATCGATTGTTGGTTTGACGAGGGAGATGTTGGTAGATGACTTCGAGGTGATGGTTAACTTCGAAGGGAGGTAATGTGTAGGTGTGAGCTTCTTGAGAATTGGAAGCCATTCTTTGAAGTGGATGTTTAGAAATCTGAGAGAAATTGAGAGCTAAAGCACGCAATTTAAAGAGCTATGTGTTAATTCTCTCGTCCTACTCAAATTAGGAATCCTACTTCAACAGTTACAAGGAGTGTATTTCAAACTATCTTAGGAATTAACTTGATTTGAACTTATTTGGATGGCTATTAGTAGGAATAGGGATATCTAACTAAACTGGGATTCTATTTTGGTTTCCTAATTAGATTTAGACTTAATGGAAACCTGTCCATGCATTTCAAATTTGAATGATCCTTCGGACCATGAGTAATCCCCTAACGTGAAGCATACTGCGGATATGTTTATGGAGAAACGGACCGCCACAAGCCCAAACACGCACTACCGAGGAAAATAACTTGCAACGAAGAACGGGTCATAACTTTCAAATCATAAGTTGGAATTGGACGAATTATGTATGTAAATCGCGTATTTTTTGAGGCGAGTCAACCAAACCGACTGATGTTCAGTTTGCGCCGTCCATTTCACTAAATTCCCTCGGATTAAGAGATATTAGGGGTTTTGTTAGTTTTTTCCTATTTTAGGTAATGTTTTAGGAGTCTGTTTTGGTTAGGAAGCAAATCGGTTTGATTCTAAATTTGACCGATTTATTTCCGTAATCATAGGGAGTCTTTAAGGAGAGTTTTTGTTATTTTTATTTTTGGCAAAGTTTGGGTCATAGTAAGAGTCTTGTTCTATTTTCTATTTAAACAGAGTCTTGTAAGCTCTAGATGCATATCTTTTTATCAATAAATTTCTCTTATTATATTTTCTTCGTGGATTTGAAGTTCTTCGTGGATTCAGAGATCGTTCTTTGTGGATTCAGAGAACAACTCTTGGTGGATTTTGAGGTTTTTTACTTCCACGCTGCGTTATCCCCCAACGCACGGCCTCGGGTATTCCGCGAAATTAAATTCGTGTGGAGGAGAGTCAAACCGAGACAATTAGAATATTATTCATAGGCAGACTTACCAACTCTACTAGACCCTCTTGTACCAATGTTGTGAAGAATCTAAATATTGTAAGTTAAAATTTGATCAAATAAACCCAAATTTATTAGATTAAATTGTGGAAATATCTCACCCACTACTCAACAAAGCTCTATTGTTGAGGAGAAAGAAGGTAGTTGGTGAGTTTTATGGAGGCAGTTTTTGAGAGGGTGAAGGTGGTTAGTTGTAGTTGCGCCGACATATTGGTTAATCTCTCTATGTTTTGTTGTGACTGCTAAGTATTTGTTGATATACCTAGCTAGGTTTCAACTGCCTAGTAAAGAAGTCACAAATGTCACCCGGTGTATCAATTCCCTAGCTAATAAGTTTTTGAGATGGGTATTTTATGTGCCATGATTAGATTGTCAAAGTTTGTGATTCTATTTTATGTTTAATCCAGATTCTGTCAAGTATTCTGCATCCTACCACAAGACATTACTATGTAAGCAAAGCAATCTTTTTTTTTATTTTTTAAACTTATTCATCCGAAATTTAATGGGTAAAAACACACTTGCGGTTCAAATTCGGACAAAGAAAGTGATTGTCGTCATTTGGATATTAGATATGAGCTAGATGGGTTGTGAATTCGCATTAAAATGTGACGAGCACATTGCATATGTTATTATTATTTTTAATAAATATTAATTATTATTATTTTGGCTTGAGATATTAAGGTTGTGCTATTAATTTCGTGCCTTATATATTGGGTTATTTTTAGAAACCTCCCTGCAATTTTCTCATTTAACTTCGGCCCCAAAGGCACCATCCCAAAAAAATGACATCGTCACATGACAAGTGAAAGAGAAAATACCCCTCAATCATAAAAGTTACCCTAATCTTTGATAGGATGAACGAGAGAGAGAGGAAAGAGAAGAAAAATACAATACAAATTGGTCGAGTCTTTTTAAAATACCAACTTGAGATTCTCAGAATCGAAATTGGTTGATTCCCAAAAGATATTTTAGTTATTTTACATTTGAAATAATGACTTTTAGAAGGATTTGGTGAGAAAAATGTGAATGATCAATGGGGTTTTGTGTGACACCTCATAGTTTAAGAGGAGTTTCTTAAATTTTCAAAGTCGAAGGGTGTTATCTATAATATGCCAAAGTTTTACAGGGTTCCCCTCAAATTAAAATAACTTAATGGATTTTCTGAGACACACTTTGCAGTTGAGATTTTTCTAAAATTAACCCTTATATACATTAGTTGATTGTGCTATTAATTTCTTGTTTTACATATAAGTTGAGAGGTAAGTTGAGTTGCTTGGGATTCTTTTACGTTTTATGGAGATAACCTTAACATGGTAATATGAACATCTTGAATGGGGTCTATATAACTATCACTTTTCAAGATTACATGATACGGTCAAAATAAAGTAATATTACCATTTTAAGATTAATAATAGAATCCAAACCAAACAATGTAAAAGCCCAAATGGAAAATGACAAGGTAGATAATGATATTCTATTTGGTGTCGTTAATATACAACTTTTCTCCAAACATCCAAATAACCCCCGTGAAACCAACCGGTAGATGCAAGTAGGGGTGTGTTACGTTGGGATCTGACTTGGATATGACACTTACAATATTCATATCCATGTATCAATCAAGGATCTGGATCATTACATGCTTCGATAAGAAAAGCTCGTATCCATATCTGCTAAAATCGAATGCATATACAAATATACATGTGAACATATATGTGGATATACAAAGGATACAAAACGAATATGAGAAAACCATATAATATTGACAAAGATATAGTACATATGATACAAACGAGTTTATTAATATGTCCATTGCATCTGAAAAGCTAAGATTAGATATCTTGATCATCAAAATTACCGTTAAACCCATTAATCTAATGATTAAAACTATTGTAGCTGTATGACCAACTTGTATTTAGATATTTTGAAACCACGATATTTCACTATATATTCGCCGAGATTGTCAACCGATTGTCAATCGCTTATCTCGAGATAAGTGATTTGCTACACTTTTTATTTATGTCACTATTATTTAATTCTTTACAAATAAAAGGACACTTTATATGTGTCATAAAATAAGTGTGGACATCTACAACTTTTGTTGTAGTGTTAATACAGTGAAATTGAAGGCTAAAGCCTGGAATTTAAAGAGAAATAATGTGTTAATTCTCCTTGTCCTACTGAGATTAAGTAGGAATCCTAATTCAACAACAATAATGATTGGGGTTCAACTTGTATTGGTTTAATTTGGAATTTACTTATTCGGATGGCTATTATCAGGGATCCCAACTAAAGTAGAATTATATCTACTTACCTAATTAGATTAGACTTAATAACGACTTTTCAATTTGTTCTCAATTGTGTTTTGCAATTAGGTTAGAACTAAGGTTAGGACTCTTAATCAAATTATTCATGAGCTACTCCACCCAATCATCATCCTTGTTTGAATTTGGATTATTATTAGTTTAAAAGTACTCTAACAAGAATAAACCATATATTCCATTTAAAAACAATAGAAATAACAAAGATATCCTCAGTTTCAGAGCCGTTTTCTAATTAGGAAATACCGAAATATAGGTATATATGCAAATGACCAAAAAATTTTTTAAAAAAAGTCATCTATAGTACTTGGACCGACGGCTTCTTCCTTGTTGAATACGGTAAGTCCCTATAAATACCGATCCCCAAGAAGAGGAGCGGGAGTTGCAAGTGTTGAGGAGGTTTTGGAGGGAGGTTGAGGTCAATGTATGCCGTCCTTTGCAAAGGCAGTGGTAGTTTCGCATCAGGGTCTGTTTGAGCGTGCGTGCGTAATGGTTTATAATTAGTTGTATCAGATACAATTTGGTATTGCATGCGCAATGAACTCATTTAGATTTTTGAAGTTCTCTGTCAGTGTGTCAGTTCCCTTTGGATATTCCATGTTTAATTGTTAAATAGAATCAGGGTAGAAATTAATTCCCTCTTCTATAGAATCACTGAGGGCCTATTTGATCCGATATGCTAAAACTTTGCTTTTTGGGCAATTAATTAATTAAGTAGACAATTTACTTTATTGGTTGGAGGTAATGCTGAGTCTGCTACCGGTTTTGATCATCACGCTCGTGAAACACTTTATGATCTAGACAAGTTTAATGGTATGTGCTTATTGGTTTTGAAATTTTAAGTTTGTTTTTCAAATTTGGTTTTTGAGGGTGTTGGTCGTAATTTTCAAAAGTTAAAAGGTGTTTTCTATAAATGTGTTAGGGTTGCAATTAGAACAAAAGGCAAGGGCAAAGTGGTCCAGTGAAAATTACATAAAGCGTGGGCGTTGGTTGCAATTTTCAAAAGTTAAAAGTGTTTTCTATAAATGTGTTACGGTTGCAATTAGAACAAATTAAAAGCAAGGGCAAAGTGGTAAATTACGCAATTAGGGACAAAACATCTAAACACTTGTACCGCAAAAATTTGTTCCTTGAAGCAACAGTGGTCTTTGCTTTGGCTTTTCTATATAACTTAAAAGATATCAAGTCACTGACACTGTATCAGAACTCTAGAGTTGTGATGAGAGGTGGGGATTATAAATTTATGATCTAATAGGTTATATGAATCTTTTATTTATTTATTTCTTGAGTAGTGTCCCTATCAATATCATAGGATACATCGTAGAGCTGTCCGCGATCTTGCCTTTGAGAACATAAAGACTGCTCACTCGCTACCTTTCCTCACAACCAATGAACCCTTAGTAACTCTAAGAGCTCCACCTCCACCGTGTAAGAACACCCAATAAAATTCAAAGAACTGAAAAAATCGATTCTTCTTCAAGTCAGGATGTACCTCACATCGACAAAGTTCTCACTATCCCATCGTAACCTTGGATCTGACTGTACCAATTCTAAGCGTCTTGCAAAGCGCATTGTTGCCCACAAAGTGACCCACCACTTATAGCTTTATAAGTAATGAACCAATCTTTGTTTGGACACATATGATAAGACATACCGTATCCAAGACCCATTCTCTATCTGAACGACCATCCAAGGGACATCTTGCAAGAACCATCTCGGCGACATCGGCAACATTAGCTTTTGCCTTATTCTTGAATCGAGGTTTCACCACGCCATTGCCTTTCTTCTTTAGATCATAACATTCGATATGTAATGCCCTTTCTTGTGACGGTAAAACACTCAACTTGTTTCTTGTCTTGGTGACTGAGCTTAGAACAATTTCTCGTTTGCCCTTTACTACCTTCTCTAGCCGATCTACCTTTGGCTAGTAGACCATCACCGCCTATCGGTACCTTTCCCATTCAACTTTATTCTTAACTCGGCAGAATCCAAAGATGCCTCCACATCCTCAAGACTTATTGATTCTCTTCCACACAATATAGAGTTAACAAAGTTTTTATAAGAATCAGGTAAGGAACACAACACAATGAGAGCCTGATCTTCATCATCAAGCTTAAGATCCAGGTTTTTCATATCCATGACAATTTTATTAAATTCATTAAGGTATTCCTGAATGGGTGCACCTTCTTTCATCTTCAATGTGTGAAGCCGCTGCTTGAGATACTCGTAGTAAGAGATTTCTTCAAATAGAGAAGTAAGATAAATATAAGTAAGATAAATACAAGTGTATATGCGAAAACATAAAAACATTCTTTGACTTACCTTTAGTCTTCATGAACTTTTATCGTGAACATTCTGTCCTTGAAAGCATCGACAATTTTTCACTACTGTAGGCATCAAAAATTGCTGAAGAACCTCAAATATGACTAAATCATGAGATGATCGAAGGACAACGTCATCGAAATCTCAAGAAGTCAACACATGGGGAGATTGTGTCTCGCCACTGCAGACCTTTGTTTGTGTCTCGGCCATTTAGCCAGATTATTCTGATGTCTCATTGCTGCAAATGCCTTGCGACGAAGCAGACATTTGATGTGTCTACTTTATTTTATTGTTAATTGCTATTTTTGGGCACTCATGTTACTGCTTGCAAATGGTTTAGTTTTCTTTTGTTTGCATTTATATGCTTATTTGCTTGGGTGATTCTTGATTGTGTTAAATGCAAAGAATTAGCCGGATGATGCACCTTATGCTTTATGACTGTCTATTTTCGGTATGCACTAAAATGAATCTGAGTGATGAGGTCGATTTGGAAGATTATGTCTCGACCGGATAAAATTAGTCTTTGAGAGGTTAGTTGCTTTTGCCTCACATTTTGGTTTTGTGTATAAATTTCTATATTAATTGCAATATTTTTCTTATGTATTGCAAGCCTGATGAGGAAATTGGGTTCCATTATCGATGTATAGCCTTAATGCTTCTAGTTCTTGCATGTTCTCTTGTACTTGTTCGAGTTATCAGCATCATGAAAGGGCAATAGAACTGGATAATGAAGCATGTTTGTTTTGTCTCCTGTCTGCAGTTTTTACTTGTTTGAGTCAGCAATTTTTTAGTTATTAGTATTGGTTTAATTGCACATAGACCCCGGTTTCTTTTTGACTTACTATACCCTCAGATAGACTAACTAATTTCTCCCAAGTTCAATATCTGCCAAAACTTCAAAAGGGTATAAGAGTCGAAAAAATGTTAAAGCAGAGGGTCTATCTGCAACAATGAAACTACAAGGATAGTAAGTACAAAACAATGATACTACTGGGGCTCTATGTGTACTGATATGGTCCTTGCTCAGTGTTCTTTAGACATCATTCTTTGATTCATTCTTTGAGTTTGCAACTTACTTCTTTTTGAACTATTTCTCTGATTTCAGCTATATGTCGGAAGGCTGGGATGCACGCCGTCCGAAAGAATCGATATGTTATCCTTCCCAAGGATTTGAGAAGGGTTACGGGGCCGAATGTCAAGAAGCGGAACCTGATTTTGATTTCTACAAGTGAGAGGCTTGGGGTCTATTTATACACATTTGTTTATTTATACATCGACTGATCCAAATGTCATCGGTTCTCGATTAAGGAAGGAAGCGAAGTTGGGCATCGAACTTTGTTAGCGTTAATTTATTTTCAAATTCCAACGTGTCTTTAACCTTCTCCGTGCCCATGCTTCCAAAATCTTTATCGTATAATCTTGGACATGCTTTGTTTTCATGAGGGCATCAAGGTTACGCTTTATTTGATTGCCAATAGTTAGCCTAACCGATGGTTCATTATATATATGTCCATATACTCATCTTTATGATTTAGGAGATTTTGTCTTGAATCCCATCCCATGCCAACAATTTTAGGCCGAAGCCGCCGCGACTAATCGCAAATGTGGAGCACTTGTGACCCTTGTGTTTCTTCAGAGGGCACGTTTCCCAAAGGCTATAAATACCTTCCTACATCCACTTGGGCAGGAGGTCGGCCATCAGAGGGGGGGCAACCAGAGATCTGATAAACAGAGCCATTGCAAGGAGAGAGAGAGAATCCAAGCTTCCAAAGTTCAAGAACACGATCCACACGGAGATTCCTCGAGTTTAAGCTTTGACTTATTCTTGAGAAGAGTAGATATCTTACTTTGCTAAGATATTTGCTTAAGTTCTTGTTTCCTTTGCGAAGCATCAACTAAACCCCGCCGATTCGACGATCGCCGCTGGTGGTCCACTGATTACGCCCCAGACAGCAAAGTCCCACGAAAACAGAGATCTACACTTGTAGTATCTTTTGTTCGAGTTTGTGAGAGTTCGAAATTTCTTTGTAACTGAAAATTAAGGTGTAATTTTCTTAAGTTTTGTAATGGAAACGACAAAGAAATCAACTTTCAACCCAAACACGATGGCGCTAATTACGCTGAGCCAACGTCTTCATGTATTCGAGATCGTTGTGTCGCAGCCTTGCAGCGATCAAGCCGACCTCATGGTCGACGGACTGGATTACTTCTTCGATCAAGCCAAGTTCGAAGAATATCTCTCCTCTTCATCATCGAAGTCCTCCTCACCCCGCAGACATCGGAGGATCTCATCTCCTAAGAGGGAGGTTCATTCTGTTGTGATGTGCAACGATTCTCGTTCGCTTGCAACGGAGGCGATTTCCCCTCTCAACAGCACCCCGGTGGATCTCAAAGCCGGGAGCTCTGCTCAAGTCGACTCCTTTCAGAAGAAGGAGTCACACAACAAGATCTCAACCGCTCTGACGAAGAGGGCTCGCCGAGACAACGCCGGTTGGCCCGCTTTGCCAAGGCCATGGAGTCAACGGACGGAATTCATTATCACACGAACTCATGTGATCAGAGGCATCAACAAACTTTAGCGCCTCAGTTTCAATCCGCTAACACTCCTCCTAAGGAAGAATGGGTTCTCGTCAAAAGGACCAAATTGACAAGGAAGGAGCGCTTCAAAAGCGCTGCCGTGGCATCGCCATTGTTCGCAAGGCGCTAGAGTCAAAATCAACCGGGGAATCGACTCAAAATCACAAGGTTTGGGTCCCGGTCGACATCAAAATCGGCTCAAGAGTCTCCGCTTCGCCATCGCTTCTTCACCAGGCCGCCGCGTTAGCTGGAGATGGCTTTAAGCCGCTTCGCCAACAATGAGGTAGCAAATCGCCTCGCCAACGAGACAAGCCAATCGCCGCCAACGCCGAGGCGCAAATTTCCATGCCTTAGCGAAAATTTGACTTTTCCGCCCCTTTCTTCCGCTTCTCCGGCTGAGGTATCAACCGTTAAGTCCGGAAATCCGTCAACTTCAGTGTTTAATCGCCTTGGTCCACAGCTCGGAAATAAAGGCAAGGTACCAGTGAAGAAACGGTTGAGTTACCCCGTCCAGAAGAGTCCTGAGCAAGCTGAAATATCTCAGGTCTCCAGAATTCCAATTGCATCTCGTTTGAGCATCCCGCAAGGGGTCCGCGAGTTTACTAAAGGGAAGAACTTGAGGCGTGTGATTCGTGAAGTCACAAGAGATGATAAAACACTTGTGATTTGTGCCAAGACAACTTCAGCAGATGAAGTTGAAAAGTCAAAGGTGCTTCCCAAGTCGAATGATCGACGCCCCCAAAAGAAGACGTGTCCTCCAGTTAAGGACAACGTTACACTTGGGGGTGAAAGTACAACTAGTGACAAGCCACATCAACTGTGTCATCAGGCTGGGGGTAGTAACACACGAAAGAGAACGATTGATGAAATAAATTGTTCTTGCTCGTGTGCACAACTAATCAAGACGTTGTTATCAGGATGTGCCTGTTCCGAGTCAAACGCTCAACCACAAAGAGCTTCAGTATTCGAGAGGCTTTCCTTGCCAGCTACGGAAGATTTGAAGCCGGAGTCAAGACGACCCTGAAGAAAAAGAAGATCTGCCATTCATCAGGATGAATTTCCCGAAGTCACCATTAATATGGTGAACAAAGGAAAAGGACCAGCAACGGACGAGGACCCTGACTTCACCCCTGCAGGAAAAGTCAGCAACCGAGTTTCCCAGCAGATGTCTCGATTAAAATTGCGAGCTACAAGACGCATTGACTATAGAAGAATGCATGAAGGAGATTCATCCGAAGATGAAGTTTCCGACGCCTGCTCAGCAATAGCTTCAGACGGTACTGTTTCAAGTATGAGTCGTCACCGTAGGGAGGCTTTTACCATTACTCCCGATGTCCTGGCTCAAATATTACAAGAAGCCTTAGCCAAGCAAAGAGAAGAGCTTAAGGCCGAAATGAGAACAGAGATGGAGCTGGCCATGCAACAGATGAGGGAGTTGCAAACCCATACGGCTGCACAACCTGGGTCTAGTCAACAGCCTGGATCTAGTCAACAAGGTGGAGCTATCAATCTTGATACCCATAATGTCGAAGACAGTGATTCGGAGATAGATGAACACATTTATGCCGATAAACCTCCTAAGAAAAAGGTGTTCGCTACCCAAAGCGGAAGTGTTCCAATTCCTCTTACTGGGAATCATCCAAAACAAGGCGAGGATGACGGTGAAAAGATGAAAGAGCTTGAAGATAAAATCAATGCTTTGATGTCTGCATAGGAGGTCAAGAAGACCGGCATCCTGTGTCCATATCCGAGAGAATGGGATTCAATTCCTTACCCGCCAAAATTCAATTTGATCAACTTCACACCATTTGACGGGAAAGGGTCACCTACACAACACCTGATTTACTTCAAATCTCACTTGGGGGTGATCTCGGGAAATGAGCCATTGATGGTTCGGTCATTCGTCGGTACCCTTCGCTGGGCTGCCTTCGATTGGTATCGAAGACTCAAGGCCGGTAGCATCAACTGTTGGAATGATATGGAAAGCTTGTTCCTCAGCAACTTCTTCGATGACGACACCGAAGTCTCGATTGGAACCCTCTTGGATGAAAAGCAGAAGAGTGGAGAGACGATTGATTGTTTCGTTAAGCGCTTCCGCATTAAGGCCATAAACTGCAAAGATCCAATCACCGAAAAGTTTATATTGAAGACTTGCCACAACAATCTTTCTATAGAATTGTTGGAAGTCATGGGGGTCGTCCCACCAACTACATGGCAAGATCTGAAAATACGAGGAGAACAAGCCGAACGTTTCCTCAAAAGGAAGAAAGCTGAAAGAGGCGAAATGACAGCTGACCCCTCAGAAGTAAATTTTTCCTCTCGTAATAGAGGAAAGGCATCTGTGACTGCTGTTAGTCAAACGTCGCAACAACGACCGCGCCAAAAAGCTTCTAAATTCCATGAGACATACTCTTTCGGAGAAGAAGAAGTTCCAATCATCTTCAAACACCTCCTTGATAATAACAAGATCAAGTTGCCTCCGATTGTAAATCAGGAGGAGGCTGACAAAAATTCGGACCCTAAATACTGTGCGTACCACAGGAGGATCCTCCATCCTACTAAGGATTGCTTAGCTCTCAAGGCCATCATCCAAGCCTTGGTTGAAGCCGGCGTCTTAACGCCGAAATAAGCCGGATGAGAATTTACACTCTGATAGGAATACGAGTATAAACTGCTCCCCTTCCTCCGATGAGTACAAGAGGTTAAACTGCTCCCCTTCTCACTATTCTAAATAAATGCAGCCTAGTTTTTGCAAAGAAAGCTGGGGGTGGATAATCCATGAACAAGAGGTCCACTTTCAGGTTGAGCGATCAAACCTTCCTACAGTTAGGATTGTCTCAAAATTTCTTTCCTGGTCAAACCTTCCTCTGATTAAGACCATTGTCAAAATCCTCTCGATTCCTTCCATGAACGAGAGGTCCACTTTCAGGTTGAGCGATCAAACCTTCCTACAGTTAGGATTGTCTCAAAATTTCTATCCTGGTCAAACCTTCCTACAGTTAGGACCATGGTCAAAATCCCCTCTCGATTCCTTCCATGAACGAGAGGTCCACTTTCAGGTTGAGCGATCAAACCTTCCTACAGTTAGGATTGTCTCAAAATTTCTATCCCGTCAAACCTTCCTACGCTTAAGACCATGGTTAAAATCCCCTCTCGATTCCTTCCATGAACGAGAGGTCCACTTTCAGGTTGAGCGATCAAACCTTCCTACAGTTAGGATTGTCTCAAAATTTCTATCCTGGTCAAACCTTCCTACAGTTAAGACCATTGTCAAAATCCCCTCTCGATTCCTTCCATGAACGAGAGGTCTACTTTCAGGTTGAGCGATCAAACCTTCCTACAGTTAGGATTGTCTCAAAATTTCTATCCTGGTCAAACCTTCCTACAGTTAAGACCATGGTTAAAATCCCCTCTCGATTCCTTCCATGAACGAGAGGTCCACTTTCAGGTTGAGCGATCAAACCTTCCTACAGTTAGGATTGTCTCAAAATTTCTATCCTGGTCAAACCTTCCTACAGTTAAGACCATTGTCAAAATCCCCTCTCGATTCCTTCCATGAACGAGAGGTCTACTTTCAGGTTGAGCGATCAAACCTTCCTACAGTTAGGATTGTCTTAAAATTTCTATCCTGGTCAAACCTTCCTACAGTTAGGACCATTATCAAAATCCCCTCTTGATTCCTTCCATGAACGAGAGGTCCACTTTCAGGTTGAGCGATCAAACCTTCCTACAATTAGGATTGTCTCAAAATTTCTATCCTGGTCAAACCTTCCTACAGTTAGGACCATGGTCAAAATCCCCTCTCAATTCCTTTTATGAATGAGAGGTTCACTCAGGTAATGGGTTCGTCTTTGCCCCAAGAGAAGACAACAAAAATAACAAATCAAGCCTACGTATTCAATATCGTAGCATAGATGTCATTACCTAATGACACCTAAACTATGCATTCATGCATAGGGATGTTATCTCTGTCCCTTACGGAGATAAGTGCATCTAACACATCTTTGTAGGGTAGTCAATTCCCGTGATAATTGATCAAGTCTACGTATTCAATATCGTAGCATAGATGTCATTACTTAATGACACCTAAACTATGCATTTATGCATAGGGATGTTATCTCTGTCCCTTACCAGAGATAAGTGCATCTAACACATCTTTGTAGGGTAGTCAATTCCCGTAATAATTGATCAAGTCTACGTATTCAATATCGTAGCATAGATGTCATTACTTAATGACACCTAAACTATGCATTTATGCATAGGGATGTTATCTGTCCCTTACGGAGATAAGTGCATCTAACACATCTTTGTAGGGTAGTCAATTCTCGTAATAATTGATCAAGCCTCATTATTCAATATCGTAGCATAGATGTCATTACCTAATGACACCTAAACTATGCATTCATGCATAGGGATGTTATCTCTGTCCCTTACCAGAGATAAGTCTGCATCTAACACATGCTGCCGGGTAGTCAATTCTCGTAATAATTGATCGAGTCTACGTATTCAATATCGTAGCATAAAGTCTAAGAGAATTCACTCTTTTAGCACAACGTTATATGTAGAACGGACTTAGATAATCTACATGCTAGCCCAACTCAAACGGTAGTTGGTAAAGGCTCATCAAATCCGTTGATGGCTGAGGGTTTGCCAAAAATCCTATATCTTTCGTACAAGTAATAATTTGAGATAGCGGGTTCACTCCTCCTGCCGGGGTTAAGCACTTTCTCCTACCGTGATTTTAACTCATTGCTAATACAAATGTGCCATTACATCATCTCCGGAAGCTCAAGCACACTTAGACAGATTCTGTGGCAGTCCCTTTGAGTGCGACACAAAACACTGCCGTGCACATTCCCCTTCGAGCACGAAGGGAGACCACAAACTGTCTCGGCAAATCCAGAATTCAACGATTACCCTCCGCACGTAATCTGAAGCAAATTGGTTCCATATTCCATATAGAAGCTCTCCTGGAAATCTGATGTTCAGAAAACCAGACGACGCTTTTTCTCTGAATGATTCTCAAGGCATTCAATCGCAACCTAAGTGGTGACTTTCAAGATGAAGATGATTAGTCCAAAATCGACTTCGACATTTCAATTCATTCAAATACAAATGCAACAGTTATTGATCCCAAAATATGGTCGTGACAATAGCGTAGTCGGGGTTGGCTGAAGCAAAACACGGGCCTCTTCTACAAAGTTCAACGATGAACAGGAGCAAGGAGCATCTTATCCAAAGTATTCCAGACCCTCGATAAAATACGAGGAGTCCGAAAACTTTGGAGGGTATCTGTAGGCATCAAAATTGTGAAGAACCTCAAATATGACTAAATCATGAGAAGATCGAAGGACAACGTCGTCGAAATCTCAAGAAGTCAACACATGGGAGATTGTGTCTCGCTTCTGATGCGAGACACTTGTTTGTATCTCGCCACGAAGCGAGACACCTTGATGTGTCTCATTAGCGAAGGTTTTACTTGTGTGTGCCTCGCCTGGCGAGACACCTTGATGTGTGTTGTTAACGAGACACTTGTTTGTATCTCGCCACGAAGCGAGACACCTTGATGTGTCTCGCTATAGGCGAGCACTTACTTGTCGCCAAAGGCGAACACCGAATACTTGGAGCGAGCTCTTGAAGGGTCTAAATCAATGCTGATGGGGCCCACTTGACTTTATCAATGCAGAGACGCTCGTGATACTTTGATGGCGGTTACACATCAAGATACCCACTAGGCGTGATTCTAGGGCATTTAATCGTGCCTAAAAGCGGAAAACCGTTACGACGGTGGAGGGGCGACACTACCTCGCCGGTTAGCGGTGACCCATCTTGCCGCGCGCCCGTGGCGGCCGATCTTGTCGCCCGGTGGCGAAGCGGCTTATGGCTTCCAGGCTGCGCTAGCAATGTGAAGCACTTGTGACCCTTGTGTTTCTTCAGAGGGCACGTTTCCCAAAGGCTATAAATACCTTCCTACATCCACTTGGGCAGGAGGTCGGCCATCAGAGGGGGGCAACCAGAGATCTGATAAACAGAGCCATTGCAAGGAGAGAGAGAGAATCCAAGCTTCCAAAGTTCAAGAACACGATCCACACGGAGATTCCTCGAGTTTAAGCTTTGACTTATTCTTGAGAAGAGTAGATATCTTACTTTGCTAAGATATTTGCTTAAGTTCTTGTTTCCTTTGCGAAGCATCAACTAAACCCCGCCGATTCGACGATCACGCTGGTGGTCCACGGATTACGCTGGCCCCTGCAAAGTCCCACGAAAATGTGAGATCTACACTTGTAGTATCTTTTGTTCGAGTTTGTGAGAGAGTTACGTAAATTTGTAACCGAAAATTAAGGTGTAATTTTCTTAAGTTTTGTAATGGAAACGACAAAGAAATCAACTTTCAACCCAAACAACTACCAGCAGTTTGTTTTCATGAGGGCATCAAGGTTCTGCTTTATTTGATTGCCAATAGTTAGCCTAACCGATGGTTCATTATATATATGTCCATATACTCATCTTTATGATTTAGGAGATTTTGTACTGAATCCCATCCCATGCCAACAATTTTTAGGCCAGCATTGTAAGGTTCTAAATAGCCTTGTGACCAGTTACATCCATTGTATCTAAATGACTTGTTTCAAGGCAAAATTTTTTGTTCTACTTTATTTTATTGTTAATTGCTATTTTTCGGCACTCATGTTCTTGCTTGCAAATGGTTTAGTTTTCTTTTGTTTGCATTTATATGCTTCGCTGCTTGGGTGATTGCTGATTGTGTTAAATGCAAAGAATTAGCTGGATGATGCACCTTATGCTTTATGACTGTCTATTTTCAGGTATGCACAGCTAAAATGAATCTGAGTGATGAGGTCGATTTGGAAGATTATGTCTCTCGACCAGATAAAATTAGTGCTGCAGAGGTTAGTTGCTTTTGCCTCACATTTTGGTTTTGTGTATAAATTTCTATATTAATTGCAATATTTTTCTTATGTATTGCAAGCCTGATGAGGAAATTGGGTTCCATTATCGATGTATAGCCTTAATGCTTCTAGTTCTTGCATGTTCTCTTGTACTTGTTCGAGTTATCAGCATCATGAAAGGGCAATAGAACTGGATAATGAAGCATGTTTGTTTTGTCTCCTGTCTGCAGTTTTTACTTGTTTGAGTCAGCAATTTTTTAGTTATTAGTATTGGTTTAATTGCACATAGACCCCGGTTTCTTTTTGACTTACTATACCCTCAGATAGACTAACTAATTTCTCCCAAGTTCAATATCTGCCAAAACTTCAAAAGGGTATAAGAGTCGAAAAAATGTTAAAGCAGAGGGTCTATCTGCAACAATGAAACTACAAGGATAGTAAGTACAAAACAATGATACTACTGGGGCTCTATGTGTACTGATATGGTCCTTGCTCAGTGTTCTTTAGACATCATTCTTTGATTCATTCTTTGAGTTTGCAACTTACTTCTTTTTGAACTATTTCTACAGATTTCAGCTATATGTCAGGAAGCTGGGATGCACGCCGTCCGAAAGAATCGATATGTTATCCTTCCCAAGGATTTCGAGAAGGGTTACAGGACGAATGTCAAGAAGCGGAACCTGATTTTGATTTCTACAAGTGAGAGGCTTCAGGGTCTATTTATACACATTTGTTTATTTATACATCGACTGATCCAAATGTCATCGGTTCTCGATTAAGGAAGGAAACGAAGTTGGGCATCCGAACTTTGTTAGCGTTAATTTATTTTCAAATTCCAACGTGTCTTTAACCTTCTCCCGTGCCCATGCTTCCAAAATCTTTATCGTATAATCTTGGACATGCTTTGTTTCGTTTAGCACCAAAATCGTATCGCCAAAAGTATGAAACTGTACGATAACAAAACCATTTTAACTTGTACTCTGAAGGATCTGGAACTATGTTTGTGTGTGTTTTTGTCATTCTTATTACTAGTTTCTTAAAGCTCTCCTTTGTGATGATAGTCTAATTCAAGATTTTGCTTATATTCTTTTCTTTTATTGGTGGTAGTTTATGCTTGTATGTGCTCATGCCTTTCTTCAAAGCTTACATAGTTTAAGTGACTTTAATTCTTGAGTATAATTGAATTTAGAAGTATGGACATCACCGAAAAAGAAACTCATAAAATAAAGAAATCATACGTGGAAACTAAAGAATTTTGATCAATCCGTGCGAGCATAGGCATAACATTTGTTTATATATGAGCGTGACCTCAATTCTTCAAGATATTTCGGTATAGTTGATGTGACTTCAATTCTGTGGAAGGTTCTTGGAACATCTTATCCTATTTTATGCCTTTTCTTCGAGAGCAATGCTTTGGACGCCCAGTATAGTCTGGTGTTTGCATGCGTGTGATTGTTATGATTGCTGTATAATAAGATAATAGTTTACACTATATAAGTTTTCTATACATTTTGTGAACATGTTAGGTTATTTTATGTATTGATTGTTTGAATCGCGACATTTAAACTTATAGTGCATATCCCTACAATACAACTTAAATTAGTTCCATAATTGGCCGTCACCCATCTGAAGATATTTGGTGGAAAAGCTCAGTCCGTTATTAATATGGCATCCGAAACAACAACATTAAAAAGTCCGAAAACTAGTCTAACTTGAGGACCAATTTTTTTTCCAGAAAGGACGTTCTAATCAATTAAATTCCTTCAATAAAAAAATTATAAAAATACAGACTCTGTAACATGAGAAAAGAACTATTTGTGCTTCACAAACTTCTGCAACTTGAAGCGTAGCAAAAAGCTAAACTTGAGAGAATAGTCTTCAGGCTTATCAGCCACGTATCCGAACATATCGATTGAGCACAAATTCTTTTTCTCATTCTCCTCTTCACTCGATTAGCAACCCTTCTTCTCCTCCTCTTTCCTATTATCACACTGCTGAACCAACAACAACGTCCAAACTCCCGAAAAAATTTGTAACGCGACATACATCGACCAATATCTTTATCAGGTTGTTTCCCTTTTCTCGTCCAGCTCTACAAAGACGATGGACGAAGACTCACCACGCTGTCTATCATCTTCACCACCGGATCTTGTTTTCTGTTGTTTGGCAAAAAAGTGTCGGGGACTTGATCGAAGGAGAAAGTTAGAGGCATTGGTGGGGAAACTTGATATTTGGTGCGATATGAGCTTGTTGAGGGTGCTGGTTGGTTTAGAGATCTCGGCTTGAGAGTATCTCTTATAAAAAGATCGATTGTTGGTTTGACGAGGGAGATGTTGGTAGATGACTCAGAGGTGATGGTTAACTCGAAGGGAGGTAATGTGTAGGTGTGAGCTTCTTGAGAATTGGAAGCCATTCTTTGAAGCTGGATGTTTAGAAATACAGAGAAATTGAGAGCTAAAGCCTGCAATTTAAAGAGCTATGTGTTAATTCTCTCGTCCTACTCAAATTAGGAATCCTACTTCAACAGTTACAAGGAGTGTATTTCAAACTATCTTAGGAATTAACTTGATTTGAACTTATTTGGATGGCTATTAGTAGGAATAGGGATATCTAACTAAACTGGGATTCTATTTTGGTTTCCTAATTAGATTTAGACTTAATGGAAACCTGTCCATGCATTTCAAATTTGAATGATCCTTCGGACCATGAGTAATCCCCTAACGTAGAACGCACTGCGGATATGTTTATGGAGAAACGGGACCGTCACAAGCCCAAACACAGACCCGCCCGAGGAAAATAACTTGCAACGAAGAACGGGTCATAACTTTCAAATCATAAGTTGGAATTGGACGAATTATGTATGTAAATCGCGTATTTTTTCGAGACGGAGTCAACCAAACCGACTGATGTTCAGTTTGCCGCCGTCCATTTCACTAAATTCCCTCCGGATTAAGAGATATTAGGGGTTTTGTTAGTTTTTTTTCCTATTTTAGGTAATGTTTTAGGAGTCTGTTTTGGTTAGGAAGCAAATCCGGTTTGATTCTAAATTTGACCGATTTATTTCCGTAATCATAGGGAGTCTTTAAGGAGAGTTTTTGTTATTTTTATTTTTGGCAAAGTTTGGGTCATAGTAAGAGTCTTGTTCTATTTTCTATTTAAACAGAGTCTTGTAAGCTCTAGAGGCATATCTTTTTATCAATAAATTTCTCTTATTATATTTTCTTCGTGGATTTGAAGTTCTTCGTGGATTCAGAGATCGTTCTTTGTGGATTCAGAGAACAACTCTTGGTGGATTTTGAGGTTTTTTACTTCCACGCTGCGTTATCCCCCAACGCACGGCCTCGGGTATTCCGCGAAATTAAATTCGTGTGGAGGAGAGTCAAACCCGAGACAATTAGAATACTATTCATAGGCAGCTTACCAACTCTACTAGACCCTCTTGTACCAATGTTGTGAAGAATCTAAATATTGTAAGTTAAAATTTGATCAAATAAACCCAAATTTATTAGATTAAATTGTGGAAATATCTCACCCACTACTCAACAAAGCTCTATTGTTGAGGAGAAAGAAGGTAGTTGGTGAGTTTTATGGAGGCAGTTTTTGAGAGGGTGAAGGTGGTTAGTTGTAGTTGCGCCGACATATTGGTTAATCTCTATGTTTTGTTGTGACTGCTAAGTATTTGTT
The DNA here is from genome assembly GCA_012295165.1 of Asparagus setaceus. NCBI lineage: Eukaryota > Viridiplantae > Streptophyta > Magnoliopsida > Asparagales > Asparagaceae > Asparagus > Asparagus setaceus. Next base: position 4,784,805 of record CM022704.1, on the reverse strand, counting down.
GATATACCTAGCTAGGTTTCAACTGCCTAGTAAAGAAGTCACAAATGTCACCCGGTGTATCAATTCCTAGCTAATAATTTTTGAGATGGGTATTTTATGTGCCATGATTAGATTGTCAAAGTTTGTGATTCTATTTTATGTTTAATCCAGATTCTGTCAAGTATTCTGCATCCTACCACAAGACATTACTATGTAAGCAAAGCAATCTTTTTTTTATAATTTTTAAACTTATTCATCCGAAATTTAATGGGTAAAACACACTTGCGGTTCAAATTCGGACAAAGAAAGTGATTGTCGTCATTTGGATATTAGATATGAGCTAGATGGGTTGTGAATTCGCATTAAAATGTGACGAGCACATTGCATATGTTATTATTATTTTTAATAAATATTAATTATTATTATTTTGGCTTGAGATATTAAGGTTGTGCTATTAATTTCGTGCCTTATATATTGGGTTATTTTTAGAAACCTCCCTGCAATTTTCTCATTTAACTCGGCCCCCAAAGGCACCATCCCAAAAAAATGACATCGTCACATGACAAGTGAAAAGAGAAAATACCCCTCAATCATAAAAAGTTACCCTAATCTTTGATAGGATGAACGAGAGAGAGAGGAAAGAGAAGAAAAATACAATACAAATTGGTCGAGTCTTTTTAAAATACCAACTTGAGATTCTCAGAATCGAAATTGGTTGATTCCCAAAAAGATATTTTAGTTATTTTACATTTGAAATAATGACTTTTAGAAGGATTTGGTGAGAAAAATGTGAATGATCAATGGGGTTTTGTGTGACACCTCATAGTTTAAGAGGAGTTTCTTAAATTTTCAAAGTCAAGGGTGTTATCTATAATATGCCAAAGTTTTACAGGGTTCCCCTCAAATTAAAATAACTTAATGGATTTTCTGAGACACACTTTGCAGTTGAGATTTTTCTAAAATTAACCCTTATATACATTAGTTGATTGTGCTATTAATTTCTTGTTTTACATATAAGTTGAGAGGTAAGTTGAGTTGCTTGGGATTCTTTTCTGTTTTATGGAGATAACCTTAACATGGTAATATGAACATCTTGAATGGGGTCTATATAACTATCACTTTTCAAGATTACATGATACGGTCAAAATAAAGTAATATTACCATTTTAAGATTAATAATAGAATCCAAACCAAACAATGTAAAAGCCCAAATGGAAAATGACAAGGTAGATAATGATATTCTATTTGGTGTCGTTAATATACAACTTTTCTCCAAACATCCAAATAACCCCCCCTGTGAAACCAACCAGTAGATGCAAGTAGGGGTGTGTTCTGTTCGGATACAGCTTGGATATGACACTTACAATATTCATATCCATGTATCAATCAAGGATACGGATACGTACATGCTTCGATAAGAAAAGCTCGTATCCATATCTGCTAAAATCGAATGCATATACAAATATACATGTGAACATATATGTGGATATACAGGCGGATACAAAACGAATATGAGAAAACCATATAATATTGACAAAGATATAGTACATATGATACAAAACGAAGTTTATTAATATGTCCATTGCATCCGAAAAGCTAAGATTAGATATCTTGATCATCAAAATTACCGTTAAACCCATTAATCTAATGATTAAAACTATTGTAGCTGTATGACCAACTTGTATTTAGATATTTTGAAACCCTGATATTTCACTATATATTCGTCGAGATTGTCAACCAGATTGTCAATCGCTTATCTCGAGATAAGTGATTTGCTACACTTTTTATTTATGTCACTATTATTTAATTCTTTACAAATAAAAGGACACTTTATATGTGTCATAAAATAAGTGTGGACATCTACAACTTTTGTTGTAGTGTTAATACAGTGAAATTGAAGGCTAAATCCTGGAATTTAAAGAGAAATAATGTGTTAATTCTCCTTGTCCTACTGAGATTAAGTAGGAATCCTAATTCAACAACAATAATGATTGGGGTTCAACTTGTATTGGTTTAATTTGGAATTTACTTATTCGGATGGCTATTATCAGGGATCCCAACTAAAGTAGAATTATATCTACTTACCTAATTAGATTAGACTTAATAACGACATTTCAATTTGTTCTCAATTGTGTTTTGCAATTAGGTTAGAACTAAGGTTAGGACTCTTAATCAAATTATTCATGAGCTACTCCACCCAATCATCATCCTTTGTTTGAATTTGGATTATTATTAGTTTAAAAGTCTAACAAGAATAAACCATATATTCCATTTAAAAACAATAGAAATAACAAAGATATCCTCAGTTTCAGAGCTGTTTTCTAATTAGGGAAATACCGAAATAGGTATATATGCAAATTACCCAAAAAAAAAAAATTTTTTTAAAAAAAAAGTCATCTATAGTACTTGGACCGACGGCTTCTTCCTTGTTGAATACGGTAAGTCCCTATAAATACCGATCCCCAAGAAGAGGAGGGAAAAAAGGAAGAAAACCCTGGAAACCCTAATACAGAGAAGAGAAGAGAAAGATCCCCTCGATGGACGTCTGTAACCCCCCAACACCCTTGGACGACATCGACATCTTCCTCAGATCCGCCCTAGAGAGATACTTCGCAGAGGGAGGAGACCCCCTTTCCCACGACGCCTTATTCTTCGTCCACACCGTCTTCACCCACAACGGGTTCTGCCTACCCATCAGCGAAGGTCCGCCTAAGGCTTTCCGCGAAGACGCCGATCCACCTTTCCCGCGCACTATGCTCTACACCTTGTGCACCGCGCCTAGAGATGAGAGGGCCTCCGTAACCTTGGACTGGGTTGATAGGAGGTACCTTACGGTGAAAGGTTATTGGCGGTGTCCGGGATCCTTGTCATGTGAGGCGAGGTTTGATTTCTCTGAGTTCGCGCACTCGCTGGTGCTGGTTTTCAGGTCTCTGCTGCTACATGGGCAATCGAACATGGTTGATTATGGGGAGCGGGAGTTGCAAGTGTTGAGGAGGTTTTGGAGGGAGGTTGAGGTCAATGTATGCCGTCCTTTGCAAAGGCAGTGGTAGTTTCGCATCAGGGTCTGTTTGAGCGTGCGTAATGGTTTATAATTAGTTGTATCAGATACAATTTGGTATTGCATGCGCAATGAACTCATTTAGATTTTGAAGTTCTCTGTCAGTGTGTCAGTTCCCTTTGGATATTCCATGTTTAATTGTTAAATAGAATCAGGGTAGAAATTAATTCCCCTCTTCTATAGAATCACTGAGGGCCTATTTGATCCGATATGCTAAAACTTTGCTTTTTGGGCAATTAATTAATTAAGTAGACAATTTACTTTATTGGTTGGAGGTAATGCTGAGTCTGCTACCGGTTTTGATCATCACGCTCGTGAAACACTTTATGATCTAGACAAGTTTAATGGTATGTGCTTATTGGTTTTGAAATTTTAAGTTTGTTTTTCAAATTTGGTTTTTGAGGGTGTTGGTCGTAATTTTCAAAAGTTAAAAGGTGTTTTCTATAAATGTGTTAGGGTTGCAATTAGAACAAAAAGGCAAGGGCAAAGTGGTCCAGTGAAAATTACGCAAAACGTGGGTGTTGGTTGCAATTTTCAAAAGTTAAAAGTGTTTTCTATAAACGTGTTACGCTTGCAATTAGAACAAATTAAAAAGCAAGGGCAAAGTGGTAAATTACGCAATTAGGGACAAAAACATCTAAACACTTGTACCGCAAAAATTTGTTCCGCAGAAGCAACACAGTGGTGCTGCTTTGGCTTTTCTATATAACTTAAAAGATATCAAGTCACTGACACTGTATCAGAACTCTAGAGTTGTGATGAGAGGTGGGGATTATAAATTTATGATCTAATAGGTTATATGAATCTTTTATTTATTTATTTACTGAGTAGTGTCCCTATCAATATCATAGGATACATCTGTAGAGCCTGTCACAGTACTGCCTTTGAGAACATAAAGACTGTTCACTCTGCTACCTTTCCTCACAACCAATGAACCCTTAGTAACTCTAAGAGCTCCACCTCCACCTGTGTAAGAACACCCAATAAAATTCAAAGAACTGAAAAAAATCAGATTCTTCTTCAAGTCTGCGATGTACCTCACATCTGACAAAGTTCTCACTATCCCATCGTAACACTCGATGCGAACTGTACCAATTCTAACTGTCTTGCAAACTGCATTGTTGCCCACAAAAGCTGACCCACCACTTATAGCTTTATAAGTAATGAACCAATCTTTGTTTGGACACATATGATAAGACATACCTGTATCCAAGACCCATTCTCTATCGGAACGACCATCCAAGGGACATACTGCAAGAACCATCTCAGCGACATCGGCAACATTAGCTTTTGCCTTATTTACTGAATTTGAGGTTTCACCACGCTCATTGCCTTTCTTCTTTAGATCATAACATTCTGATATGTAATGCCCTTTCTTGTGACAGTAAAAACACTCAACTTGTTTCTTGTCTTGAGCTGACCTGAGCTTAGAACAATTTCTCGTTTGCCCTTTACTACCTTCTCTAGCCTTCGATCTACCTTTGGCTAGTAGACCATCAGCCTGCCTATCGGTACCTTTCCCATTCAACTTTATTCTTAACTCGGCAGAATCCAAAGATGCCTCCACATCCTCAAGACTTATTGATTCTCTTCCACACAATATAGAGTTAACAAAGTTTTTATAAGAATCAGGTAAGGAACACAACACAATGAGAGCCTGATCTTCATCATCAAGCTTAAGATCCAGGTTTTTCATATCCATGACAATTTTATTAAATTCATTAAGGTATTCCTGAATGGGTGCACCTTCTTTCATCTTCAATGTGTGAAGCCGCTGCTTGAGATACTCGTAGTAAGAGATTTCTTCAAATAGAGAAGTAAGATAAATATAAGTAAGATAAATACAAGTGTATATGCGAAAACATAAAAACATTCTTTGACTTACCTTTAGTCTTCATGAACTTTTATCGTGAACATTCTGTCCTTGAAAGCATCGACAATTTTTCACTACCAGCAGTTTGTTTTCATGAGGGCATCAAGGTTCTGCTTTATTTGATTGCCAATAGTTAGCCTAACCGATGGTTCATTATATATATGTCCATATACTCATCTTTATGATTTAGGAGATTTTGTACTGAATCCCATCCCATGCCAACAATTTTTAGGCCAGCATTGTAAGGTTCTAAATAGCCTTGTGACCAGTTACATCCATTGTATCTAAATGACTTGTTTCAAGGCAAAATTTTTTGTTCTACTTTATTTTATTGTTAATTGCTATTTTTCGGGCACTCATGTTACTGCTTGCAAATGGTTTAGTTTTCTTTTGTTTGCATTTATATGCTTCGCTGCTTGGGTGATTGCTGATTGTGTTAAATGCAAAGAATTAGCTGGATGATGCACCTTATGCTTTATGACTGTCTATTTTCAGGTATGCACAGCTAAAATGAATCTGAGTGATGAGGTCGATTTGGAAGATTATGTCTCTCGACCAGATAAAATTAGTGCTGCAGAGGTTAGTTGCTTTTGCCTCACATTTTGGTTTTGTGTATAAATTTCTATATTAATTGCAATATTTTTCTTATGTATTGCAAGCCTGATGAGGAAATTGGGTTCCATTATCGATGTATAGCCTTAATGCTTCTAGTTCTTGCATGTTCTCTTGTACTTGTTCGAGTTATCAGCATCATGAAAGGGCAATAGAACCGATAATGAAGCATGTTTGTTTTGTCTCTGTCTGCGGTTTTACTTGTTTGAGTCGGCAATTTTTAGTTATTAGTATTGGTTTAATTGCACATAGACCCGGTTTCTTTTGACTTACTATACCCTCGGATAGACTAACTAATTTCTCCCAAGTTCAATATCTGCCAAAACTTCAAAAGGGTATAAGAGTCGAAAAATGTTAAAGCAGAGGGTCTATCTGCAACAATGAAACTACAAGGATAGTAAGTACAAAACAATGATACTCTTGGGGCTCTATGTGTACCGATATGGTCCTTGCTCGGTGTTCTTTAGACATCATTCTTTGATTCATTCTTTGAGTTTGCAACTTACTTCTTTTGAACTATTTCTCTGATTTCACTATATGTCGGAAGGCTGGGATGCACGCCGTCCGAAAGAATCGATATGTTATCCTTCCCAAGGATTTCGAGAAGGGTTACAGGATCTAATGTCAAGAAGCCGCATAATGATTTTGATTTCTACAAGTGAGAGGCTTCAGGGTCTATTTATACACCGCTGTTTATTTATACATCGACTGATCCAAATGTCATCGGTTCTCGATTAAGGAAGGAAGCGAAGTTGGGCATCTGAACTTTGTTAGCGTTAATTTATTTTCAAATTCCAACGTGTCTTTAACCTTCTCCCGTGCCCATGCTTCCAAAATCTTTATCGTATAATCTTGGACATGCTTTGTTTCGTTTAGCACCAAAATCGTATCGCCAAAAGTATGAAACTGTACGATAACAAAACCATTTTAACTTGTACTCTGAAGGATCTGGAACTATGTTTGTGTGTGTTTTTGTCATTCTTATTACTAGTTTCTTAAAGCTCTCCTTTGTGATGATAGTCTAATTCAAGATTTTGCTTATATTCTTTTCTTTTATTGGTGGTAGTTTATGCTTGTATGTGCTCATGCCTTTCTTCAAAGCTTACATAGTTTAAGTGACTTTAATTCTTGAGTATAATTGAATTTAGAAGTATGGACATCACCGAAAAAGAAACTCATAAAATAAAGAAATCATACGTGGAAACTAAATAATTTTGATCAATCCGTGCGAGCATAGGCATAACATTTGTTTATATATGAGCGTGACCTCAATTCTTCAAGATATTTCGGTATAGTTGATGTGACTTCAATTCTGTGGAAGGTTCTTGGAACAGCTTATCCTATTTTATGCCTTTTCTTCGAGAGCAATGCTTTGGACGCCCAGTGTAGTCTGGTGTTTGCATGCGTGTGATTGTTATGATTGCTGTATAATAAGATAATAGTTTACACTATATAAGTTTTCTATACATTTTGTGAACATGTTAGGTTATTTTATGTATTGATTGTTTGAATCGCGACATTTAAACTTATGGTACGTATCCCTACAATACAACTTAAATTAGTTCATAATTGGCCGTCACCCATCTGAAGATATTTGGTGGAAAAGCTCAGTCCGTTATTAATATGGCATCCGAAACAACAACATTAAAAAGTCCGAAAACTAGTCTAACTTGAGGACCAATTTTTTTCCAGAAAGGACGTTCTAATCAATTAAATTCCTTCAATAAAAAAATTATAAAAATACAGACTCTGTAACATGAGAAAAGAACTATTTGTGCTTCACAAACTTCTGCAACTTGAAGCGTAGCAAAAAGCTAAACTTGAGAGAATAGTCTTCAGGCTTATCAGCCACGTATCCGAACATATCGATTGAGCACAAATTCTTTTTCTCATTCTCCTCTTCACTCGATTAGCAACCCTTCTTCTCCTCCTCTTTCCTATTATCACACTGCTGAACCAACAACAACGTCCAAACTCCCGAAAAAATTTGTAACGCGACATACATCGACCAATATCTTTATCAGGTTGTTTCCCTTTTCTCGTCCCAGCTCTACAGCACGATGGACGTAAAGACTCACCACGCTGTCTATCATCTTCACCACCGGATCTTGTTTTCTGTTGTTTGGCAAAAAAGTGTCGGGGACTTGATCGAAGGAGAAAGTTAGAGGCATTGGTGGGGAAACTTGATATTTGGTGCGATATGAGCTTGTTGAGGGTGCTGGTTGGTTTAGAGATCTCGGCTTGAGAGTATCTCTTATAAAAAGATCGATTGTTGGTTTGACGAGGGAGATGTTGGTAGATGACTCAGAGGTGATGGTTAACTCGAAGGGAGGTAATGTGTAGGTGTGAGCTTCTTGAGAATTGGAAGCCATTCTTTGAAGCTGGATGTTTAGAAATACAGAGAAATTGAGAGCTAAAGCCTGCAATTTAAAGAGCTATGTGTTAATTCTCTCGTCCTACTCAAATTAGGAATCCTACTTCAACAGTTACAAGGAGTGTATTTCAAACTATCTTAGGAATTAACTTGATTTGAACTTATTTGGATGGCTATTAGTAGGAATAGGGATATCTAACTAAACTGGGATTCTATTTTGGTTTCCTAATTAGATTTAGACTTAATGGAAACTGTCCATGCATTTCAAATTTGAATGATCCTTCGGACCATGAGTAATCCCCTAACGTAGAACGACCGCGGATATGTTTATGGAGAAACGGACCGCCACAAGCCCAAACACGCACTACCGAGGAAAATAACTTGCAACGAAGAACGGGTCATAACTTTCAAATCATAAGTTGGAATTGGACGAATTATGTATGTAAATCGCGTATTTTTTCGAGACGGAGTCAACCAAACCGACCGATGTTCAGTTTGCGCCGTCCATTTCACTAAATTCCTCCGGATTAAGAGATATTAGGGTTTTGTTAGTTTTTTCCTATTTTAGGTAATGTTTTAGGAGTCTGTTTTGGTTAGGAAGCAAATCCGGTTTGATTCTAAATTTGACCGATTTATTTCCGTAATCATAGGGAGTCTTTAAGGAGAGTTTTTGTTATTTTTATTTTTGGCAAAGTTTGGGTCATAGTAAGAGTCTTGTTCTATTTTCTATTTAAACAGAGTCTTGTAAGCTCTAGAGGCATATCTTTTTATCAATAAATTTCTCTTATTATATTTTCTTCGTGGATTTGAAGTTCTTCGTGGATTCAGAGATCGTTCTTTGTGGATTCAGAGAACAACTCTTGGTGGATTTTGAGGTTTTTTACTTCCACGCTGCGTTATCCCCCAACGCACGGCCTCGGGTATTCCGCGAAATTAAATTCGTGTGGAGGAGAGTCAAACCCGAGACAATTAGAATACTATTCATAGGCAGCTTACCAACTCTACTAGACCCTCTTGTACCAATGTTGTGAAGAATCTAAATATTGTAAGTTAAAATTTGATCAAATAAACCCAAATTTATTAGATTAAATTGTGGAAATATCTCACCCACTACTCAACAAAGCTCTATTGTTGAGGAGAAAGAAGGTAGTTGGTGAGTTTTATGGAGGCAGTTTTTGAGAGGGTGAAGGTGGTTAGTTGTAGTTGCGCCGACATATTGGTTAATCTCTCTATGTTTTGTTGTGACTGCTAAGTATTTGTTGATATACCTAGCTAGGTTTCAACTGCCTAGTAAAGAAGTCACAAATGTCACCCGGTGTATCAATTCCTAGCTAATAATTTTTGAGATGGGTATTTTATGTGCCATGATTAGATTGTCAAAGTTTGTGATTCTATTTTATGTTTAATCCAGATTCTGTCAAGTATTCTGCATCCTACCACAAGACATTACTATGTAAGCAAAGCAATCTTTTTTTTTTAATTTTTAAACTTATTCATCCGAAATTTAATGGGTAAAACACACTTGCGGTTCAAATTCGGACAAAGAAAGTGATTGTCGTCATTTGGATATTAGATATGAGCTAGATGGGTTGTGAATTCGCATTAAAATGTGACGAGCACATTGCATATGTTATTATTATTTTTAATAAATATTAATTATTATTATTTTGGCTTGAGATATTAAGGTTGTGCTATTAATTTCGTGCCTTATATATTGGGTTATTTTTAGAAACCTCCCTGCAATTTTCTCATTTAACTCGGCCCCCAAAGGCACCATCCCAAAAATGACATCGCCACATGACAAGTGAAAAGAGAAAATACCCCTCAATCATAAAAAGTTACCCTAATCTTTGATAGGATGAACGAGAGAGAGAGAGGAAAGAGAAGAAAAATACAATACAAATTGGTCAGAGTCTTTTTTTAAAATACCAACTTGAGATTCTCAGAATCAAATTGGTTGATTCCCAAAAGATATTTTAGTTATTTTACATTTGAAATAATGACTTTTAGAAGGATTTGGTGAGAAAAATGTGAATGATCAATGGGGTTTTGTGTGACACCTCATAGTTTAAGAGGAGTTTCTTAAATTTTCAAAGTCGAAGGGTGTTATCTATAATATGCCAAAGTTTTACAGGGTTCCCCTCAAATTAAAATAACTTAATGGATTTTCTGAGACACACTTTGCAGTTGAGATTTTTCTAAAATTAACCCTTATATACATTAGTTGATTGTGCTATTAATTTCTTGTTTTACATATAAGTTGAGAGGTAAGTTGAGTTGCTTGGGATTCTTTTCTGTTTTATGGAGATAACCTTAACATGGTAATATGAACATCTTGAATGGGGTCTATATAACTATCACTTTTCAAGATTACATGATACGGTCAAAATAAAGTAATATTACCATTTTAAGATTAATAATAGAATCCAAACCAAACAATGTAAAAGCCCAAATGGAAAATGACAAGGTAGATAATGATATTCTATTTGGTGTCGTTAATATACAACTTTTCTCCAAACATCCAAATAACCCCCGTGAAACCAACGGTAGATGCAAGTAGGGGTGTGTTACGTTGGGATCTGACTTGGATATGACACTTACAATATTCATATCCATGTATCAATCAAGGATACGGATCGTACATGCTTCGATAAGAAAAGCTCGTATCCATATCTGCTAAAATCGAATGCATATACAAATATACATGTGAACATATATGTGGATATACAGGCGGATACAAAACGAATATGAGAAAACCATATAATATTGACAAAGATATAGTACATATGATACAAACGAGTTTATTAATATGTCCATTGCATCTGAAAAGCTAAGATTAGATATCTTGATCATCAAAATTACCGTTAAACCCATTAATCTAATGATTAAAACTATTGTAGCTGTATGACCAACTTGTATTTAGATATTTTGAAACCCTGATATTTCACTATATATTCGTCGAGATTGTCAACCAGATTGTCAATCGCTTATCTCGAGATAAGTGATTTGCTACACTTTTTATTTATGTCACTATTATTTAATTCTTTACAAATAAAAGGACACTTTATATGTGTCATAAAATAAGTGTGGACATCTACAACTTTTGTTGTAGTGTTAATACAGTGAAATTGAAGGCTAAATCCTGGAATTTAAAGAGAAATAATGTGTTAATTCTCCTTGTCCTACTGAGATTAAGTAGGAATCCTAATTCAACAACAATAATGATTGGGGTTCAACTTGTATTGGTTTAATTTGGAATTTACTTATTCGGATGGCTATTATCAGGGATCCCAACTAAAGTAGAATTATATCTACTTACCTAATTAGATTAGACTTAATAACGACATTTCAATTTGTTCTCAATTGTGTTTTGCAATTAGGTTAGAACTAAGGTTAGGACTCTTAATCAAATTATTCATGAGCTACTCCACCCAATCATCATCCTTTGTTTGAATTTGGATTATTATTAGTTTAAAAGTCTAACAAGAATAAACCATATATTCCATTTAAAACAATAGAAATAACAAAGATATCCTCAGTTTCAGAGCTGTTTTCTAATTAGGGAAATACCGAAATAGGTATATATGCAAATTACCCAAAAAAATTTTTTAAAAAAAGTCATCTATAGTACTTGGACCGACGGCTTCTTCCTTGTTGAATACGGTAAGTCCCTATAAATACCGATCCCCAAGAAGAGGAGGGAAAAAGGAAGAAAACCCTGGAAACCCTAATACAGAGAAGAGAAGAGAAAGATCCCTCGATGGACGTCTGTAACCCCCAACACCCTTGGACGACATCGACATCTTCCTCAGATCCGCCCTAGAGATACTTCGCAGAGGGAGGAGACCCCTTCCCACGACGCCTTATTCTTCGTCCACACCGTCTTCACCCACAACGGGTTCTGCCTACCCATCAGCGAAGGTCCGCCTAAGGCTTTCCGCGAAGACGCCGATCCACCTTTCCCGCGCACTATGCTCTACACCTTGTGCACCGCGCCTAGAGATGAGAGGGCCTCCGTAACCTTGGACTGGGTTGATAGGAGGTACCTTACGGTGAAAGGTTATTGGCGGTGTCCGGGATCCTTGTCATGTGAGGCGAGGTTTGATTTCTCTGAGTTCGCGCACTCGCTGGTGCTGGTTTTCAGGTCTCTGCTGCTACATGGGCAATCGAACATGGTTGATTATGGGGAGCGGGAGTTGCAAGTGTTGAGGAGGTTTTGGAGGGAGGTTGAGGTCAATGTATGCCGTCCTTTGCAAAGGCAGTGGTAGTTTCGCATCAGGGTCTGTTTGAGCGTGCGTAATGGTTTATAATTAGTTGTATCAGATACAATTTGGTATTGCATGCGCAATGAACTCATTTAGATTTTTGAAGTTCTCTGTCAGTGTGTCAGTTCCCTTTGGATATTCCATGTTTAATTGTTAAATAGAATCAGGGTAGAAATTAATTCCCCTCTTCTATAGAATCACTGAGGGCCTATTTGATCCGATATGCTAAAACTTTGCTTTTTGGGCAATTAATTAATTAAGTAGACAATTTACTTTATTGGTTGGAGGTAATGCTGAGTCTGCTACCGGTTTTGATCATCACGCTCGTGAAACACTTTATGATCTAGACAAGTTTAATGGTATGTGCTTATTGGTTTTGAAATTTTAAGTTTGTTTTTCAAATTTGGTTTTTGAGGGTGTTGGTCGTAATTTTCAAAAGTTAAAAGGTGTTTTCTATAAATGTGTTAGGGTTGCAATTAGAACAAAAAGGCAAGGGCAAAGTGGTCCGGTGAAAATTACATAAAAGCGTGGGCGTTGGTTGCAATTTTCAAAAGTTAAAAGTGTTTTCTATAAATGTGTTACGGTTGCAATTAGAACAAATTAAAAAGCAAGGGCAAAGTGGTAAATTACGCAATTAGGGACAAAAACATCTAAACACTTGTACCGCAAAAATTTGTTCCGCAGAAGCAACACAGTGGTGCTGCTTTGGCTTTTCTATATAACTTAAAAGATATCAAGTCACTGACACTGTATCAGAACTCTAGAGTTGTGATGAGAGGTGGGGATTATAAATTTATGATCTAATAGGTTATATGAATCTTTTATTTATTTATTTACTGAGTAGTGTCCCTATCAATATCATAGGATACATCTGTAGAGAGCGCACAAGATCTTGCCTTTGAGAACATAAAGACTGTTCACTCTGCTACCTTTCCTCACAACCAATGAACCCTTAGTAACTCTAAGAGCTCCACCTCCACCTGTGTAAGAACACCCAATAAAATTCAAAGAACTGAAAAAAATCAGATTCTTCTTCAAGTCTGGGATGTACCTCACATCTGACAAAGTTCTCACTATCCCATCGTAACACTGGATGCTGGCGTACCAATTCTAAGCTGTCTTGCAAAGCGCATTGTTGCCCACAAAGTGACCCACCACTTATAGCTTTATAAGTAATGAACCAATCTTTGTTTGGACACATATGATAAGACATACCTGTATCCAAGACCCATTCTCTATCGGAACGACCATCCAAGGGACATACTGCAAGAACCATCTCAGCGACATCGGCAACATTAGCTTTTGCCTTATTTACTGAATCTGAGGTTTCACCACGCTCATTGCCTTTCTTCTTTAGATCATAACATTCTGATATGTAATGCCCTTTCTTGTGACAGTAAAAACACTCAACTTGTTTCTTGTCTTGAGCTGACCTGAGCTTAGAACAATTTCTCGTTTGCCCTTTACTACCTTCTCTAGCCTTCGATCTACCTTTGGCTAGTAGACCATCAGCCTGCCTATCGGTACCTTTCCCATTCAACTTTATTCTTAACTCGGCAGAATCCAAAGATGCCTCCACATCCTCAAGACTTATTGATTCTCTTCCACACAATATAGAGTTAACAAAGTTTTTATAAGAATCAGGTAAGGAACACAACACAATGAGAGCCTGATCTTCATCATCAAGCTTAAGATCCGGGTTTTTCATATCCATGACAATTTTATTAAATTCATTAAGGTATTCCTGAATGGGTGCACCTTCTTTCATCTTCAATGTGTGAAGCCGCTGCTTCAGATACTCGTAGCAAGAGATTTCTTCAAATAGAGAAGTAAGATAAATATAAGTAAGATAAATACAAGTGTATATGCGAAAACATAAAAACATTCTTTGACTTACCTTTAGTCTTCATGAACTTTTATCGTGAACATTCTGTCCTTGAAAGCATCGACAATTTTTCACTACCGCCAGCTTTGTTTTCATGAGGGCATCAAGGTTACGCTTTATTTGATTGCCAATAGTTAGCCTAACCGATGGTTCATTATATATATGTCCATATACTCATCTTTATGATTTAGGAGATTTTGTACTGAATCCCATCCCATGCCAACAATTTTTAGGCCAGCATTGTAAGGTTCTAAATAGCCTTGTGACCAGTTACATCCATTGTATCTAAATGACTTGTTTCAAGGCAAAATTTTTTGTTCTACTTTATTTTATTGTTAATTGCTATTTTTCGGGCACTCATGTTACTGCTTGCAAATGGTTTAGTTTTCTTTTGTTTGCATTTATATGCTTATTTGCTTGGGTGATTCTTGATTGTGTTAAATGCAAAGAATTAGCGGATGATGCACCTTATGCTTTATGACTGTCTATTTTCGGTATGCACACTAAAATGAATCTGAGTGATGAGGTCGATTTGAAGATTATGTCTCGACCGGATAAAATTAGTCTTTGCAGAGGTTAGTTGCTTTTGCCTCACATTTTGGTTTTGTGTATAAATTTCTATATTAATTGCAATATTTTTCTTATGTATTGCAAGCCCGATGAGGAAATTGGGTTCCATTATCGATGTATAGCCTTAATGCTTCTAGTTCTTGCATGTTCTCTTGTACTTGTTCGAGTTATCGGCATCATGAAAGGGCAATAGAACCGATAATGAAGCATGTTTGTTTTGTCTCTGTCTGCGGTTTTACTTGTTTGAGTCGGCAATTTTTAGTTATTAGTATTGGTTTAATTGCACATAGACCGGTTTCTTTTGACTTACTATACCCTCGGATAGACTAACTAATTTCTCCCAAGTTCAATATCGCCAAAACTTCAAAAGGGTATAAGAGTCGAAAAATGTTAAAGCAGAGGGTCTATCCGCAACAATGAAACTACAAGGATAGTAAGTACAAAACAATGATACTCTTGGGGCTCTATGTGTACCGATATGGTCCTTGCTCGGTGTTCTTTAGACATCATTCTTTGATTCATTCTTTGAGTTTGCAACTTACTTCTTTTGAACTATTTCTCTGATTTCACTATATGTCGGAAGGCTGGGATGCACGCCGTCCGAAAGAATCGATATGTTATCCTTCCCAAGGATTTCGAGAAGGGTTACAGGATCTAATGTCAAGAAGCCGGAACCTGATTTTGATTTCTACAAGTGAGAGGCTTCAGGGTCTATTTATACACATTGTTTATTTATACATCGACTGATCCAAATGTCATCGGTTCTCGATTAAGGAAGGAAGCGAAGTTGGGCATCGAACTTTGTTAGCGTTAATTTATTTTCAAATTCCAACGTGTCTTTAACCTTCTCCGTGCCCATGCTTCCAAAATCTTTATCGTATAATCTTGGACATGCTTTGTTTCGTTTAGCACCAAAATCGTGATCGCCAAAAGTATGAAACTGCACGATAACAAAACCATTTTAACTTGTACTCTGAAGGATCTGGAACTATGTTTGTGTGTGTTTTGTCATTCTTATTACTAGTTTCTTAAAGCTCTCCTTTGTGATGATAGTCTAATTCAAGATTTTGCTTATATTCTTTTCTTTTATTGGTGGTAGTTTATGCTTGTATGTGCTCATGCCTTTCTTCAAAGCTTACATAGTTTAAGTGACTTTAATTCTTGAGTATAATTGAATTTAGAAGTATGGACATCACCGAAAAAGAAACTCATAAAATAAAGAAATCATACGTGGAAACTAAAGAATTTTGATCAATCCGTGCGAGCATAGGCATAACATTTGTTTATATATGAGCGTGACCTCAATTCTTCAAGATATTTCGGTATAGTTGATGTGACTTCAATTCTGTGGAAGGTTCTTGGAACAGCTTATCCTATTTTATGCCTTTTCTTCGAGAGCAATGCTTTGGACGCCCAGTGTAGTCTGGTGTTTGCATGCGTGTGATTGTTATGATTGCTGTATAATAAGATAATAGTTTACACTATATAAGTTTTCTATACATTTTGTGAACATGTTAGGTTATTTTATGTATTGATTGTTTGAATCGCGACATTTAAACTTATGGTACGTATCCCTACAATACAACTTAAATTCGTTCCGCAATTGGCTTCGTCACCCATCTGAAGATATTTGGTGGAAAAGCTCAGTCCGTTATTAATATGGCATCCGAAACAACAACATTAAAAAGTCCGAAAACTAGTCTAACTTGAGGACCAATTTTTTTTCCAGAAAGGACGTTCTAATCAATTAAATTCCTTCAATAAAAAAATTATAAAAATACAGACTCTGTAACATGAGAAAAGAACTATTTGTGCTTCACAAACTTCTGCAACTTGAAGCGTAGCAAAAAGCTAAACTTGAGAGAATAGTCTTCAGGCTTATCAGCCACGTATCCGAACATATCGATTGAGCACAAATTCTTTTTCTCATTCTCCTCTTCACTCGATTAGCAACCCTTCTTCTCCTCCTCTTTCCTATTATCACACTGCTGAACCAACAACAACGTCCAAACTCCCGAAAAAATTTGTAACGCGACATACATCGACCAATATCTTTATCGGGTTGTTTCCTTTTCTCGTCCAAATTTTACAAAGACGATGGACGAAGACTCACCACGCTGTCTATCATCTTCACCACCGGATCTTGTTTTCTGTTGTTTGGCAAAAAAGTGTCGGGGACTTGATCGAAGGAGAAAGTTAGAGGCATTGGTGGGGAAACTTGATATTTGGTGCGATATGAGCTTGTTGAGGGTGCTGGTTGGTTTAGAGATCTCGGCTTGAGAGTATCTCTTATAAAAAGATCGATTGTTGGTTTGACGAGGGAGATGTTGGTAGATGACTCAGAGGTGATGGTTAACTCGAAGGGAGGTAATGTGTAGGTGTGGGCTTCTTGAGAATTGGAAGCCATTCTTTGAAGCTGGATGTTTAGAAATACAGAGAAATTGAGAGCTAAAGCCTGCAATTTAAAGAGCTATGTGTTAATTCTCTCGTCCTACTCAAATTAGGAATCCTACTTCAACAGTTACAAGGAGTGTATTTCAAACTATCTTAGGAATTAACTTGATTTGAACTTATTTGGATGGCTATTAGTAGGAATAGGGATATCTAACTAAACTGGGATTCTATTTTGGTTTCCTAATTAGATTTAGACTTAATGGAAACCTGTCCATGCATTTCAAATTTGAATGATCCTTCGGACCATGAGTAATCCCCTAACGTAGAACGCTGCGGATATGTTTATGGAGAAACGGGACCGTCACAAGCCCAAACACAGACCCGCCCGAGGAAAATAACTTGCAACGAAGAACGGGTCATAACTTTCAAATCATAAGTTGGAATTGGACGAATTATGTATGTAAATCGCGTATTTTTTGAGGCGAGTCAACCAAACCGACCGATGTTCAGTTTGCCGCCGTCCATTTCACTAAATTCCCTCGGATTAAGAGATATTAGGGGTTTTGTTAGTTTTTTCCTATTTTAGGTAATGTTTTAGGAGTCTGTTTTGGTTAGGAAGCAAATCCGGTTTGATTCTAAATTTGACCGATTTATTTCCGTAATCATAGGGAGTCTTTAAGGAGAGTTTTTGTTATTTTTATTTTTGGCAAAGTTTGGGTCATAGTAAGAGTCTTGTTCTATTTTCTATTTAAACAGAGTCTTGTAAGCTCTAGAGGCATATCTTTTATCAATAAATTTCTCTTATTATATTTTCTTCGTGGATTTGAAGTTCTTCGTGGATTTGAAGTTCTTCGTGGATTGAGAGAACAACTCTTGGTGGATTTTGAGGTTTTTTACTTCCACGCTGCGTTATCCCCCAACGCACGGCCTCGGGTATTCCGCGAAATTAAATTCGTGTGGAGGAGAGTCAAACCCGAGACAATTAGAATACTATTCATAGGCAGCTTACCAACTCTACTAGACCCTCTTGTACCAATGTTGTGAAGAATCTAAATATTGTAAGTTAAAATTTGATCAAATAAACCCAAATTTATTAGATTAAATTGTGGAAATATCTCACCCACTACTCAACAAAGCTCTATTGTTGAGGAGAAAGAAGGTAGTTGGTGAGTTTTATGGAGGCAGTTTTTGAGAGGGTGAAGGTGGTTAGTTGTAGTTGCGCCGACATATTGGTTAATCTCTCTATGTTTTGTTGTGACTGCTAAGTATTTGTTGATATACCTAGCTAGGTTTCAACTGCCTAGTAAAGAAGTCACAAATGTCACCCGGTGTATCAATTCCCTAGCTAATAATTTTTTGAGATGGGTATTTTATGTGCCATGATTAGATTGTCAAAGTTTGTGATTCTATTTTATGTTTAATCCAGATTCTGTCAAGTATTCTGCATCCTACCACAATACATTACTATGTAAGCAAAGCAATCTTTTTTTATTTAATTTTTAAACTTATTCATCCGAAATTTAATGGGTAAAACACACTTGCGGTTCAAATTCGGACAAAGAAAGTGATTGTCGTCATTTGGATATTAGATATGAGCTAGATGGGTTGTGAATTCGCATTAAAATGTGACGAGCACATTGCATATGTTATTATTATTTTTAATAAATATTAATTATTATTATTTTGGCTTGAGATATTAAGGTTGTGCTATTAATTTCGTGCCTTATATATTGGGTTATTTTAGAAACCTCCTGCAATTTTCTCATTTAACTTCGGCCCCAAAGGCACCATCCCAAAAATGACATCGTCACATGACAAGTGAAAAGAAAATACCCCTCAATCATAAAAGTTACCCTAATCTTTGATAGGATGAGCGAGAGAGAGAGAGGAAAGAGAAGAAAAATACAATACAAATTGGTCGAGTCTTTTTAAAATACCAACTTGAGATTACATGTAACTGAAATTGGTTGATTCCCAAAAAGATATTTAGTTATTTTACATTTGAAATAATGACTTTTAGAAGGATTTGGTGAGAAAAATGTGAATGATCAATGGGGTTTTGTGTGACACCTCATAGTTTAAGAGGAGTTTCTTAAATTTTCAAAGTCGAAGGGTGTTATCTATAATATGCCAAAGTTTTACAGGGTTCCCCTCAAATTAAAATAACTTAATGGATTTTCTGAGACACACTTTGCAGTTGAGATTTTTCTAAAATTAACCCTTATATACATTAGTTGATTGTGCTATTAATTTCTTGTTTTACATATAAGTTGAGAGGTAAGTTGAGTTGCTTGGGATTCTTTTCTGTTTTATGGAGATAACCTTAACATGGTAATATGAACATCTTGAATGGGGTCTATATAACTATCACTTTTCAAGATTACATGATACGGTCAAAATAAAGTAATATTACCATTTTAAGATTAATAATAGAATCCAAACCAAACAATGTAAAAGCCCAAATGGAAAATGACAAGGTAGATAATGATATTCTATTTGGTGTCGTTAATATACAACTTTTCTCCAAACATCCAAATAACCCCCCCTGTGAAACCAACCAGTAGATGCAAGTAGGGGTGTGTTACGTTGGGATCTGACTTGGATATGACACTTACAATATTCATATCCATGTATCAATCAAGGATCTGGATACGTACATGCTTGATAAGAAAAGCTCGTATCCATATCGCTAAAATCGAATGCATATACAAATATACATGTGAACATATATGTGGATATCTGGTGGATACAAAAGCGAATATGAGAAAACCATATAATATTGACAAAGATATAGTACATATGATACAAGCGAGTTTATTAATATGTCCATTGCATCTGAAAAGCTAAGATTAGATATCTTGATCATCAAAATTACCGTTAAACCCATTAATCTAATGATTAAAACTATTGTAGCTGTATGACCAACTTGTATTTAGATATTTTGAAACCCCGATATTTCACTATATATTCACGAGATTGTCAACCAGATTGTCAATCGCTTATCTCGAGATAAGTGATTTGCTACACTTTTATTTATGTCACTATTATTTAATTCTTTACAAATAAAAGGACACTTTATATGTGTCATAAAATAAGTGTGGACATCTACAACTTTTGTTGTAGTGTTAATACAGTGAAATTGAAGGCTAAATCCTGGAATTTAAAGAGAAATAATGTGTTAATTCTCCTTGTCCTACTGAGATTAAGTAGGAATCCTAATTCAACAACAATAATGATTGGGGTTCAACTTGTATTGGTTTAATTTGGAATTTACTTATTCGGATGGCTATTATCAGGGATCCCAACTAAAGTAGAATTATATCTACTTACCTAATTAGATTAGACTTAATAACGACATTTCAATTTGTTCTCAATTGTGTTTTGCAATTAGGTTAGAACTAAGGTTAGGACTCTTAATCAAATTATTCATGAGCTACTCCACCCAATCATCATCCTTTGTTTGAATTTGGATTATTATTAGTTTAAAAGTCTAACAAGAATAAACCATATATTCCATTTAAAAACAATAGAAATAACAAAGATATCCTCAGTTTCAGAGCTGTTTTCTAATTAGGGAAATACCGAAATAGGTATATATGCAAATTACCCAAAAAAAAAAAATTTTTTTAAAAAAAGTCATCTATAGTACTTGGACCGACGGCTTCTTCCTTGTTGAATACGGTAAGTCCCTATAAATACCGATCCCCAAGAAGAGGAGGGAAAAAAGGAAGAAAACCCTGGAAACCCTAATACAGAGAAGAGAAGAGAAAGATCCCCTCGATGGACGTCTGTAACCCCCCAACACCCTTGGACGACATCGACATCTTCCTCAGATCCGCCCTAGAGATACTTCGCAGAGGGAGGAGACCCCCTTTCCCACGACGCCTTATTCTTCGTCCACACCGTCTTCACCCACAACGGGTTCTGCCTACCCATCAGCGAAGGTCCGCCTAAGGCTTTCCGCGAAGACGCCGATCCACCTTTCCCGCGCACTATGCTCTACACCTTGTGCACCGCGCCTAGAGATGAGAGGGCCTCCGTAACCTTGGACTGGGTTGATAGGAGGTACCTTACGGTGAAAGGTTATTGGCGGTGTCCGGGATCCTTGTCATGTGAGGCGAGGTTTGATTTCTCTGAGTTCGCGCACTTTCGCTGGTGCTGGTTTTCAGGTCTCTGCTGCTACATGGGCAATCGAACATGGTTGATTATGGGGAGCGGGAGTTGCAAGTGTTGAGGAGGTTTTGGAGGGAGGTTGAGGTCAATGTATGCCGTCCTTTGCAAAGGCAGTGGTAGTTTCGCATCAGGGTCTGTTTGAGCGTGCGTAATGGTTTATAATTAGTTGTATCAGATACAATTTGGTATTGCATGCGCAATGAACTCATTTAGATTTTTGAAGTTCTCTGTCAGTGTGTCAGTTCCCTTTGGATATTCCATGTTTAATTGTTAAATAGAATCAGGGTAGAAATTAATTCCCCTCTTCTATAGAATCACTGAGGGCCTATTTGATCCGATATGCTAAAACTTTGCTTTTTGGGCAATTAATTAATTAAGTAGACAATTTACTTTATTGGTTGGAGGTAATGCTGAGTCTGCTACCGGTTTTGATCATCACGCTCGTGAAACACTTTATGATCTAGACAAGTTTAATGGTATGTGCTTATTGGTTTTGAAATTTTAAGTTTGTTTTTCAAATTTGGTTTTTGAGGGTGTTGGTCGTAATTTTCAAAAGTTAAAAGGTGTTTTCTATAAATGTGTTAGGGTTGCAATTAGAACAAAAAGGCAAGGGCAAAGTGGTCCAGTGAAAATTACGCAAAACGTGGGCGTTGGTTGCAATTTTCAAAAGTTAAAAGTGTTTTCTATAAATGTGTTACGGTTGCAATTAGAACAAATTAAAAAGCAAGGGCAAAGTGGTAAATTACGCAATTAGGGACAAAAACATCTAAACACTTGTACCGCAAAAATTTGTTCCGCAGAAGCAACACAGTGGTGCTGCTTTGGCTTTTCTATATAACTTAAAAGATATCAAGTCACTGACACTGTATCAGAACTCTAGAGTTGTGATGAGAGGTGGGGATTATAAATTTATGATCTAATAGGTTATATGAATCTTTTATTTATTTATTTACTGAGTAGTGTCCCTATCAATATCATAGGATACATCTGTAGAGCCTGTCACAGTACTGCCTTTGAGAACATAAAGACTGTTCACTCTGCTACCTTTCCTCACAACCAATGAACCCTTAGTAACTCTAAGAGCTCCACCTCCACCTGTGTAAGAACACCCAATAAAATTCAAAGAACTGAAAAAAATCAGATTCTTCTTCAAGTCTGGGATGTACCTCACATCTGACAAAGTTCTCACTATCCCATCGTAACACTGGATGCGAACTGTACCAATTCTAACTGTCTTGCAAACTGCATTGTTGCCCACAAAAGCTGACCCACCACTTATAGCTTTATAAGTAATGAACCAATCTTTGTTTGGACACATATGATAAGACATACCTGTATCCAAGACCCATTCTCTATCGGAACGACCATCCAAGGGACATACTGCAAGAACCATCTCAGCGACATCGGCAACATTAGCTTTTGCCTTATTTACTGAATCTGAGGTTTCACCACGCTCATTGCCTTTCTTCTTTAGATCATAACATTCTGATATGTAATGCCCTTTCTTGTGACAGTAAAAACACTCAACTTGTTTCTTGTCTTGAGCTGACCTGAGCTTAGAACAATTTCTCGTTTGCCCTTTACTACCTTCTCTAGCCTTCGATCTACCTTTGGCTAGTAGACCATCGACACGCCTATCGGTACCTTTCCCATTCAACTTTATTCTTAACTTCGTGAGAATCCAAAGATGCCTCCACATCCTCAAGACTTATTGATTCTCTTCCACACAATATAGAGTTAACAAAGTTTTTATAAGAATCGTAAGGAACACAACACAATGAGAGCGATCTTCATCATCAAGCTTAAGATCCGGGTTTTCATATCCATGACAATTTTATTAAATTCATTAAGGTATTCTGAATGGGTGCACCTTCTTTCATCTTCAATGTGTGAAGCCATTTGCTTGAGATACTCGTAGTAAGAGATTTCTTCAAATAGAGAAGTAAGATAAATATAAGTAAGATAAATACAAGTGTATATGCGAAAACATAAAACATTCTTTGACTTACCTTTAGTCTTCATGAACTTTTATCGTGAACATTACGTCCTTGAAAGCATCGACAATTTTTCACTACCGTAGTTTGTTTTCATGAGGGCATCAAGGTTACGCTTTATTTGATTGCCAATAGTTAGCCTAACCGATGGTTCATTATATATATGTCCATATACTCATCTTTATGATTTAGGAGATTTTGTCTTGAATCCCATCCCATGCCAACAATTTTAGGCCAAGATTGTAAGGTTCTAAATAGCCTTGTGACCGATTACATCCATTGTATCTAAATGACTTGTTTCAAGGCAAAATTTTTGTTCTACTTTATTTTATTGTTAATTGCTATTTTTCGGGCACTCATGTTCTTGCTTGCAAATGGTTTAGTTTTCTTTTGTTTGCATTTATATGCTTATTTGCTTGGGTGATTCTTGATTGTGTTAAATGCAAAGAATTAGCCGGATGATGCACCTTATGCTTTATATTTGTCTATTTTCGGTATGCAGCTAAAATGAATCGAGTGATGAGGTCGATTTGGAAGATTATGTCTCGACCGGATAAAATTAGTCTTTGCAGAGGTTAGTTGCTTTTGCCTCACATTTTGGTTTTGTGTATAAATTTCTATATTAATTGCAATATTTTTCTTATGTATTGCAAGCCCGATGAGGAAATTGGGTTCCATTATCGATGTATAGCCTTAATGCTTCTAGTTCTTGCATGTTCTCTTGTACTTGTTCGAGTTATCGGCATCATGAAAGGGCAATAGAACCGGATAATGAAGCATGTTTGTTTTGTCTCTGTCTGCGGTTTTACTTGTTTGAGTCGGCAATTTTTAGTTATTAGTATTGGTTTAATTGCACATAGACCCGGTTTCTTTTGACTTACTATACCCTCGGATAGACTAACTAATTTCTCCCAAGTTCAATATCGCCAAAACTTCAAAAGGGTATAAGAGTCGAAAAAATGTTAAAGCAGAGGGTCTATCTGCAACAATGAAACTACAAGGATAGTAAGTACAAAACAATGATACTCTTGGGGCTCTATGTGTCTTGATATGGTCCTTGCTCGGTGTTCTTTAGACATCATTCTTTGATTCATTCTTTGAGTTTGCAACTTACTTCTTTTGAACTATTTCTCTGATTTCACTATATGTCGGGAAGGCTGGGATGCAGCCGTCCGAAAGAATCGATATGTTATCCTTCCCAAGGATTTGAGAAGGGTTCTGAGGGCCGAATGTCAAGAAGCGGAACCTGATTTTGATTTCTACAAGTGAGAGGCTTCAGGGTCTATTTATACACATTTGTTTATTTATACATCGACTGATCCAAATGTCATCGGTTCTCGATTAAGGAAGGAAAGCAGTTGGGCATCGAACTTTGTTAGCGTTAATTTATTTTCAAATTCCAACGTGTCTTTAACCTTCTCCGTGCCCATGCTTCCAAAATCTTTATCGTATAATCTTGGACATGCTTTGTTTCGTTTAGCACCAAAATCGTATCGCCAAAAGTATGAAATGCGATAACAAAACCATTTTAACTTGTACTCTGAAGGATCCGGAACTATGTTTGTGTGTGTTTTGTCATTCTTATTACTAGTTTCTTAAAGCTCTCCTTTGTGATGATAGTCTAATTCAAGATTTTGCTTATATTCTTTTCTTTTATTGGTGGTAGTTTATGCTTGTATGTGCTCATGCCTTTCTTCAAAGCTTACATAGTTTAAGTGACTTTAATTCTTGAGTATAATTGAATTTAGAAGTATGGACATCACCGAAAAAGAAACTCATAAAATAAAGAAATCATCGTGGAAACTAAAGAATTTTGATCAATCCGATGCGAGCATAGGCATAACATTTGTTTATATATGGCGTGACCTCAATTCTTCAAGATATTTGGTATAGTTGATGTGACTTCAATTCGTGGAAGGTTCTTGGAACATCTTATCCTATTTTATGCCTTTTCTTGAGAGCAATGCTTTGGGCCTTGATGTAGTCTGGTGTTTGCATGCGTGTGATTGTTATGATTGCTGTATAATAAGATAATAGTTTACACTATATAAGTTTTCTATACATTTTGTGAACATGTTAGGTTATTTTATGTATTGATTGTTTGAATCGCGACATTTAAACTTATGGTACGTATCCCTACAATACAACTTAAATTCGTTCCGCAATTGGCTTCGTCACCCATCTGAAGATATTTGGTGGAAAAGCTCAGTCCGTTATTAATATGGCATCCGAAACAACAACATTAAAAAGTCCGAAAACTAGTCTAACTTGAGGACCAATTTTTTTCCAGAAAGGACGTTCTAATCAATTAAATTCCTTCAATAAAAAAATTATAAAAATAAAGACTCTGTAACATGAGAAAAGAACTATTTGTGCTTCACAAACTTCTGCAACTTGAAGCGTAGCAAAAAGCTAAACTTGAGAGAATAGTCTTCAGGCTTATCAGCCACGTATCCGAACATATCGATTGAGCACAAATTCTTTTCTCATTCTCCTCTTCACTCGATTAGCAACCCTTCTTCTCCTCCTCTTTCCTATTATCACCTTCTTGAACCAACAACAACGTCCAAACTCGAAAAAATTTGTAGCGACATACATCGACCAATATCTTTATCGGGTTGTTTCCCTTTTCGTCCGGCTCTGACCACGATGGGCGTAAAGACTCCTGCAATCTATCATCTTCACCACGGATCTTGTTTTGTTGTTTGGCAAAAAGTGTCGGGACTTGATCGAAGGAGAAAGTTAGAGGCATTGGTGGGGAAACTTGATATTTGGTGCGATATGAGCTTGTTGAGGGTGCTGGTTGGTTTAGAGATCTCGGCTTGAGAGTATCTCTTATAAAAAGATCGATTGTTGGTTTGACGAGGGAGATGTTGGTAGATGACTCAGAGGTGATGGTTAACTCGAAGGGAGGTAATGTGTAGGTGTGAGCTTCTTGAGAATTGGAAGCCATTCTTTGAAGCTGGATGTTTAGAAATACAGAGAAATTGAGAGCTAAAGCCTGCAATTTAAAGAGCTATGTGTTAATTCTCTCGTCCTACTCAAATTAGGAATCCTACTTCAACAGTTACAAGGAGTGTATTTCAAACTATCTTAGGAATTAACTTGATTTGAACTTATTTGGATGGCTATTAGTAGGAATAGGGATATCTAACTAAACTGGGATTCTATTTTGGTTTCCTAATTAGATTTAGACTTAATGGAAACCTGTCCATGCATTTCAAATTTGAATGATCCTTCGGACCATGAGTAATCCCCTAACGTAGAACGCACTGCGGATATGTTTATGGAGAAACGGGACCGTCACAAGCCCAAACACAGACCCGCCCGAGGAAAATAACTTGCAACGAAGAACGGGTCATAACTTTCAAATCATAAGTTGGAATTGGACGAATTATGTATGTAAATCGCGTATTTTTTGAGGCGAGTCAACCAAACCGACTGATGTTCAGTTTGCCGCCGTCCATTTCACTAAATTCCCTCCGGATTAAGAGATATTAGGGGTTTTGTTAGTTTTTTTTTTCCTATTTTAGGTAATGTTTTAGGAGTCTGTTTTGGTTAGGAAGCAAATCCGGTTTGATTCTAAATTTGACCGATTTATTTCCGTAATCATAGGGAGTCTTTAAGGAGAGTTTTTGTTATTTTTATTTTTGGCAAAGTTTGGGTCATAGTAAGAGTCTTGTTCTATTTTCTATTTAAACGAGTCTTGTAAGCTCTAGAGGCATATCTTTTTATCAATAAATTTCTCTTATTATATTTTCTTCGTGGATTTGAAGTTCTTCGTGGATTCAGAGATCGTTCTTTGTGGATTCAGAGAACAACTCTTGGTGGATTTTGAGGTTTTTTACTTCCACGCTGCGTTATCCCCAACGCACGGCCTCT
The DNA here is from genome assembly GCA_012295165.1 of Asparagus setaceus. Classification (NCBI taxonomy): domain Eukaryota; kingdom Viridiplantae; phylum Streptophyta; class Magnoliopsida; order Asparagales; family Asparagaceae; genus Asparagus; species Asparagus setaceus. The sequence continues at coordinate 4,757,747 of CM022704.1, read as the reverse complement.
GGTATTCCGCGAAATTAAATTAGTGTGGAGGAGAGTCAAACCGAGACAATTAGAATACTATTCATAGGCAGCTTACCAACTCTACTAGACCCTCTTGTACCAATGTTGTGAAGAATCTAAATATTGTAAGTTAAAATTTGATCAAATAAACCCAAATTTATTAGATTAAATTGTGGAAATATCTCACCCACTACTCAACAAAGCTCTATTGTTGAGGAGAAAGAAGGTAGTTGGTGAGTTTTATGGAGGCAGTTTTTGAGAGGGTGAAGGTGGTTAGTTGTAGTTGCGCCGACATATTGGTTAATCTCTCTATGTTTTGTTGTGACTGCTAAGTATTTGTTGATATACCTAGCTAAGTTTCAACTGCCTAGTAAAGAAGTCACAAATGTCACCCGGTGTATCAATTCCCTAGCTAATAATTTTTTGAGATGGGTATTTTATGTGCCATGATTAGATTGTCAAAGTTTGTGATTCTATTTTATGTTTAATCCAGATTCTGTCAAGTATTCTGCATCCTACCACAAGACATTACTATGTAAGCAAAGCAATCTTTTTTTTATAATTTTTTAAACTTATTCATCCGAAATTTAATGGGTAAAAACACACTTGCGGTTCAAATTCGGACAAAGAAAGTGATTGTCGTCATTTGGATATTAGATATGAGCTAGATGGGTTGTGAATTCGCATTAAAATGTGACGAGCACATTGCATATGTTATTATTATTTTTAATAAATATTAATTATTATTATTTTGGCTTGAGATATTAAGGTTGTGCTATTAATTTCGTGCCTTATATATTGGGTTATTTTTAGAAACCTCCCTGCAATTTTCTCATTTAACTCGGCCCCCAAAGGCACCATCCCAAAAAAATGACATCGTCACATGACAAGTGAAAAGAGAAAATACCCCTCAATCATAAAAAGTTACCCTAATCTTTGATAGGATGAACGAGAGAGAGAGAGGAAAGAGAAGAAAAATACAATACAAATTGGTCAGAGTCTTTTTTTAAAATACCAACTTGAGATTCTGTAACTGAAATTGGTTGATTCCCAAAAAGATATTTAGTTATTTTACATTTGAAATAATGACTTTTAGAAGGATTTGGTGAGAAAAATGTGAATGATCAATGGGGTTTTGTGTGACACCTCATAGTTTAAGAGGAGTTTCTTAAATTTTCAAAGTCGAAGGGTGTTATCTATAATATGCCAAAGTTTTACAGGGTTCCCCTCAAATTAAAATAACTTAATGGATTTTCTGAGACACACTTTGCAGTTGAGATTTTTCTAAAATTAACCCTTATATACATTAGTTGATTGTGCTATTAATTTCTTGTTTTACATATAAGTTGAGAGGTAAGTTGAGTTGCTTGGGATTCTTTTCTGTTTTATGGAGATAACCTTAACATGGTAATATGAACATCTTGAATGGGGTCTATATAACTATCACTTTTCAAGATTACATGATACGGTCAAAATAAAGTAATATTACCATTTTAAGATTAATAATAGAATCCAAACCAAACAATGTAAAAGCCCAAATGGAAAATGACAAGGTAGATAATGATATTCTATTTGGTGTCGTTAATATACAACTTTTCTCCAAACATCCAAATAACCCCCCCTGTGAAACCAACCAGTAGATGCAAGTAGGGGTGTGTTCTGTTCGGATACAGCTTGGATATGACACTTACAATATTCATATCCATGTATCAATCAAGGATACGGATACGTACATGCTTCGATAAGAAAAGCTCGTATCCATATCTGCTAAAATCGAATGCATATACAAATATACATGTGAACATATATGTGGATATACAGGCGGATACAAAACGAATATGAGAAAACCATATAATATTGACAAAGATATAGTACATATGATACAAACGAGTTTATTAATATGTCCATTGCATCTGAAAAGCTAAGATTAGATATCTTGATCATCAAAATTACCGTTAAACCCATTAATCTAATGATTAAAACTATTGTAGCTGTATGACCAACTTGTATTTAGATATTTTGAAACCACGATATTTCACTATATATTAAATGAGATTGTCAACCAGATTGTCAATCGCTTATCTCGAGATAAGTGATTTGCTACACTTTTATTTATGTCACTATTATTTAATTCTTTACAAATAAAAGGACACTTTATATGTGTCATAAAATAAGTGTGGACATCTACAACTTTTGTTGTAGTGTTAATACAGTGAAATTGAAGGCTAAATCCTGGAATTTAAAGAGAAATAATGTGTTAATTCTCCTTGTCCTACTGAGATTAAGTAGGAATCCTAATTCAACAACAATAATGATTGGGGTTCAACTTGTATTGGTTTAATTTGGAATTTACTTATTCGGATGGCTATTATCAGGGATCCCAACTAAAGTAGAATTATATCTACTTACCTAATTAGATTAGACTTAATAACGACATTTCAATTTGTTCTCAATTCTGTTTTGCAATTAGGTTAGAACTAAGGTTAGGACTCTTAATCAAATTATTCATGAGCTACTCCACCCAATCATCATCCTTTGTTTGAATTTGGATTATTATTAGTTTAAAAGTCTAACAAGAATAAACCATATATTCCATTTAAAAACAATAGAAATAACAAAGATATCCTCAGTTTCAGAGCTGTTTTCTAATTAGGGAAATACCGAAATAGGTATATATGCAAATTACCCAAAAAAAAATTTTTTAAAAAAGTCATCTATAGTACTTGGACCGACGGCTTCTTCCTTGTTGAATACGGTAAGTCCCTATAAATACCGATCCCCAAGAAGAGGAGGGAAAAAAGGAAGAAAACCCTGGAAACCCTAATACAGAGAAGAGAAGAGAAAGATCCCCTCGATGGACGTCTGTAACCCCCCAACACCCTTGGACGACATCGACATCTTCCTCAGATCCGCCCTAGAGATACTTCGCAGAGGGAGGAGACCCCCTTTCCCACGACGCCTTATTCTTCGTCCACACCGTCTTCACCCACAACGGGTTCTGCCTACCCATCAGCGAAGGTCCGCCTAAGGCTTTCCGCGAAGACGCCGATCCACCTTTCCCGCGCACTATGCTCTACACCTTGTGCACCGCGCCTAGAGATGAGAGGGCCTCCGTAACCTTGGACTGGGTTGATAGGAGGTACCTTACGGTGAAAGGTTATTGGCGGTGTCCGGGATCCTTGTCATGTGAGGCGAGGTTTGATTTCTCTGAGTTCGCGCACTCGCTGGTGCTGGTTTTCAGGTCTCTGCTGCTACATGGGCAATCGAACATGGTTGATTATGGGGAGCGGGAGTTGCAAGTGTTGAGGAGGTTTTGGAGGGAGGTTGAGGTCAATGTATGCCGTCCTTTGCAAAGGCAGTGGTAGTTTCGCATCAGGGTCTGTTTGAGCGTGCGTAATGGTTTATAATTAGTTGTATCAGATACAATTTGGTATTGCATGCGCAATGAACTCATTTAGATTTTGAAGTTCTCTGTCAGTGTGTCAGTTCCCTTTGGATATTCCATGTTTAATTGTTAAATAGAATCAGGGTAGAAATTAATTCCCTCTTCTATAGAATCACTGAGGGCCTATTTGATCCGATATGCTAAAACTTTGCTTTTTGGGCAATTAATTAATTAAGTAGACAATTTACTTTATTGGTTGGAGGTAATGCTGAGTCTGCTACCGGTTTTGATCATCACGCTCGTGAAACACTTTATGATCTAGACAAGTTTAATGGTATGTGCTTATTGGTTTTGAAATTTTAAGTTTGTTTTTCAAATTTGGTTTTTGAGGGTGTTGGTCGTAATTTTCAAAAGTTAAAAGGTGTTTTCTATAAATGTGTTAGGCTTGCAATTAGAACAAAAAGGCAAGGGCAAAGTGGTCCAGTGAAAATTACATAAAGCGTGGGTGTTGGTTGCAATTTTCAAAAGTTAAAAGTGTTTTCTATAAATGTGTTAGGCTTGCAATTAGAACAAATTAAAAGCAAGGGCAAAGTGGTAAATTACGCAATTAGGGACAAAAACATCTAAACACTTGTACCGCAAAAATTTGTTCCGCAGAAGCAACACAGTGGTGCTGCTTTGGCTTTTCTATATAACTTAAAAGATATCAAGTCACTGACACTGTATCAGAATTCTAGTGTTGTGATGAGAGGTGGGGATTATAAATTTATGATCTAATAGGTTATATGAATCTTTTATTTATTTATTTACTGAGTAGTGTCCCTATCAATATCATAGGATACATCGTAGAGCTGTCCACAAGATCGCCTTTGAGAACATAAAGACTGTTCACTCTGCTACCTTTCCTCACAACCAATGAACCCTTAGTAACTCTAAGAGCTCCACCTCCACGTGTAAGAACACCCAATAAAATTCAAAGAACTGAAAAAATCGATTCTTCTTCAAGTCCGGATGTACCTCACATCGACAAAGTTCTCACTATCCCATCGTAACACCGATGCTAATCGTACTAATTCTAACCGTTTCAAACCGATTGTTGCCCACAAAGCCGACCCACCACTTATAGCTTTATAAGTAATGAACCAATCTTTGTTTGGACACATATGATAAGACATACACGTATCCAAGACCCATTCTCTATCGAACGACCATCCAAGGGACATCTTGCAAGAACCATCTCGTGACATCGGCAACATTAGCTTTTGCCTTATTTCTTGAATCGAGGTTTCACCACGCTCATTGCCTTTCTTCTTTAGATCATAACATTCGATATGTAATGCCCTTTCTTGTGACGGTAAAACACTCAACTTGTTTCTTGTCTTGGTGACTGAGCTTAGAACAATTTCTCGTTTGCCCTTTACTACCTTCTCTAGCCTTGATCTACCTTTGGCTAGTAGACCATCGACACGCCTATCGGTACCTTTCCCATTCAACTTTATTCTTAACTCGGCGAGAATCCAAAGATGCCTCCACATCCTCAAGACTTATTGATTCTCTTCCACACAATATAGAGTTAACAAAGTTTTATAAGAATCGTAAGGAACACAACACAATGAGAGCGATCTTCATCATCAAGCTTAAGATCCGGGTTTTCATATCCATGACAATTTTATTAAATTCATTAAGGTATTCTGAATGGGTGCACCTTCTTTCATCTTCAATGTGTGAAGTCGCCGGATACTGTGAGCAAGAGATTTCTTCAAATAGAGAAGTAAGATAAATATAAGTAAGATAAATACAAGTGTATATGCGAAAACATAAAACATTCTTTGACTTACCTTTAGTCTTCATGAACTTTTATCGTGAACATTCGTCCTTGAAAGCATCGACAATTTTTCACTACCGTGGTTTGTTTTCATGAGGGCATCAAGGTTACGCTTTATTTGATTGCCAATAGTTAGCCTAACCGATGGTTCATTATATATATGTCCATATACTCATCTTTATGATTTAGGAGATTTTGTCTTGAATCCCATCCCATGCCAACAATTTTAGGCCAACATTGTAAGGTTCTAAATAGCCTTGTGACCGTTACATCCATTGTATCTAAATGACTTGTTTCAAGGCAAAATTTTTGTTCTACTTTATTTTATTGTTAATTGCTATTTTCGGGCACTCATATTCTTGCTTGCAAATGGTTTAGTTTTCTTTTGTTTGCATTTATATGCTTCATTTGCTTGGGTGATTCTTGATTGTGTTAAATGCAAAGAATTAGCCGGATGATGCACCTTATGCTTTATATTTGTCTATTTTCGGTATGCACACTAAAATGAATCTGAGTGATGAGGTCGATTTGGAAGATTATGTCTCGCCGGATAAAATTAGTGCTGCAGAGGTTAGTTGCTTTTGCCTCACATTTTGGTTTTGTGTATAAATTTCTATATTAATTGCAATATTTTTCTTATGTATTGCAAGCCTGATGAGGAAATTGGGTTCCATTATCGATGTATAGCCTTAATGCTTCTAGTTCTTGCATGTTCTCTTGTACTTGTTCGAGTTATCAGCATCATGAAAGGGCAATAGAACTGGATAATGAAGCATGTTTGTTTTGTCTCCTCTGCGGTTTTACTTGTTTGAGTCGGCAATTTTTAGTTATTAGTATTGGTTTAATTGCACATAGACCCGGTTTCTTTTGACTTACTATACCCTCGGATAGACTAACTAATTTCTCCCAAGTTCAATATCGCCAAAACTTCAAAAGGGTATAAGAGTCGAAAAATGTTAAAGCAGAGGGTCTATCTGCAACAATGAAACTACAAGGATAGTAAGTACAAAACAATGATACTCTTGGGGCTCTATGTGTCTTGATATGGTCCTTGCTCGGTGTTCTTTAGACATCATTCTTTGATTCATTCTTTGAGTTTGCAACTTACTTCTTTTGAACTATTTCTCTGATTTGACTATATGTCGAAGCCGATGCACGCCGTCCGAAAGAATCGATATGTTATCCTTCCCAAGGATTTCGAGAAGGGTTACAGGATCTAATGTCAAGAAGCCGCACACGATTTTGATTTCTACAAGTGAGAGGCTTGAGGGTCTATTTATACACATTTGTTTATTTATACATCGACTGATCCAAATGTCATCGGTTCTCGATTAAGGAAGGAAGCGAAGTGGGGCATCGAACTTTGTTAGCGTTAATTTATTTTCAAATTCCAACGTGTCTTTAACCTTCTCCGTGCCCATGCTTCCAAAATCTTTATCGTATAATCTTGGACATGCTTTGTTTCGTTTAGCACCAAAATCGTATCGCCAAAAGTATGAAGCATGCGATAACAAAACCATTTTAACTTGTACTCACGAAGGATCCGGAACTATGTTTGTGTGTGTTTTGTCATTCTTATTACTAGTTTCTTAAAGCTCTCCTTTGTGATGATAGTCTAATTCAAGATTTTGCTTATATTCTTTTCTTTTATTGGTGGTAGTTTATGCTTGTATGTGCTCATGCCTTTCTTCAAAGCTTACATAGTTTAAGTGACTTTAATTCTTGAGTATAATTGAATTTAGAAGTATGGACATCACCGAAAAAGAAACTCATAAAATAAAGAAATCATCGTGGAAACTAAATAATTTTGATCAATCCGTCGAGCATAGGCATAACATTTGTTTATATATGGCGTGACCTCAATTCTTCAAGATATTTGGTATAGTTGATGTGACTTCAATTCGTGGAAGGTTCTTGGAGCAGCTTATCCTATTTTATGCCTTTTCTTGAGAGCAATTCTTTGGGCCTTGATGTAGTCCGGTGTTTGCATCGTGTGATTGTTATGATTCTTTGTATAATAAGATAATAGTTTACACTATATAAGTTTTCTATACATTTTGTGAACATGTTAGGTTATTTTATGTATTGATTGTTTGAATCGCGACATTTAAACTTATGGTGCGTATCCCTACAATACAACTTAAATTAGTTCATAATTGGCCGTCACCCATCTGAAGATATTTGGTGGAAAAGCTCAGTCCGTTTTAATATGGCATCGAAACAACAACATTAAAAGTCGAAAACTAGTCTAACTTGAGGACCAATTTTTTCGGAAAGGGCGTTCTAATCAATTAAATTCCTTCAATAAAAAATTATAAAAATACGACTCGTAACATGAGAAAAGAACTATTTGTGCTTCACAAACTTCGAACTTGAAGCGTAGCAAAAGCTAAACTTGAGAGAATAGTCTTCGTGCTTATCACCAATGATCCCAACATATCGATTGAGCACAAATTCTTTCTCATTCTCCTCTTCACTCGATTAGCAACCCTTCTTCTCCTCCTCTTTCCTATTATCACCTTCTGAACCAACAACAACGTCCAAACTCGAAAAATTTTGTAGCGACATACATCGACCAATATCTTTATCGGGTTGTTTCCTTTTTCGTCTCCAAATTTCACAAGACGATGGACGAAGACTCACCATTGCCTATCATCTTCACCACCGGATCTTGTTTTACGTTGTTTGGCAAAAAGTGTCGGGACTTGATCGAAGGAGAAAGTTAGAGGCATTGGTGGGGAAACTTGATATTTGGTGCGATATGAGCTTGTTGAGGGTCTTTGGTTGGTTTAGAGATCTCGGCAGAGTATCTCTTATAAAAGATCGATTGTTGGTTTGACGAGGGAGATGTTGGTAGATGACTTCGAGGTGATGGTTAACTTCGAAGGGAGGTAATGTGTAGGTGTGAGCTTCTTGAGAATTGGAAGCCATTCTTTGAAGCCGGATGTTTAGAAATCTGAGAGAAATTGAGAGCTAAAGCACGCAATTTAAAGAGCTATGTGTTAATTCTCTCGTCCTACTCAAATTAGGAATCCTACTTCAACATTACAAGGAGTGTATTTCAAACTATCTTAGGAATTAACTTGATTTGAACTTATTTGGATGGCTATTAGTAGGAATAGGGATATCTAACTAAACTGGGATTCTATTTTGGTTTCCTAATTAGATTTAGACTTAATGGAAACCTGTCCATGCATTTCAAATTTGAATGATCCTTGGGACCATGAGTAATCCCCTAACGTAGAACGACCGCGATATGTTTATGGAGAAGCGGGACCGTCACAAGCCCAAACACGCACTACCGAGGAAAATAACTTGCAACGAAGAGCGGGTCATAACTTTCAAATCATAAGTTGGAATTGGACGAATTATGTATGTAAATGCGTATTTTTTGAGGCAGTCAACCAAACCGACTGATGTTCAGTTTGCCGCCGTCCATTTCACTAAATTCCCTCCGGATTAAGAGATATTAGGGGTTTTGTTAGTTTTTTTTCCTATTTTAGGTAATGTTTTAGGAGTCTGTTTTGGTTAGGAAGCAAATCCGGTTTGATTCTAAATTTGACCGATTTATTTCCGTAATCATAGGGAGTCTTTAAGGAGAGTTTTTGTTATTTTTATTTTTGGCAAAGTTTGGGTCATAGTAAGAGTCTTGTTCTATTTTCTATTTAAACAGAGTCTTGTAAGCTCTAGAGGCATATCTTTTTATCAATAAATTTCTCTTATTATATTTTCTTCGTGGATTTGAAGTTCTTCGTGGATTCAGAGATCGTTCTTTGTGGATTCAGAGAACAACTCTTGGTGGATTTTGAGGTTTTACTTCCACGTGCAATATCCCCCAACGCACTCCTTGTATTCCGCTAAATTAAATTCGTGTGGAGGAGAGTCAAACCGAGACAATTAGAATACTATTCATAGGCAGTTTACCAACTCTACTAGACCCTCTTGTACCAATGTTGTGAAGAATCTAAATATTGTAAGTTAAAATTTGATCAAATAAACCCAAATTTATTAGATTAAATTGTGGAAATATCTCACCCACTACTCAACAAAGCTCTATTGTTGAGGAGAAAGAAGGTAGTTGGTGAGTTTTATGGAGGCAGTTTTGAGAGGGTGAAGGTGGTTAGTTGTAGTTGCGCTGACATATTGGTTAATCTCTCTATGTTTTGTTGTGACTGCTAAGTATTTGTTGATATACCTAGCTAGGTTTCAACTGCCTAGTAAAGAAGTCACAAATGTCACCCGGTGTATCAATTCCTAGCTAATAATTTTTGAGATGGGTATTTTATGTGCCATGATTAGATTGTCAAAGTTTGTGATTCTATTTTATGTTTAATCCAGATTCTGTCAAGTATTCTGCATCCTACCACAAGACATTACTATGTAAGCAAAGCAATCTTTTTTTATAATTTTTAAACTTATTCATCCGAAATTTAATGGGTAAAACACACTTGCGGTTCAAATTCGGACAAAGAAAGTGATTGTCGTCATTTGGATATTAGATATGAGCTAGATGGGTTGTGAATTCGCATTAAAATGTGACGAGCACATTGCATATGTTATTATTATTTTTAATAAATATTAATTATTATTATTTTGGCTTGAGATATTAAGGTTGTGCTATTAATTTCGTGCCTTATATATTGGGTTATTTTTAGAAACCTCCCTGCAATTTTCTCATTTAACTCGGCCCCCAAAGGCACCATCCCAAAAAAATGACATCGTCACATGACAAGTGAAAAGAGAAAATACCCCTCAATCATAAAAAGTTACCCTAATCTTTGATAGGATGAACGAGAGAGAGAGAGGAAAGAGAAGAAAAATACAATACAAATTGGTCAGAGTCTTTTTTTAAAATACCAACTTGAGATTCTGTAACTGAAATTGGTTGATTCCCAAAAAGATATTTTAGTTATTTTACATTTGAAATAATGACTTTTAGAAGGATTTGGTGAGAAAAATGTGAATGATCAATGGGGTTTTGTGTGACACCTCATAGTTTAAGAGGAGTTTCTTAAATTTTCAAAGTCGAAGGGTGTTATCTATAATATGCCAAAGTTTTACAGGGTTCCCCTCAAATTAAAATAACTTAATGGATTTTCTGAGACACACTTTGCAGTTGAGATTTTTCTAAAATTAACCCTTATATACATTAGTTGATTGTGCTATTAATTTCTTGTTTTACATATAAGTTGAGAGGTAAGTTGAGTTGCTTAGGATTCTTTTCGTTTTATGGAGATAACCTTAACATGGTAATATGAACATCTTGAATGGGGTCTATATAACTATCACTTTTCAAGATTACATGATACGGTCAAAATAAAGTAATATTACCATTTTAAGATTAATAATAGAATCCAAACCAAACAATGTAAAAGCCCAAATGGAAAATGACAAGGTAGATAATGATATTCTATTTGGTGTCGTTAATATACAACTTTTCTCCAAACATCCAAATAACCCCCGTGAAACCAACGGTAGATGCAAGTAGGGGTGTGTTACGTTGGGATCTGACTTGGATATGACACTTACAATATTCATATCCATGTATCAATCAAGGATACTGGATACGTACATGCTTCGATAAGAAAAGCTCATATCCATATCTGCTAAAATCGAATGCATATACAAATATACATGTGAACATATATGTGGATATCAGGTAGGATACAAAACGAATATGAGAAAACCATATAATATTGACAAAGATATAGTACATATGATACAAACGAGTTTATTAATATGTCCATTGCATCTGAAAGCTAAGATTAGATATCTTGATCATCAAAATTACCGTTAAACCCATTAATCTAATGATTAAAACTATTGTAGCTGTATGACCAACTTGTATTTAGATATTTTGAAACCGATATTTCACTATATATTCGTCGAGATTGTCAACTGATTGTCAATCGCTTATCTCGAGATAAGTGATTTGCTACACTTTTATTTATGTCACTATTATTTAATTCTTTACAAATAAAAGGACACTTTATATGTGTCATAAAATAAGTGTGGACATCTACAACTTTTGTTGTAGTGTTAATCCATGAAATTGAAGGCTAAAGCCGGAATTTAAAGAGAAATAATGTGTTAATTCTCCTTGTCCTACTGAGATTAAGTAGGAATCCTAATTCAACAACAATAATGATTGGGGTTCAACTTGTATTGGTTTAATTTGGAATTTACTTATTCGGATGGCTATTATCAGGGATCCCAACTAAAGTAGAATTATATCTACTTACCTAATTAGATTAGACTTAATAACGACTTTTCAATTTGTTCTCAATTGTGTTTTGCAATTAGGTTAGAACTAAGGTTAGGACTCTTAATCAAATTATTCATGAGCTACTCCACCCAATCATCATCCTTTGTTTGAATTTGGATTATTATTAGTTTAAAAGTCTAACAAGAATAAACCATATATTCCATTTAAAAACAATAGAAATAACAAAGATATCCTCAGTTTCAGAGCTGTTTTCTAATTAGGGAAATACCGAAATAGGTATATATGCAAATTACCCAAAAAAAAATTTTTTAAAAAAAGTCATCTATAGTACTTGGACCGACGGCTTCTTCCTTGTTGAATACGGTAAGTCCCTATAAATACCGATCCCCAAGAAGAGGAGGGAAAAAAGGAAGAAAACCCTGGAAACCCTAATACAGAGAAGAGAAGAGAAAGATCCCCTCGATGGACGTCTGTAACCCCCAACACCCTTGGACGACATCGACATCTTCCTCAGATCCGCCCTAGAGATACTTCGCAGAGGGAGGAGACCCCCTTTCCCACGACGCCTTATTCTTCGTCCACACCGTCTTCACCCACAACGGGTTCTGCCTACCCATCAGCGAAGGTCCGCCTAAGGCTTTCCGCGAAGACGCCGATCCACCTTTCCCGCGCACTATGCTCTACACCTTGTGCACCGCGCCTAGAGATGAGAGGGCCTCCGTAACCTTGGACTGGGTTGATAGGAGGTACCTTACGGTGAAAGGTTATTGGCGGTGTCCGGGATCCTTGTCATGTGAGGCGAGGTTTGATTTCTCTGAGTTCGCGCACTCGCTGGTGCTGGTTTTCAGGTCTCTGCTGCTACATGGGCAATCGAACATGGTTGATTATGGGGAGCGGGAGTTGCAAGTGTTGAGGAGGTTTTGGAGGGAGGTTGAGGTCAATGTATGCCGTCCTTTGCAAAGGCAGTGGTAGTTTCGCATCAGGGTCTGTTTGAGCGTGCGTAATGGTTTATAATTAGTTGTATCAGATACAATTTGGTATTGCATGCGCAATTAATGAACTCATTTAGATTTTTGAAGTTCTCTGTCAGTGTGTCAGTTCCCTTTGGATATTCCATGTTTAATTGTTAAATAGAATCAGGGTAGAAATTTCCCCTCTTCTATAGAATCACTGAGGGCCTATTTGATCCGATATGCTAAAACTTTGTTTTTTGGGCAATTAATTAATTAAGCAGACAATTTACTTTATTGGTTGGAGGTAATGCTAAGTCTGCTACCGGTTTTGATCATCATGCTCGGGAAACACTTTATGATCTAGACAAGTTTAATGGTACGTGCTTATTGGTTTTGAAATTTTAAGTTTGTTTTTCAAATTTGGTTTTTGAGGGTGTTGGTTGTAATTTTCAAAAGTTATAAAAGGTGTTTTCTATAAATGTGTTAGGGTTGCAATTAGAACAAAAAGGCAAGGGCAAAGTGGTCCGTGAAAATTACGCAAAGCGTGGGTGTTGGTTGCAATTTTCAAAAGTTAAAAGTGTTTTCTATAAATGTGTTAGGGTTGCAATTAGAACAAATTAAAAGCAAGGGCAAAGTGGTAAATTACGCAATTAGGGACAAAAACATCTAAACACTTGTACCTTAAAAATTTGTTCCTTGAAGCAACACGATGGTCTTTGCTTTGGCTTTTCTATATAACTTAAAAGATATCAAGTCATCGACATCAGATCGTAACTCTAGAGTTGTGATGAGAGGTGGGGATTATAAATTTATGATCTAATAGGTTATATGAATCTTTTATTTATTTATTTCTTGAGTAGTGTCCCTATCAATATCATAGGATGCATCCAGAGCCCGCCACAAGATCGCCTTTGAGAACATAAAGACTGTTCACTCTGCTACCTTTCCTCTCAACCAATGAACCCTTAGTAACTCTAAGAGCTCCACCTCCACCTGTGTAAGAACACCCAATAAAATTCAAAGAACTGAAAAAAATCAGATTCTTCTTCAAGTCTGGGATGTACCTCACATCTGACAAAGTTCTCACTATCCCATCGTAACACTGGATGCGAACTGTACCAATTCTAACTGTCTTGCAAACTGCATTGTTGCCCACAAAAGCTGACCCACCACTTATAGCTTTATAAGTAATGAACCAATCTTTGTTTGGACACATATGATAAGACATACCTGTATCCAAGACCCATTCTCTATCGGAACGACCATCCAAGGGACATACGGCAAGAACCATCTCAGAGACATCGGCAACATTAGCTTTTGCCTTATTTACTGAATCTGAGGTTTCACCACGCTCATTGCCTTTTGTAGAACATGCACAAAAACATGCACAAGCGGTTTGGGCTTAGTAGTCGACTAATCGTGTTGTAGTCGACTAATCGTGTTGTAGTCGACTAATCGTGTTGTAGTCGACTAATCGTGTTGTAGTCGACTAATCGTGTTGTAGTCGACTAATCTGATGAGTAGTCGACTAATCGTGTTGTAGTCGACTAATCCGCAGATTCAAAACGGTTTTGGTTTTAAACCGGTTCGTTTAGAGTTTATAAATAACCCTAAACCCGATTATTTGAAAGTGATGAAGCACGTTTTGGGCAGCTTTGAGAGGGTTTTGTGCATCTTTGGAGAGGAGATCTTTTGAGAGATTGAGAGGTTTGTTTTAGGGTTTCTTTGTGAGAACTTGTAATCCTAATTTGTATTCTCTCTTTCAATTAGTGAAAATCCCCCTCCTTACCCGTGGACATAGGCAACTTGCGAACCATGTAAATCTCGTGTCTTTCTTGTTTCTTTGTGTATTTGCTATCGTTTGTGGTGGTTTCTCTCGACGGTTCCATGGTCCATGCCAACAATTGGTATCGAGCTATTATTGATTGGAAGTGGTGTAATTTCTAATTTGAGGGGTGTTCGGTGATTCCCGAGAGAAGCGGATTCACGAAGACAAGCAGAGGATGGCGTCAACCATGAATCATCAAAGTGGGAAAATTCGAGATTGAAAAGTTCAATGGGAAGAACGACTTTTCTTATTGGAGGATGCGGATGAAAAACTTTCTAATTTCTTAAAAATTGCACAAGGCTTTGGATGGAAAGGAGAAGAAGAACAAGGATATGTCGATGAGGATTGGGAGGAGTTGGATCACGGAAACACAGTCGATTATCCTATGCCTTGAGAGGGATGTAGCTTTCTTGGTAGATGGAGAGGAAAGCGGTGAGCGTGTGGAAGAAGTTAGAGGGCACCTTCATGACGAAGAGTCTAACTAACGGATCTACTTAAAATCCAAATTGTATACTTGCAAGATGGAGGAGGGCTCATCAATCAGGGAACACATCAACAAGTTTGATAGGATCATATCAGATTTGAAAGACATAGATGTTAAAGTAGGAGACGAGGATCAGGCGCTTCTACTACTTCTGTCTCTGCCGAAGTCTTATGAGAACCTGGTGCAAACACTGAGGCTTGTGGGAGAAAATTTGAAGATGGATGAGACTAGAACGGCACTTCTAGCGGACGATCTTCGGAAGATTGCAACTAGTGACATGGCCACTGGCGGTAACAAGGAACAAGCGCAGGGATTGTTTGCAAGAGGAAGGAGCAATGGCGAGGAAAAGGCAAGGGAGGAAAGTCTAGATCTAAATCAAAACCTCTTGCGGGGAAAAGGATGTTTCAAGTGCGGTGAAGTTTGGACATTTCAAAGTCGACCGTCCAAATAAGAGAGTAGGTGGAAAGAAGAACAACAACAAGACCGAGAGGAGAGAGGGCAAGGAAGAAGCGAGCTACGTTTGGAGGAAGGGCGATAAGGAATGCTATGTCGTCCACGGTGGCGAGGAGATCTCCGGAAGTGGATACTTGATTCGGTTGCTCTTACCATATGTGTCCAAATAGGAAGTGGTTTACTACCTCTGAGAGGCATTGATGGTGGAACTGTATTGATGGGGAATAACCATGCTTGTAAAAGCGGTGGGGCTAGGTAATATCAAAATCAAGATGCATGATGGAGTGGTTCGAACCTTGGCGGATGTGAGGCATGTTCCCGACTTGCGGAAGAATTTTATCTCGGTTGGTGCTTTGGACTCGGTGGTTGCGGATTGTGACCGAAAACGGAGTGAAGAAGGTTGTTCGTGGTTCCTTAGTAGTGATGAAGGGTGTTCGTCACGGTAATCTATATACTCTCTCGTGCATGACGGTGACAGGAGATGCGGTTGAACCGAAGGAAGTGGTGGAGACCCATGTGAGCACACACGGTTATGGCATAAGCGGCTTGGGCATATGTCGAGAAGGGTCTAGTTACGCTTGGTAAAGAGGGTCTGTGAAGAATCGAAGGAACCTAGCATGGATTTTTGCGAGGATTGTGTGTATGGAAAGTCACACAGGGTTAAGTTTCTGAGAAGCAAGTCTAAGAGCAGAGGGATACTAGATTATGTGCACACGGATGTTTGGGGTCCGGCTCGGATAACTTCAAGGGTGGTTCCGTTATTATGTCGTTTATAGATGATTATTCTAGGTATGCTTGGATTTACTTTCTAAAGCACAAGAATGAGGTGTTGAGACATTCAAGAAGTGGAGAACAATGGTTGAGAACAGACAGAAAGAAATTGAAGACGCCGAGATCCGATAACGGCATGCAGTATACGATGGTGCTTTCAAGGAGTTCGTGATCGAGGAGAATTGTTCGACACCGACAACAGTCTACACCACGCCAGTAATGGGGTCGCGAGAGATCGAACCAACACCGCGAGAAAGCAAAGTGAGTATGCGATCTTATGCGTGATTGGGCAACGAATGGTGGGCGGCGGTGGCTTCTGACTTGTTACATTGTGAACCGTTCACCACATTCGACATTGGATGGTGATACACCTATAGGGTGTGGTCAGAGCATGCGATTATGATAGGCTCGAATTTTCGGATGTACCGCCTACTATCACGCCAACGAGGGAAAGCTTGGCGAGGGCCAAGAAGGCAATATTCTTGGGATATGCAAAGGCGTAAAGGCTATCGCCTTTGGTGTACGGAAGATTCAAAATTCGTGGTCAGCGGGGATGTTACCTTTGATGAGAAATCCATGATTGCTAGAGTCCAAGGATGATGGTGTTATGGTGGTGAGACTTCTAAGTCTCGGTGATTGAAATAGAACCTAAAGACCAACTAGGTTCTAATCGTGCTCAAGTGGGAAGTCGGGTAGATGATGAGCTTGGCGGGGAGGAGGTTCAGCGAGGAAAATACACAGCACTATAACAACGGCTGACTCGAGGATAATTTGGCTTCCACTAGGCCAAAGCGAGCATACAAGCGTGTTTTGAAGTCGGGGCTGATCAACCCCTGAAGCACTATGGGCGAGCTAATATGGTTGAATCGCTCTCGGTGGAGGAGGACGAGCCGGTCTCCTTCAAGGAAGCTATTCGGGACAAGGATAGTGAGAGTTGGTTGGTTGCGATGGAGGAAGAGATGGAATCTCTTGGAAGAACAAACATGGGAGGTGGTCCCATTGCCCGTAGGGAAGAAAAGCTATTGGTTGTAAGTGGGTGTATAAAAGAAAGGAAGATCTTTGAGCTTCGGTGGTGTAAGATACAAAGGCGAGGCTAGTGGTTAAGGGTTTTGCAATGTAAAGAGGGTGTGGATTACAATGAGATATTTTCTTGGTGGTGAAACATACTTCTATTCGGGTGCTATTGAGTATTGTTGCTCATGGTGATTTTGAGTGGATCAACTCGATGTTAAACAGCCTTCTTGCACGGAGACTTGGATGAAGAGATCTACATGTATCAACCTGAGGGCTACAAGGTTGAGGATAAGGAGAATCATGTGTGTCGTTTGAGGAAGTCCTTTGTATGGATTAAAGCAATCTCCCGTGGGTACAAGCGATTTGACTCCTTCATCTTTGAAGCATGGATTTTCAAGCGATCATGATTGTTGTGTTTACATTGAGCTTAGCGGAGGTAATTTTATCTATCTTCTTTTGTATGTGGATGACATGCTTATTGCTTCTAAGAGCGGGGTGGAGATAGATAGGTTGAAATCTCAACTTGGTGAAGAGTTCGAGATGAAGGACATGGGTCTTTGCTAGGAAAATCTGGGTATGGAGATTAGAAGAGGCGAGCGAATCGGCGATTGTTCTTAGTCGAAGGGCTACATAGAGCGGGTGATCGCGAGGTTCGGGATGCAAAGTGCTAAGTCGGTGGTGACTCCATTGGCTTCACACTTTAGGCTTTACGGTAATCAATCTTCCATTACTGTGGAAGAGAAGGCGCACATGGAGCGTGTTCCCTATGCTAGTGCGGTTAGCGCTTTAATGTATGCAATGGTGTGTACCTTGAGATATTTCCTGGCGGTTAGTGTGGTCGGTAGATTCATGGCGAATCCGGAAAGGCGGGAAGCGGTGAAGTGGGTCCTCAAGTACTTAAAGGGTAGATTGTCACGAATGCGTGTTTTGGTGGAGAAACATGTCGATTGACGGGTTTGTGGACTCGATTATCGCGGGCGATCTAGATAGGCGGCGATCTACTCTGGTTATGTATTCAAGATACATGGGGCTCGGTTAGTTGGCGTCGATGTTGCAGCTACAGCGGCACTTTCTACTCTGAGGCCGAGTACATGGCCATGGCGAGGGAGTGAAGGAAGCATTGTGGTTGTGGGGTCTTCTAGATGATTTGGGGATTGGCGAAAACGTGAACTTGTGGTGTGACAGTCAAAGTGCAATTCACTGGCGAAGAATCAGGTTCATCATGCTCGTACCAAGCATATCGATGTCAGGTATCATTTTGTGCGGGATGTCATTGAGGAAGGTGATATTTCTCTCATGAAGGTGCACACGAATGAGAATCCCGCGGACATGTTAACCAAGGTGGTCACAGTAGTAAGTTTAAGCATTGCTTGGACTTGCTTCATATCACTCGTGTTGATTTGCCCAAGAGGGCATGGCCCTTGGTAATGGGTAAGGTGGAGATGATTTGAGGTGAACTACGGTGAGCTTGATCCCTGGAGGGTACGTAGGCAGTCGCGGTGTAGTGGCGCAGCTGGATTGGCCTGGATTGGCTGATGGTGATCTCTCTAGATGTTCTTGGTGTTCTTACGGTGTTCGGTCCAAAATTTGAGGTAAATCAAATGATGCGAGGTGGAGAATTGTAGAACATGCACAAAACATGCACAAACAAGCGGCTTAGTAGTCGACTAATCTGAAGTAGTAGTCGACTAATCTGAAGTAGTAGTCGACTAATCTGAAGTAGTAGTCGACTAATCTGCGGTAGTAGTCGACTAATCGTGTTGTAGTCGACTAATCTGAAGTAGTAGTCGACTAATCTGAAGTAGTAGTCGACTAATCTGGGCAGATTCGAAAACGGGTTTTGGTTTTAAACCCGGTTCGTTTAGAGTTTATAAATAACCCTAAACCTGATTATTTGAAAGTGATGAAGCACGTTTTGGAGCAGCTTTTCAGAGGGTTTTGTGCATCTTTGGAGAGGAGATCTTTTGAGAGATTGAGAGGTTTGTTTTTAGGGTTTCTTTGTGAGAACTTGTAATCCTAATTTGTATTCTCTCTTTCAATTAGTGAAAGTCCCCCCTCCTTACCCCGTGGACGTAGGCAACTTGCCGAACCACGTAAATCTCGTGTCTTTACTGTTTTGCTGTGTATTTGCTATCGTTTGTGGTGGTTTCTCTCGACGGTTCCGCGGTCCGCGCGCCCAACACCTTTCTTCTTTATATCATAACATTCTGATATGTAATGCCCTTTCTTGTGACAGTAAAAACACTCAACTTGTTTCTTGTCTTGAGCTGACCTGAGCTTAGAACAATTTCTCGTTTGCCCTTTACTACCTTCTCTAGCCTTCGATCTACCTTTGGCTAGTAGACCGTCAGCCTGCCTATCGGTACCTTTCCCATTCAACTTTATTCTTAACTCGGCAGAATCCAAAGATGCCTCCACATCCTCAAGACTTATTGATTCTCTTCCACACAATATAGAGTTAACAAAGTTTTTATAAGAATCAGGTAAGGAACACAACACAATGAGAGCGATCTTCATCATCAAGCTTAAGATCCGGGTTTTCATATCCATGACAATTTTATTAAATTCATTAAGGTATTCTGAATGGGTGCACCTTCTTTCATCTTCAATGTGTGAAGCCGCCGTCAGATACTCAGAAGAGATTTCTTCAAATAGAAGTAAGATAAATATAAGTAAGATAAATACAAGTGTATATGCGAAAACATAAAAACATTCTTTGACTTACCTTTAGTCTTCATGAACTTTTATCGTGAACATTCTGTCCTTGAAAGCATCGACAATTTTTCACTACCAGCAGTTTGTTTTCATGAGGGCATCAAGGTTCTGCTTTATTTGATTGCCAATAGTTAGCCTAACCGATGGTTCATTATATATATGTCCATATACTCATCTTTATGATTTAGGAGATTTTGTACTGAATCCCATCCCATGCCAACAATTTTTAGGCCAACATTGTAAGGTTCTAAATAGCCTTGTGACCAGTTACATCCATTGTATCTAAATGACTTGTTTCAAGGCAAAGTTTTTCGTTCTACTTTGTTTTATTGTTATTTGCTATTTTTCTAGCACTGATGTTGTTACTACGTGCTAATGGTTTTTCTTTTGTTTGCTTTTTATATGCTTATTTGCTTGGGTGATTCTTGATTGTGTTAAATGTAAAGAATTAGTTGGATGATGCACCTTATGCTTTATGACTGTCTATTTTCAGGTATGCACAGCTAAAATGAATCTGAGTGATGAGGTCGATTTGGAAGATTATGTCTCTCGACCAGATAAAATTAGTGCTGCAGAGGTTAGTTGCTTTTGCCTCACATTTTGGTTTTGTGTATAAATTTCTATATTAATTGCAATATTTTTCTTATGTATTGCAAGCCTGATGAGGAAATTGGGTTCCATTATCGATGTATAGCCTTAATGCTTCTAGTTCTTGCATGTTCTCTTGTACTTGTTCGAGTTATCAGCATCATGAAAGGGCAATAGAACTGGATAATGAAGCATGTTTGTTTTGTCTCCTGTCTGCAGTTTTTACTTGTTTGAGTCAGCAATTTTTTAGTTATTAGTATTGGTTTAATTGCACATAGACCCCGGTTTCTTTTTGACTTACTATACCCTCAGATAGACTAACTAATTTCTCCCAAGTTCAATATCGCCAAAACTTCAAAAGGGTATAAGAGTCAAAAATGTTAAAGCAGAGGGTCTATCTGCAACAAGGAAACTACAAGGATAGTAAGTACAAAACAATGATACTACTGGGGCTCTATGTGTACTGATATGGTCCTTGCTCAGTGTTCTTTAGACATCATTCTTTGATTCATTCTTTGAGTTTGCAACTTACTTCTTTTTGAACTATTTCTCTGATTTCACTATATGTCGAAGTCGATGCACGCCGTCCGAAGAATCGATATGTTATCCTTCCCAAGGATTTGAGAAGGGTTCTGGGGCGAATGTCAAGAAGCTGCATGATTTTGATTTCTACAAGTGAGAGGCTTCAGGGGTCTATTTATACACCGCTGTTTATTTATACATCGACCTGATCCAAATTGCCATCGGTTCTCTGATTAAAGCAAGGAAACAGAAGTTGGGCATCTGAACTTTGTTAGCGTTAATTTATTTTCAAATTCCAACGTGTCTTTAACCTTCTCCAGTGCCCATGCTTCCAAAATCTTTATCGTTATATTCTTGGACATGCTTTGTTTCGTTTAGCACCAAAATCGTTTATCACCAGAAGTATGAAACTGTACGATAACAAAACCATATTAACTTGTACCCTGAAGGATCTGGAACTATGTTTGTGTGTTTGTCATTGTTATTAGTAGTTTCTTAAAGCTCTCTTTTGTGATGATCATGTAATTCAAGGTTTTGCTTTTTATTCTTTTCTTTTATTGGTGGTAGCTTATGCTCGTATGTGCTTATGCCTTTCTTGCAAGTCACGGTGGGTTTACCTAGTTTATGGGACTCAAAAGTCTCGTGAGCCCCTAAACTTTGCACTACTTTTCTAGAAAGTCCTTCGAGTATAATCTCAATCTATTAAGCCCCTAAACTTTATCCTATTTTTTTAGGAAGCCCTTAAACTATAATTTTAATCTAGTAAGCCCCTAAAGTTTTTAATTTTGTTCTATTTAGCCCCCATGGTGCTCCAACATTATTATCGAAGTGTATAATCGTCTTATTTAATTTTTTCTAAAGGGATATAATTCGATACAACTAAACACGTCTTTAAATTAGTTAAAGAAAAAAAATTCACTATGAGGGTTTTAAATCATCTCCCTCCCTGACTTAAATTATCAGTTTTGCCGAAAGTCTTCCCCCAACTTCATAAGGGATTTAAATAATTTCGAGTATTTGTCATGTTATTTGTTTTACAATATTTCAATTTTACTCCATATGAAAAGGTATTTTTGGGTGTTTGGGGCTAAAATCACTATGGGGGCTAAATAGAGTAATAATAATAATTAAATAAGACCATTATACCCTTCCATAGCGATGTAGGATGCATAACGAGCAAATTCATGAAGAAGTGAGACTTTCACAAGTTAAATTCAGATACGGATGAATTATTGACTTACCTGCAAAGAAACAACCATATCTCCCAATTCATAAGGTGAATTTTGACATATTATATATAAAAATCGCCTATTTCAATGAGACGAAGCCATCCAGATTGGCAGATTCCTGGAATCACATCAGTATCACCAGTTTTTGCCAGAAATCCAAAAATAATAAGTTTTTATTTATTTTTAGTAATAAAGTTGAAGTTAATTTATATTAGGAAACAAACTCAATTTTGATTCATGATTTGTTTCCTCTATTATAGGAGTCTTTTAGGGTAGGAATTTGATACTTTCTATTTCTTTGTAATTTTAGTCTTATTAGGAATCTATTTTGTTGTTCTATTTAAGAATAGACGTGTAACACTAGAATTAATATGTAACTTTTTCATCAATAAAATTCCTCTTATTAAGTTTTTTTTGGATTCGAAGACTATTCTTTGTGGATTCAAAGAGCACCCATTGGTAAATATCGAGGTTTATCACTTCACACAAGCTATATAGTTACATTGAACAACCATGGGGGCTAAATAGAATGGAATTAAAAACTTAGATTAAAATTATAGTTTAAGGTCTTCCTAGAAAAGTAGGGTAAAGTTTAGGGGCATATATATTGAAATTAAAGTTTAAGGGCTTCCTAGAAATGTAATGCAAAGTTTAGGAGCTCATGAGACTTTGATCTCTAGTTTATGTGACTTTAATTCTTCAGTATAATTGAATTTTGGAGTACGGATATCACCGAAAAAGAAACTCATATAAAATAAAGAAATCGTATGTGCAAACTAAAGGATTTAGATCTATCCGTGCGAGCATGGGCATAACATTTATTTTATGTACAAATCAAGATGCGAGCATGGGCATAACATTTGTTGATTTATATATAAATCAAGATAATTCAGTATGGTTAATGTGACATGGAACACAACTTATCCTTTTCGATGCCTTTTCTTCAAGAGCAATGCTTTGGACGCCCATTATAGTTTGGTGGTTGCATGTGTGTGAATGTTATGATTGCTGTATTTTATGTTATATAAGGTATATAACTAAAGGTTTCTATACATTTTGTGAACATGTTAGGTTATTCTATGTATTGATTGTTTGAATCGCTCATTATAATTTAGACATCTAAAACTTATAGTACGTATCCCTACAACTTAAATTCGTTCCGCAACTGGCTTCATCACCCATCTGAAGATTTTTGATGGAAAGCTCAGTCTGTTATTAATACGGTATCAGAAGCAACAACATTAAAAAGTCCGAAAACTAGTCTAATTTGAGCACCAATTTTTTTTTTCATAAAGGACATTATAATCAATTAAATTCCTTCAATAAAAAAAAATACAGACCCTGTAACATGAGAAAAGAACTCTTTGTTGTGCCTCACAAACGTTCTACAACTTGAAGCGTAGCGAAAAGCTAAACTTGAGAGCTAGTCTTCAGGCACATCAGCCACATATCCGATACTACTGCAAATGATGACAACATCCCAAAATCCTCAACCATCACCAAACATATCGATGGAGCACAAATTCTCTTTCTCATTCTCCTCTTTACTCAATTAGCAACCCTTCATCTCCTCCTCTTTCCTATTATCACACTGCTGAGCCAACAACAACATACTGTCCAAACTCCTGAAAAAATCTGTAACGTGACGTACATCGACCACTAGCTTTATCAGGTTGTTTCCTTTTCTCATCCCAAATTCTACAAAGACGATGGACGAAGACTCATCACGCTGTCTATCATCTTCACCACCGGATCTTGTTTTCTGTTGTTTGGCAAAAAAGTGTCGGGGACTTGATCGAAGGGGAAAGTTAGAGGCATTGGTGAGGAAACTTGATATTTGGTGCGATATGAGTCTGTTGAGGGTGCTGGTTGGTTTAGAAATCTCGGCTTGAGAGTATCTGTTATAAAAAGATCGATTGTTGGTTTGACGATGGAGATGTTGGTAGATGGTTCAGAGCTGACGGTTAACTCAAAGGGAGGTAATGTGTAGGTGTGAGCTTCTTGAGAATTGGAAGCCATTCTTTGAAGCTGGATGTTTAGAAATACAGAGAAATTGAGAGCTAAAGCCCGCAATTTAAAGAGCTATGTGTTCATTCTCTCGCCCTACTCAAATTAGGAATCCTACTTCAACAGTTACAAGGAGTGTATTTCAAACTATCTTAGGAATTGACTTGATTTGAACTTATTTGGATGGCTATTAGTAGGAATAGGGATATCTAACTAAAGGTTTCTCTACATTTTGTGAACATGTTAGGTTATTCTATGTATTGATTGTTTGAATCGCTCATTATAATTTAGACATCTAAAACTTATAGTACGTATCCCTACAACTTAAATTCGTTCCGCAACTGGCTTCATCACCCCATCTGAAGACTTTTGATGGAAAGCTCAGTCTGATATTAATATGGTATCAGAAACAACAACATTAAAAAGTCCGAAAACTAGTCTAATTTGAGGACCAATTTTTTTCCAGAAAGGACGTTCTAATCAATTAAATTCCTTCAATAAAAAAATTATAAAAATACAGACTCTGTAACATGAGAAAAGAACTCTTTATTGTGCCTCACAAACGTTCTACAACTTGAAGCGTAGCAAAAAGCTAAACTTGAGAGCTAGTCTTCAGGCACATCAGCCACATATCCGATACTACTGCAAATGATGACAACATCCCAAAATCCTCAACCATCACCAAACATATCGATTGAGCACAAATTCTTTTTCTCATTCTCCTCTTCACTCGATTAATTAGCAACCCTTCTTCTCCTCCTCTTTCCTATTATCACACTGCTGGACCAACAACAACATACCGTCCAAACTCCCGAAAAAATCTGTAACGCGACGTACATCGACCACTATCTTTATCAGGTTGTTTCCCTTTTCTCATCCCAGCTCTACAGCACGATGGACGTAAAGACTCATCACGCTGTCTATCATCTTCACCACCGGATCTTGTTTTCTGTTGTTTGGCAAAAAAGTGTCGGGGACTTGATCGAAGGGGAAAGTTAGAGGCATTGGTGAGGAAACTTGATATTTGGTGCGACATGAGTCTGTTGAGGGTGCTGGTTGGTTTAGAGATCTCGGCTTGAGAGTATCTGTTATAAAAAGATCGATTGTTGGTTTGACGATGGAGATGTTGGTAGATGGTTCAGAGCTGACGGTTAACTCAAAGGGAGGTAATGTGTAGGTGTGAGCTTCTTGAGAATTGGAAGCCATTCTTTGAAGCTGGATGTTTAGAAATACAGAGAAATTGAGAGCTAAAGCCTGCAATTTAAAGAGCTATGTGTTCATTCTCTCGTCCTACTCAAATTAGGAATCCTACTTCAACAGTTACAAGGAGTGTATTTCAAACTATCTTAGGAATTGACTTGATTTGAACTTATTTGGATGGCTATTAGTAGGAATAGGGATATCTAACTAAACTGGGATTCTATTTTACTTTCCTAATTAGATTTAGACTTAATGACAACCTGTCCATGCGTTTCGAATTTGAATGATCCTTCCGATCATGGGTAATATCCCAAAGCACGGCCTCAGGTATTCCGCGAAATTAAATTCGTGTGGAGGAGAGTCAAACTTGAGACCTTAGAATACTACTTATAGGCAGCTTACCAACTCTACTAGACCCTGTTGTTGCAATGTGGTGAAGAATCTAAATATTGCAAGTTAAAACTTGATCAAATAAACCAAATTTATTAGATTAAATTGTGGAAATATTTCACCCACTACTGAACAATCTCTATTGTTGAGGAGAAAGTAGGCAGTTGGAGAGTTTTATGGAGGCAGTGTTCTTGAGAGTGTGAAGGTGGTTAGATGTAGTTGCGTCAACATATCTACGTTAATCTCTTTATGTTTTGTTTTGACTGCTAAGTATTTGTTGATATACCTAGCTAGGTTTCAACTGCCTAGTAGAAGTCACAAATGTCACCTGGTGTATCAATTCCCTAGCTAATAAGTTTTGAGATGGGTATTTTATGTGCCATGATTAGATTGCCAAAGTTTGTGATTCCATTTTATGTTTAATCCAGATTCTGTCAAGTATTTTGCATCCTACCACAATTTTATTGCTATGTAATTAAGCAAAACAATCTAAATTTTTTTCCTTTTTTAATTATTCATTCGAAATTTAATGGGTACCGGTCCATACACATTTGTTGTATGAGCGAAAACACCCTTCCAGTTCAAATCCGGACAAGAAAAGTGATTGTCGTCATTTGGATATTAGATATGAGCTGGATGGGTTGTGAATTCGCATTAAAATGTGATGAACAAACATCATATGTTTTTTTAATAGATATTATTATTTTTTGGCTTGAGATGACCAAAATACCCATCAATCATTAAAAATCAAAAAAAAAAAAAGTACCTTGATTTTTTTTTTTTTGCAGAATGAAGGGGAAAAAACACTATAAATTGATCCGAGTCTTTTTTTTACTAGTTTGCGGTTTCGTAACTGAATTGGTTGATTCTCAAAAGAGTATTTCATCTATTTTACATTTTGAAATAACAACTTTAGGAGGATTTGGTGAGAAAAGTGTGAACGATCAATGGGGTTTTGTGTGACACCCTATAGTTTAAGGGGAGTTCTCGAATTTTCAAGTTGAAGGCTGTTATCTATAGTATGCCCAAATTTTATGGGGGTTCCCTCAAATTAAAATGGTTCAAGGGGTTTTCTGAGACACACTTTAGAGAGGTTTTTCTAAAATTAACCCTTATATATCAGTTGATTGTGCTATTAATTTATTGTTTTACGTATATATTAAGAGATCAATTGAGTTGTTTGGGATTCTTTTGTATTTTATGAAGGTAAGATGAATATCTTGAATGGGGTCCACATAGTTGTCACTTTTCAAGATTACATGATACAATCTAAACAAAGTAATACTACCATTTTAGAATTCACAATGGAATCCGAACCAAACAATGTAAAAGCCCAAATAGAAAATGAAGAGGTAGATGACGATATTCCATTTGGTGACGTAGATATACAACTTTTCTCCAAACATCCATACAGCCCTTGCAAAACCAACCGGTAGTTGCATTTAGGGGTGTATTCGGTCCGGATACGACTCAAATATGATATTTTCAATATACATATCTACTTACTAATCACGGATACAGATATGCCTCGATAAGAAAAACTCATATCCATATCTGCAAAAATCGGATGTGGATACAAATATACATGGGATATATATGCGGATATACATGTGGATACAAAACAAATATGAGAAAACCATATAATATTGGAATAAATATAGTTCATATGATATAAAAGAGTTCATTAATATGTTTATTACATGTGAAAAGCTAATATTAGATATCTTGATCATCAAAATTAACATTAAATCCATTAATCTAATTCTAATGATTAAAACTATTACAACTGCATGACCAACATATATTCGGATATTTCGGAACTCGGATATTTCACTACATATCCGTATTTATAACCATATTCTATCAATTATAAATTTTAGTAACTATATTCGTATCCTAATGAATATAGGTATGGATATTTCCTTAGAAGCGAGTATTTTTGTGCACCCCTAGATGCAACAGACTTTTCAGTTTAGGGTTATTTATATAGTAGTCCCTCAAATCTTCATTAATTCCATATTAGTCCCTCAAATCATCAATGATTCCATATTAGTCCCTCAAATCTTTGAAATTGCCCATTACTCCCTCAAATCCTAATTTGATCCCACAATTGCCAAATTTTCAGTTGAGTGTACTTTGGTTGAGGGACCAAATTGCAGGACCCCTAGGATTTGAGGGTCTAATGAGTAACTTCAAAGACTTGAGAGACTAATATTGAATTACAGAAAGTTTGAGGGCCTAACATCTAAATAACCCTTCAACTTGTTATTGTTATGATTTGTTATCCAATTCATCAGAATGCTTTGACCACACATTTCCCAACTCAGACCCTCGCCTTTCCCCTCCTCCTCGTTCTTCTTCCCAATTACATTAAGATTTTGATCGACCAAAGAGTCAATACTCGACGCATCAAGAGCCACCTACCGTCTGAGCTCAGGTTTATTTACTGAATTCTCATCGTCTTCTCTATAAATATGGTTAACAAATATCATTCTTCTGGTTTTAATAGTACCGTCTATACATCAATCAAATACTAGTTTTGGGATCATTGATTCAGTGTTATTTCTAATCTGAATGGATGGAAATGAATAAGGTGCAACAGGAACTCAACTACACACTCGAAACTGAACTTACCCCTCGTAACAGTGGCGGAGCTAGGAATTTCTGCGATACAAATGTCTAAAAATTAGCAGTTAATCACGATAATATATAATTTTTAATATGTTATAGAACATTATTTGCTTATAAGATAAGACCGTAAAAGCAAATAGAGGATTTTAAATAGAGTTAAGACATATATCTATACTACTTATGAAATTGGATTGTTATATCAAAACTGTTAGATTGCCAATTTCGCTCTTTAAATTTTGATAATTCCTAATTTCACCATTATCTCTAATTAATCATATTCACTAGTAATCCATCACCTCAAATTAATTATGCACCTTCCCAGTTTAATTAAGAATAACCTTTAGTTATTCACTAGAGTATGATTAGTGACCTATAATCGTAGCAACAAGTATAAAGTTATAATTTATTATAAATAATTATTATTATTATTATCATACATAATTATAATTATAAAAATAGCATAGCCTAGAGTGTGGGAACGGGATGTGGGACCCATACACGTGGGGAGCTTTACCCGATAGAAGTCTTAAAAATCAAAGAATAAGAACAAATCAAAAGGTCTACTATAATTTATGAGACAAAACTTAAAATGACTAATTTTTTGGATTGACATGCGAAAAGTCCAAATCCACCAACAAGTGGAGGGTCATGTAGATAGTTGCCCCTCAATTATGTTAATCTTAGATAAGCATTTTGTCATTAATCCATGACATTCATGTTATTCCTTTCTTACAAATAGTTGTCGCTGTATAAAAGATTAGCATTTCAAAATTCAAATTTGATATTCAATTAAAATAATAGCATATATATAGTAGTATGAATTTAGTTTATATTGAATTCGTATAGACTTACATTGAGCTAACAAAAGCCTAAAAGTAACTGATATGTAATAGAATTATATAAGATGATTTGATGTTTTTGATAGTTAACAGAATTATAGAGGTGGTTGCAATGAAAAAGTTTTGGCTTAACTTTTGTTAATACCCAAGAACTTAGAATTATCTACAATACTTGTTCTTTTTTTTTTTAGGTAGTACCCCAGCGGTTAGGACCACAGGGCCCGTGACTGCCACTGTGGTGCCTGAGGTTGGGGGTTCGAGACCCCTGCCCTACATCCGCTGTTCGTGCCTCCGAGGGTTTATGGTTCTGGGCACTAGCCCGAAAGAATTGTAGGCAAGGGGACTCGAACACGAGTTTCCTCCATTCTTGAAAGACGTACGTCCTAATTCTCATTTGCAGTTAAAAATAAATATAGTGAACTTGATTTCGCAACTATTTTGTATATAATATAATACTGGGATACCAATGGTTAAAATAATGGAAAAAGGGCACATGACTATCATATGAGAAAATCATGCGCTAACTAAAGTGGTAGGTTAAATCTGCAAAAATTAATAGCGATAAAACAACTGGAATGATCTTAGAGCTTTGACAGTGACCCAAGTCTAGCTCTAAAATTTTGCAACTTAAGCATATATGTAACTTATCAATTAGTACAAAATATTGAAGTATACCTAAAAGGAAAAAAAAGAAAAAAGGTGATAACATACTCATCAAATACTTTCTGAACATAAATTCATATTAAAATTGAAGCCCTTGAAGGAGTTTCAACAAAATAGAGAAATTGTGCAAGAGTACACGTTTAAATATTTAATTAAAATGTGTGACATCCACATTGAGATGAAAAAGTGTCTTTGTGGATCACGCGACTTATGATTTTCTCGTCAAAATAATACAAATACCTGGATGTAGCCCATGAACATCTTATTCACTCTTAGATAGGATTCTATCATGAAGGACTATTAACATTACAAATAAATATCTTTTACTATAGGTATACATTAAAGCAAAACCAAAAAGCCTTCAAACACACAAGGAGATGACACGTCAGCTTTTTCATCACACCAAAAATTGCCATGTGGCAAACCACCTTTGCTCTAGCCGAAATCTAAATCATTCATATTTTGACATGTGGCACTCTCTGATTTAGAAAGATTTAATTTAAGAAAAGTTAAATATATATTATGGAAAAAAATTATCATAATTTTTGAATTTGAATTCCTATAATTTTAGGATATTAAACCATCCTAAATAATCTCATATTACTATATCAAACTATCCAAAATAATCTACTATTACTATAGTTAAAGAAATTCTAGATATGATAGAAAATTTAAAGATTATATCTACTATTAGGGAGAAGTTTGAAAAATATCAAAATATCTCTAAAAAGTTCAATTCAACAGATCCTAACAACAAAAATTTCAAAATATCCGAAAAAATAAAAAAATTCAAACCGCGATATTATTAATGCAGGCTTACCAAATTAAGTTTAATTAAAAGTAAAAAGAAAACGCTGGAAATTATTGTGGAAGATTTGTTTGAATATATTAGGTATGATTTAACTAATTAGGTAATATTTTGAAATCTGTATAATATTGGGTATATATCTTCTTTATCCATATTTACACATTTATGATTTATCTAATCAATTTTCTCTCTCAATTTTCACAAAACCATCCCCCTCCCTCCTCTGCTCTCTCCAGCTGTTCCTTCATAAAATCTAAAGGTGCGTCTCTTCCTTTTTCCCCCATTTTATTCAAAGATTTTAATGTTTGGTTAGGGATTTTAATCTCTTTTTATTATTTAGATTCTTCGTCGTTCGTAATTTTGGATTTGTGTACTGGGGTATTAGTAGGGAATTATTTCTATGAATTCTATTTTTTGGTTTTTTTTCGTTTTTTTCTTGGTAAATTAGGGTATTATTTTTTTGAATTCTACGTTTAGGTATTTCTGTGTCAACAGACAAGCTTGAGTATTTAAATCTGTTATATCTTCCCTTCTGGTCCTAAGTTTTGAAGGCTTAACCTTGTGTTTAATTGTGATACATATTTTATTACCAAAACAAGGATTGCCGGAAAAGCAGCAAAAGGAGAAAACAACAAAGAAACAAAGATGGATGATCTTTCAGTCATCCTTGCAAAGCTTGATGATGCTCTAATGTTGTTTCATGACTTCTAAGCTATTACTTTGCCCCTTATTTTTGTCTTAGTTGTATGTAAGAAGTTAGATTTCGAGTGTGGATGGCAAGTGTAATTTTGATATTTATCGCCCATAGTATTAAGAATTAGGTTTTCGGATGTAGCTGATGCGAATATTTTTTACCTTTTTTCAGGCTCCGTTGAAGTCATAAATTGATGAAAACCCGTTACACGAAAACTTGCTGACCTTTTTTGTGTTCTAATCCTCTCTACTGTAATTTGATATTTGCATACGATGAATCTGTTACCAAAGGATGCTCTCGTGGTTCAAAGCTCATTCAAAGAGATAAAAGGCAAATTCAATTCCTTTAATTTTATTGAGACTCGAGTCTGTATGATGGTGGATTGGTAAAAGATTTGATACTTTAACTTTATTATTTTAATAATTTTATGTCAACTAGCATATTTATTTTGTGATTGATTTTTAATAAAAGATTGATGAGGAGGATGAGGAGTTGCTGGTGACTTTCATGTTGGAAAATCAAGGGGAATGATGTTGAGGTCGACTCTGTTAGTTTCTTTGAAGTGCATATATCAAAGTTTCTATTTTTTAAAGGAAAAACATATATTGAGTAAATTTATTTTTAGATATTTCTAAAAATTTATTTTTATTCAAAAATTTTAAATTCTGAAATAGATAATTCATGAAAATAAGTAAATTCCAAAATTTTCAGAAATATCTTTATATATATTATTTTTTAAAAATATTTATATATATCTTTATAAATCATATCTCTAGCCTATTTTTAAAATCTTACCAACTTTAGTAGAGTATCCATATTTACCAATTTTTATTTTGAAATTTGAAAATCCAATAATTTAGGAATATTCACTTTCCATATATACACTTTATTAACAAGTTGGTGATTATATACTATATTAGTTGAGATCTTATCTTGATTTTGGTGTTACAGATAGCTCATGAGAATCCCAAAATTTCAAAAAAATTATCGAAATATCTAAAATTTTGATTTTTTAAATTTTAATTTTAATTAAATTTTAGAATTTAGATCCTGCTCCTATTTTTAAAATTAGTAATTTTCAATTTTCCTAATATCATTTTGAGATGATTCAGGCACATTATCTCCAGGTTTGAATTCAACTCTTTTACATGATTTTACTTTTGTGTTATATATATTGAAGAATTTTGTTAATTGGACTATTAAGATCAATTAAGTCTGAGTTTAGAGTTCATATTGTAATTATATCTCTTAGAAGTTATATATATATTTTAGATTATGCATTATACATGATATAGAAAATATATCTATTAAATTAAATTTCAAGTTATTACATTTTACACCTAAGTTTTCTCAATGTTTCTTGCAGGCAACACATTGCTCTTGACTTGCAGACCTTGGCTCCTAAATATAAGGTAGGATCTAACTTTCTTGTCAAATGCTTTAGAACCGGACTTGGTAGAACTCGATATGTTGTTGAGCCTCAGTAGTCGCCATCCAAAGATTTCAAGTTCCTCAAGGCCGACGATGATTTTCTTCACGCCATTCCAGTTGGTTAATGCTATTCAGAATGACGGAATTTGAATCTCCATCGGTAAAATAGCTTCGCAACCATAAACCAAAGAATATGGGTGTAATTGCTGGTGTGCGAACAAGCAGCAGTAAGCCCACAAACTTTGTCCCAACTTGTTATCCCAATCCTTCTTGTTTGAAGAGACCATCTTAGTAAGGATCTTGATGATCGCCTTATTAAAAGCTTCATCTTGTCCGCTCGCAGCAGATAGTAAGTCGTTGATGCTAAATTCTGATTCGAATTTATCGCAATCGCGGAAAGTATGATCGACAAATTGTGGACCATTGTCGTGGACAATCTGTCTTGGCACACCATATCGGTATATGACGTGATGTTTGACAAATTTGATCACATCACTGCCTTGACCATTCTCAATGGAATAGCTTC
Source organism: Asparagus setaceus (assembly GCA_012295165.1). Lineage (NCBI taxonomy): Eukaryota > Viridiplantae > Streptophyta > Magnoliopsida > Asparagales > Asparagaceae > Asparagus > Asparagus setaceus. Next base: position 4,724,565 of record CM022704.1, on the reverse strand, counting down.
ACCCATTTTGAGAAGTAATCGCTATTGCCAATATGAAGCGGTGTCCTTTTGAAGAATGGGACCGATAATATCCATTCCCCATGTTTCAAACGCCAGACGCTGGCGGTAAGATGCAAGTGTTCTGGTTGGTGAAGGTAATTAGCATGTATTTGGCATGCATGGCATCGTTAGCGTAGTTACCAAGATCCCTTACCATTGTCGGCCAATAATAACCGAATCATGCGTTCGGTCCCATAACTTAGGACCGGTTGGTGTGCTCCACAAACACCGCCATGAGCTTCTTTCAAGACTTGCTCGCTTCCTTAGTTGACAAACATCAAGCAAGAACCCATCATATGACCTTCTATATAAAGTCTCAGAATTGGGAATCATAGTAAAATCTTGATACTCCGACTAATTGACTCTCTTTCTTTTATGTCTTCGCAATATCCCATGCAATACATAGTCGATGATCGGAACCTCCAATCTCGTGCTTCAAGTGACTTAGGTTCGCCTTCGATCGCTTTAATCAGAATGCATATTTTGGCCGAAATAGTTGCCGACTAGACACGATAACTCACGAGTAGCATTCTCGTAGGGCTAGCGAGCCGCAAGAGACGCCAACGACGATAAGTGTTCTCGCAAACGGGTACATGATCAATGTAAAAGCTTTCAAATGAGTCACTAAAGTCACGCCACGATGATGAGGATAAGGTCCTCGTGTTCGACTTCGATTCCTCTTAGTTGTTTCACGATTAGTCTGGAATCCCCAAATGCTTCAAGGTGTTTCCGCCTAAATGTTTGGCTATGTCGAGACCAATCAATAACGATTATACCGCTACGTTATTGGTGCATGGTTCGATAGCGACCGCATTTCGTGGTATCACGTGGTTTTGTGGAGATATCAATACTACCCCACTCCTACAACGGGTCACAAGGGTCGCCTCGGCTCCATCAAAGAACAATTGTCATACTGCCTTAGAGACCGATTAGCTTCATAAGGTTCATCGTGCATGTCTTGATACAATTCGACTTTCCCTTTCAATGAATGGTTAGCCATAAGATCACACACGCCTTGACCCTTCATCGCTTTCGAGGTTTGAAGTGAATGTCGATCGAGATAATAACAATGCCCATCTAGCCATTCGGCCATTCAACGTGCGGTGGGTCATAAATACCGTATGGGATCGATTCTAGAGACGACGCGGTATAGTCCGTCCCACTAGATAATACCGCATCTTTGGATGGCGAAGACCAAAGCCAAACATTCCTTCCAATAGGAGGATATCGATATTCGCCCCCACGTCCCCACCGAGGTAATAGATCACTGCTCATGGCCATCATCATTCCGCTAAAGACTCTAACGATACTCAGAAGCGCGGATGTAAATCGAAGGACTTTCCGATTTAGGGCGCGACTAACACAGGGGATTAGAAAGATATGTTTTAATCTTCAATGCCTTCCCAATCTTCATCCCAAACTAACGATACACCTTTCTTCATGAGCCGAGAATGGTTGACATTTCCGATAAATTGGAAATGAATCAATATAAGCCAAACGCCTTGGAGACCACGAAGCTCTCGAGGCTTCTAGGAGGTGGAAGTTCTGGATAGCTTTGACTTTGTGCGGTCAAGGCGATACCATCTCGCAGACCACGAACCCTAGAAATTTGCCACTAGACATCCCGAAAAAGACTTAGTTGGGTTCATCTTTAGCCGATGTGCCCGCATTATCTCAAATGTTGTCTTCAAGTCATGCAAGTGATCACTTTTATGATTTTACTCTTGACTACTAGATCATCTACGTAGCATTCCACCGCTTTTCCGTAAATGTTTTGGAAAATAGTGGTCATGGCACCGGTATGTAGCCCCTGCTTTTCAAGCCAAAGGGCATGATCAGATAACAAGATATCCCCGACTGTTCGAAGGCAAGATGCTTTTCATCATCGGGATGCATTTTGATTTGATTGTACCACGAAAATCCATCCATAAAGACATCCTTTCAAACCCGCATGTGTTGTCGATGATAATATCCGTAATTGGTAGAAATCGTCTTTGGACATCGCATTTAAGTCTCGGTAATCAACACGGTCGGATCTGTCGTTTTCTTTACTACGGTACTATATTTGCTACCAGGGATCTTTGCACTTCCGGATGAACCCTGCTTTGATCAACTTCTCGATTTCTTTCTCGATGGCCTTCATGACCTAAGGGGAAAATCGTCGTTGTTGTTGTTTAACAGGTTTAGCTCCTGGCTTGATGTTAAGGCGGTGCATGGCCACTTGAGGGTCTAAACCAGACATATCTTCATAACTCCATGCGAAGACATCGATATATTCCCGTACTAAAGCGATAAGGCTCTCTTTTTCTTGAGCGGTCAAACTATCACTTATAAATATGGGTTTTGGATTAGCTTCATCCCCCATATTTACTTGGACTATTTTGTCATCGGTGGGTGGCTCGTTGTTGAAGCGATGTTCCCATTGCATTCCAAGTTGTTCATTGGATCCTCCATAGCGGTAGAGATCATCTTCTTGGATCTCTATTGGATCATTGAGGTCATATTGGCCATCAAGGACTTAAATTCATGTCCTATCTTGACGAGAATCGAAAGTGCTTGAAGATGAGTGATCGACTCACCCTCGGTCATAACATGCCATGAGTACGGTGACTCATATCCCACCCTTTACGAGTTTTATGATAGTAATCATCGGTGGCCTTAGGGACATAGCGGTCGGATCGGTGTTTTGATACCTTTTAGTAGTTTAGCCCTTCTTTGTGAAGGAAATCATACCCCATTTTCTTCATCAAATTTTTCTTGTTGGCGAAATATGAGAATGGGGTTCCTTTTCCTCCGTTTTGGGTTGTTCTAACTCATTTTGCAACGGCTTATTGATCGTCCAAAGATAATGTCTTTCGATCATTATTCTTGGTATATCCATAGCCTTGTGAAGAGTTAGAGTGCCTTTTATCATAAATGGCACCGAATGGGCATGTGCAATGCGATTGACATACAACCGTGGAAGAATTTCGACATTAAGTCAAGATGACTTTTAACACCGACACGTAAGCTAAATCATAATTTTCATTAAAAGCGACTATGTCGTCATCGGGATCATTCGGTCGATTACAAAGGGTTTTACATCATTGAAAATAACTCCTTGTTCGGACTCTATGTCAGCTTCATTTCCGCTGTCATAGTCCTCGATCTGTGGTTCGTCGGTTTGGCCTTCCTCAAGGTAGTGGACAGAATCAGTAAAATAATTCTCCACACCTTTGAATAGTTGCCTTTCCGCGACCAATGTTTTAACCATCCCTTCTTCATCTACATACTTCATGCATTGATGCAACGTAGACGGGACGATCAAGTTTTCATGGATCCAGGGTCGACCCAAGAGCAAATTATAGGATGTATCTGCGTCAATGACATAGCATGTAACATCCGTCTTCAAGTCTCCTATTTGGCATTTGAGTTTGATCTTGCCCAAGGGACGAGAATTGGTAGCATTGAAACCATAGATGGTGGTTCCTGTTGTTGCCAATCGATGCAACGGTATCCCAAGATGTTGTATAATTCTTAATGGGATGATACTCAATGCAGATCCCGGGTCAACTTGAGCTCGGTTGATTCGGACAGAGCCAATGTAACCGGTAAAGTATAATGGTCTATCATGCTTTGGGTTCTTCACTTGCATGTCCTCCGATGAGAAGGTAATGCAAGGTATTGGCCCCTTGAAGACACGGTGACATTAGGCCTGAGACTGGCGAGCTTTGGAAAATAAGCGAGAAAGCTGTTGTCATGATGCTTCCATGAGCTTCTCGATAGATTGAAAGTAAGAGTTGAATAAAGTGATCCTCGCGGGATGTTGGAGAGTTGGGCTAAAACATCGAACCGAAAGGGCCTTCAAGTTTCAGCGTGTCCTTCTGGCGCTTTGTTGTAGCGGATCTCCCTTGTTTTGGGCTCAGCGGCGCCTTTCTTTCGGTGTTGCCTCGGGATACTCCCTTAAGAACTCTTTTCCACCTCGGGTAACGCTGATACGAGGTTGTGCGGAGGGACGATTCTCCTTTAAGTCTGGCGAGGTGGCGTTACAAGTCTTCCCTTTGGACTTTGAAGAAATCCATTGTTCATCGATAATAAGTCGGGGTGAACCACATAATTTCGCCTTTGGTGGTGTAAGGACCATACCTTGTGCCTCCGTGGGAGGTCGAAGTTCACAACTCGGCTTCGCTTGATGGATCGGTTTTACACCATCACGCACTTGAATTCGCAAAATCGCCAAATTGGAGGCGACCATGTTTGCAGACACCTTCTTCGATCCTCTCGTGAGTCATAACACAGCTTCTAACAAGACTTGGATTTTGTCTTTCAAGATGTAGCATGACCGTCGGATGGTGTACCATTCGATGGTACATCGATATTTTGGATCATCCGTCCTGAAGCTTCCTCCGCTTCTTTATTTCGGGCGTGTGATCTTGTTCATCTTGAGCAAAGTCTTGAAGATAGGGACAACCTGATCATCCTTGAAATCATACTTCTTCATAGGACGGTTATCGGAGGCATTCGGTTTCTGCTTAAAAGGCCTTGAAGTAGGTTGAGTCTCCACAGCTAGAGTCTCCTTCCCCTTCGATTGTTTTTGAGGCGTAAAATTGCTCTGATTACCCCCTTTTTTAGAACGATAATCCTGAGGTTCTTCTGCCTCAATCCTCTTAAGCATGTTTTCAACTTGTTCGCCTTGCCTCACCAAGTCTCTCCAAGAGTGTGCTTCAACTGCACCCATCTTCGAAAGTATGTTGATCGAGAGGTTGGCTCTGCACATCGCGATGAATGTCGCTTCCGAGACTTGGTCCCGGGAATGCAAGGATTGATTCGAAATCGCTGGCGAAAGTCGGCCGGACTTCAGTCTTCTTTTGCTTTTCGCCAACAAAGTGGCCATAGACACCTCGGTCATCATCGAAAAATCGGGCCATAAAAGCCTTTGCAAATCTTTCCAAGAGCCGATAGAACCGGCTCTAGCCTTGAAACCACTTTCGAAAACCCTAAGAGTGCTAATAAATAATCGGTCATGATAGGATCGTTACAGTTATATGCCGGTTTGCGCTTGGAAATAGTAGATGTGTTGTGGCGAACTTTTTCGTCGAGCGCACTAGGTTAAGTGGCTTGAATTTGGAGGATCACGGGACATCATCCCATTCTATAGGATATGGCCTCGTCACCCCGACTCCTTAGATTGCCCTTGGAGTTTGAGAGCATCCATTTGCTTTTGGAAATCATAGCGTATGATCTTGCTCTTGCATGGATTCGACTCCGCCCGATGACACCGAGTGGACATCATGATCCCGTCGTAGCCTTCTTGCTTCGATTTGGACCCTCCTTCATCCATCTTCTTCTTGCCTACAAGTTTCTCCATCATTACTTCTAAACGCCTGATAGATTCTTGTTGTGTAAGAATAGTAGCTTGTTGCTCTTCAATTCTTCGTGTCATCTCTTCCTCTCGTTCGGCAATGAGGACGGCACGATCACTGAAATCAGTGTTCGAAGGTTGAGACGTAGCAATGCCGAGTTCTCCAATTCTTCGGTACCCCTACAATTGTCTATAATCGAACGGAATCGCCCCGAATCTAAGATCGTACCTCGATAGGCCTCGACTATTGATTAATGCGCATCGTAACCACGGGAATATTCGAGTCGGGCGATTAGAACTACTGTTGGGGACTTGCTCAGCTCCTCCCAACCATGTTGATAGTCACTCGAGGGAATGACCACGCGGGCCTTATTTCTTATGGCGAAACCACCTTCGCCTAGTTGACGGGTCGATAATCGCCAAATACGTAAGGTTGATGTGTTGATGAACATTACGACATCGCGAGATGAGCTTCTGCTGAAAGAATGAGATTGCATTTGACGGCATCACGCTTGCGAGTGAGATAATCACGAGATCGGTGTACCCCTGATTCTGAAAAACGAGCCTCATATGAGAGAGGCTCTTTGAGTAGAGTTTGGCGAGCCTGGCGAGGTTGCCATTTCCTTTGGTTGGCGGCGGTTACGGCCTCGATGAGGTTCGGCCCCGCTTAGAGGAGACCTCATGTTGCGGGTCGCTGCTTGGACGAGGTTCATCCCTTTTAGAGGGGACCTCATGTTGCTGGCGAGATTCGTCACTCAAACGAGGCTCATCCTTCGAGGGGACCTCACGTTGACGGCGAGGTTCGTCACTTGGACGAGGTTTGCAGCTAGGGCGACGTTCGTCTCGTGGACGAGGTTCGCAGCTAGGGCGACGTTTGTCTTGTTTTGAATGAACCTCTTGATGATGACGAGGTTCATTGTCCTTCTTTGGACGATAGTGGAATCCGTCCAACGAGACCAAAGCTCGAGCACGTCGGCGAGCTTGGTTCTGTCGCTGACGTTGTCTGGCACGTCTTGAGAGTGGACCGTTAGAAGGTCCGGTCTTCACACAGGCAGAGCGAGGCTCGCCAGAAGCCAAAACTTGGCTAACAACATCCGAAGTTGACTTGGGTTGCTTAACAACCCACTTCTTAGCCTGTTGGCTAGCTTTTGGAGCCTTGTCGAGAGACATAGGCTGGTTCTCGAGGTTCGCTCGAGAAGATTCAACATGAGCCACGGGGGCTGAAGTCTCATACGAGACTCGTCGACACTTGCGTGTCTTCACTGGGCTAGATGCCCCAGAGGAGAGGAACTCCTCATACTTACTCTGATCAAATTCAATGACCAAGGTTTGAACCTCGGTTCCAACTACAACCTTGTCTGATTGCGCCACCACCAGTTCATCGGAATGAATGGTTGCTCCCACTGTGGTCGCCATCTTCTGTAGGGTCGAAAAAGTTTATTGATTGAATGAATGTGTTACAATCAAATTCTCTCGATTACAGAAGAAGAGAAGATTGCTTTGACTTCTCTTTTGTATGGGTTCTTGGTGGCGAGAGGATGCTTCACTCGATGCTCAAGTCGAGATTGCTTCCCGTTGACGATCAGATCAAAAGCTGCAAACGATCTAGAGGTTGCTGATGAGGTTTCTGATCTCTCTCCTCGTGTGCAAGTGTTGATCTCCAAAAGTTCAAAAAAAAGCCCCCTTTGCAATAGTCGTCCAAGACTATTTATAACAATTAAGCACACAACTGGTGTGCTATAATCGTGGGAACGTGAGTTAATTGATGTGGACGTGGTATAATCGATACCACGTCGCGTCGCCTTTTCGTCGCTGCTTTTTGCTATGGCGAAGCCGAGCTTGTTAGATGACGAGCTTAGCTCTTCATTGGTATTTGAACCTTGATTGAATGACGGTTCGCTACCGGGTGAACTTCGTTGATAACGAAGCCACTGGATGGCGAACCTCGGCTAAATGACGAAGTTTCACGCATGGCCTCTATTGAGTAAAGAGTTTATTTGCTTGGCGAACCTCGATTGAATGGAGAGCTTCGCTAACCTCTGCCGAGTAAAGAGCTTCGCCGGCTTAACCTCGACGAATGGAGAGCTTCACGCTTGGCGAACCTCGTCGAATGAAGAGCCACGCTTGGCTTAACCTCGACGAATGGAGAGCTTCACCGTTGGCTTAACCTCGCTCGAATGAAGAGCCACGCTTGGCTTAACCTCGACGAATGGAGAGCTTCACGCTTGGCGAACCTCGACGAATGGAGAGCCACCGGGCTTAACCTCTACTGAGTAAAGAGTTTCACGCTTGGCGAACCTCGGTTGAGAGTTGAGCTTCGCCACCAGAACTCGATCTCAAGCTCGCAACTAGTAAGCTTATGACCCTCGTCTTGAGGCTTACATGGATTTTTGACTGTCTACATGGTCATATGAGAAATTTGAGAGATTTGAGTGACTAATATGGGATTATTGAAGATTCGATGGACGATTATTGAAATTAAACAAAATTAAAAGCGAAAAAGGTCATTGCATATATACCCTTAAAATCATGAAAATTAGTAAAAATACCATTCAAACTCAAGATTTGCAAAACTATCCCTTAAATCATCAATTTTGAAAAATAAAATATCCCAAAGGCAATTAATCATCAACTTTGATAAACTAATTTATAATCACGAGGTAAAATTACCAACAAAGTAGTCATATTTTTTATATACCCCTCAAATCATGAGTATTTACAAAAGTACCGCCAAATCATCAACTTCGTTAAAAGATGCCTCTAAAATCAACAAGTCAACAAGTCGCCGAAGCCTACTTCTTCCTAGTTGAACACGGTGAAATCCCAATCCCCAAAGGAAAAAACTCTAACCCAAGTCCCAAGAAAGATCCTCTGGATGGACATCTGTAAGTTTTGAATTTTTAGGGTGTTTATTGCAAATTTGAAAGTTTCGTTATTTTTTCAAAATCTAAATTTTTAGGGGCTGCTTGCAATTTATATGTTTTCAGTGTAGGTTTGAAATGTTCAAGCTTTTTCGTAAGGATTAAAATTTTGAGCTTGTTTTGCTAAATTTAAAAAGTTTTGGGGTGTTTTTGCAAAGTAAAACTTTTCACTCAATGCTTTCTCAGAATACTAAATCTTTTGGGGTTGTTTGTATCTCCTTAAATTTCATTGTAATGTTTTAGATTTGAAATTTTAGGTTTGTTTTCAAATTTGGTTTTGAGGGTGTTGGTTGTAATGTTTAAAAGTTAAAGGTGTTTTCTATAAATGTGTTAGGGTTGCAATTAGAACAACAAGGCAAGGGCAAAGTGGTTCAGTGAAAATTACGCAAAAGCGGGTGTTTATTGTAATTTTAAAAGTTAAAGGTGTTTTCTATAAATGCATCGGGTTGCAATTAGAACAAAAAGCAAGGGAAAAGTGGTAAATGAGGGCTTCTTCCTTGTTGAGCACGGTAAATGAAATCCCTATAAATCCCAATCCCCACGGAGGAGGAGGGGGGCAAACAAAAAAAACACCAAAAGCAAAATCCTAAAATCCGGAGAAAGAGAAAGATCCCATCGATGGACATCTGTAATCCCCAACACCGTTAGACGACATCGACATCTTCCTCAGATCCGCCGTAGAGAGATTCACGCTTGGCTTAACCTCGACGAATGGAGAGCTTATTTGCTTGGCGAACCTCGGTGAATGGAGAGCTTATTTGCTTGGCGAACCTCGGTGAATGGAGAGCTTATTTGCTTGGCGAACCTCGGTGAATGGAGAGCCATTTGCTTGGCGAACCTCGGTGAATGGAGAGCTTATTTGCTTGGCGAACCTCGGTGAATGGAGAGCTTATTTGCTTGGCGAACCTCGGTTGAGAGTTGAGCTTAGCCAATTAAGCGAACCTCGATCTCAAGCTCGCAACTAGTAAGCTTATGACCCTCGTCTTGAGGCTTACATGGATTTTTGACTGTCTACATGGTCATATGAGAAATTTGAGAGATTTGAGTGACTAATATGGGATTATTGAAGATTCGATGGGCGATTATTGAAATTAAACAAAATTAAAAGCGAAAAAGGTCATTGCATATATACCCTTAAAATCATGAAAATTAGTAAAAATACCATTCAAACTCAGTATTTGCAAAACTATCCCTTAAATCATCAATTTTGAAAAATAAAATATCCCCAAGGCAATTAATCATCAACTTTGATAAACTAATTTATAATCACGAGGTAAAATTACCAACAAAGTAGTCATATTTTTTATATACCCCTCAAATCATGAGTATTTACAAAAGTACCGCTCAAATCATCAACTTCGTTAAAAGATGCCTCTAAAATCAACAAGTCAACAAGTCGTCGAGTCGTCGGCTTCTTCCTAGTTGAACACGGTAAATCCCAATCCCCAAAGGAAAAAAAAAAACTCGCAACCCAAGTCCCAAGAAAGATCCTCTGGATGGACATCTGTAAGTTTTGAATTTTTAGGGTGTTTATTGCAAATTTGAAAGTTTCAGGTATTTTTTTCAAAATCTAAATTTTTAGGGGGCTGCTTGCAATTTATATGTTTTCAGTGTAGGTTTGAAATGTTCAAGCTTTTTCTGTAAGGATTAAAATTTTGAGCTTGTTTTTGCTAAATTTAAAAAGTTTTGGGGTGTTTTTTGCAAAGTAAAAACTTTTCACGGGGCTGTTTTCTGTAAATACTAAATCTTTTGGGGTTGTTTGTATCTCCTTAAATTTCATTGTAATGTTTTAGATTTGAAATTTTAGGTTTGTTTTTCAAATTTGGTTTTTGAGGGTGTTGGTTGTAATGTTTAAAAGTTAAAGGTGTTTTCTATAAATGTGTTAGGGTTGCAATTAGAACAACAAGGCAAGGGCAAAGTGGTTCAGTGAAAATTACGCAAAAAGCGGGTGTTTATTGTAATTTTAAAAAGTTAAAGGTGTTTTCTATAAATGCATCGGGTTGCAATTAGAACAAAAAAGCAAGGGAAAAGTGGTAAATGAGGGCTTCTTCCTTGTTGAGCACGGTAAATGAAATCCCTATAAATCCCAATCCCCACGGAGGAGGAGGGGGGCAAAAAAAAAAAACACCAAAAGCAAAATCCTAAAATCCGGAGAAAGAGAAAGATCCCATCGATGGACATCTGTAATCCCCCAACACCGTTAGACGACATCGACATCTTCCTCAGATCCGCCGTAGAGAGATACTTGGCAGAGGGAGGAGCCGGCTTTCGCTACTTTAACGTGGCCGACCTCGCCTTCTTCGTCGTCCACACCATCGCAACCCACAACGGGTTCTGCGTACCCATTAACGAAGATCCGCTTCAGGGTTTTCCGCGTGGTGTCGGCTACACCTTCTGCACCGCGCCTAGAGATAGTAGGGCCTTCGTAACCTTGGGCAGGTTTAGAAGTGGGAGCCTTAGGGTGAAAGGTTTTGGCGGAATCTGGGATCCTCGGACAACAGGGATCGATCCTTGTCATATGAGGCGAGGTTTGATTCCTTTGAGCTTAAGCGCCCGCTGAGGCGGGTTTGAGGCCTCTGCTGCGTGAGCGTACGCCCGGGGTCGATGATGAGGGGAACTATGGGGAGGAGGAGTTGGGAGTGCTGAGGAGGTTTTGGAGGGTGGTTGAGGTGAATGTATGCCGTCCTTTGCGAAGGCAGTGGTAGCTTCGCACCCGTTTATTCGAACTATAAATGCTGAGTATGTGTAATGGTTTCGTGCGCCAGGTTTGTTTCAACTATAAATGCTGAGTATGTGTAATGGTTTGATCTTTCAGGTCTATGCTGAGTATGTATGTAATGATCGTTTGGTGTTTTAGGTTTGTTTGAACTATGTATGCTCATTATGTAATGGTTTGCCGCATCAGGTTTGTTTGAGCTGTGCTGAGTATGTAATGGTTTGGTACTTTTAGTTGGAAGTTTATTTTACCAGTGAATGAGTAATGTTAGAGATGATGGAAATTTTCATGTTAACTTTAATTTGACAAAAAGAATACATAGGGATCGAGTTTATCATTGAATGATTAACAGTGGAGGGGCGTAATATTGGAGATAGAGCTTGTTGAGATTTCGGACATGTTACTGATTTTTTCATCCGCATATAAAATTGCCCTTGAAAGTGCAAAAGGGGGCATGCAGAGTTGCGCTGATGGGAGTTGTTATGTTGGGGAGTTTAAAGGTGGAGTCAGGCATGGCCTTTGGATACTACAATTTCGGGTATGGAACTTTTTCTATTTTAATAAATTCATCTTTATGTCATTTTAAACTATCGATTTATTAGTTGTATCGGATAGAATTTGGTATTGCACAATGAACTCACTTAGAATTTTGAAGTTCTCTGTCAGTGTGTCAGTTCCCTTTGGATTCCATGTTTAATTGTTAAATAGCATCAGGGTAGAAATTTCCCCCCCTTCTATAGAATCACTGAGGGCCTATTTGATTCGATATGCTAAAACTTTGTTTTTGGGCAATTGATTAAGCAGACAATTTACTTCATTGGTTGGAGGTAATGCCAAGTCCGAAGAATGGGACTTGGAGTCCTAAAGAACTCATTACCACCATCGGAAACTTACCTTCGTCTTTAAATTCTGGTAACTATTGCATTCTTTATTTCAATTTGTAATTCCTTATAGAGTAAATTTCATAAAACCCCCTAACTTGGGGGGATTACTGCACCCCCTCTGACCTTGTATATCAGAGACAACTCCTGCTCTGAACTTTCAAAAATTATATAATCCTCCCTGAACTATTATAAAATCTCATAAATAACATTAACATGTGGAGTAATAAGTCTGAGTTATGACATATCAAAGTTTGTGATAAATCCTTTTAACCAAGAGAGGTTATACAGGAGAGCAAAACCAAACAATTGGGTCATATTTTAGACTTTACCAATTAACGTCGTATAGTATTTTAGACTTTTACAAACCCCCTCAAGTTGGGGGTTTGTGAAATTTACCCTTCGATATAATTAATGCTTCCTAAGTTTAAACTGTTTTTGAGTTTCCCCCCACTGAAATCCAGAGTTTAAACTGTTATCATTGAACTAGGCTGCTAGAAAAGCTTCAAAGAATGTTGTTCTTGCTCCAAGGATAGAAGAACAAGTAAACAAGGCGGCCACGAATAGAGCACCAACTGCTGCTCGTGTTGCTGTGATCAAAACTGCTCAGAATCAGATGCATGGAAAATTTTGTCATGTGGAATTTAAGGTTTTAAGTATTTCTCTTAACTGTGCATATTTGGCTATTTAATTAATATTGTCGGGTTATTGGATAGTTTGCCGCCGGAAAGGCAAATGCTTTCTCGGTCTGAGAGAGTGTGATAGTTTTTCTTTACACAATCGCCTTCTATATCTGTAATTGTACCTGTATATAAATCTAATATGAAGGTTTCAAGATGCTTCAGCTCTTGAGTCTTTAATCTTTCTATCTCCTTTTTTTTATTTTTATTTTTATTTTTATTTTTATTTTTATTTTTATTTTATGATCTTTGCCCTCAGTTATCACCAAGTTGAAGAAGAATAGTGAAAGTAATGTAGACAGAAAAAAGGTAGGACGAAGATATCCTGAGGTCATAGAAACAGATCCATTGAAGATTTTATGATCTGTTGTATATCTCATAATTCCATGTTGGACAAAGATATTATAGAAAAGATAAATTATTTTATCTTTTCTATACATTTTCTATTGAAATGAATTTATCCGTTTGTTTTGTTCCCTGGTATGATATGATTGAACAGGAAATCATTTCTTTGGTACTAACACAATGTCCTACTCTCATTTATAAAGTTGCAGTCATCCTTAGCCGTGTTTCTCAACTTGGGATTATTTACAGATAAACTTTCATTCTTCTGATCAGCATTTTCATCTTCTTTATTTCGCATGCCTTGATTTTCGGGAAAGAGTTTTAGTATTTGATAACTTTTGCGAGCATCCATGTTCTAATATTTGCTTTTCTAGCATATCTCAACGCATACACCATAATTTCTTTGGTTAATTCAGGGCCCAAATATGGTTCAGGAGGTTTTTCGTCTTGCTAAGGAGAACACCTCTGCATTTATATTTATTGATGTGGTTGATGCTATTGCTATAACATGTTTTGTTGCTCAAACTGGCGCTGATAGGGAAGTTCAACTTATTCTTATGGAATTACTAAATCAGGTACGTAAGCAAATTAGTTTAATTTAAAGTTGTGTTATTTTTTATTGGGAGACAACGTAGATTAAGATATCTAGGGAAAGATTTTCATGGGAAGCTTTATGAAATGGTTTAGAAGTTAAACTGTTTGATTGAAGGGGTATTTTGGGTTAGTTTATGTGTGGAATTAATCATGATGAGCAGTCTGGAACATTGTTATTCTGTTTTTTCCAGGCACAGTTATTGAGTTCTTGGTGAGTTCCCTTTTTTTCTTAAGTGAGATTATTTGTATTCCTTTGTGGCATCTCATAGATAAGCCTGTTCATTTGGGAAATTTGTAATCATCTTAATCAAGAACTGTCATCTTAAATAACTGCTGATAACCTTGCAGTATATTCTGAAAATACTTCTTTACCAATCTAAATTGTTATCCTGTAAACAAATGCATGTTCCAAATATTCAAATATTATTGTGTGGAAACACCACTTGTATTGGTTCCTTTTGCACATGGACAGGTTTGACCAAGCGGCGAATGTCAAAGTTATCATGGCAACTAAGAGAACAGATACTATAGAACCTGCTCTTCTGCGCCCTGGTAGACTTGACAGAGAAATTGAATTTACTTTTCCCGACTGTCGACAGAAAAGGCTGGTCTTCCAGGTGAGTTCAATAAGCATTATTTTTATTATGTTTAGCAGAAAAATTCCTGCTTGCCTTTGTATTAGACAAGTTACGTTTCGTCAGTGAAAGGGCAATGAAAATATGACTAAAATCTTCCTGTATAGACGCTGCATTTGTTTACACGCTACTACTACATACGTACTCCCTGGGCAATTTGCTTAATAACCTGCAGTCCTCTGTTGCACTGACACAAATGACCTTACACTAAGAGACACATGATATGTCCCATTGACACGGTAAGTTCTAAAGATACACATGAAACAACAATAACACAACCAGAAGCGTCATGCCTAATACGAGTAAACATGGCACAGGTTTGCAATGGAAGTGTTTGTGCTCCCTCGGCAGGTGTAGTTCCTTTAAAACTACTAAGTTCCATGCTTTATGAGATGCAAATTAAATATTATCCTGCAAATTACAGTAAGAATACAAAACAAATTTGTTTGTATGCGCTCTCTTTGAAATTATCTAATGCTATTTCATGGCAACTTTCTTCGGGATTTTCTTAAATCAACAATTTAGCGCACTTATCCTTTTTTTTCTTTGTCACCGACTCCTTTTCGCGTGTCTAGATTCTGACGAGCTATATTTTACATGGCTTCCGGTAATTTCACAGTTGATGTCACACCTGATGTCACACTGATAAATACAGTTTGCCATACTTTGTAGAATTTTTCTTTTTCACCTTTGATTTTCTGTGCATAAATTCCCCTGTAAAATTGGTTTTCACTGTCCTCTAAATATATATAGAACGGTTTTAAAAAAATTAAGATGGACCTCATTAGTTATTTTATTTTATATATTAATTATTGTTCTAAAAACACTGTTCTATTTATAAGATTATAGTTTGCACGATAATATGTAGTTGTTGTTGTTTATGATTTGTGTTCTTTGCTCATGCTTCTTATCATAGTCATTGCCTTTCTAAAGTTGAATTTTCACAGGGACATTGTTTATTTCACTTGGGACAATTTTTGATTGACGTTCACAATGCTAATTTTGTTTTATTGCCAATCGCACATACTTAGTAGTGCAAGAAGTGTGTAATTGTAAAGGAGGGTTACATACTCTGTAGAAAGAGAAACTACAAGTGTTTACTCATAAAAACTCACCCTGTCACAAAAAGCTAAGCTTGAGAGCTCCAAAATATTTGTATCACGACTGATATCGACCACTATCTTTATCAGGTTCTTTCCCTTTTCTCGAGCCAGCTCTATAGCACGATGCACATAAAGAGTTATCACGCTGTCTACCATCTTGTACTTGACCTGTGAAACGATGGTGGGGACTTCATCAAAGGGGAAAGTTAGATGCATTGGCGAGTGACATTGATCTTCGATGCAGTATGATCCTATCGAAGGTGGTGGCTGCTTCGGAGAAGATGTTATGAGAAGATCGACTGTTGACGTAACGGTGGAGATGTCGATCGATGAGGATTCAGAGTTGATGGTTAACTCGAAAGGAGGTAATTTGTAGGTGTGAGTTTCTTGAGAATTGGAAGCCATTGATGGAGATGATCTTAATTTGTATCTGTATGCTTAGAGGAATACACTGAAATTGCAGGCTAAAGCCTGGAATTTAAAGAGAAAGAATGTGTTAATTCTCCTTGTCCTACTGAGATTAGGAATCCTAATTCAACAACAATAATGATTGGGATTCAACTTGTATTGGTTTAATTTGGAATTTACTTATTTGGATGGCTATTATCAGGGATCCTAACTAAACTAGAATTGTATTTACTTAACTAATTAGATTGGACTTAATAACGACTAGTCAATTTGTTCTCAATTGAAGTTTCTAATTAGGTTAGAACTAATGTTAGGATTCTTAATCAAATTATTGAGCTACACCAATCATCCGCTCTGATGTTTGAGTTTGAGTTTGAGTTGAAGCCCAATCATCATGCTTGTTTGAATTTGGATTACTAGTTTAAAAGTATGACAAGAATAAAACATATATTCCATTTAAAAACAATAAAAATAATAAAGATATCCTCGGTTCCGGAGCTGTTTTGTTATTGGGCTCATATTTGAACTATTTTGTTTAGACCTTCGACGATTTTCAGGTATTTAGGTTCTGTATATATAGCCATCAAATACACTATTCAAGATTATTCTAATTTTGAGATACTGAACTTTGAAGGTTTTTCCTATCAACTATTTGTGCTGCATCGATGGTTTCAAATCTTCAAGAAGATCGCACCTTCAAGTTTCCTCCCTTTGATTTAACCATCCAATCTGAATCATCATCGTCGACCACCACCACCACCACCGGCCCATCAGTAGTCGATCTCCTCATGACTCGTACTCTAAAGATGATATCTTTAAAACAACCACGACCCTCAACAGGGTCATACTGCATCAAGTACCAAGTACGGCCTCCAGTCCGACTAACTTTCCCCTTCGATCAAGTCCCCATAATCTCCTCCCCGATAAATTGTACATGGACCAAGGAGGTGATGGATAACGCGATATATCGTTATGTGCATCGCTCAATAGAACGTGCACGTGCACGAGGGACAAGAAATAACGCGGTGAAGAATATAAAGATTGTGGTCGATATAGTTCACCGCAATACGAGTATTAGTAGTTGGGATGATTTGTTTGATTTGGTTGAGCGATACGATAATAGAAAATACGAGAAGGAGAAGAGGGAGTTTATTAATGAAATGAAGGAGGAGGATAAAGAAGAGAATATGTGCTCGATATGTCATGATACAATGGTGGAGGGATTCGAGAGAGTGGCTAGATTGCGATGCTGCCATCGGTTTCATATGAGATGTATACTAGAATGGTTGCAGGAGAAGAACTTGTGCCCATATTGTCGAGCTCGTATAAAAGTCATTTCTAGCATTTAGCTTTTTTTAGAGAGATAACAAGTCGCTCGCTGACGCTGCATCAGAACTCTAGAGTTGTGACGATGGCTGGGGATTATAAATTTATGATCTAATAGGTAATATGAATCTTTTATTTATTTATTTATTGAGTAAAACACTGGCAATTTATTTGAAGAACTTGAGTTGGATGACGCATAAAAGAGGTTCTTTCCTCCTATAACAGGTTGTCTCTTTTTCTTGAAGGAATCTCATTGTGTATGACGTCTTTTTCTTGAAGCAATCTTACTGCGTATGAAGTCTTTTTCTTGAAGCAAGCACGTCATTAGTCTAAGATTTTGTTAAGCTCACGAAGTTGTTATTGGGGGTCTTTTTGTAATTAGGAATTAGTTTTCATAATTTACTTGTTTCTGATACTGTGTTAATAACCTAAGAAACCGTATGCTTTTATCAACCATAAGTTGATTGCAATAAAACAAAATTCTTGAGAAAATAGAATTATATTACAAGATATACCAAGATACATCAAATTCATGACGCATAAGAGTGTCTTGCATCCATTCGGTTTAAATGAGGATTTGATTTAGCACAGTCGCGAAATGAGATCTAGTTCTGCATTAGAAAAAATTTCGATTTAGCAAAATTACGAAATGAGATTTAGTTCTACATTATCAAAACTTTCGGTAGATGTACATATTTGAGGTGGAGCGCAGCTGAAATTATATATGCATGTGGTGTAACTTGGTCCAACATGACTTAGGTTTTCTTTGGAGGAAAATGCTACCACAGTTATTTATGGTGTGACTCTATTCATTTGCAAAGTATTAAATAGAGAAGTTACTTTGACTAGCCTTTTGCATTGTGCTAGAATTGGGTGTGTCTCTTGACGCGCATTTCCAACCAAGCATACATTATGTGACTTGACTAATTATATTTAATGGCGGATTTATAATTATTAATAAATAGTGGTGTCTCAATGTAATTAATAACAATCAACGGCATGAGTACTCGTACCATTCAAAGAGACCCAACTTGATATTTTAACAGTAAATAGAATTTCCAAAACAATTTTCAAGTTATTAGACAATAGGATAAATTTGGATAATTATTCCACTTTTGAATTCAACTTTAAAGCGACAACTCAGTTCCAACTAGTAAACTATGATGCTTTATAAATTGGACAACTTTGAAGGGAAGTACGATACTTGGAAAAGGGAGAAAGTACATCAAATGGATCGGATTCATCGAGCAAGTATGAATATTCTTCTTTTTTTAAATTAATCAACACCCATGTATGAAAATTCTTGGACTAACACAACTTGAGGATTTTTGAAATATAAGTTTATTAATCAAAACTTATTATCTGTTTGGCCAAAACTAGCAAAACATCCGCTTTATTGGAAAGTTTCCCCTTTTTAAGGAAAAGTTATTTATAAATATAATAATTATTTATCAATGGAATCAGAAGAGGACAAATAAAATAGTTGATGAAAAAAGAAGAGGAATTAGATGTGATTTCCCATCTAATCAAAGTTCTCCCGAACTTTGAATCTGTTACTTGTAAATTACAAACGACTAAATTGAGATTTTTTGTCAAAAATATCTCTATTATGTTCCACTTATTACAGACAGAGGTGTTACTTGGAAAAAACTAAAAGCTAAAAGAGATTGTGTGAGACCTCCAAAATTTTGGGGGTTTAATAGAATAAACCGGGTTCAAGGGATTTTCATGAGAAACACCCCTTCGTTTTTATTTTTTTATTTTTTTGTGTTTGAAATTTACTTGCAAAATCAAACAATTTCGGTTACCTGCTAATGAAGCTGAATGCAATTATAAATGCGTTGTAATTTACTAACAAATACGATAAAATGCTACAAATAACTGATTGTGTTTGGATAGAGAAGAGGGTAGGGGAGGGGAATGATTAATCTATACCCAAAGGGGAGGGAAAGGAGAGGAAGGGAGTGTGATGTAACTGATTGTGTTTGGATAGACAACTAGGGAATGGAGAGGGAGGGAGAGTGATAGAACTAAATTGTGTTTGTTTAGAGTAGAAAATAGGAAGGGAAGAGAGCAATTCATTTAAAATCTAATCCATCCCCTCCCAATCCGTCCACTTTGAGAGGGTTGAGAAAGTAAGAAAATTTGTATCATTTTAACTTTCTGAATCCTTCCCCTCACTTACTAAAAAATATAAACAAACACAATTTTAAAATGGTTAGCATTGTAGACTCCCCAACTCCTCCCCTTCCCTCTTAGAAAAAGCTATCCAAACTCACCTTAAAACTACAATTGTACAGTTTGTGAGTTGAAACTATACAATAAAAAACTAATTACGTCCATTCATTCAAACACCAAACTTTGTATTTCCGCAGCTGGACCAAAAAGAGGAAATGAAAAGGACAGGAGGGCAAAACCGACAAATTCCTATTCGTGGACTGTGAACATGTGTTCTGTTGTATTATTCAATTCAATATGCTTTTTCTACATTAGTCCCTTAAATTCAATATTTTGAAATTAGTCCGTCAAATTGCTAAAATTTCTATGTTGTCCCTCAAATCCAATTAGTTATTACAAATTAGTCCCAGTGGTAAGTTATCGTGTGATTTAAAAGAATATTTCAATTAACTCTTTTATCGTGAGTTTCCAGTTATATCTCACTATTTAAGTTACTCTAAATCCAAACTCATTTCTGTAAACCCATTTAAACCAGAGCAAAGAGTTCCTAAACCCATTTAAATCTATTTCGCTTTTAGAGATGTTTTGGGGTGATGAATTGAGGTAGAAATGTGACTACAATATGTGCTTAATAACTAACCCAACCTATGATAGCAATTTGAGGGACCAAATAGTAATTTTAATGGTGGACTGATTTAAAATATACTAAAGTTGTTAAGGACCAATACCAAAAAACCAAACCGCAGGGCGCAAGTTAGAAAAGAAGCTCAAAATTCAATCCAACAACAACAAAATAAAAAAAAAAAGAGGGAAAGAGATCTAGAAAACCCCCAAATTTTACTCCGTCTCAGATCTCGGACCTTAACACCATCTCTCTCTCTCTCTACTCGATCCAATGCCGGTGAACTGAGATGAACAGGATCGCTCTCGATTCGATCTCCGGTGGCCGGAGAGCCTCGGTCGGATCTCAGCTCCAGCAGCTCAGAAGCGGCGGCAAGATCACCGGAGATTCTGACGAGAACTTAGATCTCTTCTCTCGGACCCGTAGATCTGACGGAGGTAAGCTCACCGGCGGTGACCCGATCCAGTTTTGTCTTTATCTGGTTTAGGTTTTCTAGCTGCAATGTCGGTGAATTAGGTTTTGGCGTTTTGTTTGTTGGATGAATGTAATATTTGTTTTGGTATGTTTTCTTTTGTTTCTAGCGGTTTTATAAGAATTTATGTCCAAGCTTAAACTGTAGTTTTATTGGATAAGGGTCACTCAACTGTGGAAATCTATGAAAAGATTTCCTTTTTCTGGGAATTTTCCCTAAAGGTCTGAACTTTAGATCTTTCGGATGAGAATGTGGAGTTTCTTGTAGAATTTAACCTTTTGGTTGGGTTTTGACGGTGAATAATTCGTGTATCTTGTTGTCGCAGACCCGATTAGGTTGGAAAAGATAGCAGTGGGGTCGACGAGGATCGGGAGAGGAATGGAAGATCTACTCGACGCCGAGATTGGGAAGCACGACTACGATTGGTAATTTCTTTATAAACTCAGACAGTGTTTCCTGATTTCAAGCATCTTTGATGCTTTGGATAATAACTGTTTTTATTCCAATTTGACAGTGTTCTTAATGATATTCTTTATACCTCAGTGTGAAAAATTCTTTTTTTTACTGCGGAATATCGATAGCCAACATAAATGTAGCTAACTTATGGCCATAAATTCGTAAACTCTGTTAATTGTTTTAGGAGTGTAAAGAAGGAAAGCGCCAGCAGTGACTTCTTTTGGATAATGGGGTGAGACTGTAATCAATATATTGTAGCTATTAGGTGTGGCTTGTACTATCCCTAATTGGGTTAAATGAATTTGTTCAGATCCATTTAGTCCCACATCGACTAAATAGGGATTAGGGAGTCCATTGTGGGTTTATTAGAGATTTGAGTACACTCCCTGCAACAGCTAGCTTTTAGGGGTGAGTTTGCGTAGGTCTGTAATAAGTGGTATCAGGACCAGTCTCATGTAAACCCAAAGGTATGACAGGCTATAGCTGTGTATGACAATATTAGATTAGTGCAAAGCCAGACCGTGTGGACATCAGGACTTGGGACAATTGTGGTATCGAGGGTCCACATGGTCTCATATTGACTAAATGGTGAGTCCGTTGGGTCTACTAATTGGTGAGTTGGATGAGTTTTTCTAGGTTTCTATTAGAATTGTTTGAAGACTGTCCAAAAGGAACTGGTTTAAAATGATAGGATTTGATGGCTATGCTCCATTTTAATTAATTTGTCTCTTGTTATCTAGTACAACCTTGAGCATTACATGGATTCAGAATATATGTATGAAGTTGGTTTGTACTATAATTATAAACTTCTTGATTCACCGAGTCATAATACTTAGTTATGTTGATGTTCAATATACAATTGATCCTTCCATTTAACCTGCTTGAATTAAGATTTTTCAATATTTGGACCAATAATAATGATAAATCCTTTGTTACTAATCTTTGAGGGCAAGTACATGCATTCTCTTCTTCAGTCAGTGCTGTTAAGAGACATCTCATCCACTAAACTAGCATCTGTCATAACAAATCCTTTTTACTGTGTTGTTCCAAGTTCACATCTAACCCTAGTCCTTATTTCTAATAATTATGATCATACATCCTAACTCAAACCACCTATTTGTCTCACATGGCGGAATGATTTCAACTGTTTCCCTTCATTTATCTTATTGATTCATTGACTATTTGGTACTGCCATTCATCCAACCAACATTCTACTCATGCTCATTTCTAGTCATGTTCTCTTTTATGTATTCCGATATTTCAACATACTTTTGTGGAGATGACTTTGATGATCGAGCAATGCATCATACTGAATTTGACACCAGAGAATCTTTATCACAGCTCCTGTTGCTATTATATGAAATGATGTAATTGGGACAACTAGATTGGAATGCAAGAAGTCACTTGCAGTCTTTATATATAAGCAATGAAATTGTAAATTATGTCAAAAAATGTCGTAAAGTCATATTCATTTCATCTGTGCTGAAAACTCTCATGCAAATCTTGTTTTTATCCCTACTCCCAATGAATTAGAGACATCCTCAATCTCAATACTTAATATTGCTCTTTGGCGAGGATGTCTGTCTTACTATGCAAGCCGGCATGAATATCAGGTAATTGAGGCACATATTGTGCTATTAATACGTAGAGGATGCAGATTCTTTATTTGCAAAATAAAATTCATTGTTGGTGATTTTCCTTTCGGTTCCACATTTAACCAAATCCAGTTACTTTAATTTTAATTGCTATCTTCATATGGGAAATCAATCATCTCTGGCAATTACTTAGTCTAACTGACGCCATCTTCTTGTAGGCTTCCTATGCTGGAGCCTGGACTTACCTTATAGGAGAGTATAGTTGTTGATGATTATGAGCACTAAAATCCAACTTCTTAATATAGATTTTCAGCTTGGTCCCTGATGCATGTATCTCGTTAAATGTCTTGAGGAAACTCACTTGTTCGAACTTATCAAGGATCTGGTTGTGGACTGTAACATGTGAATATTTAGATCCGGGCCACATGGATAGTTCTGAACTACTTACAACTCAGTTTTCGTTCTTCTTAGATAAATATGCTGTAAAATTGTCTCATATTTGCTGTCTTTATAGCTTTAATTTTTGTCTCATCTTTATTTGGATTTTTAACCTAATTATCTTTTGGTTTAAATTCTACATGGATAGGCTCCTCACTCCCCTGAAACTCCTCTATATCCATCTGTGGTGCCTAGGAGAGTCCACTATCCTCAACAGCACCTTCAGCTAGGAGAGCCCAGTATCATCAACAGCATCAAGGGGCAGACCAGCTGCTAGATCAGTCTCAACTACACGACCATCAAGGGTATGTCTTATCTTTTTCATTTGATGTAGTTATTCACTAAGGTTAAATATTTCGATTCTTTTGGGGTCCTGGATGAAAATTTCTGCTTTTTTGTTATTTACTTGCAAATCTCTTTATCTAAAATGTTTGTTAGCATAAGTAACGAACATTTTGTTTTACAATGACTTGCATTTCTGGCATGTTTCAGTTCTGTTGTCTTTCCATTGCTTGAGATCATACAGGTTACTTAGAGCTTTACAGGCCGTCTAGGTTTTCTGAAGGCTCAGTTTTTTTTTTTTGCAGAAGATGGGCTTAGGCTGCTCTGATATAAATTTCCTAAGTTGAACAAGTTCTTATAAGATTCATTCTCCATAATATTATATAGATTGGGACAAGCTGCTTGCTAACACGGGAATTTATGGAAGGGAGACCATGTTGCATGGAAACGATGCAGGGGTGGCAGATTTCTGTGTGGTTGTGTGATGTTCAACTTTTCTTTTTGCCATTTACTATATATAATTGCTGGAAAGGCCTTGGTGACATTGAGAACAAAAAAGGGAAAATATCAATAAGTTTCTCCAAGGAGTTTTCTTTCTCCCTTTAGTGCTTATTGACCAAAAAGAAAGGGAAAGTACCAATTAGTTTCTGCAAGGATTATTTTGTCTCCCTTTAATGCTTATTGAAGAAGGAAACAAACTTTTTCATGTTCCAAAAATAATCACGTAGATTGTTTACTAGCAGCATTTTATAGCGGTGTACTTCTTATGAGCAGATATAAATGGTAAGTGACAATTTCAGCTTACACTTTCATGGGAATTAAAACTGCGTCGATTTTTACCCCCACTTTACTTTGTTACTCTGCTAACATGGTTGGAATATGATTTCAAATGCTAGATTCTCTCCTGACGTACTTATCCTTTTCTTTTCTTTTAATCTTTTTGACATATGTTTGTATCATATTCCTGGTTTCTCATTGAAGGCATAAGAAAGTTCCTCTTGTTATTGCAGCTGTCAGCATCTCAAACAGATAATGGCCATTCTACCAGGCCAGTGCGAAGCAGTTCAGTGACCCGTCCTTCTATCTCAAGCACCTATTCTAGTAGCTCTTTCTCCAATAACAACAACCGAACTTCAGTTCTAAACACAAGCTCAGCTTCTGTCACTTCTTCAAGACCATCAACACCTGGCAACCGCTCCACAGCTGGAAGACCCTCTTCATCCTCCACCATTACAAGACCATCTTCAACCTCCACCAATACAAGACCCTCTTCAACAACAAGACCCTCTTCAACAACAAGACCCTCTTCAACCTCCACCAATACAAGACCCTCTTCAACAACAAGACCCTCTTCAACAACAAGACCCTCTTCAACAACAAGACCCTCTTCAACCTCCACCAATACAAGACCCTCTTCATCCTCCACCATTACAAGACCATCTTCAACCTCCACCAATACAAGACCCTCTTCAACAACAAGACCCTCTTCAACAACAAGACCCTCTTCAACCTCCACCAATACAAGACCCTCTTCAACAACAAGACCCTCTTCATCCTCCACCATTACAAGACCATCTTCAACCTCCACCAATACAAGACCCTCTTCAACAACAAGACCCTCTTCAACAACAAGACCCTCTTCATCCTCCACCATTACAAGACCATCTTCAACCTCCACCAATACAAGACCCTCTTCAACAACAAGACCCTCTTCAACAACAAGACCCTCTTCAACAACAAGACCCTCTTCAACAACAAGACCCTCTTCAACAACAAGACCCTCTTCATCCTCCACCATTACAAGACCATCTTCAACCTCCACCAATACAAGACCCTCTTCAACAACAAGACCCTCTTCAACAACAAGACCCTCTTCATCCTCCACCATTACAAGACCATCTTCAACCTCCACCAATACAAGACCCTCTTCAACAACAAGACCCTCTTCAACCTCCACCAATACAAGACCCTCTTCAACAACAAGACCCTCTTCAACAACAAGACCCTCTTCAACAACAAGACCCTCTTCATCCTCCACCATTACAAGACCATCTTCAACCTCCACCAATACAAGACCCTCTTCAACCTCCACCAATACAAGACCCTCTTCATCCTCCACCATTACAAGACCATCTTCAACCTCCACCAATACAAGACCCTCTTCAACAACAAGACCCTCTTCAACAACAAGACCCTCTTCAACAACAAGACCCTCTTCAACCTCCACCAATACAAGACCCTCTTCAACAACAAGACCCTCTTCATCCTCCACCATTACAAGACCATCTTCAACCTCCACCAATACAAGACCCTCTTCAACAACAAGACCCTCTTCAACAACAAGACCCTCTTCAACAACAAGACCCTCTTCATCCTCCACCATTACAAGACCATCTTCAACCTCCACCAATACAAGACCCTCTTCAACAACAAGACCCTCTTCAACCTCCACCAATACAAGACCCTCTTCAACCTCCACCAATACAAGACCCTCTTCATCCTCCACCATTACAAGACCATCTTCAACCTCCACCAATACAAGACCCTCTTCAACCTCCACCAATACAAGACCCTCTTCAACCTCCACCAATACAAGACCCTCTTCATCCTCCACCATTACAAGACCATCTTCAACCTCCACCAATACAAGACCCTCTTCAACCTCCACTAACACAACTTGAGGATTTTTGAAATATAAGTTTATTAATCAAAACTTATTATCTGTTTGGCCAAAACTAGCAAAACATCCGCTTTATTGGAAAGTTTCCCCTTTTTAAGGAAAAGTTATTTATAAATATAATAATTATTTATCAATGGAATCAGAAGAGGACAAATAAAATAGTTGATGAAAAAGAAGAGGAATTAGATGTGATTTCCCATCTAATCAAAGTTCTCCCGAACTTTGAATCTGTTACTTGTAAATTACAAACGACTAAATTGAGATTTTTTGTCAAAAATATCTCTATTATGTTCCACTTATTACAGACAGAGGTGTTACTTGGAAAAAACTAAAAGCTAAAAGAGATTGTGTGAGACCTCCAAAATTTTGGGGGTTTAATAGAATAAACCGGGTTCAAGGGATTTTCATGAGAAACACCCTTCGTTTTTATTTTTTATTTTTTGTGTTTGAAATTTACTTGCAAAATCAAACAATTTCGGTTACCTGCTAATGAAGCTGAATGCAATTATAAATGCGTTGTAATTTACTAACAAATACGATAAAATGCTACAAATAACTGATTGTGTTTGGATAGAGAAGAGGGTAGGGAGGGAATGATTAATCTATACCCAAAGGGAGGGAAAGGAGAGGAAGGGAGTGTGATGTAACCGATTGTGTTTGGATAGACAACCAGGGAATGGAGAGGAGGAGAGTGATAACTAAATTGTGTTTGTTTAGAGTAGAAAATAGGAAGGGAAGAGAGAATTCATTTAAAATCTAATCCATCCCTCCCAACTGGCCCACTTTGAGAGGGTTGAAAGTAGAAAATTTGTATCATTTTAACTTTCGAATCCTTCCCCTCACTTACTAAAAAATATAAACAAACACAATTTTAAAATGGTTAGCATTGTAGACTCCCCAACTCCTCCCCTTCCCTCTTAGAAAAAGCTATCCAAACTCACCTTAAAACTACAATTGTACAGTTTGTGAGTTGAAACTATACAATAAAAACTAATTACGTCCATTCATTCAAACACCAAACTTTGTATTTCCGCAGCTGGACCAAAAAGAGGAAATGAAAAGGACAGGAGGGCAAAACCGACAAATTCCTATTCGTGGACTGTGAACATGTGTTCTGTTGTATTATTCAATTCAATATGCTTTTTCTACATTAGTCCCTTAAATTCAATATTTTGAAATTAGTCCGTCAAATTGCTAAAATTTCTATGTTGTCCCTCAAATCCAATTAGTTATTACAAATTAGTCCCAGTGGTAAGTTATCGTGTGATTTAAAAGAATATTTCAATTAACTCTTTTATCGTGAGTTTCCAGTTATATCTCACTATTTAAGTTACTCTAAATCCAAACTCATTTCTCAAACCCATTTAAACCAGAGCAAAGAGTTCCTAAACCCATTTAAATCTATTTCGCTTTTAGAGATGTTTTGGGGTGATGAATTGAGGTAGAAATGTGACTACAATATGTGCTTAATAACTAACCCAACCTATGATAGCAATTTGAGGGACCAAATAGTAATTTTAATGGTGGACTGATTTAAAATATACTAAAGTTGTTAAGGACCAATACCAAAAAACCAAACCGCAGGGCGCAAGTTAGAAAAGAAGCTCAAAATTCAATCCAACAACAACAAAATAAAAAAAAAAAAGAGGGAAAGAGATCTAGAAAACCCCCAAATTTTACTCCGTCTCAGATCTCGGACCTTAACACCATCTCTCTCTCTCTACTCGATCCAATGCCGGTGAACTGAGATGAACAGGATCGCTCTCGATTCGATCTCCGGTGGCCGGAGAGCCTCGGTCGGATCTCAGCTCCAGCAGCTCAGAAGCGGCGGCAAGATCACCGGAGATTCTGACGAGAACTTAGATCTCTTCTCTCGGACCCGTAGATCTGACGGAGGTAAGCTCACCGGCGGTGACCCGATCCAGTTTTGTCTTTATCTGGTTTAGGTTTTCTAGCTGCAATGTCGGTGAATTAGGTTTTGGCGTTTTGTTTGTTGGATGAATGTAATATTTGTTTTGGTATGTTTTCTTTTGTTTCTAGCGGTTTTATAAGAATTTATGTCCAAGCTTAAACTGTAGTTTTATTGGATAAGGGTCACTCAACTGTGGAAATCTATGAAAAGATTTCCTTTTTCTGGGAATTTTCCTAAAGGTCTGAACTTTAGATCTTTCGGATGAGAATGTGGAGTTTCTTGTAGAATTTAACCTTTTGGTTGGTTTTGACGGTGAATAATTCGTGTATCTTGTTGTCGCAGACCGATTAGGTTGGAAAAGATAGCAGTGGGGTCGACGAGGATCGGGAGAGGAATGGAAGATCTACTCGACGCCGAGATTGGGAAGCACGACTACGATTGGTAATTTCTTTATAAACTCAGACAGTGTTTCCTGATTTCAAGCATCTTTGATGCTTTGGATAATAACTGTTTTATTCCAATTTGACAGTGTTCTTAATGATATTCTTTATACCTCAGTGTGAAAATTCTTTTTTACTGGAATATCGATAGCCAACATAAATGTAGCTAACTTATGGCCATAAATTCGTAAACTCTGTTAATTGTTTTAGGAGTGTAAAGAAGGAAAGCGCCAGCAGTGACTTCTTTTGGATAATGGGGTGAGACTGTAATCAATATATTGTAGCTATTAGGTGTGGCTTGTACTATCCCTAATTGGGTTAAATGAATTTGTTCAGATCCATTTAGTCCCACATCGACTAAATAGGGATTAGGGAGTCCATTGTGGGTTTATTAGAGATTTGAGTACACTCCTGCAACAGCTAGCTTTTAGGGTGAGTTTGCGTAGGTCTGTAATAAGTGGTATCAGGACCAGTCTCATGTAAACCCAAAGGTATGACAGGCTATAGCTGTGTATGACAATATTAGATTAGTGCAAAGCCAGACCGTGTGGACATCAGGACTTGGGACAATTGTGGTATGCGAGGGTCCACATGGTCTCATATTGACTAAATGGTGAGTCCGTTGGGTCTACTAATTGGTGAGTTGGATGAGTTTTTCTAGGTTTCTATTAGAATTGTTTCAAGACTGTCCAAAAGGAACTGGTTTAAAATGATAGGATTTGATGGCTATGCTCCATTTTAATTAATTTGTCTCTTGTTATCTAGTACAACCTTGAGCATTACATGGATTCAGAATATATGTATGAAGTTGGTTTGTACTATAATTATAAACTTCTTGATTCACCGAGTCATAATACTTAGTTATGTTGATGTTCAATATACAATTGATCCTTCCATTTAACCTGCTTGAATTAAGATTTTTCAATATTTGGACCAATAATAATGATAAATCCTTTGTTACTAATCTTTGAGGGCAAGTACATGCATTCTCTTCTTCAGTCAGTGCTGTTAAGAGACATCTCATCCACTAAACTACCATCTGTCATAACAAATTTTTTTACTGTGTTGTTCCAAGTTCACATCTAACCCTAGTCCTTATTTCTAATAATTATGATCATACATCCTAACTCAAACCACCTATTTGTCTCACATGGCGGAATGATTTCAACTTTCCCTTCATTTATCTTATTGATTCATTGACTATTTGGTACTGCCATTCATCCAACCAACATTCTACTCATGCTCATTTCTAGTCATGTTCTCTTTTATGTATCCGATATTTCAACATACTTTTGTGGAGATGACTTTGATGATCCCGAGCAATGCGCATCATACTGAATTTGACACCAGAGAATCTTTATCACAGCTCCTGTTGCTATTATATGAAATGATGTAATTGGGACAACTAGATTGGAATGCAAGAAGTCACTTGCAGTCTTTATATATAAGCAATGAAATTGTAAATTATGTCAAAAAATGTAAAGTCATATTCATTTCATCTGTGCTGAAAACTCTCATGCAAATCTTGTTTTATCCCTACTCCCAATGAATTAGAGACATCCTCAATCTCAATACTTAATATTGCTCTTGGCGAGGATGTCTGTCTTACTATGCAAGCCGGCATGAATATCAGGTAATTGAGGCACATATTGTGCTATTAATAATGTGAGGATGCAGATTCTTTATTTGCAAAATAAAATTCATTGTTGGTGATTTTCCTTCGGTTCCACATTTAACCAAATCCAGTTACTTTAATTTTAATTGCTATCTTCATATGGGAAATCAATCATCTCTGGCAATTACTTAGTCTAACTGACGCCATCTTCTTGTAGGCTTCCTATGCTGGAGCCTGGACTTACCTTATAGGAGAGTATAGTTGTTGATGATTATGAGCACTAAAATCCAACTTCTTAATATAGATTTTCAGCTTGGTCCCTGATGCATGTATCTCTAAATGTCTTGAGGAAACTCACTTCGGTTCGAACTTATCAAGGATCTGGTTGTGGACTGTAACATGTGAATATTTAGATCCGGGCCACATGGATAGTTCTGAACTACTTACAACTCAGTTTCGTTCTTCTTAGATAAATATGCTGTAAAATTGTCTCATATTTGCTGTCTTTATAGCTTTTTTTGTCTCATCTTTATTTGGATTTTTAACCTAATTATCTTTTGGTTTAAATTCTACATGGATAGGCTCCTCACTCCCCTGAAACTCCTCTATATCCATCTGTGGTGCCTAGGAGAGTCCACTATCCTCAACAGCACCTTCAGCTAGGAGAGCCCAGTATCATCAACAGCATCAAGGGGCAGACCAGCTGCTAGATCAGTCTCAACTACACGACCATCAAGGGTATGTCTTATCTTTTTCATTTGATGTAGTTATTCACTAAGGTTAAATATTTCATTCTTTTGGGGTCCTGGATGAAAATTTCTTTTTTTTGTTATTTACTTGCAAATCTCTTTATCTAAAATGTTTGTTAGCATAAGTAACGAACATTTTGTTTTACAATGACTTGCATTTCTGGCATGTTTCAGTTCTGTTGTCTTTCCATTGCTTGAGATCATACAGGTTACTTAGAGCTTTACAGGCCGCCTAGGTTTTCTGAAGGCTCAGTTTTTTGCAGAAGATGGGCTTAGGCTGCTCTGATATAAATTTCCTAAGTTGAACAAGTTCTTATAAGATTCATTCTCCATAATATTATATAGATTGGGACAAGCTGCTTGCTAACACGGAATTTATGGAAGGAGACCATGTTGCATGGAACGATGCAGGGTGGCAGATTTCTGTGTGGTTGTGTGATGTTCAACTTTTCTTTTGCCATTTACTATATATAATTGCTGGAAAGGCCTTGGTGACATTGAGAACAAAAAGGGAAAATATCAATAAGTTTCTCCAAGGAGTTTTCTCCCTTTAGTGCTTATTGACCAAAAGAAAGGGAAAGTACCAATTAGTTTCTGCAAGGATTATTTTGTCTCCCTTTAATGCTTATTGAAGAAGGAAACAAACTTTTCATGTTCCAAAATAATCAATGTAGATTGTTTACTAGCAGCATTTTATAGGTGTACTTCTTATGAGCAGATATAAATGGTAAGTGACAATTTCAGCTTACACTTTCATGGGAATTAAAACTGCGTCGATTTTACCCCACTTTACTTTGTTACTCTGCTAACATGGTTGGAATATGATTTCAAATGCTAGATTCTCTCCTGACGTACTTATCCTTTTCTTTCTTTTAATCTTTTTGACATATGTTTGTATCATATTCCTGGTTTCTCATTGAAGGCATAAGAAAGTTCCTCTTGTTATTGCAGCTGTCAGCATCTCAAACAGATAATGGCCATTCTACCAGGCCAGTAAGCAGTTCAGTGACCGTCCTTCTATCTCAAGCACCTATTCTAGTAGCTCTTTCTCCAATAACAACAACCGAACTTCAGTTCTAAACACAAGCTCAGCTTCTGTCACTTCTTCAAGACCATCAACACCTGGCAACCGCTCCACAGCTGGAAGACCCTCTTCAACAACAAGACCCTCTTCAACCTCCACCAATACAAGACCCTCTTCATCCTCCACCATTACAAGACCATCTTCAACCTCCACTATTTCACGACCATCTTCAAGCTCTCGCCAGTTCCATCACGGGCCCACTCCGACAAGAACCCACCAAACCCCATTTCTACAGCAGACCCACGCCCTGTTAACAGTTCTAGGCCCTCAACCCCTACTTCCTCTCGACCTCAAACTCCTTCCAATCCAAATATAAATTCTCGTTAACTCTAGACCATCAACTCCTACTGCAGACCCACTTCATCAGGTGCTGGCAGCAGAATCCCATCTGTTGGTCGATTAACTCTACAACTACCAGGAACGGTGGGGCCAGCGCCACTAGTTCCCCAGGCCCACGGCCCCAGCTCCTGTGAGGCCAGTTGATCTTCCCGATTTTCCTGTTGATGCACCACCAAATTTGAGGACGAAACTTCGAAAGGCCAGCTTCAGCTGGCAGGACTCGCCCAGGATTGTCATTAACTGCTCGGGCAAATTCATTCTGCTGCAGCAGTGACACTGCCAGTTGCAGCTCCTGGTGGTGCAAACCGAGAAATTATATGCGGTTGTGAGTAGGTTTCCTGAGAATCCACCAAGATCTACTGCTAAATTGCATGGCAATAATGGTCATGAGGTTGGTGCTGCCCCTGAGATTCAAAGGCTCAACTCGTTGGATGGTGGATTGCGAAGGCCTATCAAACCGTTTCTGCGACGGAGAGTACTGGATTTGGAAGGAACATATCAAAGAAGTCGCTTGACATGGCATTGAGACATATGGTATGGTTTTTTAAATCCCATTTGCAGGCATCTGTTTTTTTTTGTGGCTAAAATCCTTTATGCAAACGAAAATTGTTATCATCGATTTTAACATTTAGTTCAAATATTCATATAATGTCATACCAATATCCCTTCTCTTGATTTCACTTTTATGCATACTAATGCTCATAGTATTTTATTGCATTTTAGATGGTCACATTTGCCGATATTTCTATGTGTAGACCACATCACTTATTATTGCTGCTTTTATGTTTCTTGGATTTATATACTAAAAGATGAAGGTGCTTGACCACCTAATGAAGCTGAATGCAATTATAAATGCGTTGTAATTTACTAACAAATACGATAAAATGCTACAAATAACTGATTGTGTTTGGATAGAGAAGAGGGTAGGGAGGGAATGATTAATCTATACCCAAAGGGAGGGAAAGGAGAGGAAGGGAGTGTGATGTAGCTGATTGTGTTTGGATAGACAATAGGGAATGGAGAGGGAGGGAGAGTGATAGAACTAAATTGTGTTTGTTTAGAGTAGAAAATAGGAAGGGAAGAAGCGATTCATTTAAAATCTAATCCATCCCTCCCAACTGGCCCACTTTGAGAGGGTTGAGAAAGTAGAAAATTTGTATCATTTTAACTTTCGAATCCTTCCCTCACTTACTAAAAATATAAACAAACACAATTTTAAAATGGTTAGCGTTGTAGACTCCCCAACTCCTCCCCTTCCCTCTTAGAAAAAGCTATCCAAACTCACCTTAAAACTACAATTGTACAGTTTGTGAGTTGAAACTATACAATAAAAAACTAATTACGTCCATTCATTCAAACACCAAACTTTGTATTTCCGCAGCTGGACCAAAAAGAGGAAATGAAAAGGACAGGAGGGCAAAACCGACAAATTCCTATTCGTGGACTGTGAACATGTGTTCTGTTGTATTATTCAATTCAATATGCTTTTTCTACATTAGTCCCTTAAATTCAATATTTTGAAATTAGTCCGTCAAATTGCTAAAATTTCTATGTTGTCCCTCAAATCCAATTAGTTATTACAAATTAGTCCCAGTGGTAAGTTATCGTGTGATTTAAAAGAATATTTCAATTAACTCTTTTATCGTGAGTTTCCAGTTATATCTCACTATTTAAGTTACTCTAAATCCAAACTCATTTCGTAAACCCATTTAAACCAGAGCAAAGAGTTCCTAAACCCATTTAAATCTATTTCGCTTTTAGAGATGTTTTGGGGTGATGAATTGAGGTAGAAATGTGACTACAATATGTGCTTAATAACTAACCCAACCTATGATAGCAATTTGAGGGACCAAATAGTAATTTTAATGGTGGACTGATTTAAAATATACTAAAGTTGTTAAGGACCAATACCAAAAACCAAACCGCAGGGCGCAAGTTAGAAAAGAAGCTCAAAATTCAATCCAACAACAACAAAATAAAAAAAAGAGGGAAAGAGATCTAGAAAACCCCAAATTTTACTCCGTCTCAGATCTCGGACCTTAACACCATCTCTCTCTCTCTACTCGATCCAATGCCGGTGAACTGAGATGAACAGGATCGCTCTCGATTCGATCTCCGGTGGCCGGAGAGCCTCGGTCGGATCTCAGCTCCAGCAGCTCAGAAGCGGCGGCAAGATCACCGGAGATTCTGACGAGAACTTAGATCTCTTCTCTCGGACCCGTAGATCTGACGGAGGTAAGCTCACCGGCGGTGACCCGATCCAGTTTTGTCTTTATCTGGTTTAGGTTTTCTAGCTGCAATGTCGGTGAATTAGGTTTTGGCGTTTTGTTTGTTGGATGAATGTAATATTTGTTTTGGTATGTTTTCTTTTGTTTCTAGCGGTTTTATAAGAATTTATGTCCAAGCTTAAACTGTAGTTTTATTGGATAAGGGTCACTCAACTGTGGAAATCTATGAAAAGATTTCCTTTTTCTGGGAATTTTCCCTAAAGGTCTGAACTTTAGATCTTTCGGATGAGAATGTGGAGTTTCTTGTAGAATTTAACCTTTTGGTTGGGTTTTGACGGTGAATAATTCGTGTATCTTGTTGTCGCAGACCCGATTAGGTTGGAAAAGATAGCAGTGGGGTCGACGAGGATCGGGAGAGGAATGGAAGATCTACTCGACGCCGAGATTGGGAAGCACGACTACGATTGGTAATTTCTTTATAAACTCAGACAGTGTTTCCTGATTTCAAGCATCTTTGATGCTTTGGATAATAACTGTTTTTATTCCAATTTGACAGTGTTCTTAATGATATTCTTTATACCTCAGTGTGAAAAATTCTTTTTTACTGCGAATATCGATAGCCAACATAAATGTAGCTAACTTATGGCCATAAATTCGTAAACTCTGTTAATTGTTTTAGGAGTGTAAAGAAGGAAAGCGCCAGCAGTGACTTCTTTTGGATAATGGGGTGAGACTGTAATCAATATATTGTAGCTATTAGGTGTGGCTTGTACTATCCCTAATTGGGTTAAATGAATTTGTTCAGATCCATTTAGTC
Source organism: Asparagus setaceus (assembly GCA_012295165.1). NCBI lineage: Eukaryota > Viridiplantae > Streptophyta > Magnoliopsida > Asparagales > Asparagaceae > Asparagus > Asparagus setaceus. The sequence continues at coordinate 4,689,669 of CM022704.1, read as the reverse complement.
CCACATCGACTAAATAGGGATTAGGGAGTCCATTGTGGGTTTATTAGAGATTTGAGTACACTCCCTGCAACAGCTAGCTTTTAGGGGTGAGTTTGCGTAGGTCTGTAATAAGTGGTATCAGGACCAGTCTCATGTAAACCCAAAGGTATGACAGGCTATAGCTGTGTATGACAATATTAGATTAGTGCAAAGCCAGACCGTGTGGACATCAGGACTTGGGACAATTGTGGTATGCGAGGGTCCACATGGTCTCATATTGACTAAATGGTGAGTCCGTTGGGTCTACTAATTGGTGAGTTGGATGAGTTTTTTCTAGGTTTCTATTAGAATTGTTTCGAAGACTGTCCAAAAAGGAACTGGTTTAAAATGATAGGATTTGATGGCTATGCTCCATTTTAATTAATTTGTCTCTTGTTATCTAGTACAACCTTGAGCATTACATGGATTCAGAATATATGTATGAAGTTGGTTTGTACTATAATTATAAACTTCTTGATTCACCGAGTCATAATACTTAGTTATGTTGATGTTCAATATACAATTGATCCTTCCATTTAACCTGCTTGAATTAAGATTTTTCAATATTTGGACCAATAATAATGATAAATCCTTTGTTACTAATCTTTGAGGGCAAGTACATGCATTCTCTTCTTCAGTCAGTGCTGTTAAGAGACATCTCATCCACTAAACTACCATCTGTCATAACAAATCCTTTTTTACTGTGTTGTTCCAAGTTCACATCTAACCCTAGTCCTTATTTCTAATAATTATGATCATACATCCTAACTCAAACCACCTATTTGTCTCACATGGCGGAATGATTTCAACTGTTTCCCTTCATTTATCTTATTGATTCATTGACTATTTGGTACTGCCATTCATCCAACCAACATTCTACTCATGCTCATTTCTAGTCATGTTCTCTTTTATGTATTCCGATATTTCAACATACTTTTGTGGAGATGACTTTGATGATCCCGAGCAATGCGCATCATACTGAATTTGACACCAGAGAATCTTTATCACAGCTCCTGTTGCTATTATATGAAATGATGTAATTGGGACAACTAGATTGGAATGCAAGAAGTCACTTGCAGTCTTTATATATAAGCAATGAAATTGTAAATTATGTCAAAAAATGTCGTAAAGTCATATTCATTTCATCTGTGCTGAAAACTCTCATGCAAATCTTGTTTTTATCCCTACTCCCAATGAATTAGAGACATCCTCAATCTCAATACTTAATATTGCTCTTTGGCGAGGATGTCTGTCTTACTATGCAAGCCGGCATGAATATCAGGTAATTGAGGCACATATTGTGCTATTAATACGTAGAGGATGCAGATTCTTTATTTGCAAAATAAAATTCATTGTTGGTGATTTTCCTTTCGGTTCCACATTTAACCAAATCCAGTTACTTTAATTTTAATTGCTATCTTCATATGGGAAATCAATCATCTCTGGCAATTACTTAGTCTAACTGACGCCATCTTCTTGTAGGCTTCCTATGCTGGAGCCTGGACTTACCTTATAGGAGAGTATAGTTGTTGATGATTATGAGCACTAAAAATCCAACTTCTTAATATAGATTTTCAGCGCTTGGTCCCTGATGCATGTATCTCGTTAAATGTCTTGAGGAAACTCACTTCGGTTCGAACTTATCAAGGATCTGGTTGTGGACTGTAACATGTGAATATTTAGATCCGGGCCACATGGATAGTTCTGAACTACTTACAACTCAGTTTTCGTTCTTCTTAGATAAATATGCTGTAAAATTGTCTCATATTTGCTGTCTTTATAGCTTTAATTTTTGTCTCATCTTTATTTGGATTTTTTAACCTAATTATCTTTTGGTTTAAATTCTACATGGATAGGCTCCTCACTCCCCCTGAAACTCCTCTATATCCATCTGTGGTGCCTAGGGAGAGTCCACTATCCTCAACAGCACCTTCAGCTAGGGAGAGCCCAGTATCATCAACAGCATCAAGGGGCAGACCAGCTGCTAGATCAGTCTCAACTACACGACCATCAAGGGTATGTCTTATCTTTTTCATTTGATGTAGTTATTCACTAAGGTTAAATATTTCGATTCTTTTTGGGGTCCTGGATGAAAATTTCTGCTTTTTTTTGTTATTTACTTGCAAATCTCTTTATCTAAAATGTTTGTTAGCATAAGTAACGAACATTTTGTTTTACAATGACTTGCATTTCTGGCATGTTTCAGTTCTGTTGTCTTTCCATTGCTTGAGATCATACAGGTTACTTAGAGCTTTACAGGCCGTCTAGGTTTTCTGAAGGCTCAGTTTTTTTTTTTTGCAGAAGATGGGCTTAGGCTGCTCTGATATAAATTTCCTAAGTTGAACAAGTTCTTATAAGATTCATTCTCCATAATATTATATAGATTGGGACAAGCTGCTTGCTAACACGGAATTTATGGAAGGGAGACCATGTTGCATGGAAACGATGCAGGGTGGCAGATTTCTGTGTGGTTGTGTGATGTTCAACTTTTCTTTTGCCATTTACTATATATAATTGCTGGAAAGGCCTTGGTGACATTGAGAACAAAAAGGGAAAATATCAATAAGTTTCTCCAAGGAGTTTTCTTTCTCCCTTTAGTGCTTATTGACCAAAAAGAAAGGGAAAGTACCAATTAGTTTCTGCAAGGATTATTTTGTCTCCCTTTAATGCTTATTGAAGAAGGAAACAAACTTTTTCATGTTCCAAAATAATCACGTAGATTGTTTACTAGCAGCATTTTATAGCGGTGTACTTCTTATGAGCAGATATAAATGGTAAGTGACAATTTCAGCTTACACTTTCATGGGAATTAAAACTGCGTCGATTTTTACCCCCACTTTACTTTGTTACTCTGCTAACATGGTTGGAATATGATTTCAAATGCTAGATTCTCTCCTGACGTACTTATCCTTTTCTTTTCTTTTAATCTTTTTGACATATGTTTGTATCATATTCCTGGTTTCTCATTGAAGGCATAAGAAAGTTCCTCTTGTTATTGCAGCTGTCAGCATCTCAAACAGATAATGGCCATTCTACCAGGCCAGTGCGAAGCAGTTCAGTGACCCGTCCTTCTATCTCAAGCACCTATTCTAGTAGCTCTTTCTCCAATAACAACAACCGAACTTCAGTTCTAAACACAAGCTCAGCTTCTGTCACTTCTTCAAGACCATCAACACCTGGCAACCGCTCCACAGCTGGAAGACCCTCTTCAACAACAAGACCCTCTTCAACCTCCACCAATACAAGACCCTCTTCATCCTCCACCATTACAAGACCATCTTCAACCTCCACTATTTCACGACCATCTTCAAGCTCTCGCTCAGTTCCATCACGTGGGCCCACTCCGACAAGAACCCGACCAAACCCCATTTCTGGCGACAGCAGACCCACTCGCCCTGTTAACAGTTCTAGGCCCTCAACCCCTACTTCCTCTCGACCTCAAACTCCTTCCAATCCAAATATAAATTCTCGTGTTAACTCTAGACCATCAACTCCTACTCGCAGACCCACTTCATCAGGTGCTGGCAGCAGAATCCCATCTGTTGGTCGTATTAACTCTACAACTACCAGGAATCCGGTGGGGCCAGCGTCACGCCCTAGTTCCCCAGGCCCACGGCCCCGAGCTCCTGTGAGGCCAGTTGATCTTCCCGATTTTCCTGTTGATGCACCACCAAATTTGAGGACGAAACTTCCGGAAAGGCCAGCTTCAGCTGGCAGGACTCGTCCAGGATTGTCATTAACTGCTCGGGCAAATTCGAATTCTGCTGCAGCAGTGACACTGCCAGTTGCAGCTCCTGGTGGTGCAAACCGGAGAAATTATATGCCGGTTGTGAGTAAGGGAAGGTTTCCTGAGAATCCACCAAGATCTACTGCTAAATTGCATGGCAATAATGGTCATGAGGTTGGTGCTGCCCCTGAGATTCAAAGGCTCAACTCGTTGGATGGTGGATTGCGAAGGCCTATCAAACCGGTTTCTGCGACGGAGAGTACTGGATTTGGAAGGAACATATCAAAGAAGTCGCTTGACATGGCATTGAGACATATGGTATGGTTTTTTTTAAATCCCATTTGCAGGCATCTGAAAGCCTTTTTTTTTGGCTAAAATCCTTTATGCAAACGAAAATTGTTATCATCGTATTTTAACATTTAGTTCCGAAATATTCATATAATGTCATACCAATATCCCTTCTCTTGATTTCACTTTTATGCATACGAATGCTCATAGTATTTTATTGCATTTTAGATGGTCACATTTGCCGATATTTCTATGTGTAGACCACATCACTTATTATTGCTGCTTTTATGTTTCTTGGATTTATATACTAAAAGATGAAGGTGCTTGACCACCTTCAACTGAAATCAAGGTTCTTATCATTGCTATTTGACATATAGATATCCATGCCTTGATCTATACATAATCTGGTTTCTTTCTTTTTAAGTTCTCAACTTCTCCTGACTTTTTTTCCCCATCAGTATTACAATGGCAAAGATTTAATTCAATTCAATAATCTTCTTTAGTTGGTCGGATCACAGATTTCTTAGCTAAACGACCTAACAAATTCAGTATGATGCAAATAAACTTTATCAGATTTTATATAACTTCTATAGAATTTATCCAAACAGTCAAGCACTCGTGACCACCCAAATCCTATTCGCTAAAGAGTAAACCATACAAATACGGATCTAAATGTGACCCTCAAATTGGATCCACATGTAAAGATCTCTGAATAACCTGAAGAAAACGAAGCACAAGCTTGCCAACCAATCTAGTGAGTTCGATGGCCTATTGAGGCTGTAGACTCGAGTGGTCGAGAGATGTTGAATTGACAATATGACTTTTAAAGAGGAATCAACAGGATAGGCAGAGAAGAGTGAGGACTACAAATATAGAGGGGGACAAACCACTCGGCTCCACCGACAAAGTCCTCTGCCATAACCGTACTTTCATCCAAATCATGATGAAATCTCTAGACCGCCACAAAATCCCTATCTACCAAGCATGAACCTCTCTTCCCAAAGAGAGAAGGGTAAACACACTTTTAGGAACTACCTAGCAAGTATATTCCTCTCTCCCCAAAGAGAGAAGGTTAAAAACAGCACTTCCACGCTAAAACACCTCCCCAATATTTTCCTTTTCTTTTTATCAACAGAAATTTGAATAAAAGATACTGACTTTAGTATCTAAGAGACTACACCGGGAAATAAGCCCGACCAGCTAGTGGGGTTCCCAAACAACATATCTTGCTGGTGCATACCCATTTATTCAAATCTGCTTGTTTGGTGCATCATCGCATACCAAGCTTGACGAAAATGCAATTGAATACTGTTGAACCTATTACCGCCTATTCTTTCAAACTCCTTACATTCTTTTCCTATTACCACAGGACATTCGTCAAGGAATGAGTGGCATTCGAGCCTCATCTCTTTTCCCTCAGAGCATCCGCTCGACTTCTACTAAAGGGCGACCCGTTCGCAAATCCGACCCTGTAGTCCCACTTGCAAGTGATGACGGCATAGCTGATAGCGGTAGCTACAATGGAACAATGTCCCCAGATTGCAGGAGCAACTTCGCTCCCTCAGAGAATGGAGATTTCACAGCAGCACCATCCAAGTCTCCAGATAGAGACTCCCTTTCAGCAAGAGACTCTGAGCTTGATATCCATGGAAGCACTCGATACGATGCTTTTATGTTGAAGGAGGAGGATTCGAAAAACATGAACTGGCTGCATAGTGTTGAGGATAAGTCTGACCAGAGTCCTGTGTTTGATCACAGGTTCGAGCCGCTGCCTGAACCATTTGGTATGCTGTGATTTGTTCTTCTGATGTGGTTTTTGTAATTTTATCCTGTTTGTTTGGTTGGAACTTGGAGGTGGTTGTCTCAGTGTTTTATGGATGGATACTGGTTTATTGGTCTTGTAACTTGTTATGGATGCATGTTGACAAAGAAGCAATCCTCAAAGTTCATAATTGAGTTAAATGTGCTTTGTGGTGTATGCAGTCTGGGTTGATGCCAAAGATGTAAGCTTCACCTAATCTTCGCTGTTGATTTGTCCTCGTGAGGTTGTATTCAGCATAACCTGGTTTTGTAAAATTGCGGATATATCCCTATAGTATCGTCAGTTTGAACGTACTACCCATCTAGTTCAATTTCAGCACATAAACCCTCTGAATGAAATTTTGTTGGCTCTTTCAACCTCAGGGGGCCTATGTGTGGCGGGGATTTTTTTTTTTCTTTCTCTGAGGGTAAAGGAGTCTTAACAAAATCACTCAGAAGTCTATGCAAAAATAAAACTTGAGGGGTAATAAGTTCAAGATAGTGATACTACAGGGGTCTATCTGCAATCGACTGTCCTCGAGACTTATTAGGCAGTGTTTATAGATACTGCTTTGTTATTTTTGTAACTTGTTAGGGATGAAGGTTGAGAAAGAAGCAATCCTCATAGTTAATAATTGAGTTAAAATTATTCTATGATAAAAGGAAATCTGAGTTCTACACCTAATTTTGCCTGTTGATTTGGATTTGGTAGTTGGTACAGTTCATGATTAAAATGGGCCCAGTCTAAATCTCTGGATCTGATTGTGTCCTTTGAGTTAGATTGAAGAATCCTTTATTGCTATAAAACCCCTTTGTCCATTCTTGTACCCCATCAATCAGTTGAGAGTTGAGCTAGCATAATTATTGTGTTATAAAATTGGATGATTGTTGAGACCTGAGTTTTATTGCGTTATTATAAAGCGTTCGGTTTAACCGCTGCAAGCTGAAGTTGGCTTTGAAGGGGACAAGCCAATTATTGTCCTTCTAAATTTTATATAGGAAAGAAAAAGAGGGATATAATATGGGGTTAGTTATAGAGTAATATTTGTTATGATTTCCCGTTCAATGAATTTGAAAGTACTACTTTAAATCATTATTAAAAAAAGAAAAAAAGAAAGTACTACTTTAAATAAGAATAGAGTAGTCGATAGCAATACTTGCGTTTCTACGTTTAAATTAAACCTATCGTTATCAAGTTAGAATTACTGCTTCAAATAGGCCAGGAACACCTCCTTAATTTTCCTTTAAAAGCAAAGGTTTAACCTATCTTTAATCACTTAGAATCCCTACTTTATATAAAAGAGAATTTGGTGGAACTCATAGAGGCATAAAAATTGACATATGTCATATCATAATAGCGAAAAATTGACATGTATCACATTATAAATATACATGTGTCCCTTTATCCTATCAGAAGATGACATGTGGATATCTAATTTTATATTCACCTAAGGGCATGTTTGTTGATAGAAGTAAAAGAAAGAAGAAGTAAATAAAAAAAAAGTAACTTCTAGAATGATGAAGTAGAAAGTAGTGGAAGTAGCACCGTTTTGTTTTTTTCACAAAATTTTAGAAGTGCTAAGTAATACTTCTTCCTCTTCATCTTTTTTTTTTTTTTGTTTTGTTTTGTTTCATAAATTATTGAAAGTAGGAAAAGAGAAAGACGATCTTTTTAGATTTTACTAGCTTCCTCTACCCTTCCCTATGCCACCTAATAGCATCCCTATTCAGTGTCTTAATACCCAATTAGATGTGATTAATTGATTCTAGGCATTTTTGTCATTAGCTAGTATACTTGTTTTATTCCTTGTTAACCTTTTGTTAATTGCCTATAACGCATGCTACAATGCAACTTTCTTTGATAGAGATACAAAGTCATGTAGGGTAGGGGATGGGAAGAAATCCAACAGAAAAGACCCTTTATAGAAATCTATAGTTAAAAAAAGAAAAAAAAAACCCTTTATAGAAATTAAACATGAATGTAGAGGATAAAGACATCCGAGCTGGTGTGAATCTTGATGTACATATCACTATCAGTTATCAATATAGTTAGACAGTCTATTAGTGCAATTTGCACTGTCTTCCTTCGAGTCTAGCTATGGTGGTAACAATTATACACATGAATAGCTTGACTGTATCGAAAGTTAATGGTTAAAAATTAGGAATATTTTAAAATTCATCTTAAATCAGAAATCTTCAATCTTATCTCCCTAGTTTCTATATAATATTTTTACAGGATTGCTAAGGGTGGGCTAGGATATCCAAGAGGATTTGGGTCACAATCCATCTTCCGCCAACACATTTGAGTTGTCTAAGTTTACATGGCAACAAGATAAGGCTCGGAATAGGCTTTTTGGCCTTTGCTTGCCCCAAAACTTATAGAGAATCTGAGAGGCCTACAATCTTTGCTCCACATATTTACGTAGATAATTAATTGAACTCATTTCTCAGCATTATCAGTACACAACAAACTCCACAATCCACAAAATTTCTTGTTGTGTTGCCTTTTATATAGGTAATAAAGCAACATCCCAAAAATTGTCATTTTCTGCCCTCTCTAATAAGGCCTCATTCATGAATCTTGACCCTCCCTCCACATGGCCAAAAGGTGCGGAGTTCATATAGCTCCAAACTTAGGAATGAGTTAGAATCTGAATAAAGGTGATTATGATCAATCCAAAAGATGAGACCACTTGACACTTGACTGACAGAGGCTGTCCTTAGCTACATATATAGCCTGTAACTGTTCTTTTTCTCCGAAGGAAAACACGAAATTTTAAAAAATATTTGGCTTCTTTCATTTTGCCTTTAATTAGGAGGCTATCACCAAGGGGTTCAGTCAAAAACAAAATTGCATCAGGGAGCTCAACTAAAATTATCCTTATCTCACTTCTTACAACTAAAACAAGAGTCAAGAACTTTACACCTGCAAGTGGCCTAGTGGTTGGGAGTTAGGACATTGGCTCAAAAGGCAAGAGTCAATCCGTGACTATGACAATGCATATCCCCAATTTCTAATTATTTGGCGTTACAATAATTATGCTATCTATCTGGGTCTGGACTATGAAAGAGAAGCTCCAGGCCTCGGAGTTTATTTAGCTGGCACTCAACCAAAGTTCATCTTGGGCACACACGCACAAAATAAAATAAATAATAATAATAACAAATAAAAAACAAAAATTCAAGAACTTAAAAATAGGTACTTTTAGTTTGCTAGTCAGGGGAGCACGTGCAATGAACGTGCCAAATTCAATTTGGTGTTGATGCAAAAGAATGCTATGTTTTATATAGGCATAAATTATATTAACGAAAACTATATTTACAAAAGTTTTATATGCAACTTTAACAATAGTAGTTAATATGTATTGAGTTAATAGCAAATAGACTTAAAGCTATTTCAAATCAGTCATGTCAAAAATTTTCAAAATTTTTAGATTATTACATTTTATAATAAACTTAGGTTAGGATAAATTGTATATAAACCCCCTCATCTATACCTTCAGTTGCACTTAACCCCCTAAGCTTTTTATTAGCACTTAGCACTCTGCCATCAAGAATTGAGAGGGGAAAAGTGCTAATAAATGAGCTGATCATTTGATGATATAGATGAGAAAGTTATGTGCAATTTACCCTTTAGTTTATCATATCTTTGAATTTTTATCTTTTTTGCAGTTTTTAAAATCAAGCTATTTTGATTCGAAATATCAAATCGATAATCAATCTCTCTAATTGCCAACTTCTATAATTTCCATTGATCGTACTACATGTCAGAGGAACCTTCCTCCATCAATGAGGTCTTGACACGTGAATTTACTTGCTTGCCAAGTAAATACCATGACTTCCTCGGCCGATAGGATGGTAACACATGTAGCATCTGATCTACTCAGTGAATCAGTATAAATACGGTCGCCTACCTCAAGTAAAGGGACCTCATGCCTTAACCTCGACTTTGTACCGTTGACCTTGGTTGTTGAACTGTATTCTCTAAAATAACCTTTTTATCTTTAATAAACCTAATTTTTTCTTAACACTTTAATACTCGAAAGGTTACATATATTCTAACTTTCATACTCCAAAGATTCACATTTTCTTGACTTTGATATTTTGAAGTTCACATATTTTTAACTTCGATACCACAACTCAAAGTTTGGGGTATCAAAATGTCAAAAGCAAAACTTTAAATATCAAAGTTAAAAAATTATAAACTTTATCATAACAAAGTGTCAGAAAAAAACTTTGTATCGAAGTTAAAAAAAATGTAAACTTTAGGGTATCAAAATGTCAAAAAATCTTAGGATATTAAAGTGAAATAAGGTGTAAGGTACCAAAGTGCAAGTAACCTTTTTTTTTATTTTTAACAAAATGGGTTTTGGGAGTGAAAAAATAATTGAGGGGTGTTTAGGTCATTGAGGGCTAATGAGCAACTTCAAAGATTTGAGGGACTACAATGGAATTAATGTAGACATGAGGGCCAATTATGGATTATTGTATACTTGAGGGGCTAATACCAAATTCTCATGTTGCGGCAGAGAACATAAAGTCGCCGCGTGTATCCGCATGCAAAGGACATTATTGTCCTTCTCCAACTCATCAAGGGCAGTAATGTTATTTTATCCTAAGTAGGAGATGACAGTCCAAGCCCAAGGTGCTTTTACACTCTTTTTATATAGAGAGTGATATTTAGAGTGAAGAATTTTTCTATAATAATAAACATGATTTTGATCCTAAATTGATGGAGATTTTAGCTACTTCAGAGCTCTGAGGGATAGGGAGCTCTGAGGGATAAGAAAAGACTCAGGAAGTAGGGGTACCACATAGGCGCCATCATCATTTAGGGAAGTATCGAAAATAGCATTTCATGAGAAATAAACATAATTTTTTGATAAGAAGTAGCAGAAGTAGATTCTACTTTCTTTACTTCAGCTACTTCATGGTTACTTCCATGCAAACAAACAGACCTTTGAATACTCATCAAACTAAACTATCCATATTTAGAAAATTCTAATAATCAAATATTTTGTAATCCTTATCAGATCGTAGCAATCTATAATTAAAAAAACAATCTCATAGTCATATATTTAAATATATAAATTAAAGAAAAAAAGCTTATGTAAGAAGCCTCTTTACATAAATTCACGGGTTAATTTTAGAAAACTCTCCTCAATTATGGGGTGTCTTACAAAACCTCCCTCAATTATTTTAATTTTATAAACCCCCCTCAAGTTTGAGCATATTTTAGATAACCTTCTCAACTATGCAAATTTGAGATAACTCCCCTTAAGTTTTATCACCTAACCCTCCTCAAATATGGTGTGTGTCTTAGAAAACCCCCCTTTACTATTTTAATTTGAGTAACCCCCTTAAGTTTGAGCCTATTGTAGATAACCCCCCTCAAGTTTGAAAATTTGAGAAATTCTCATGAATTCTTTTCACTTTATGCCCTAAAAGCTAATACCGTTAGGTCTCAAATGTCACGTGATAAGTAGGTGACTGAGAAAAGAACGAAATACCCCTCAATCACATAAAAAAAATACTTTGATTTTTTGACAACAAGAGAAAGAGAGGAGAAAGACGGAAAAAACATTCTAAATTGATCAAGATCTTCTTTTTACCAGTTAGATGTCCCTTTGTAACTTAATGGATTCATTTTCAACAGGGTGTTTTAGTTATTTGACATTTTGAAATAATGTTAGGGGGGTTTGGTGAGAAAAGTATGAAATATTTGCGTGGTGGGGGTTATGAGATACCCCATAGTTATTTGACACAGGGTGTTTTAGTTATTTGACATTTTAAAATAATATCGGGGGGCTTTGGTGAGAAAAGTATAGAAGATTTGGGTGGGGGGGGGGGTGGGTTATAAGACACCCCATAGTTGAGGGGAATTTTTTCTAGTTTTCAAAGTTGAGAAGGATTATCTATAATATGCCTAAAATTGAGGGGGTTTTTTTTCCTCAAATTAAAATAGTTGGAGGAGAATTTTCTGAAACATCCACCATAATTGATGGTGGGTTCCTAAAATTAACCCTATAATTATTCATGTGTCAAATTGTATTTAATGCTGATGGATTAGTCTTTCTCTTAAAATATTGTTGATGAGTTGGTTAATTTTTTCATTATTTCTAATTTGATATCCTGTCTTTATTGATTTTTATAAAGAGAGGTTATTGTTGAACCCGTAAAAATAAATAAATTATTTACACAAATTACCGAAATATTATTTCAAACTTTCTCTGCTTTATCGATTTTTTCTATTAACTAGATTGAAATTCTAATGGGGTTTTAAGATTATTCTAGGAATAAATATTTGGAGTCTTATGATTATTTTATAGATATTTTGAAACCAAATATACTTTTCTAATTAAGTTGAAATTCTAACACAAGAATCACAAGATTGAGGTTTAAGCATGATACTTTTGAGATTAAAACAATATGTGAATGCTTTATATCTCATCTAACTGTGACGTTTTATTTGATTGCTTCATGTTATAGGGTTTAACTCAATGTACTCTTTAGTTCATACCAAATCTCAAAAGTTTTTTTTTATCATAAAACGTCAATGTAAAATGACCTTACAGGCTGGCAAAATCTCCGCATTTCCTACATTGAAGAGATATTTCCAGTGCTGTGATCAAAGGAGGAGCGCTGATTTTTTTTATATCCTTTTTTATTTTTGAATATTATAAAAAAGGAATATTACCAAGGAGAGTTTGATGGTAAACAATCTAACTTTGGATTTGAAATTTTAAAATAAAAGCTATCTAGGCCCTCATTCGGTAAGCCGAATTTTTCTTTTTCTCTTTTATCTTAGAATATTATAAATAAAGAGGAATATTGTAAAGGAGAGGTGATAGTTATACTACCTAATTCTAAATTTTAAATTTTAAAATAAAAGTCACCCACCCCCTTATTTTGAATTTTTTGAAGTTTCAAACTATTTGAAGAAAAAACTTCAGCTCAGATTATCTAATTTTCAATAATCCATATGCTAGAAGTTATTGGTATAAGTCATTTGTATGCCTATATCCATAAAAAAAACAGAGTATATATAAAAATAGATCCATAACCTTGCAAGCTAATAATGTGGGTTCAGTTCCCGCTACTCACTCCATATTACTTATTCTACATGCCGTGCAAGCACGGGCAAAATACTTATTATTATTAAGTCAATATGCCTCTCAAACCTTGTGTAGCTTTTTCCTTTCCTCTGGTCAAATTAACCATCCACTCTGACTCATCGTCGACAATCACCACCACCGACGATCACATCTCTGACCAAAAACCAAGGATCAATCTCATCATCACACAAACCATAAACACGACTTCTCTAAAACAACCACCACCCTCGATTGGATCATACTACATCAAACATCCACCATGTAAACCAGTCCGACTAACTTTTCCCTACGATCAAGTCCCAATTTTATCTACATTATATCTTTCACTTTCAAACACAAACCGATGGAATAGATGTTAAGACTTAAAAATATTTTGTTACGTGAGCAACATGAAAGAACGAGATAAAGATTACAATCAATATGTGTATAACATAAAGTTTTGTGATTGGTGCACTATTTGCTTACCGGTTGAGTTTAACGGTAGAGTAATGAATGTGACAGAGTTTCTTAGTAGACCGAAGGAGGAGGAGAAAGAAGAGGATATGTGCTCGATATGTCTTGATAAGATGACAGAGGGTGTTGAGATATTCGCGAGGCTGCGATGTTGTCATCGGTTTCGTATGAGTTGTGTACTACGATGGATGCCGATGAAGAGCTTGTGCCCGTATTGCCGAGCTTATACAGAAGAGATATGCTCCAAGGAGTGTTAAGTTTAAATTCTTTGGAGTCTTTTATCCTGAGAAAAATTTTGTCAAATGTTGCCCTGCACGAAATTTGTGAGTCTATCGGAGGATAGAAGAGTCAAAAAAATTCCATCCAGGGGTCTATCTGCGAAAATTGAACTAAGGAGCAGTAAGTTCAAAGCAACGGAATTACATGGGGTCTACGTGCATATAACCCTTAAATTTATGTTGCAAGTGTCATCAAGTTGTAGTTTGTCAGTCTGAATCTTCTATCTGTTTTATTTTTTCAGTTAATGATTAATAGAGTTCTGTAGTTTAAATGATTGGATTCTGCAGTCAGTTTGAAGAACTTAGTGTCAGTTTATATGGGCCTTTTTTGAAGAACTTGGTGTCAGTTTATATGGGCCATTTAAGGTCTAATTGGAGCAGAATGTCAATTTATATAAGGCTCACTATTTTATCTTTGCTTTCCTCGTGGAGTTGTATTAATTTTGTTGGTTTTATGATCTTTTATACTCCTCATAACCTTCAATTATGGTTACGTAGTACCCACAAGATTCACATACAAAACACTCATACTATTTGTTTAGTCTGTGGTTATCTAGATTACCTAGACACTTCATCTAGGCTCCCGTATTCATGTTTGATATTTCTCATTTCTGTAGTTGTGTCAGACACTTCTTGGATACTTATTGAATGTATATACATATATTTATTTAGACGCGTACTCAATTATATAACTTATGTTTTAGTTTAAAAAATTTGCTATACACTTCTTGAACGTATATTTTATACTTCACCTCAAATTTATGCTACTCATTGAACTTGGGACAGACTCATTTTAGCACATACCTAGTTATAAATATGATTTTAAAGAGTCGTTTGGGTATCTAGTTCAAAAATGAGTTGTTTTTCAATTTATAATCTACTCAATACAAGAAGTATAGATTATTAATTTTAATATGTATGTATATAGCCATGTTCCCCTATCCTAACTTTTACAATTTTGCCGTGTTATATGCACCTGTGTCCGTGTCCGCATCCGCACCCGCACCCGTAGTCTAGTGCAACAAAGGTGGTTATGCACGCAGTCTTATCTTTGCATACGAAAGGCTGCTTCTGAGACTCGAACCTGATCTAAATTCAGTATTTAACAACTTTATCATAACAATCTAGCTAATATAATAACTTTTTTACAAATTAATTTAGATCGAATTATAGCTGTTTACAAATTACAATACTTTACAGCATATTAAATCAGCTTAGGCATTCTAGGGGATATTTTGGCTGTATTATTTATTTTGGAAGGTGTGGGTGTAAAAATAAAATATGGCAAAGTAATGGGTTAAAAAGAAAAAAACAGAATGCATCTCGCTTCCCCCGCTCTCTTCTGTCCATCATTATAATCTGCGGATCACGGATCTGAAACATTATCGGATCCGATTCTTAACGGGCAGAAGAAAATGCTTATCGGATGCGGGCGGGATTCCGATGAACCCGATGGATAATGGTACGATCAGTTTCTTTTCTCTCAGTATGCGAAAGTTTTTTTTTTTTTTTTTGTCTTCTAAGAAAATTGGGGATAATCTATTGAAATTGGATTTTGTTTTTTATTTTTTTAATTAATTGTTTGTGAATTGATTGGTTAATGTGAATTTCGCAGTTGAAGGAGTGGTGGATTTGGGGAAGGTACTAGAGGGATGAACTGAATTTGGGGATTTCAAAAATAGACAATTACGTGTGGTAATTTTTCAACTTTTTGTCCAATTTAATTAAATTTTTTAAAGAAATTTATATATCTTCAGTATTGTGAGCTTGATTTGGTAGTGAGATGGGTGTATATGGATCTTTGCTTAGTTTTGATTTTGTGTTGATACATAATGAGAGAGTTTCATTTCTCAGTAGAAATTATCATAATTTCTACTGAGTTGTATATATTAGGAGATTGATCAATGAGAGGACTAAATCAAAATTTTTTAGTTCTATATTTAGGAGATAAGACTGTATATTATACTCTGACAAACTTTGGTGCTGGAAATTGTCATCTCTGACCTCAATGAAGAACTATATGAATTTGCTATTGCCTACACACACTTTACACTTCAAATTTTCAATGAATTTATAGAATTATTATGACTTATTCACTAGTTTAGTATTTGTTATTGTGTGAACTTCGTCCAGTCATGGATGTTTAATGGAGAGGTTATTTGAATCATGGTGTTGAAGAGCTTGGTTCTGTCGGGTTGATTCAATTGCATTAGAAAAAATATCAGGAGTCTTAATAATTCGTTAGCTTTTAAGATCGGAGTTAGTTAAATTATATTGTAAATTTTCTCTAGAAAAGGGATAGTTCAATTGTATGATCAGTACACGCATAACATTTGAGAGGACCATATAACATTACAAAGATGCAATTGACTGATAATATCTTTAACAATAGTTAAAAGATAATGGACACAAAGTACGCTTCAAATTGGAATTTAATCATTAAACCATAAAGGAAGTTGTTCAGGAATATACAAGCTACATATTTGAATTAAACATTACTTATTAGGATGTATCTATTAACCATGCTGAAGGTCTAAGAAGGCTATTCCCTCAATTTCTTCGCTTCATATCTTCAACTCTGAAAATAGGTATTATTTAGGTAAATAGTTTCAAAATTCACCCCTTGTCAAGTTGTTTTTGTTTCTCTGGTATCTTTCCAAGTACCGAGGACATCTTGGAAGTAAAACCTGCATGAGAAAACACACATTAGATGATTTGTCTTTTAGTAGCCTTTAAAACTTATAAAGAGAATATTGGGATGAGAAGTAATTGACATAAATATTCTAAGTGTTAATTTACTTGTGGCCTTAGCGGGATGGGTGTGGGGAGTCTCTGACGACGTGAGCTCCGCACACGCTGTAATCTTCTCCAGCGTTCTACAATAAATTTTGACGTTAGAAGCCTATTTAAAATTTGTAACAAATGTCTAAGTTAATACAAGTAGAGGGGGGAAAATAAAAGTTACCTTGTGTAAGCTGTGAGACCTTGAAACTCACTAGATACCGAGGGATTATGTGAGTACTCATATTTGCAGTCCAAATAATGAGCCATCTCAGATTGTTGAGGTTATCAATGCCATTATCATAATCCTCTCGGCTTGGGCCGTATTGTTTAGATCCGTGGGTGATCTTCTCTGCTGTGCCCAAGATAACTTGGCACAGCAGCACATGATACTCTCCATTCGCATCAGGCCTTGAGTAACATGCACTGAGAACGTATATTTATTCAGATTAATTAGAAAACTATATACTGACGTTTTAACTCTAATCAAATATTGTACAGATTTGAAAAAGGATCTCTAAATGCATTACATATAAATGAAGTTCTACACAGGAATTAGTTTAACAACGATAATCTTTTACTGCAGAGAATATTACTTTTGGTTTAGCCTTTGCTATTTGGACAAAGAGTAGGTTAGGGAAAACCCACTCGTAGTTTGATAAAGATATCTCCTACCTGCTATAATTTTTTTGTTAATCTCCTTTTATACTTTATTGTGAAAATTTTGTTTCTAACTGTTATGTTTGTGATGAAAGCAGTATATATATATATATATATATATATATATATATATATATATATATATATATATATATATATATATATATATATATATATATATATATATATATATATATATATATATATATATATATATATATAATGAACTTTAATATATTTTTTGCAGAATGTTAGGTGCACTGCCATAGTAACATAGGTTGGATATACTTTGCAAAATTTGTTTTCATGTCTTTCAAAATCTGTATGAAACACATGCACTTTTTTGCATGCAGAAAACTTTTCCCGCAAGATGTTCCAATAGCTATGTATCTCTGAGAGATTCATTCCTTGGATTTTAGGAAATAATTATTTCTATTTGATTCTAAGTACAAGATCTAACACAATAAAATTAGATTGACCAGTGCATGAACATGCATGCTTTCTATAACATTACGAATTGGTGAAAAGTTATGACCAAGCACGGCTTATTAACTAGAGAAATCTAGGAAGTGTTGAGAATAATCTATCATATAAACACTAAACAGAATGCAATGTCTATTAAACATAATACCAATGGCAGTAAATGCATATACCTTAAACCAGGGTAGTCTCTTGTTGAGAAATAGATGCCTGCTCCATATACCCCACATAATGCATCTTCAAGCCCGAAACCCCTAGTGATGATAGCCTCCGCGCTTCTCGAGTCTGCCCCATACCATCCATATCTAATATTGTTGTTTCTTCTGGCTGACTTTATGATTTCAGCCATACTCTCAAACGCCCTCAGCCTACTAGCACCAAATATTGATGCATGTGTGCAAGAGTATACAGCTGAGACCTTCGCCTCTCGATCATTACCCTTGATACCCTTTAAAAAGGTATTTTTCACCTTTCTGTACCTATCATCAGTCTCCTCCAACCTCCTAAGATCTGCTAAAGACCCAAATGAAGGCCTAGCCTCCTCCAATATTTGTAGTGCCCTTACTATGCCTCCACCAAATATCTTCTTAGGGAAAAATGGCTTCCCATCTGTATCAATCCACGCAATAGAGCGCATGCGACCAGATGAATCTACCAAAACCATGCCAAGTAGATTTGCCATGACTTGAATTCCATCTATATCAACTTTTATCGCCATGCATCGCTGCTCGAAGCATTTCTTGATTGCCTCCAGAGTTTCTGATGGGAGGTCGATCCAGCCGGTTGAGCTAAAGTACATCAGCTTCTCTGGCATCCTCGTCATGTAGAACGCTTTCCAGTTGTGTAAGACTGCCAAACAACTCGTAGGATGGAGAATGATCTCCAGCAGCAGTCTCGCTTGGAGAATGAGATCAATTGCTGAAATGCTGTTGGAGTCGGGGACCATAGTGTATTTTGACTGGTGGTGAGATGAGATTTTTGAGGGTGGAACAACAAATAGGCTTTTCAAAATGGTGGTGAGTCTTGTCTGAGAAACTACTGACATTTATACTGAACATGAGACTTGTCGCTTAATTTTGGTAGTTACTGCAGAACATTTTCTGTCCAGGAACGAAGGTTTTAATGTAACTTGTCCCAAAAGATATGGACAATATCAGAAATTATGAGTTGCCTTAAAAGTAAATGGACGATGATCTAGGAGGAAGTATCTAAGCTTGCATACTTTGAAAGGCATGATTGGTGTTCTTTGAATTATTTGAAATAGATGATACAGTATTATATGTTGCTAAAAATGGCTTATATCTATGAATCTTTTGAATTTCTTTGCAAGGTTCATTTTCTCTTGATTTTTTTGCCTACAGTGCTCAAAAGCCGTCTGCGCCCTCTTTTGAAATTTCGCAAAGTAATGACCTGATTTGATATGACTTCTATTTTGCTGGGTAAACATTGGATTTACTTCGCCAAATTCAAGTCTACTCTAGTCTAGGACTCTAATTACATTTTGATCCTGTGCATTGTCAAATGACGATGCCAACTAAATTAAAAGGATTTAAAGGAATAATTTAGTGTAACTAGATCGAAGTTCAATTTGAATTCACCCAATACAGTTGGCGGCCTCTCTTATTCTTATCACCACGTTCCTCATCTATATAAATAGAACATTCATTTAATATCAAGAATCTTCAAATTAAAAAAGCTACATCATCCTCTTTGAATCTAAACCTAAAAGAAAATCAATTGCACTACAATTGTAGTCTCTCGATTTGGTTTTGAAATATGCCTATCTAGTCAGTCTCCAGGTGTATGGTGCTAAAAGGGTCTTGACAGATTATAAATGCTTGGCATACTTCCTCAGTCTCGAAGTATTCTAACGACAACTTCACACTTACCTCACTTGCATCATTCTCTTTCTTTGTACATCTAAATAGCTACCTCTTTTACCAATTTTCTCTAAATTAAATTACATTAGGAGAGATAGTGAGAAAGATATTATGGTTACGTGTAGATAAGAAGGTGATGATTGTGCAAGTAATCAGTGGTGCACTGCAGGAACTGTATCATGGTACACTTTCAAGGATTTAGCTTCTTACAGTTGATGCTATTAATAAATATGGATTTATATTTGCACCACATGGATTTATTTGGGAGTTGCAGATTCAGAAGCTTTGCATACATGTTTAGCCTGAAACCTCTGGATCAGAATTGAATGGTAGCCAACAGGACCTTTGATATAGGGAATTCAGCTCGGCAATGGTTGTCGGCTGGAGTAAGGTAGACCAATGTAAAATGAGCCAAGTCAACTGTTAGATTTTATTTTCTACAGTTAGACGAGGTTCTTTGTGTGACCATTCACGTAGAATATACATATGAGTTTGCTTCAAATATTATCGACTGTTTTTCTTTCTTGCTATTGTCATGCTCGATTATTATGTACCAGACAGGTATATGCACGGAGTTACACTCAAACTTTAATTTTATAATCTCATTTTTAATTGGAAATTTTTGCATACTCTGACTTATGTTTTCCGACTTAAACAAGAAACTTGGGATTCAACATGTCTTACTTGACCATATGTTCCTTTCTCAATTAGTTTTGGTGAACACCTTTGATATTCAAAAATAGATTCAGGTACCAATGGCACAATTCATAAATGATTTCCGCAATTTTTGTGCTTCAATGTAAATTGATTGTCAAATCCATTATTTACTTAGCTTTCGTTAATAGTTAAAAAAGGATACAACAGTATTTACTGATTTATAGGTTTTGGGTGACATGCTAAAATATTACTCTAAAAAAATTGGGGATAGTCTATTGACATTGGACTGTGTTTTTAAATGTACATTATTGTTTGTGAACTGATTTGTTATTTCTATTAGTTGAAGGAGCGGTGGATTTGGAAAAGACACTAGACAGATGAACTGAATTTGGGGATATGAAAATAGACAATTACGTTTTGTAATTTTCACTTTTTTGGCAAATTTAATTAATGTTTTAGACATTTTTAGATTGTAGCTGCATAATCTTGGTTGAGTATGGATCTTTTCTAAGGGTTTCTTTTGTGTTGATGCATAATAAAAGAACTTCATTTTAGTAGAAATTATTATTATTCTTAATGCAATATCTGAAAGTTGTATACTTTAGGAGATTGATCATTAAGAGGAGTAAATATAACTTTTCATTTTAATTTTATTTTTAGAATATGAGAATGTATATCTACTTAATAAATATTGGAGCTGGAAATTGTCATCTCTGAACTCAATAAAGAACTATTTTGCCTACACACATTTTAGGCTTCAAATTTTCAATGCAGTTATGGAATTATAACGACTTTAGCATTTATTCTATGTGAATTCATCCAGTCTTGGATGTCCAATATTGAGATTATCTGAATCATGGCGTTGAAGAGCCTGGTTCTGTCTGGTTGATTACATAGCCTTAGAAAAATATCAAGAGTCTTATTTGGTTTAGTTTGATATTCTTTGAAGCTTATAATAAGTTGCTTATAAAAGCGACTTATAGAAACAACTATATAAGGCTGTTTGAAAGGAGATGTTTGGTAGAATCATGCTTAATGATCATTGTTAAAAAATAGAAGGTATATATGGCATATAAATTAAAAAAGCGAAGTTGCTTTTAAAAGTATACTCAGTTGCTTATAAAACACCCTATTAAAAGCAGAAGCAAATTCAATAGGCATGTCAAAATAGTTTTCACTAAACACCATTATTGGCTGTTGCACCCTAAAAACAAGCAATATCAAACTAGTCCTTAATGATTCTTTAGCTTTGAAGATCAGAATTAGTTAAATTATATTGTAAACCAGGAAAGGGGATAGTGGAGACAAAGTATGCTTCAAATTGGAATTTAATCATGAAACCATTAAACCATAAAGGAAGTTGTTCAGAAAATATACTAGCTACATATTTGAATTACACATGACATATTAGGATGTATCTATTCCCTCAATTTCTTCGCTTCATATCTCCTACTCTGAAAATAGGTACCATATGTAGAAATCGATTTAAAGTTTAACTCTTGTCAAGTTTTTTTTTTCTCTAGTACGTTTTCAAGTATGGAGGACACCTTGGAAGAAAGGACTGCATGAGTAAATAGACATTAGATGATCCGTCTTTTAGTAGCTTTAAAATCAAAAGGAGAACATTAGAATAAAAAGGAAATAGGGAAAATTTCTTTTGAGTGTTATACGTACTTGAGGTCTTAGTGGGATGGGTGCGGGGAGATGGGTACGGGGAGTCTCTTAAGACGTGAACTTCGCACATGATTTTCGGATCGTGATGCATTTTGGGAGAAATTGGATTGTGTGCGAGGTTCGGACGATCTAAGAAAAGAGGATGATTTTAGGCCAGATTTCGACGTGCAATTTTGACGGACCATAACTTTTTATTCTCTCCATAGAATCGCTATTATTATATATTTTCTTAAAGCTTGAGAAGTGCTCTACAAGTCGAACCGCTTTGCCGTTCCACAACCGAGTTTCGGGGTTAAAGGAATTCGTCTTCAGGCTCAAACTGCGCGTCAAAGAGTTTTGGTTCAATTTAGTTTCTAGTTTTTATGGAATATTTTTTTTATTTTAGGAAGTCTAATTGTTTTAGGAAAGGTTATTTTAGTACTTTTGCTTTGTACAGTTTTGCTCGTACGAGAACGAGTAGTTATCTCTTTTGATTAATCTTCCGTGACATCATTACCATGCATGAGTTGTGAGACCTTGAAACTCACTAGATATCAAGGGAGTAAGAGAGAATAGAAGCGAAGACGGATAATATAGGGTAGTTAATCTATACAATATACTAAAGTAATACCCTGAAATGCCAAGTGTCAACATTTTAGAGCAATTGACACGTGTCAAAATTCTAGAGCATAAGCTATATACTAAAACAAAACCCTAGATGACACGTGGCATAATTTTAGACAATTGACTCTTAATCTTCCTACGTGGCATAATTTTAGACAATTGGCTCCTAACCTTCCATATATTAACATTGACCATAATCTCTCTCCCCACCTCATTAATTGATACGTTATCCCTCTTCATCTTCCATTCCTTTGTTTTTATTGACTTGCACAAAACCCTAGATGACACGTGACATAATTTTAGACAATTGACTCTTAATCTTCCTACGTGGCATAATTTTAGACAATTGGCTCCTAACCTTCCATATATTAACCTTGACCATAATCTCTCTCCCCACCTCATTAATTGATACGTTATCCCTCTTCATATTGGATTCCTTTGTTCTTATTGACTTGCCACATTTTGCTTTCATTCCATCCTTCAAAATTCCAATTTTTTCTTCTAAATCAAACTAATTCTTTATTCTCTTACTGCAATACCTTCTTCGACTCCTATTTTCACCACTAATTGCAGCTTCCCTTGAGCTGCCAAGGTACCTTTGTACAAGCCTCTTATTCTTTTCATTCTAACTTTTGATTACAATCTTTTTCTTTTTATTTTGTCTCCTATAGAGATTTTCTTTGGTTTAGGTTAAGTATAATAATTTCATATTCCTTAACTTTAATTTTGTAATCATAGGGATACTAAGTGGTGATATGTCTTATGTGAAAATTGTACTTTAATTTTGTAATCATAGGAGATTAAGTGGTGATATGTCTTATGTGAAAATTGTACTTTAATTTTTAATCATAGGAGATTAAGTGGTGATATGTCTTATGTGAAAATTGTACTACATTTAGTTATTGAAATGAGTGCTTATTAATTGTTCTCAAAGATGGACTTTTCTTTTAGGTAAATAAAATTAATTGGTTTTTATTACTTTTATGTTGATGATGCATTCTTAAAAAAAGGGCGGAAGAGTCGGGGATTTTTCATTTGTGAGATGCAATTATGATGATAGTGCAAAAATTGGGATTTGCATTTATTGTTTGTTTTGGAATATAATTTGTTAATTTATTTATGTATGAAAAATATGATTGGTAGAAATCATGACATGATTTATTTATGCTTTTATAAGTGTATACTTTACCAATTTTAGTTGGGATATTTGTTGAATGATATTATTTGTAGGGTGTTTTGTTTCGATATTGTTGAACCGAGCTATTTTTCTAGGACTTTTAAGTGCAAGTTATTTGGAAAAATTTTTATTCTTTTTAATTTGTTCTTATTATGTATATAATAATATATTTAACAAAATTAAATAAAACATATTTAGTGAGACAAAATCACAACATAAGTAATTGTTGCAAGTTTTCTGGTTAGTAATAGTTATTTTTAGATTTTGTTTTATAATGTAACATGAAAAAATTCCCCCGCAGCATCGTGCGGGTATAACACTAGTATAGTAATATTTGTTATGATTTCCCGTTTAATAAATTTGAATAGGGTAGTTGATAGTAATATTGGCGTTTTTATGAACTTTAAATAGGACACAGAGAACACCGCCCACCCTTTAAAAACCTCAAAGATGGCTCTCAAGCCTCACAAAATTTTCCTTTGACATTCCTCTTGGCAAATTAACCGTCCACTTTGACTCATCATCGATGATCACCACCATCGATGACAAACCAACGTTCAATCTCGTTATAACACAAACCATAAACATGACTTGTATGAAACAACCACTGCCTTCAATAGGATCATATCGCATCAAATATCCGCCATGTGTACCAATTCAACTAACTTTTCCCTACGATCAAGTCCCAAATTTATCTACATTACATTTCATCAAACACAAGCCAATGAGAGAGATGTTAGATTTAAAATATCTCCTTATGTGCATCATGCTGTAGAGGTGGGGCGAGCAACACGAAGGAACATGATAAAAATTGCAGTCGATATTGTTTACAAAATAAAGTTTTATGATTGGTGCACTATTTGTTTTTGTGGTTGAGTTCAACGATAGGGTGATGAATGTGATAGAGTTCCTTAGTAGACCGAAGGAGGAGGAGAAAGAAGAGAATATATGCTCGATATATCTCCATAAGATGGTGGAGAGGTTTGAGATATTTGCAAGATTGCAATGTTGCCATCGGTTTCATATGAGATGTATACTAAGATGGATGTCAATGCAGAGCTTGTGCTTTATTGTCGAGCTTATAAAGAAGATATATACTCCAAGGAGTATTAAGTTTAAATTCTTTTGAGTCTTTTATCTTGGGAAATTTTTTGGCAGATGTTGCCCCTGAGTGAATTTGTGAGTCTATCTAAGCATAGAAGTGTCAAAAATATTCGTCCAGGGGTCTATCTTTGAAAATTAAACTATAGGTACATGGGGTCTATGTGGTGCATGTAACCATTAAATTTTTGAGTCATCTAGTTGTGGTTTGTCAATCTGAATCTATTTCATGTTTTCTTCTTTTCAGTTTATGATTAATAGATTTTTGTAGTTTAAATGACTGAATTCTGCAGTTAGTTTGAAGATTGGTGGATGAAGCAAAAATTAAATTGTATAAGGTTTGATATGATTTTATCTTTGCAGTCCTCGTAGTAACTTTCAATTATTCAATGCTCACAAGATTCATGTATAGAGCCATCACACTAAATGTTTTGTCTGTGGAGGGTCATATGTATGCAGGCTTATTTTCGCATACAAAAGACTGTTTCCAAGACTCGAGCCTAATCCAGATTCAATATTTGACAACTTTATCATAACAATCTAATTAAGACAATAGCTATTTTACAAATTAGTTTAGATCGAATTATAGCAGTTTACAATACTTTACAGCATATTAATCAGCTTAGGCATTCCAGGGGATATTTAGGTTGTATGATTTATTTTGCAAGGTGTGGGTTTAAAAATAAAATATTGCAAAAGTAATGGGTTTAAAATAAAAAAAACCATAACGTGCATCTCTTTTCCCCCGTTCTCTTCCCTTCATCATATTTTTAATCAGCGGATATCGGATCACAAACTTTATGGGATCCAATTCTTAACGGGCGAAGAAGAAAATGCTTATCGGATGCGGGCGAGATTCCGATGAACCCGATGGAGAATGATGCGATCAAAAATTGAGGATAATCTATTGAAATTGGATTTTATTTTTGTTTTGTAATTAATTGTTCGTGAATTGATTGGTTAATGTGAATTTCGCAGTTGAAGGAGTGGTGGACTTGGGGAAGGTACTAGAGGGATGAACTGAATTTGGGGATTTCAAAAATAGACAATTACGTTGGGTAATTTTTCAACTTTTTGTCGAATTTAATTAAATTTTTTAAGAAATTTATATATCTTCAATATTGTGAGCTTGATTTGGTAGTGAATGGGTGTATATGGATCTTTGCTTAGTTTTGATTTTGTGTTGATGCATAATGAGAGAGATTCATTCCTCAGTAGAAATTATCATAATTTGTATATATTAGGAGATTGATCAATGAGAGGATTAAATCAAGTTTTTTCTAGTTTTTATTTAGGATAAGAGAATGTATATTATACTTGACAAATTTTTGTGCTGAAAATTGTCATCTCTGGACTCAATAAAGATCTACGTGCATTTGCTATTGCCTACACACGTTTTTCACTTCAAAATTTTAATGAATTTATGGAATTATTATGACTTATTCACCTGTTGAATCATGATGTTGAAGAGCTTGGTTCTGTTGGGTTGATTCAATTGCATTAGGAAGATATCTGGAGTCTTAATGATTCATTTACTTTTAAAAGTGGAGTTAGTTAAGATATATTGTAAATCTTCTCCAATGGTGATAGTTTAATTTATCATCGGCACACAACATTTGAGAGGAACATATAACACTAGCAAGACACAATTGACTTGTAAGATCTTAACAATAGATAAAAGATAAAGGACACAAAGTATGCTTCAAATTGGAATTTAATCATTAAACCATAAAAGGAAGTTGTTCAGAGAATATACAAGCTAAACATTCAAATTTCACAGTACATATTAGGATGTATCTATTGACCATGCCGAAGGTATGAAAAGGCTATTCCCTCAATTTTTTGCTCCATATCTCCAACTCTGGAAATAGGTACTATATAGAAATACCTTCAAAATTCACCCCGCGTCAAGTTGTTTTTGTTTCTCTGGTACCTTTCCAAGTACCGAGGACACCTTGGAAGTAAAACCTGCATGAGAACACACACATTAGATGATCTGTCTCTTAGTAGCCTTTAAAACTTAAAAGGAGAACAGTAGTATAGAATTAATTGACATAAGTATTTTGAGTGTTAATTTACTTGGGGTCTTAGAGGGATGGGTGTGGGTAGTCTCTGAAGACGTGAGCTTCGCACTCGCTGTAATCTTCTCCAGCGTTCTAGAATAGATTTTGAGGTTAGAAGTTTATTTCAAATTTGAAAAAAGATGTCTTAAATTAGTCTATATCTTGAGGGTAAATCTGAAGTTACCTTGTGTAAGCTGTGAAACCTTGAAGCTCACTAGATATCGAGGGATTATGTGAGTGCTCATATTTGCAGTCCAAATAATGAGCCATCTTGGATTCTTGAGGTCATCAATTCCATTATCATAATCCTCTCTGCTAGGGGCATATTGTTTAGATCCGTGAGTGATCTTTTCAACTGTGCCCAGGATAACTTGGCAAAGCAGCACATGATACTCTCCATTAGCATCAGGCCTTGAGTAACATGCACTGAGAACATATAATATATTCAGATTTATAAGAAAAATAACTACCATGCTATTATTTTCAATCAAATATAGGACAAATATGAGAAATATCTATAGATATACATATAAATAAAATTTGACACAGGAATTAGTGTAACAAGGATGATCTTTAACTGTATAGAACATTTCCCTTGGTTTACCCTAGGTATATTCATGATTATACAGATGTATGATACTCTTTTTTTTTTTCAAACTATGAATTCCAAGAAAGTTTCAAATTGAGTTTTCAATTGTTACTTCTATAGATTAAAGCAATTATCAACTCGAGAATTATGTAGTTCAACATATTTCTATACAACATGTTATGTTTACTGCCATAGGCCATATATAATTTGTAAAATCTGTTTTTCTGTCTCTTTTCTAAAAAAACTATATAATTGACATACTCTTACCTACATAACGTAAACTTGTCCTGCAAGATGTTCCAATACCTAAGTATCTTGAGAGATTTATGCATTGGATCTTTGTGAAGTAATTATTTATATTAGTTTCTAAGTACAAAATCCAATGTGATAATTTAGATTGACTAGTTCATGAACATGCATGCTTTCTCCAACACCATGAATGATTAAAAGATATGACTAAGCATGCTTATTTTCTGAAGAAATCTAGGAAATAATAAGAAGAATCTAGTATATAAATGCTATACAAAATGTAATATCTATAAAACATAAACTTGGTAAGGGAAAATACCTTAAGCAAGGGTAGTCTCTTGTTGAGAAGTATATGCCTGCTCCATATACCCCGCACAGTGCATCTTCAAGCCCGAAACCCCTTGTTATGATGGCCTCCATGCTTATCGGATCTGCCCCATACCATCCGTATCTAATATTTTTAAAAGTTTTGGCTGAATTTATTATTTCAGCCATCCTTTCAAATGCTCTCAGCCTAGTAGCACCAAAAGCTGATGCTTGTGTACAAGAGTACACTGCTGAGACCTTCGCCTCTCGATCATTTCCCTTCATTCCCTTTAAAAAGGTGTTTTTCACCTTTCTGTACTTATCATCAGTCTCCTCCAACCTCTTAAGATCTGCCAAAGACCCAAATGAAGGCCTAGCCTCCTCCAATATTTGTGGTGCCCTTACTATGCCTCCACCAAATATCTTCTTAGGGAAAAATGGCTTCCCATCTGTATCAACCCACGCAATAGAGCGCATGCGACCAGATGAATCTACCAACACCATGCCAAGTAGATTTGCCACGACTTGGATTCCATCTATGTCAACTTTTATCGCCATGCATCGCTGCTCGAAGCATTTCTTGATTGCCTCCAGAGTTTCTGACGGGAGGTCGATCCAGCCTGTTGAGCTAAAGTACATCAGCTTCTCTGGCATCCTCGTCGTGTAGAAAGCTTTCCAGTTGTGTAAGACTGCCAAACAACTCGTAGGATGGAGAATGATCTCCAGCAGCAGTCTCGCGTGGAGAAGGAGGTCAATTCCTGAAATGCTGTTGACGTCGGGGTCCATAGAGTATTTTGACTGGCGGTGAGATGAGATTTTTGAGGGTGGAAGAACAAATAGGGTTTTCAAAGTGGTGGTGAGTCTTGTCTGAGAAACTACTGACATTTATACTGAACATGAGACTTGTCGCTTAATTTTGGTAGTTACTGCCATACATTTTCTGTCCAGGAACGAAAGTTTTAATGTAACTTGTCCCAAAAGATACGGACATTATCAGAAATTATGAGTTGCCTTAAAAGTAAATGGACGATGATCCTGGAGGAAGTATCTAAGCTTGCATACTTTGAATGGCATGATTGGTGTTCTTTGAATTTTTGAATAGATGATACAGTATTATATGTTGCTAAAAATGACTTATATCTATGAATCTTTTGAATTTCCTTACAAGGTTCATTTTCTCTTGATTTTTTTGCCTATAGTGCTCAAACGCCGTCTCGGCCTATTTTGAAATTTCGCAAAGTAATGACCTGATTTGATATTACTTCTATTTTGCTGGGTAAACATTGGATTTACTTGGCCAAATTCAAGTCTCCTCTAGTCTAGGACTCTAATAACGTTTTGATCCTGTGCATTGTCAAATGACGATGCCAACTAAATTAAAACAAGATTTAAAGGAATAATTTAGTGTAACTAGAGCGAAGTTCAATTTGAATTCACCCAATACAGTTGGCAGCCTCTCTTATTCTTATCACCATGTTCCTCATCTATATAAATAGAACATTTATTTAATTTCAAGAATCTTCAAATAAAAAAAGCTACATCATCCTCTTTGAATCTAAACCTAAAAGAAATTCAATTGCAGTACAATTTTAGTCTCTTGATTCAGTTTTGAAATATGCCTATCTAGTCAGTGTCTAGCTGTACGGTGCTAAAAGGGTCTTAACAGCTTATAAATGCTTGGCATATTTCCTCAGTCTCGAAGTATTCTAACCGCAACTTCACACTTACCTCACTTGCATCATTCTCTTTCATTATACATCTAAATAGCTACCTTTTCAACAATTTTCTCCAAATTAAATTACATTAGGAGAGATAGTGAGAAAGATATTATGGTTACGTGCTCCAGAGATGAGAAGGTGATGATTATGCAAGAGATTGGCGGTGCACTTCAAGAACTGTATCATGGTACACTTTCAAGGATTTAGCTTCTTACAGTTGATGCTATTATTGATATGGATTTATATTTGCTCCACATGGATTTATTTGAGAATTGCAGATTCAGAAGTTTTGCGTACATGTTCAGCCTGAAACCTCTGGATCAGAATTAAATGGTAACCAACAGGACCTGTGATGTAGGGGATTCAGCTCGGCAATGGTTGTGGGCAGGAGTAAGGTAGACCAATATAAAATGAGCTAAGTCAACTGTTAGAATTTATTTTGTACAGTTAAGACGAGGTTCTTTCCATGACCATTCAGATAGAATACACATATGAGTTTGCTTCAATTATTATAGACTGTTTTTCTTTCTTGCTATTGTCATGCTTGATTATTATGTACCAGACCAGTATATGCACGGAGTTAGACTCAAACTTTAATTTTCTAATTCCATTTTCAATTGGAAATTTTTGCATACTCTGACTTATGTTTTCTGACTTAAACAAGAAACTTGGGATTCAACATGTCTTACTTGACTATATGTTCCTTTCTCAATTAGTTTACATGAACACCTTTGATATTCAAAAATAGATTCTGGTACCAATGGCACAATTCGTAAATGATTTCCGGAATTTATGTGCTTCAATTTTGATATGACTGCTATTATGCTGTATGGACATTGCATTGACTTCGCCAAATTCAAGTCTGCTCTAGTCTGACTCTAGGTATGGTTTTTTCCTGTGTATTGTCAAATGATCCTGCTTCATGGCGGTGTATTCACTTAAATCAATAATTGTAGTGTAACTATTTCTCACACTATCAAACGCAAACCAACATTTATCTACACTACCTTCGAAACAAATCAAAGAGATGTTAGATTTAAAGATATCCTCGTAATATTCATCATGCAATAGAAGTAGGGTGAGCAACAGGAAAGAGCGTGATAAATATTGTGGTCGATACTATTTATAATATAAAGTTTTGTGATTGCTACACTGTTTGTTTTTTAGTTGATTACAATGATATCGTGAAGAAGGTGATAGAGTTGTTTATTGGACTGAAGGAGGAGGAGAAAGAAGAGAATATGTGCTCGATATGTCTCGATTAGATAGTGGAGGGGTTGGAAATATTGGCGAGATCGTGATGTTGTCATCAGTTTCATATGAGATTTGTGGATGTCAATGGAAAACTTATGCCCGTATTGTCAAGCTTATACAGAAGAGATATATTCCAAGGCGTGTTAAGTTTAATACTATGGTTAATTGCACATGGGCCCCCCTTAAGTATTTTTGTTTTGAACTTACTATTGATGTAGTTTCATAGACCTCTTGGGTGAAATTTTTTTAGTCATTTATCCTAGGTAAAATTTTCATAGATAGTACCTCTGCATGATATTAGTGAGGCTGCCTGAGACTAAAAGAGCCAAAAACTTTCATCTAGGGAGGTCTATCTGCAAAATGAAACTAGAGGGATAGCAAGTTCGAAACAGCGATACTACATGGGGTCCGTGTGCATATAACCATAAGTCTATGTTGCAAGTTTCATCTTCTTGTAATTTGTCAGTTCAAATCTTTATCTTTTTTAAAAACATTTTTACTTTATGATTAATAGAATTCTGTAGGTTTTTTTAAATTTTTATAATAGACTTTCATAGTTTAACAGACTGAATTGTGTAATTAGTTTGAAGCACTCATGTGTTGGATGAGGCCTAACTTTTATGGCCCTATTAAGGTCTAAGTATCCATATGATTTAAAGAGGCTGTTTTCGAGACTCGAACCTTGGACTTCTAGCTTACAAGATGACAACCTTAAAGTTGTGCCAAGGTTCATAATCAGAATTGTTTATACACCCAAAACATCTAACCTGGTTTATTATAGATTCAGTATTGACCATTATCATAGCAGTGTAACTAACAAATAG
Source organism: Asparagus setaceus (assembly GCA_012295165.1). Taxonomy (NCBI): domain Eukaryota; kingdom Viridiplantae; phylum Streptophyta; class Magnoliopsida; order Asparagales; family Asparagaceae; genus Asparagus; species Asparagus setaceus. The sequence goes on along the minus strand of CM022704.1, from coordinate 4,657,974 downwards.
CTATTTTAAAAATTAGTTTATAACCAGTTATAGAGTTTACAATACTTTATGGCATATTACATCAGCTTTGATGTTTGATGGGATGTTTTGTGCGTATGATATAGTGGAAGGCGTGGGCTGAAAAATAAATCATGGTAATAGAATGGGTCTTTAAAAAAAAACCCCCATAATGCACCTTTCTTTTCCTCGCTTTCTTCCCTCCATCATTTATAACCTGTGGATCACTGATCTCAAACATTATCGGATCCGATTCTTAACGGGCGAAGAAGAAGAAAAAACTTATTGGATGCGGGCGAGAATCTGACGAATTCAATGGAGAAAGATGCGACTGTTAGATTTAAATCTAATTAAATCTAATTGTGGGCACATATGTTAAATTAATGTGTAAATCTATCACTTAAGGAAACCCACTAAAGTGATCAATTAAGTTGGGTTATCGGGTATTTATATATTGTCATGGGCTAAATGTGCAGATACCAGGTTGTAATTACAATTTGATGAGGGGCCAAATTGTAAAAGTGCAACACTTATATATATGGGGTTATGGTCCCTAATCTAGGGTTAACACAAGAATTCTCATCTCTTTTACCCCCATCTAAAAAAAAGAGATCTAAGGAAGAGAAGAAGCCCTAAGATTAGAAGATCCATCAATCCACTCAAGATCCAAACCATGGATTCAGGTATAATTCCGCTTTAGTTTTTTATCAATCTCTTTGAGGTAATCAAGTCTTATTAAAGTTCTTACAAGTGGTATCAGAGCCTCTTGATTAACTCTTAGAGATTTTTTGAGTTTCTATGGTTTTTCGGGTGGATTTATGAATAAAGATCAAATCTTTTTCGGATTTTTTGGGTTCGGATGAACAGTAAATGTTTTAGTCCGATGAACAGTAAAGTTTTTTCGGATGAACAGTAAAGGTTTGATCTCGGATGAACAGTAAAGGTTTGATCTCGGATGAGCGATAAATGAAATAATTAGCGATGAGCGGTAAAAAATTTTTGTCGTGGCGATAACTTTTCCGCTTTTTGGTTAAATTTTCTATGATTTTAGAAAATTAATATAAGGTTTGGATCTGGATTGAGTTTTAAGAAGGGAAAATTTTTTTTTTTTTTTTGGGCCACCATCATCAATGATAAACCCTATGGGTTCAAAAGCCTAAGCGGCTTTGACGGTTCAGATCTAAACCCTAAGGGGTTCCTGTAGTTCAGACGAGGTTCGAGGTTCATTTTGGCGAACCTCGCCTTTTGGCGAACCTCGCCTTTTGGCGAACCTCGGTTCATTTTGGCGAACCTCGCCTTTTGGCGAACCTCGCACTTTGGCGAACCTCGGTTCATTTTGGCAAACCTCGGTTCATTTTGGCGAACCTCGCCTTTTGGCGAACCTCGCACTTTGGCGAACCTCGGTTCCTTTTGGCGAACCTCGCCTTTTGGCGAACCTCGGTTCCTTTTGGCGAACCTCGCCTTTTGGCGAACCTCGCACTTTGGCGAACCTCGCCTTTTGGCGAACCTCGCACTTTGGCGAACCTCGTGTTCATTCAGTCGAACCTTGTGTTCACTTTGGCGAACCTCGTGTTCATTCAGTCGAACCTTGTGTTCACTTGGCGAACCTCATATTTTAGCGAACCTCGTGTTCATTGGTCGAACCTTGTGTTCACTTTGGCGAACCTCATATTTTAGCGAACCTCGTGTTCATTCGGTCGAACCTCATTTGTTCGAACTCAAGTCGAACCTCGCGATTCGAACTCGGTCGAACCTCGCGATTCGAACTCAAGTCGAACCTCGTGGTTCGAACTCAAGTCGAACCTCGCCGTTCGAACTCAAGTCGAACCTGCCGTTCGAACTCAAGTCGAACCTCGTAGTTCGAACTCAAGTCGAACCTGCCGTTCGAACTCAAGTCGAACCTCGTGGTTCGAACTCAAGTCGAACCTCGTGGTTCGAACTCAAGTCGAACCTCGTGGTTCGAACTCAAGTCGAACCTCGTAGTTCGAACTCAAGTCGAACCTCGTAGTTCGAACTCAAGTCGAACCTGCCGTTCGAACTCAAGTCGAACCTCATTTGTTCGAACTCAAGTCGAACCTCGTGGTTCGAACTCAAGTCGAACCTCGTGGTTCGAACTCAAGTCGAACCTCATGATTCGAACTCAAGTCGAACCTCGTGGTTCGAACTCAAGTCGAACCTCATTTGTTCGAACTCAAGTCGAACTCAATTAAATTTCAGTGTTAATCAATTATTTCATTCAAATATTATGACACTAAGGAATTAAGTTGGTCTCTCATTCTAAATGATTAATTGAAGCAAGATGTTGCCAAAGTAACCTCTCTTGTGTAGATTGTTCATGAAGGATGTTAGATGGTTGTGTGTATACTTTTTCGGTAGATATTTAATCGGCCCAAAGGAAGATTAATATTTATTTAGGCTGTATGCATGCGTGATGATAAGCGTGACAATTATAAGGTTTACATGTGGATAACAAATCAATCCAAAGATGGGTTTGTTGTTTGACATGTGTTATTGTCGATGTTTGATCATTGCAACAAGATATCACTAGGTTAATATTGTCCAAAGACTTGATATTAATGTTGTACAAGATATCTTGGATGGGGATATGTCATTATTTGAATTTTATTGATTAATAATTACAGCTATTAATGTGAAAATCTTTTGTTAACATCAACTCAATTCCCATGCTAAATGGGTCTAATTTCAAGATTTGAAAAGAGAACATTTTAATTGTTCTTGGTGCATGGATCTAGACCTTGCATTAAGGGTGAACAATCTCAACCCCTCACTGCGGATAGCACTCGATGTAAAGAAGGAGCATGAGAGGTGGGGCGTTCAAATCGCATGAGTCTAATGATCATCAAGCTGCATTCAGGAAGCTTTTAGGGCCGCGAATCAGAAGGGATTACTAAAGCCAAAGATTTCCTTCTTTGAAATTGAAATATTTTGCTAAAAGCGATAAGGTAGAAACAAGCACGCTATTAGCTCGCTTGATTTCAATGAAGTATAAAGGCAAAGGAAATATCGGGGAGTACATTATGGAAATGTCTCATATTGCTTCAAAACTTAAGGCGAAACTTCGATCTATGTGATGAGTTATTGGTGCATCTGGTGTTCTTGTCTCTTCACGCACACTTTAATCAATTTAAGGTCGATTATAAGCTGTCAAAGGAGAAATGGACTCGAATGAGCTCATTTCATACGTGTGCAAGAAGAAGACAGATTGAAGCAAGATAAGGCGAAAGTGCTCATTTGGCTTATGCACCTAAGGATAAGGGCAAGAAAAGAAAGAATGATAAGGAAGGCGCTAAGGGTCAGTTCAAAAGAAACAACATAAGGATAATCGGGGTTGTTTCTTTTGTCATAAGATGGACCACATAAAGAAGGATCATACAAATATCACGCTGGCGTGTCAAAAGTGCGTTCCTTACTTTGGTGCGATTCGAGGTTAATTTAGTCTCGATACCTAGAAACACTTGGTGGTTAGACTCGGTGCTACTACTCACATAAGTGTTTCTATGCGGGGTTACTGAGCTCTGAAAGCCAACCGATAGTGAAAGATACATCTTTGTGGGCGATGGCCAATCGGTAGATGTGGAAGCAATTGGGCATTTTAGGTTGCTTTTAGGAGCTGGTTCATATTTGGACTTAAAAGATACTTTTGTAGTACCGTCTTTTAGGCGGAACTTAATTCGGTTTCTATATTGGACAAATCGGGTTATACTTGTTCATTTGGAAACAATGAATTCAGTTTATCTTTTAATTCAAATATTGTGGAAGCTGGTTACTTGAGTAATTTTGACAACCTATATTTGCTTGATACAATTACTTCTATAATGAAACCTTGTATGTGGAATCACGTGGTACTAAGCGTAAATTAAATAAGGAAAATTCAGTCATTATGGCATAAGCTTGGGTCATATCTCAAAAGGTAGAGTTGAGCGTCTTGTGTCGATGGCATTTTAGATTCTCTTGATTTCTGAGACTTTGATGTATGCATTGGTATCAAGGAAAAGCAGACTAAAGTTAAGAGATTAGGTGCCAACAGATCTTGAGGCGTCTTAGAATTGATACATCTGAGATATTTGTGGGCCATTCCCTACGGCATCCCGGAATGGTCAACAATATTTTATATCATTCATAGACGATTACTCACGTTATGGGTACCTATATCTCATTAAAGAAAAATCGAGTCTCGGGCGTATTCAAAGCTTTTAAGGTGAAGTTGAGAACCAACTCAATAAAAGATTAAAACCGTTAGATCGATGCGTGGTGGTGAGTACTCTGGCGGATATGATGGTTCAGTGAACAACGTCGGGACCATTTGCTAGATACCTAGAGGAATTCGGTATCGTCCCGTTACCATGCGGGATCACCTAGCATGAATGGTGTAGGCGAAAGCTAAACATGACTCTTAAGGATATGGTAAGAAGTATGATTGCTCATTCTTCTTTACGAGTCACTCTGGGGAGAAGCACTAAAGCTGCGGCTTACATTCTTAGCAGTACCAAGTAAGCGGTTGCTAAAACACCTTATGAGCTTTGGGTGGTCAGCCAGTCTAAAACACTTACATATTTGGGGATGTCGGTGAGGCAAGGCCTTATAGGCCAAATGAAAAGAAATTGGACTCCAAAGCAGTTAGCGACTACTTTATTGGGTATTACGAGCGATCCGGGGCTATAAGTTTTATGATCCCACACTCGGGAATATTTTTGAGGCGAAACGGCAACATTCTTTGAGGATGTTGAGTTTGGGGAGAAATAAGGTTAGAACATTGCCTTTGAGGAGGAATTGGCTTTAAATCCAATCCATACAGTCATTTCGACAATATTCAAGTACCTATACTGTTATTGTTCAAGAAATGAATCAGGAACCTCAAGAAGGCAATATTGAACAACTCCTGTTCGGAAGAACAAACTCAACAACCTCAAGAACCGGTGCCATTAAGGAGATCCACGAGAGAAAGGAGAAATGCTATTCGGATGATTATATTGTATTTCTTCAAGAACATGAGGAAAGTAATGGAATGATGGAAGATGATCTAATCAACTTCCTTCAGGCCATAAAAGTTCTAACTCTCAAAAGTGGATTGATGCCATGAATGAGGAGTACAAGTCTATGCAAGACAATAAGGTTTGGGAACTTGTTCCATTGCGAGAAGGTGCAAAACCAATTGGTTGTAAATGGATATTTAAAACCAAGCCGGATGCAAATGGTAATGTGGAAAAGTATAAAGCACGTCTTGTAGCTAAAAGCTATACTCGGAAGGAAGGCATTGACTATCTGAGACTTTCTCTCGGTTTCATCGAAAGACTCTTCGGGACTATCATGGCACTTGTTGCTCATTTCAATCTTGAGTTACATCAAATGGATGTTAAGATCGCATTTCTCAATGGAGACATTGATGAGATGATCTATATGGTACAACGAGAAAACTTTGTGTCGGAGACCCAAAGAATATGGTTTGTAAACTAAGGAAATCCATTTATGGACTCAAACAAGCTCCTCGTCAATGGTACCACAAGTTTCAACAAATAATTATCTCGTTTGGTTTTGAGATGAATATTGTTGATGATTGTGTATATCAAAAATTGATGGGAGTAAGTATATTTTAAGTTACGTATGTGGATGACATTTTGCTTGCCACTAATGATATAGGCTTGTTGCACGAAACCAAGAGATTTCTATCAAAGAATTTTGAGATGAAAGATCTTGGGGCGCCTCTTTATATTAGGAATCGGATACATCGAGATCGTTCTCGAGGAATACTTGGATTATCACAAAAGAGCTATATCAATAAAGTACTCATAAGGTTTGGCATGCAAAATTGCGCACTGTGTGATACCCTATTTCTAAAGGAGACAAGTTTAGTCTCAATCAATGCCCTAAAGGTAACCTTGAAATTCAGAAATGCGAAGATTCCCTATGCTTCATTGTAGGGAGTCTAATGTATGCTGGTATGTACGTCCGGATATTGCGTACATTGTTGGGATGTTAAGCGGATACTTAAGCAACCACAGGATGGATCATTGGATCATGATCAAAAGGGTTATCGCGGTATCTTCGAAAACAAAAGATTATATGCTCACATCTGAAATCGATCGGTTGGAGGTCATTGGGTACTCGATTACGATTTTCTTTGAATCCAAGACAGCCAGTCTACTTGGGCTACATTTATATGTTAGCGGGAGGAGCTATATCATGGAAAAGTGTCAAACGTGACACTTGTAGCTTCCTCCACTATGGCGGCAGAATTTATAGCTTGTCATGAGGCATCCAATCATGGAATATGGCTGCGAAATTTTGTCAGCAGTGCAGCGTATGGGAAAATATTGAAAGACCACTAAAGTTATTTTGTGACAATAAATCCATGATCATGTATTCCAACAACAACGAAGCTCAACTAAGTCAAAACATATTGACATTAAGTTCCTAGTTGTGAAAGAAAGAGTACAGAGTGGACAGATATCCATAGAGCATATTGGGACAAACTCCATGATAGCAGATCCTCTTACTAAAGGATTACCACCCAAAATTTTTCAAGAGCACCTTGCTCATATGGGGTGGTAATATTTGAGATATCATGTTTTAGTGGGAGTTTGTGATTTTATTGCTTTATGAGTATTTTGGACCTATTAGGGCTTTGGTTATTTTTCGTCGAATAAAGTATTGATTAACCACTCTGTTACATTATGATTAAAGTTGACCTCACTAAAGTTTTCGGTAGGACCGGTTAAAAATAGGCATTCACGCATCACATTGCATGTAATTTTTCATCTTTGTACATCCATGATTGATCTATGTCATTTAAATTTGTACTAGTATATGTGACCATTGATGGGTTTAGTCACGATAAATGTGACGAAACCGCTTTGATCCTATATTGATATGGTCAATGGGCGAGATTGTTTGGAAATACCCTTGTATGTGATAGAGATTTTGAGCTCATAAGGTAATACACATTTTAAGGATACATATGGTGCCCAAGTGGGAGATTGTTAGATTTAAATCTAATTAAATCTAATTGTGGGCACATATGTTAAATTAATGTAAATCTATCACTTAAGGAAACCCACTAAAGTGATCAATTAAGTTGGGTTATCGGGTATTTATATATTGTCATGGGCTAAATGTGCAGATACCAGGTTGTAATTACAATTTGATGAGGGGCCAAATTGTAAAAGTGCAACACCTATATATATGGGGTTATGGTCCCTAATCTAGGGTTAACACAAGAATTCTCATCTCTTTTACCCCCATCTAAAAAAGAGATCTAAGGAAGAGAAGAAGCCCTAAGATTAGAAGATCCATCAATCCACTCAAGATCCAAACCATGGATTCAGGTATAATTCCGCTTTAGTTTTTTATCAATCTCTTTGAGGTAATCAAGTCTTATTAAAGTTCTTACGCGACCGGTTTCTTTTCTCTCAGTTCTAGCGAAAACTCTTTGTTTTCTTTAGAAAAATCGGCGATAATCTATTGAAATTGGATTTTTCTTTTTTAATTTGCAATTTATTGTTTGTAAATTGATTGCGAATTTTTGCAGTTGTAGGAGTGGTGAATTTGGAAATGGCACTAGAGGATGAACTGAATTTGGGGATATCAAAATAGACGATTATCTTTGGTAATTATTTAACTTTTTGTTGAATTTAAATATTCTTTACAGAAATTTATAGATATGCAGTATTGTGAGCTTGGTTTGGTAGTGAGATGGGTGTGCATGGATCTTTGTTGATTTTGATTATCGTTGATACATAATAAAAGAACCCCATTCTTAGTAGAAATTATTATTATTTTCAATGTCATTTCTGTAACTGTAGGAGATTGGCAAATGAGATGATTAACATAAAATATTTTATTTTAATTTTATATTTAGAATATGAGAATATATATTATACTTGACAAACTTTGGTGCTGAAAATTGTCATCTCTGAACTCAATAAAGAATTATATGCATTTGCTATTGCCTACACACGTTTTACAATTCAAAATTTCAATGCATTTATGGAATTATAATGACTTATTTTCTACTTTAGTATTCTGTCCAGTCTTGGATGTTCAATGGAGAGGTTATCTGAATCATGGTGTTGAAGAGCTTGGTTCTGTAGGGTTGATTCAATTGCATTAGGAAGATATCTGCAGTCTTAACTTTTGCTTTTAAGTTTGGAATTAAGTGTATTGTAAATATTCTCCAGAAAAGGTGATACTAGCAATGTTGAAAATAACAATAACATATAACGTAATGCTCGCCTTCCGATAATGTAAATGCAAAACATAGGTTATGTATTTTGTTATTTATTTGAATATTTAATAATAAAAACATTCACAATGATTTAACAAAAGAATCATCACTTAAATGTAACATCATAATTATCAAATATATCATCACAGTTTCTCAACCAAAATACACCATAAATGCTTAACAATCAATCCAAAAGCAAATACTTCTAGTTTAAAAAATCCTCAAGTCTGGTCATGTTCATAATTTCATAATCACATAACAATGTCGCTAGAAAATTAATGTCACGAAAATAAGCCATGAAGACTTAACAAATAATTCTAAAGCAATTACGTAATCACTTGAGTTTTAAGAAAGAAAGTACTCTCAAGTTTCTATAATAAATTATATTGAAGTAACGTAAGTTATATTGCATGTTATATTTAATGCATATATTATATTATATGCTATTAACATAGAGTTATGGTGTGTCTAGGTTTTTCAAAGGTTAGGTAACATTCCATGTCCGTTAGATTACATAATGCAAAATAACGAGTTATCTAACAGGTTTTTTTCAACAACAGGTGATAGTTTAGTTGCATGATCGGTGCTCAACATTTGAGAGGACTATATAACATTAGAAAGATGCAATTGACTTGTAAGATCTTACCAATAGATAAAGGATAATGGACGCAGAGTATGCTTCAAAATGAAATTTAATCATTAAGCCAAGAAGGAAGTTGTTTTGAAAATATAGCAAGCTACATATTCAAATTACACTTGACATATTAGTATGGCTCTATTGACCATGCTGCAGGTACAAAAAGGCTATTCCGTCAATTTCTTCGCTTCATATTTCTGACTCTGAAAATAGGTACTATTCACAAAAATAGCCTCAAAATTCACCCCTAGTCAAGTTGATTTTGTTTCTCTGGTACCTTTCAAGTACCGAGGACACCTGGGAAGTAACACCTGCATGAGAACATACACATTAGATGATCTGTCTTTTAGTAGCCTTTAGAACTTAAAAAGAGAATATTAGTATAAGAAGTAACTGACAAAAGTATATTGAGTGTTAATTTACTTGAGGTCTTAATGGGATGGCTGTGGGCAGTCTTTGAAGACGTGAGCTTCGCAGGCGCTGTACTCTTCTCCAGCGTTCTACAATAGGTTTTGATGTTAAAATTCTATTTCAAATTTGAAATAAATGTCTTAAGTTAGTATACAACTAGAGGGGAAAAATAGAAGTTACCTTGCGTAAGCTGTGAGACCTTGAAACTCACAAGATATCGAGGAATTATGTGACTACTCATATTTGTAGTCCAAATAATGAGCCATCTCGGATTCTTGAGGTCATCAATGCCATTATCATATTCCTCTCGGCTTGGTGAGTATTGTTTAGATCCGTGAGTGATCTTCTCTGCTGTGCCCAAGATGACTTGGCACAGCAACACATGATACTCTCCATTTGCATCGCGTCTTGAATAGCATGCACTGAGAACATACAATTTCTTCAGATTAATAAGAAAAATAAGTACATAAAATTATCTACAGGGAAAATAAGACAAATTTCTATAAATATACATATAAATGAAATTCTACACAGGAATTAGTCTAACAAGGATGATCTTTCATTGTACGGAAAATTTTTCTTGCTTTAGTCTATGACATTTGTACAAAGAATAGGTTAGAGAAAACCCACGAATTTTATACAGACTATGATACTTAAAATCATGATTTCACATTAAGTTCCAAATCGAGTTTTCAAAATGTTATGTTTGTAGATGAAAGAAATTATCAACTTAAGAAATGTGACTTCGACATATTTCTATAAACATGTTACGTTCACTGCCATAGGCCATATATATTTTGTAAAACCTGTTTTACTGTCTTTTAAAAACTTTATGAAACACAGAGGCTCTAGAAGATGTTCTGATACCTAAGTATGTCTGAGAGGTTCATGCACTGGATCTTAGTGAAGTAATTTATTTATATTCGATGCTATGTACATGATCATAAATTAGTTTGACCTGCATGCACGCATGATGTTCTAACGTTACAAATTGATAGAAAGATATGACCAAGCATGCCTTATTTACTGCACAAATCTAGAGAATAATGAGAAGAACCTAATGCATTAATACTAAACAGAATGCAATGTCTATAAAACATAACATTAGGAAGGGCAAATACCTTAAGCCTGGGTGGTCCCTTGTTGAAAAGTACATGCCTGCTCCATATACCCGCAGAGTGCATCTTCAAGCCCGAAACCCCTTGTGATGATGCCCTCCACGCCTCTTGGATCTGCCCCATACCACCCATACCTAATGGTTTTGGAACTTTTGGCTGAATTTGCAATTTCAGCCATCGTTTCAACGCCCTCAGCCTACTAGCACCAAATGTTGATGCATGTGTACAAGAGTACACAGCTGAGACCTTCCTCTCGATCATTACCCTTCATTCCCTTTATAAAGGTGTTTTCACCTTTCTGTATTTATCATCAGTCTCCTCCAACTTCCTAAGATCTACTAAAGATCCAAACGAAGGCCTAACCTCCTCCAATATTTGTGGTGCCATTTCTATGACTCCACCGAATATCTTCTTAGGAAAATATGGCTTCCCATCTGCATCAATCCACGCAATAGAGCATTCGACCAACGAATCTACCAACACCATACCAAGCAAGTTTGCTACAACTTGAATGCCATCAATGTCGACCTTTATCGCCATGCATCTATGCTCAAAGCATTTCTTGATTGCCTCCATGGTTTCTGATGGGAGATCAACCCAGCCGGTTGAGCTGAAGTACATCAGCTTCTCTGGCATTCTTGTATTGTAGAAAGCATGCCAGTTGTGCAATACTGCCAAACAACTTGTAGGATGGAGAATGATCTCCAGCAAAAGTCTCGCTTGGAGAATGAGATCAACTGCTAAAATGCTGTTGGATTCAGCGTCCATGGTGAAATAAGATTGTTGATGGTGGAAGCAAAAGGCAAATAGGCTTTTCAAACTGGTGGTGAGTCTTGTCTGAGAGACTTCTGACATTTATACTGAACTTGAGACTTGCTGCTTAATTTTTTGTAGCTATTGAGGAAGATTTCTGTCCAGGAACAAAGGTTTTAATGTAACTTGTCTGAAAGGAATGGACATTATTGGAAATAATGAGTTGCCTTAAAAGTAAATGGATGATACAGGAGGAAGTACCTAACCCTGCATACTTTGAACGGCATGATAAATGTTCTTTGAATTTTATGAAATTGATGATACGGTTTGATATGTAGCTAAAAATGACCTATATCCATGAATCTTTTGAATTTCTTTATAAGGTTCATTTTCTTTTCTTTCTTTTGTGGTCTGTTACTAGGATGCCACTATATATAGTGCTCTAGCACTGTCTCACCCTAGTTTCAAATTTGAAATATCACAAAATACTGGCCTGATTTTATGTGTCTGCTGTTATACTGTATTGACATTGGATTTACTTGGCCATATTCAAGTCTACTCTAGTCTAGGACTCTGATTACGTTTTGATCCTTTGCATTGTCAAAGGACCATGCTTAATTGCATCTACTGAATTAAATCAAATCAATATTTAAGGAATAATTTAGTGTAAATCCAGTGCTTAATTGTCAAATAATGGCGTGAATTTGATTTGACTGCTATTATGGTGTATTGGATTTACTTGGCCAAATTCAAGTCTACTCCCGTCTAGGACTCAGTTTATTTTTTGTCCTGTGCATTGTCAAATGATCATGGTAATTGCATCTGGCACCCAACACAGCACTCTCATTGTCGTCATCTATAAAAATAAAACATTCATTTAAGTTCAAGCATCTTCTGATCAGAAACAGCCAACACCATCCTCTTTGAATCTAAAATTAAAAGATATCTTTTTTTGGGGTGGCTACCTATTAAAATAGTCTAGGGATTTATCTAAAAAAAGGCCAAACTTAAGGAGATTTTGTGAAATTTATCCTTATGATTATGGTGAATTTGGTAGAGCGAAAGTTTCCTTCTCTTTCTTTTCTAAGAAAAATTGTGGATGATCAAGTAAAATTGGGTTTTGATTTCCTTTATTGTAATTTATCGTTTGTGAATTCATGTGTTATTGCAAATTTCACAGGTGAAGGAGCGGTGAATGTGGTGAAGCCGTGAAGGCACTAATGGGATGAACTGAACTTGGGGATATCAAAATAGACAATTACGTTTGGTAAATTTTTGAACTTTTTTAGTCGAATTTAATTAAGTTTTTAGAAACTTATACATCTGCAGTATTGGTAGCTTGATTTGGTGGTGAGATGGGTGCCTATGAGTCTTTGCTGAGTTTTGATCTTGTGTTGATATATAATAAAAAGAAAACATCATTTCTTATTAGAAATATTATTATTCTCAATCTAATTTCTGCAAGTTGTATATTTTAGGAGATTAATTGATCTGAGAGGACTAAATCAATGTTTTTAATTTTATATTTAGAATATGAGAATGTATATTATTACTTGTCAAACTTTAGTGCTGGAAATTGTCATCTCTGAACTCAAGAAAGAACTACTTGTTTAGTATTGCCTACACACGTTTTACGCTTCAAATTTTCAATGCATTTATGAAACTAGTATCACTTACTGTTTTAGTATTTATTATGTCAATTTCACGAAGTCGTGGATGTTCAGTGGAGAGGTTATCTGAATCATAGTGTTCAAGAGCTCGGTTTTGTCTGGTTGATTCAATTGCATTAGGAACATATCTGGAGTCTTGATGATTCCTTTGCTTATAAAATTGGAGCTAGTCAAGTTGTATTGTAAAATATTCTCCAAAAAGTTTAACCTTAATCTTTTGATCAGTGCACAACAACTGAGAGGGTCATTTATCGTCAAAAAGATGTAATTGACTTGTAAGATCTTAGCTATAGATAAAATGTGATGGACGCCAGTCGGATTTGTCTGCCAAGTATATGCATTGAAATTGATTTTTAATCACTGCGCCGTAAAGGGAGTTGTTCAGAGAATATAGGAAGTTACATTCAGATTACATATTACATATTAGTATATATCTATTGAACATGCTGAAGGTACAAAGTGGCTATTCCCCTCAATTTCTTCGCTTCATATCTCCGACTCTGAAAATAGGTACTATTTATAGAAATAGCTTCAAAATTCACCCCGAGTCAAGTTGTTTTTGTTTCTCCGTAACTTTCCAAGTACTGAGGACATCTTGGAAGAAAAATCTGCATGAGAAGACCCACATTAGATGATCTGCCTTGCAGTAGATTTTATAACTAATTTAAGAAGTAATTGACATAAGTATTTTGAGCGTAAATTTACTTGAGGTCTTAGCGGGAAGGGTATGAGGAGTCTCTGAAGATGCGAGCTTCACACAGGCTGCAATCTTCTTCAACGTTCTGCAATATGTTTTGATGTTAAAAGTCTACTTCAAATTTGAAAAAATGTCTTAAATTAGTATACAAAAATTAGTATACAACTAAAGGGAAAAAAGAAGTTACCCTTGTAACCTGTGAAACCTTGAAACTCACTAGATACCGAGGGATTATGTGAGTACTCATATTTGCAGTCCAAATAATGAGCCGTCTTGGATTCTTAAGGCCATCGATGCCAATATCATAATCCTGTTGGTTTGGGGCTTATTGTTTAGATCCATGAGTAATCTTCTCTGCTGTGCCCAAGATAACTTGGGCACAGCAGCACATAATACTCTCATTTGCATCAAGCCTTGAATAGCATGCACTGAGCTGAGAACATATAATTTATTATGATTATAAAGAAAATAAATACCGAGCTTTAAACTGCAATCAAATATATCTGTTAGATGTTATTGATATTTAGATTTAGGAGATATTATGAGATATCGTTAAGATATTGTGAGATGTGATTAGATATGATTTATCTCATACTTATTTTGTAATATCCTCCTAATCTCTATTTAAGAGAGGTTAGGGTTACATGAATAATATCTTTTGCTATTTCTATTTTTTCTACATGGTATTAGAGCCTATGTGAGTCTCTGAGAACTTCTCTCATCTTTTTAGATCTCAAGGCCATTGAGGGGTTTTGCATGACCTTCATGCTCGGCATCGATGGCTTCAACAACATCAACAACCGACATCATTGTTTTCTAGATCTTATCAAACACCCTCCACAAAATAACCTAAATAAAAATGGCATCTACTGTTCAAGTGACGAACAGTAACCTAATTTACTACTCATTGATAAACAATGTCGGTATTATTCACTCTTCGGCATCTTTGGTAGTTATATGCAGCGACAACGACCCTCTTCGGCGATACGGACTACGGACACGGACACGGAAAAACCCAAAAAAATAGGACACGGCGACACGGCTAGATTTTTTTAATATTATTATTATATATAGATCAATATTGAATTAAATTCCTATTACATTTTTATATTTTTTGTTATGTAAAGTGGAGATTATAAATACGAAAGCCCTAATTGAATACTTTAATTTTTTAATTTTTTTCCCACTAAAGCCCTAACTGAATACTTAACTACGTTTATGTGAAGTTCTCTGTTTGGGAACTTCAAGACATGAGCTGGCGCCATTAAATACAGCAGAAAAAATAAAGAAAAAAAAAGAAAACAGAGAAAAAAAGTTCAAAAACTCACCTTTCACTATTGTCGACCTCGGTGATCATGTAGGTCCCGCCGCCCGTTGAGATGGGAGCGGCCAGGTGAGATGGGGAAGCAACCCGGGAGGCGAGATGTGAGAGAGGTAAGAGAGGGAGAGAGAGAGAAGCACCAAAAAAGAAAACAAAGGAAAAAGGTCAAAAACTTACAGTAGGTGCCGGGTGTTACCGACTCACCGCCTCAGAGTGGTCTCCGACTCGCCCTTGCGTCAGATGGGGTAAGCAACCGATGCCCTAATTCCGGGATGAGAGAAGAGAGAGGGAGAGAGAAGCAGCCGCCAGATGAGAGAATAGATGGGATCGGGTTTTATTTTTAGGTTTTACTTCAAAACGGGTTTACAAACAGTGGGTTTTCAAACCCAATAACGCTTAACCGTTATCCTCGGCGTGTGGTGTGAGAAGGAATCGGTAGCAATTGGCGTGTCGGCGGCGTGTCGATGGCGTTGACCGTGTCGGGTGTTGACCGCGTGTCCGAGCGTGTGAGCAGCGTGTCGAATCGTGTCGGCGTCGGCAGCGTCGAACTGAACTTCGGGGGCATATTTGGATGTCGGTGCTTGAGCTCACGTGATAAACGATGTCGGTATTATTCACTCTTCGGCATCTTTGGTAGTTATATGCAGCGACAACGACCCTCTTCGGCGTTGTTTCTCTTGGCTAACCCATCTAGAGTTTCTCTTGGTACCCACCTAGGGTTTCTCTTGGCTAACCCATCTAGAGTTTCTCTTGGTTTACCCACATAGAGTTTCTCTTGGTACCCACCTAGGGTTTCTCTTGGCTAACCGTCTAGGGTCTCTTCTACTAGCTTACGCCTAAAGTTCTTACTGACGGTTTCTTTTCTCTCAGTTCTAGCGAAAATTCTTTTGTTTTCTTAGAAAAATTGGGGATAATCTATTGAAATTGGATTTTTCTTTTTAATTTGCAATTTATTGTTTGTAAATTGATTGCGAATTTTGCAGTTGTAGGAGTGGTGAATTTGGAAATGGCACTAGAGGGATGAACTGAATTTGGGGATATCAAAATAGACGATTATCTTTGGTAATTATTTAACTTTTTGTTGAATTTAAATATTCTTTACAGAAATTTATAGATATGCAGTATTGTGAGCTTGGTTTGGTAGTGAGATGGGTGTGCATGGATCTTTGTTGATTTTGATTATGTTGATACATAATAAAAGAACCCCATTCTTAGTAGAAATTATTATTATTCTGTAACTGTAGGAGATTGGCAAATGAGATGATTAACATAAAATATTTTATTTTAATTTTATATTTAGAATATGAGAATATATATTATACTTGACAAACTTTGGTGCTGAAAATTGTCATCTCTGAACTCAATAAAGAATTATATGCATTTGCTATTGCCTACACACGTTTTACAATTCAAAATTTCAATGCATTTATGGAATTATAATGACTTATTTTCTACTTTAGTATTCTGTCCAGTCTTGGATGTTCAATGGAGAGGTTATCTGAATCATGGTGTTGAAGAGCTTGGTTCTGTAGGGTTGATTCAATTGCATTAGGAAGATATCTGCAGTCTTAACTTTTGCTTTTAAGTTTGGAATTAAGTGTATTGTGAATATTCTCCAGAAAAGGTGATACTAGCAATGTTGAAAATAACAATAACATATAACATAGTGCTCGCCTTCGATAATGTAAATGCAAAACATAGGTTATGTATTTTGTTATTTATTTGAATATTTAATAATAAAAACATTCACAATGATTTAACAAAAGAATCATCACTTAAATGTAACATCATAATTATCAAATATATCATCACAGTTTCTCAACCAAAATACACCATAAATGCTTAACAATCAATCCAAAAGCAAATACTTCTAGTTTATAATAATAAAAACTCTCAAGTCTGGTCATGTTCATAATTTCATAATCACATAACAATGTCGCTAGAAAATTAATGTCACGAAAATAAGCCATGAAGACTTAACAAATAATTCTAAAGCAATTACGTAATCACTTGAGTTTTAAGAAAGAAAGTACTCTCAAGTTTCTATAATAAATTATATTGAAGTAACGTAAGTTATATTGCATGTTATATTTAATGCATATATTATATTATATTATATTAACATAGAGTTATGGTGTGTCTAGGTTTTTCAAAAGGTTAGGTAACATTCCATGTTCATTAGATTACATAATGCAAAATAACGAAGTTATCTAACAGGTTTTTCAACAACAGGTGATAGTTTAGTTGCATGATCGGTGCTCAACATTTGAGAGGACTATATAACATTAGAAAGATGCAATTGACTTGTAAGATCTTACCAATAGATAAAGGATAATGGACGCAGAGTATGCTTCAAAATGAAATTTAATCATTAAGCCAAGAAGGAAGTTGTTTTGAAAATATAGCAAGCTACATATTCAAATTACACTTGACATATTAGTATGGCTCTATTGGCCATGCTGCAGGTACAAAAAGGCTATTCCGTCAATTTCTTCGCTTCATATTTCTGACTTTGAAAATAGGTACTACTCACAAAAATAGCCTCAAAATTCACCCCTAGTCAAGTTGATTTTGTTTCTCTGGTACCTTTCCAAGTACCGAGGACACCTGGGAAGTAACACCTGCATGAGAACATACACATTAGATGATCTGTCTTTTAGTAGGCTTTAGAACTTAAAAAGAGAATATTAGTATAAGAAGTAACTGACAAAAGTATATTGAGTGTTAATTTACTTGAGGTCTTAATGGGATGGCTGTGGGCAGTCTTTGAAGACGTGAGCTTCGCAGGTGCTGTACTCTTCTCCAGCGTTCTACAATAGGTTTTGATGTTAAAATTCTACTTCAAATTTGAAATAAATGTCTTAAGTTAGTATACAACTAGAGGGGAAAAATAGAAGTTACCTTGCGTAAGCTGTGAGACCTTGAAACTCACAAGATATCGAGGAATTATGTGACTACTCATATTTGTAGTCCAAATAATGAGCCATCTCGGATTCTTGAGGTCATCAATGCCATTATCATATTCCTCTCGGCTTGGTGAGTATTGTTTAGATCCGTGAGTGATCTTCTCTGCTGTGCCCAAGATGACTTGGCACAGCAACACATGATACTCTCCATTTGCATCGCGTCTTGAATAGCATGCACTGAGAACATACAATTTCTTCAGATTAATAAGAAAAATAAGTACATAAAATTATCTACAGGGCAAATAAGACAAATTTCTATAAATATACATATAAATGAAATTCTACACAGGAATTAGTCTAACAAGGATGATCTTTCACTGTACGGAAAATTTTTCTTGCTTTAGTCTATGACATTTGTACAAAGAATAGGTTAGAGAAACCCACGAATTTTATACAGACTATGATACTTAAAATCATGATTTCACATTAAGTTCCAAATCGAAGTTTTCAAAATGTTATGTTTGTAGATGAAAGAAATTATCAACTTAAGAAATGTGACTTGACATATTTCTATAAACATGTTACGTTCACTGCCATAGGCCATATATATTTTGTAAAACCTGTTTTACTGTCTTTTAAAAACTTTATGAAACACAGAGGCTCTAGAAGATGTTCTGATACCTAAGTATGTCTGAGAGGTTCATGCACTGGATCTTAGTGAAGTAATTTATTTATATTCGATGCTATGTACATGATCATAAATTAGTTTGACCTGCATGCACGTGCATGATGTTCCCAACGTTACAAATTGATAGAAAGATATGACCAAGCATGCCTTATTTACTGCACAAATCTAGAGAATAATGAGAAGAACCTAATGCATTAATACTAAACAGAATGCAATGTCTATAAAACATAACATTAGGAAGGGCAAATACCTTAAGCCTGGGTGGTCCCTTGTTGAAAAGTACATGCCTGCTCCATATACCCCGCAGAGTGCATCTTCAAGCCCGAAACCCCTTGTGATGATGCCCTCCACGCCTCTTGGATCTGCCCCATACCACCCATACCTAATGGTTTTGGAACTTTTGGCTGAATTTGCAATTTCAGCCATTGTTTCGAACGCCCTCAGCCTACTAGCACCAAATGTTGATGCATGTGTACAAGAGTACACAGCTGAGACCTTCGCCTCTCGATCATTACCCTTCATTCCCTTTATAAAGGTGTTTTTCACCTTTCTGTATTTATCATCAGTCTCCTCCAACTTCCTAAGATCTACTAAAGATCCAAACGAAGGCCTAACCTCCTCCAATATTTGTGGTGCCATTTCTATGACTCCACCGAATATCTTCTTAGGAAAATATGGCTTCCCATCTGCATCAATCCACGCAATAGAGCGCATTCGACCCAACGAATCTACCAACACCATACCAAGCAAGTTTGCTACAACTTGAATGCCATCAATGTCGACCTTTATCGCCATGCATCTATGCTCAAAGCATTTCTTGATTGCCTCCATGGTTTCTGATGGGAGATCAACCCAGCCGGTTGAGCTGAAGTACATCAGCTTCTCTGGCATTCTTGTATTGTAGAAAGCATGCCAGTTGTGCAATACTGCCAAACAACTTGTAGGATGGAGAATGATCTCCAGCAAAAGTCTCGCTTGGAGAATGAGATCAACTGCTAAAATGCTGTTGGATTCAGCGTCCATGGTGAAATAAGATTTTTGATGGTGGAAGCAAAAGGCAAATAGGCTTTTCAAACTGGTGGTGAGTCTTGTCTGAGAGACTTCTGACATTTATACTGAACTTGAGACTTGCTGCTTAATTTTTTGTAGCTATTGAGGAAGATTTCTGTCCAGGAACAAAGGTTTTAATGTAACTTGTCTGAAAGGAATGGGCATTATTGGAAATAATGAGTTGCCTTAAAAGTAAATGGATGATACAGGAGGAAGTACCTAACCCTGCATACTTTGAACGGCATGATAAATGTTCTTTGAATTTTATGAAATTGATGATACGGTTTGATATGTAGCTAAAATGACCTATATCCATGAATCTTTTGAATTTCTTTATAAGGTTCATTTTCTTTTCTTTTCTTTTGTGGTCTGTTACTAGGATGCCACTATATATAGTGCTCTAGCACTGTCTCACCCTAGTTTCAAATTTGAAATATCACAAAATACTGGCCTGATTTTATGTGTCTGCTGTTATACTGTATTGACATTGGATTTACTTGGCCATATTCAAGTCTACTCTAGTCTAGGACTCTGATTACGTTTTGATCCTTTGCATTGTCAAAGGACCATGCTTAATTGCATCTACTGAATTAAATCAAATCAATATTTAAGGAATAATTTAGTGTAAATCCAGTGCTTAATTGTCAAATAATGGCGTGAATTTGATTTGACTGCTATTATGGTGTATTGGATTTACTTGGCCAAATTCAAGTCTACTCTAGTCTAGGACTCTGATTACGTTTTGATCCTGTGCATTGTCAAATGATCATGGTAATTGCATCTGGCACCCAACACAGCACTCTCATTGTCGCCATCTATAAAAATAAAACATTCATTTAAGTTCAAGCATCTTCTGATCAGAAACAGCCAACACCATCCTCTTTGAATCTAAAATTAAAAGATATCTTTTTTTGGGGTGGCTACCTATTAAAATAGTCTAGGATTTATCTAAAAAGGCCAAACTTAAGGAGATTTTGTGAAATTTATCCTTATGATTATGGTGAATTTGGTAGAGCGAAAGTTTCCTTCTCTTTCTTTTCTAAGAAAAATTGTGGATGATCAAGTAAAATTGGGTTTTGATTTCCTTTATTGTAATTTATCGCTTGTGAATTCATGTGTTATTGCAAATTTCACAGGTGAAGGAGCGGTGAATGTGGTGAAGCCGTGAAGGCACTAATGGGATGAACTGAACTTGGGGATATCAAAATAGACAATTACGTTTGGTAAATTTTTGAACTTTTTTAGTCGAATTTAATTAAGTTTTTAGAAACTTATACATCTGCAGTATTGGTAGCTTGATTTGGTGGTGAGATGGGTGCCTATGAGTCTTTGCTGAGTTTTGATCTTGTGTTGATATATAATAAAAAGAAAACATCATTTCTTATTAGAAATATTATTATTCTCAATCTAATTTCTGCAAGTTGTATATTTTAGGAGATTAATTGATCTGAGAGGACTAAATCAATGTTTTTAATTTTATATTTAGAATATGAGAATGTATATTATTACTTGTCAAACTTTAGTGCTGGAAATTGTCATCTCTGAACTCAAGAAAGAACTACTTGTTTAGTATTGCCTACACACGTTTTACGCTTCAAATTTTCAATGCATTTATGAAACTAGTATCACTTACTGTTTTAGTATTTATTATGTCAATTTCGTCGAGTCGTGGATGTTCAGTGGAGAGGTTATCTGAATCATAGTGTTCAAGAGCTCGGTTTTGTCTGGTTGATTCAATTGCATTAGGAACATATCTGGAGTCTTGATGATTCCTTTGCTTATAAAATTGGAGCTAGTCAAGTTGTATTGTAAAATATTCTCCAAAAAGTTTAACCTTAATCTTTTGATCAGTGCACAACAACTGAGAGGGTCATTTATCGTCAAAAAGATGTAATTGACTTGTAAGATCTTAGCTATAGATAAAATGTGATGGACGCCAGTCGGATTTGTCTGCCAAGTATATGCATTGAAATTGATTTTTAATCACTGCGTAAAGGGAGTTGTTCAGAGAATATAGGAAGTTACATTCAGATTACATATTACATATTAGTATATATCTATTGAACATGCTGAAGGTACAAAGTGGCTATTCCCTCAATTTCTTCGCTTCATATCTCCGACTCTGAAAATAGGTACTATTTATAGAAATAGCTTCAAAATTCACCCGAGTCAAGTTGTTTTGTTTCTCCGTAACTTTCCAAGTACTGAGGACATCTTGGAAGAAAAATCTGCATGAGAAGACCCACATTAGATGATCTGCCTTGCAGTAGATTTTATAACTAATTTAAGAAGTAATTGACATAAGTATTTTGAGCGTAAATTTACTTGAGGTCTTAGCGGGAAGGGTATGAGGAGTCTCTGAAGATGCGAGCTTCACACAGGCTGCAATCTTCTTCAACGTTCTGCAATATGTTTTGATGTTAAAGTCTACTTCAAATTTGAAAAAATGTCTTAAATTAGTATACAAAAATTAGTATACAACTAAAGGGAAAAAAGAAGTTACCCTTGTAACCTGTGAAACCTTGAAACTCACTAGATACCGAGGGATTATGTGAGTACTCATATTTGCAGTCCAAATAATGAGCCGTCTTGGATTCTTAAGGCCATCGATGCCAATATCATAATCCTGTTGGTTTGGGGCTTATTGTTTAGATCCATGAGTAATCTTCTCTGCTGTGCCCAAGATAACTTGGGCACAGCAGCACATAATACTCTCCATTTGCATCAAGCCTTGAATAGCATGCACTGAGCTGAGAACATATAATTTATTATGATTATAAAGAAAATAAATACCGAGCTTTAAACTGCAATCAAATATATCTGTTAGATGTTATTGATATTTAGATTTAGGAGATATTATGAGATATCGTTAAGATATTGTGAGATGTGATTAGATATGATTTATCTCATACTTATTTTGTAATATCCTCCTAATCTCTATTTAAGAGAGGTTAGGGTTACATGAATAATATCTTTTGCTATTTCTATTTTTTCTACATGGTATTAGAGCCTATGTGACTCTACAGAACTTCTCTCATCTTTTTAGATCTCAAGGCCATTGAGGGGGTTTTGCATGACCTTCATGCTCGGCATCGATGGCTTCAACAACATCAACAACTTCGACATCATTGTTTTCTAGATCTTATCAAACACCCTCCACAAAATAACCTAAATAAAAAATGGCATCTACTGTTCAAGTGACGAACAGTAACCTAATTTACTACTCACGTGATAAACAGTAATCGGAGGTATTATTCACTCTTCGGCATCTTTGGTAGTTATATGCAGCGACAACGACCCTCTTTCGACGTTGTTTCTACTGGCTTACCCGTCTAGGGTTTCTATGGCTTACCCACCTAGGGTTTCTACTGGCTAACCCATCTAGAGTTTCTACTGGTTTACCCACATAGAGTTTCTACTAGCGTACCCACCTAGGGTTTCTACTGGCTAACCCGTCTAGGGTCTCTTCTACTAGCTTACCCGCCTAAAGTTTCTACTGGTTGTGACTACAATTTTCAGATTGATAACGTCTTCAAGTATTCCGGACAAAGATGACATTACCAAAGCTCTTTCAACTAGCCGTTTGGTTCCCATTTGTAACAACCTGGGCAGATATAGTATATATGCTCCAGCTTGAGGAGTGTTAGATATTATTGATAATTTGGTATTAGTAAATGCGAAAATTATCTCTAAACACATTACACATAGAATTTTACACAGGAATTAATGTAACAACGATAATCTGTCACTGTAATAAACGTTACCCTCATAGCCTATGTCATTTGTAAGCATATGACGTTTGATAGAGATATCTCCTACCTGCTATAATCCTTACATTAGTTCCCTCCCTTTTTCTATTTTATTGTGAAGAAAGGCTTTATATGCTCTCAGTGGATGACAGTGAAATGAATGTCCTATCCTTGCTGGTTTTCCAACATAGGTATCTTGATGAGTTTTATACATGCGTATTATTGTTTAAACCATGATTTCACATAAAGCTCCAAATTGAATTTTCAAAGTGTTATGTTTGTAGTTGAAAGCAGTTATTAACTTAAGAAAGATAATATGAACTTCGTCATATTTCTATGCGTCATGTTAGGTTCACTGCCATAGGCTGGATATATTTTTTAAAATCTGATTTTCTGCCTCTTGAACATTGTATGAAACGTATACAGTTATCAACAGAACGGAAACTTGTTCTGCAAGATGGTCCAATACCTAACCATGTCTGAGAGATTCATGCATTGAATCTTAGTGAAGTAATATATTTATTTTTGATTCTAAGTACAAGATCTAATGCAATAAATTAGATTGGCCAGTGCATGAACATGCATGCTTTCTCCAACATACAAATTGATAAAAAGATATGGCCAAGCATGCGTTAATTGTGAAAGAATTCTAGAGAATAATGAAACAATCTTACATATAAAATACCAACCAGAATGTAATGTGCAACATATTGGTAAGAAATATACCTTAAGCAGGGTAGTCTCTTGTTGACAAGTAGGTTCCTGCCCCATATACCCCACAGAGTGCATACTCAAGCATGAAACCCCTAGTGATGATGGTCTCCACGCCACGCTCCTCAGATTTGCCCCATACCATCCGCATCTAATGTTGGTTGAACTTTTGGCTGAATTTATGATTTCAGCTATCCTCTCAAATGCCCTCAGCCTATTAGCACCAAATGTTGATGCATGTGTAGAAGAGTATACGGCTGAGACCTTCGCTTCTCGATCGTTACCCTTCAGTCCCTCTAAAAAGGTGTTTTTGACCTTTCTAAACTTATCATCAGTCTCCTCCAACCCCCTAAGATCTGCTTAAGAGCCAAAGGAAGGCCTGGCCTCCTCTAATATTCGCGGTGCTCTCACTATTCCTCCACCGAATATCTTTTTAGGGAAAAATGGCTTCCCATCTGTACCAATCCACGCAATAGAACATGTGACCAGATGAATCTGTAAGCACCAAAGCAAGTAAGTTTGCTACGACTTGAATGCCACAATGTCGACTTTTATTGCCATACATCTATGCTCGAACCATTTCTTGATTTCCTCCTAGGTTTCTGATGGGAGATCAACCCAGCCGGTTGAGCTGATGAGCTGAAGTACATCAGCTTCTCTGGCACTCTTGTATTGTAGAAAGCTTGCCAGTTGTGTAAGACTGCCAAACAGCTTGTAGGATGGTTTATGATCTCCAATAGAAGCCTCGCTTGGAGAAGGAGATCAATTGTTGAAAGGCTATTGGCTTCAGGCTCCATGGAATTCTGGGAAGTATGTTTTGATTGGTGTTGAGATGAGATTGATTGGTATTGAGATGAAATTCAGAAAACTGGATTGATCTCTTGGCTTTTCAAAATGGTGGTGACTGGTGAGTCTTGTCTGAGAAACTTCTGACATTTATACTGAATTTGAGACTTGTTGCTTATCGTTGAAATTTTCTGTAATTATGAGTTGCCTTAAAAAGTAAATGGACAATCCAGGAGGAAGTATCTAACCTTTCATACTTTGAATGGCATGATTAATGTTCTTTGAATTTATTGAAATAAATGATACAGTTTGATATATTGCTAAACATGACCTATATCCATGAATCTTTTGCAGTTTCTTACAAGGTTCAGTTTCTTTTCTTTCTTTTGTGGTCAGTTACTAGGATGCTACTGTCTATACTGCTCCAGCACCGTCTCACCCTATTTTGAAAATTGAAATGTCACGTAATAATGGCCTGATTTTGATATGACTGCTAATATTCTGTATTGATACTGGATTTACTTGGCCATGTTCAAGTCTACTCTAGTCTAGGACTCTTATTACATTTTGATCCTGTGCATTGTCAAATGACCACGCTTTTTTTTATTGAAAATGACCATGCTTGATTGCATGTGCAATTAAATTAAATCAATATTTAGCGGAATAATTAGTGTAACTAGATCAAAGTTCAATTTGAATTCACCCGACATAGTTGGTCAGCTCTCATATTCTTATCACCATGCTCTTCATCTATATAAATAAAAAATCATTTAACTTTCAAACATCTTCAAATAAGAAAAACGCTAACATCGTCCTCTTTGAATCTAAAATTAAAAAAGAAAATCAATGCAGTACAATTTTAGTCTCTCAATTTGGTTTTGAAATATACCTATCAAGTCTTCAGTGTATGGTGCTAAAAGGGTCTTAACAGCCTATAATGGCATGGGATATTTCCTCAGTCTCGAAGTTTTCTAGCTATAGCTTCACACTTCTCTCACTTGCATAAGTCTCTTTCTTCACATAGCTATAGTCCAAATTTTTACATCAGGAGAGATAGTGAGAAAGAGATTATGCTACTTGCTCTGCAGATGAGAAGGGAGTAGTAAAGCATAAAGGAAGAAGTAATATAAGATCTAAAATACACATTTTCATCCTTAAAGGTTACATTTCTGATTTATGAGCTGGACAGAATATTTTTGGTGCCGCAAATCTGCTTTCTCTATCATCAGGCAATTTTACAGATCTTATTGCATGCATGAAGGATGGAAAAGTTTTCCTTTTTAACAAAGGCTATAATCTGAACTTGAATCTGATGAAAGTGATTTTGATCTCTGTGGAAGTTTTTATAGGATGACTTCTGCTAAAAAAGGACTCCAACAACATGAATTGACTGCACAACCTTGAACTCTAGTCAGAGCGAAACCCTACATTCAATTGTTGATTTCAGCCACAAACCCAACCCCGACCAGTCGGTATTTAATGATAGTTAAGTCCTTTTTCCTATAATTTATAATAGAGGATTCTTTATTTGCTTTCTCAGATATCTTCTCCTTAGATTGTATACTTTTTTATTTCACATTTGTTTCTAATAGCAGTTAATGCTTTGTTGTCAATCGAGCGTTCAGACCATGAGTTCTTCAATAGTAATTTTTGATCTCATTACCTAATTGTTCTTCTACCATATAGTATTGCAAATTACGTTTGCTTTCCTTCATAGTTTTCCTCTTATGTAGTCTATTTAATAGAACATTCTCCTAGCTTCCTCTTTACATAGTGACATAGAATTCTGGGCAATTTTCTGGAACAGATTGTACTCCATTCTATATTTTACTATAATGGGTAAAGAATTGCATATATCTACATACAATGAGGACTCAAACAAACATGTTGAACCCCTCAATATTACATCTCTACCCAGCTGGCCAACTTCAGCCAAGATTTGCTCAAAGCCTTAAAAGTTGACTAGAATAAAAATGCTAGTGTCTGAATTTGTTCTTTGAATAGCTTATGCCATATTTTAAAGGAAGTTAATATCAAGCAGTAAGGGCTGACTGTACCCCAAGGCTCTGTCTGTTGTCACTATGACCTTCAAATCTATCACGTAATCTTCTAAAGTTAGCAATATCTTTGATGTCTTAAAGATTCTTTTGCTTCTGAGAGGATGTCCATTGTGTAGGGGCTATTAAGGTTACATTTTCAATATTATCCCGAAAAGGTAGTAGCCTGAATTTCATCATGAGCACACAACCGAGAGAAACATATATCTAAGATACAACTAACTCGTAAGATCTTAAATATAAGAGAGATGATAAACATATTTCTTTATTGTTCATCACCTTCTTCCTCTGCCATTTTATAATCTGCATAATACGCATCTCTTTTCCCCTGGTCTCTTCCCTCCATCATTTATAATCTGCGGACTTTATTGGATCCAATTCTTAACGGGTGAAGAAGAACAGGCTTATCGAATGCGGGCAAGAATCTGATGAACTCATGGAGAAGGTGCTATTGGTTTTCTCTCAGTTCTATGAGTTTTTTTTTTAAGTCTTACTAAGAAAATTTGGGGATTATCTATTGAAATTGGATTGTGCTTTTTCTCTTTCAATTTATTGTTTGATTGCAAACTTCACAGTTGAAGGAGTGGTTAATTTGGTGAAGGCACAAGAGGGATGAACTGAATTTGGGGATATCAAAGTAGGCGATTACATCCGATACTTTTTAACTTAATTTTTTGAATTTAGTTATTTTTTGAGAAATTTATAGATCTGTAGTATCTAAGCTTGATTTGGTAGTGAGTTGGTTATGAATGATCTTCTGACTTTGATTTATGTTGATACATAATAAAATAGTCTCATTTCTTAGAAGAAATTATTATTATTGTTAGTGTATTTTTTGTGAGTTGTATGTTTTAAAAGATTGGTAAATGAGAGCACTGACATCAAATTTGTTATTTGGAATGTGAGAATGTAAGCATGTATGTTATACTTAACAAACTTTGGTGTTGTAAACTGCCTTCTCTGAACTCAATAAAGAACTTCATGCATTTGCTATTGCCTACACACTTTTTAGGCTTCAAATTGCAATGCATTTATGGAATTATTATGACTTATTCATAGTTTAGTATTTATTATGTGAATTTCATCTACTCTTGGATGTTCAATGGAGAGGTTATCTGAATCATGGTGTTGAGGAGCTCAGTTCTGTCAGGTTGATTCTATTGCATGAGGAAGATATCTGGAGTCTTAATGATTCTCTTGCTTTAAGCTTGGAGTTAGTTAAATTATATTGTAAATCTTCCCCAGAAGGGGAAAGCTTAACTGTATGATCAATACACGACGTCTGAGGGGGCCATTTAACACTGGAAAGATGCAATTGACTTGTAGATAAAAGATAATGGACGCCAAGTATGCTTCAAAATGGAATTTAATGATTAAACCATCAAGGATGTTGTTCAGAGATATACAAGCTAGATATTCAAATACATGTTAGGATGTATCGATTGACCATGATGAACGTACAAAAAGGCTATTCCCTCAAATTTTTCGCTTCATATCTCCAACTCTGGAACTAGGTACTATTTATAGAAACAGCTTCAAAATTCACCTCGGGTCAAGTTGTTTTTGTTTCTTCGGTACCTTTCCAAGTACCGAGGACACCTTGGAAGAAAAATCTGCATTAGAAAACACATATTAGATGATAAGTCTTCTAGTAGCCTTTATAACTTAAAAAGAGAATACTGGCATAAGAAGTAATTGACATAAGTATTTTGATTGTTAATTTACTTGGGGTCTTAGCGGGATGGGTGCGGGGAGTCTCTGAAGACGCGAGCTTTGTACACGCTGTAATCTTCTCCAGCGTTCTGCAAATAGAGTTCTATGTTAAAAGTCAATTTCAAATTTGAAACAAAATGTCTTAATTTAGTACGCAACTAGAGGGGAAAATAGAAATTACCTTGCGTAAGCTGTGAAACCTTGAAACTCACTAGATATTGAGGGATTATGTGAGTGCTCATATTCGCAGTCCAAATAATGAGCCATCTTGGGTTCCTGAGATCGTCAATGCCATTATCATAATCCTCTCTACTAGGGGCACATTGTTTGGATCCGTGAGTGATCTCTTCCGCTGTGCCCAATATAACTTGGCACAACAGCACATGATACTCTCCGTTAGCATGAGGCCTTGAGAAGCATGCGCTGAGGACATATAATTCATTCAGATTAATGAGAAAATGAAATACAGAGCTTTTCATTGCAATCACATATTGGACAAACGTGAAAAAAAAACTCTAAGCATATTGCATATAAGTAAAATTTTACACAGGAATCAATGTAACAAGGATGAGCTTTCAGTGTACAAAAACATTACCCTTGGATTAGCCTATGACATTTATACAAAGAATAGGTTATAAAAAACTCACATGCAGTTTGATAGAGATATCTCCTACTTGCTATAATTCTTTTAGTATGTTCCTCCTTTGTGTCCTGTCCTTGTCCTTTTTCTCGAACCTAGGTATATTATACATGCATGTTATCCATCAAACCATGATTTCAAATAAAGTTTCAAATTGAGTTTTCAAAGTGTTATGTTTCTGATGAACGCAGCTATCAACTTAAGAAACATAATATGAATTCCGCCATATTTCTATACAGCATGGTAGGTTCATTCTCATAGACAGGACATATTTTGTAAAATCTTTTTTTTTTCTGTTTTAAAACTGTACAAAGAACATAGACCTATCTGCATACAGAAAACATGTTCCATGAGATGTTCCAATACCTAAGTATGTTTGAGAGATTCATGCATTGCATCTTAATGGAGTAATTATTTGTATCCGATTCTAAGTACAAAATCTTATGGAATTAATTACATTGACCGGTGCATGAACATGCATGCTTTCTCAAACATTACTATTCGATAAAAAGATATGACCAAGCATGCCTTATTTACTGAAGAAATCTAGAGAATAATGAGAAGAATCTAACTTATACTACAAAACAGAATGCAATGTCTATAAAACTTAACATTGGTAAGGGAATATATACACCTTAAGCTAGGGTAGTCTCTCGTTGAGAAGTAGATGCCTGCTCCATATACCCTGCTGAGTGCATCTTCAAGACCGAAACCCTTCGTGATGATGGCCTCCACGCTTCTAAGATCTGTCCCATACCATCCGTACCTTATTGTTGTAGAACTTTTGGCTGACTTTACGATATCAGCCATCCTTTCAAATGTCCTCAGCCTACTAGCACCAAAAGCTGATGCATGTGTACAAGAGTACACTGCTGAGACCTTCGCCTCTCGATCTTTACCCTTCATCCCTTTTAGAAAGGTGTTGTTGACCTTTCTGTACCTATCATCAGTCTCCTCCAACCTTGTAAGATCTGTTAAAGAGCCAAATGAAGGCCTAGCCTCCTCCAATATTTGTGGTGCCCTTGCTATGCTTCCACCGAATATCTTCTTAGGGAAAAATGGCTTTCCATCTGTGTCAATCCAAGCAATAGAGCGCATGCGACCAGATGAATCTACCAGCACCATACCAAGTAAGTTTGCTACAACTCGAATGCCATCAATGTCGACTTTTATCGCCATGCATCTATGCTCGAAGCATTTCTTGATTTCCTCCGTTGTTTCTAATGGGTGATCAACCCAGCCGGTTGAGCTGAAGTACATCAGCTTCTCTGACATTCTTGTATTGTAGAAAGCATGCCAGTTCGTTAGGACTGCTAAACAACTTGTAGGATGGAGAATGATCTCCAACAAAAGTCTCGCTTGGAGAATGAGATCACTTGTTGAAAGGCTGTTGGCTTTGGGCTCCATAGAATTCTGGGAAGTGTGTTTTGATTGGTGTTGAGATGAGATTGATTGAATTTGAGATGAAATTTTAGAAAACGGATTAATCTCTGGGCTTCTCAAAATGGTGGTGTCTGGTGAGTCTTGTCTGAGAAATTTCTGATATTTATACTGAACTTGAAACTTGTCACTTAATTTTAGTAGTTATCGTGGAAAATTTTCTGTAATTATGAGTTGCCTTGAAAAGTGAATGGACGATCCAGGAGGAAGTATCTAATCTTGCATACTTTGAATGGCATGATTAATGTTCTTTGAATTTATTGAGATAGATGATACAGTTTGATATGTTGCTAAAAATGACCTATATCCATGAATCTTCTGAATTTCCTGACAAGGTTCATTTTCTTTTCGTTTATTTGTGGTCGGTTACTAGGATGCTACTGTCTATAGTGCTCTAGCACCATCTCACCCCGGTTTGAAAATTGAAATATCGCAAAATAAAGGCCTGATTTTTATATGACTGCTATTATGCTGTATTGATATTGGATATAATTGGCCAAATTCAATTCTACTCTAGTGTAGGTCTCTAATTACGTTTTGATCTTGTGGATTGTAAAATGACCATGCTTACTTGCATCTGCATAATTAAATTAATATTTAAAGGAATAGCTTAGTATAACTAGATCAAAATTCGTAGTCCAATGTAAAATGAGCTAAAACAATGTTTAGATTGATTTAGTACAGTTAGACGAGATTCTTTGGCCAACCATCCAGATAGAATACGCATATGAGTTTGCTTCAAATATATATGCGTGACTGTTTCCTTTTTTTTTTTCCTTCCCCCTCACTTGCTACTGCCATGATTTGATTATAATGTATCAGACAAGTACATGCACGAGCGAGATACACAAATAACTTAATCAAAACATTTGGTAATAATCACGAGGCTAAGTGATTTTGGTCCCTGCAGAAGCTTTTTGTATGATGAATTGCTAGTGAATGAGGACTCCATTAAAATGAATTAGATGTGATCAATCTTGAAGTCGAGTCTGATCAAAACCGTATATTTGATCGTTGATTTCAGCCTCCCCAGGAACCAATCAGTGTTTAATGACAGTTAATTTTTTCTTTATCTGTCGTTTATAATAGAAGATTCTTTATTTTCCTTCTCAGATACCTTCTCTTTATATTGTGTACTCTTTTTTTTCGTTTGTTTCTTATGGCAGTTAATGCTTTATTAGCAATGGAGCGCTCAGACCTTGAGTTCTCCAATAATAATTCTGAGCCTATGGTCTCACTTGTTCTTCTACCATGTAGTTTTCCGAATTATGTGTCGCTTTCCACCAAAGTTTCCTTCTTATGTAGTCTACTGAATAGAATACTATCCTAATTGATGCAGGACAGCTTATACGGGTTCTGAATTATTATTGTTAGGATTAGAATAATGTTGTCGGATTTTTATTTGATATTTTGGTTAGATATTTAGTTAGTTACTTGATTCTCTATTTCATTAGTTGATTTGTTTATTTCATTAGATGTGATTTGTGGGATTGAGATTTATTTTCTATTGTCAAGTTTCTTTATAAATAACATGTGTTCTCTATTTTCGAGATAGACATTGATGAATGAAGTATATGAGTTGAGATTAAGCATGTGAGTTGCTTTTTATGTGTTTAGGTATGTGATTTACCTAGGATGTGAAGCCCAAATTTATCTTTATTGTTTTATCATCCTTGTTCTTTTGTTTTTCTCTTCAAATTAATCCGCCTCCCCATAAAAATAAAAAGAAAAGGTTACTGGTACTGTTCATCTTGGAGTTTTTATCAATGCTTTTCCATTCTGTGTCACTAACTTATTCCTTACATGGTAACATAAAATTCTCGGCAAGTTTCGGGAAAAAATTATACTACATTCTATATTTTATTACAATTGGGGAAAGAATTGGATATATCTTTATACAATGAGGACTCAAACAAACATGTTGAACCCCTTGATATCACATCTCTACCATGCTGGACAAGCTTCACCCAAAATTTGCTCAAAGCCATATTTTAAATGAAGTTAATGTCAAGCACTAATGTATCAGACAATCTTCTAATATGAGCAATATTTTGGATGTCTTAATAATTTTTTATTTTTTATTTTCTGGGAGGATGCCATCTGTATAGGGACTAGTAAGGTTATATTTTGAAGGTTCTCCCTGAAAAGGTAGTAGCCTAATTTTTATGATCAGCACACCACAACTGGGACAAACATATATCTAAGATACAATTAACTCCTAAGATCTTAAATATAGAAGAGACAATAGACATATTTCTTTATTGTTCAACACCTTCTTCCTATGCCATTTTCTCCTATCACTTACCTTTCCTCTTCACTCAAACTACTTTCAGATTACTGGTTTCATGTATTTCTTTTAATTCCTTCAGTAGAATCTTATTAGCAGCATGAACCCTTTCCCATCTGCTAGTTCTCTTTGTTCTTTCACACATTGGAAATCAATAGTATGATCATTTTTTGGAAGTTTTGTACAATTATCATGATTCCTCCAAAAGAATTACCATGATCCTTAAAACAAACACAATCTCAACAAACATTAAAAACATAAATGAAGTTGTTCAGAAAATATAGCAAGGCTACATACTTATTACACAGTAGGCTCTATATGTTTACCCTTTCAAAGTTACACGAAGGCTAGTTTGACAATATCTTAACTTACACACTTAAGACTCTGAAACATTAGTATTATCTACATAAATAGCTTTTACATTCACCCCTAGCGAAATTGTTTGTTTCTCTGGTATCGTTCCATGTACCGAGGACCCCTTGGAAGAAAGGTCTGCATGAGAAAACAAACCAGCAGATGGTCATTCTTTTAGCAGGCTCTAAAAATCACAGAGGGAACAATGGTTTATAAAGTAAGTTGATTTGAAAATTTTAGTTGTTAATTACTTGAGATCTTAGTAGGATGGGTGTAGGAAGTCTCTGCAGATGCAAACTTTGCTTGTGATGCACCCTTCTCCAGCATTCTACAATAGGTTTTGATGTTAAGAAATCAAGTTCAAGAGTGGGAAAGAAATGTCTTGTTAGTATGTGAATCGGGGAAAGAATAGTTACCTTGAATAAGCTGTGAAATCTTGAAACTCACTAGATATCGAGGAATTATGTAAGTACTCATATTTGCACTCCAAATAATGATATATTTTGTATGCAATTGGGCATCAACGCCGTTATCATAACCTTCTCTGCTTGGGCCATATTGTTTAGATCTGGGAGTAACCCTCTCTGCTGTGCCCAAGATAAGTTGGCGCAGTAGCACATGATATTCTCCATTAGTATCAGGCTTTGAGATACATGCACCGAGAACACAAATTATTCTGATTAGTACTTGAAAAGAACCAAACTTTTAACTGAACACATTACGTACAAATAAATTGTTACCCAAAAGTTCATATAACATCCTAAGATAAAGGAAACTACAATTTTATAATCTTCCCCCTTGGCCTTAGCTAGCCCATGATATTTGTGCAACAACTATTAACTTAGAAGAAACCACAATTTTATGCAATTTGATACATATATCTACTAGCTGCTCTAATTCTGTTACTATCTTCCCTAATTTCTTAAATAATGCTTCTTATGCTCGATGACAGTAAAATTCCATATCTTTGTTGAACAAGCCTAGGTATAGCCATGAGTTTTTATTTATGTGCATGATTCTTCGAATGACAACTTCACATGAAGTTCCAATTTCACAATTACAGAATGGTTTATTTGTTGATGAAAGCAGTTATAGATTTAACAAAGATAAAACAAACTTATGCATTGTGTTAGGTTCATTGCCGTAGGTTGGATATATTTCGTAAAATCTTTTTTCCTGTCTGTTAAAAAGTGCATGAAAAGCATGCACTTAGGTATTGGGAACATCTTAGGGAAGAAATATCCCCAATACCTAAGTATGTCTGAGAAATTGATGATTAGATCTTAAGTTTTAACAAAGTAATTATTTATATTTACTTTGTTGTGTAATATAACAGAATATAAAGTCTATATTACATAATCTTGGGAAGAGTACATACCATAAGGCAGACCGGTCTCTTGATGAGAAATAGATGCCTGTGCCAAATTTCCCAATTAAAACATCTTCAAGCCCGAAACCCCTTGTGATCATGTTCTTCAGGCTTCTGGCATCGGCACCATGCCATCCACACGTAATGTTATTGTAATTGTCACCGATTTGAGCCATCCTTCCAAATGCCCTATGCCAACTAGCACCAAATCTAGATGCATGTGTATAAGAGTACACTGCTGTGACCTCTGCTGTTTCTCGGTAATCTCTAAGCTTCATTCCCTCTATAAACGTGTGTTTCACTGCTCTGTACTCATCATTACTCTCCTCCAACCTCCTCAGATCCAGTAAAGAGCCAAACGAAGCCCTAGCCTCCTCCAATATTTGTGTCGTCTGTGACCTTACTCTGCCTCCACCATATATTTTCTTAGGGAAAAATGACTTCCCTTCAGTACCAATCGATGCAATAGAGGTCATGTGACTGTATGAATCTATCAGTATCATACCGATAAGATTTGCTACAACTTCAAAGCCGCAAATCTCTGCTCTTTCTTTCTTTTTCTTTTTTTTTTTTTTTTTTTGGCCATGCATCTGTGCCCGAAGCATTTCTTGATTTCTTCGACATTTTTGGATGGGAGGTCGACCCAGCCGGTTGAGGTGAAGAGCATCAACGTTTCTGGAGTTCTTGTATTGTAGAAGGATTCCCAGTTCTGTAGTACTGCTGAGCAGCTTGTTGGATTGAGAATTATCTCTAGCAGCATTCTCGCTTGGAGAAGGGGATCGATTTCTGCGACGCGTTGTTGTTGTTGTTGGGATCCATCAAGTGAGGGGGATTGATTTCTGCGACGCGTTGTTGTTGTTGTTGGGATCCATCAAGCGAGGGGGATTGATTTCTGCGACGCGTTGTTGTTGTTGTTGGGATCCATTGAAGTCTTGGAAGTGAGTCTTGTTCGAGAAAGTAGTGGTATTTATACTGAATTAAGATTTGTCAGAAGAATTTTAGTAGTTATTGTGCATAACTCTATGTTTAAGAACAAAGGTTTTAATGTAACTTTTATTTGTAGAACTGGACACTGTGTATCAGAAATTGTGAGTTTGGTGCAGGTTTTTCATGTATAAACCATATAGCGTGAAGTACTGTGATTTCTGATACTCTTCATCGTTCTTACTCAAGGTCTTGAATCTCGCTATTTTTGGTCATTATTGTTCAATTACTATCATTTGCTGGAACATAAGTTTTTAACTGAAATTTCCTTATTTTTCTCCCTAGAATGTGAGAATGACATATTTAAAATGATGGAAATTTTAGTTTATTTGATATAATAGTTTCTGAATGGCATACTCATCAAATTTGCCTAATTAGACAAGTCTAGTTAGGCAAATTTGTTATTATATAATGATCTTTAGCTGCTTATAAACATTAATTGTACTTACCATTTTAGAAAATAGTTACAAGTCATAATTTGGAATTAAGTCTATGATAACTTAATGATAATCTCAGTTCTAGCAAAAACTCTTTTGTTTTCTTAGAAAAATTGGGGATAATATATTGAAATTGGAGTGTGTGTTATTCCCTTCAATTTATTGTTTGTAAATTGATCTCTTATTGCAAAATTTTTGAGTTGACAGAGTAGTGAATTTGGAAATGGCACTAGAGGGATGAACTGACTTTGGGGATATAAAAAGACGATTACCTTTGGTAATTATTTAACTTTTCTTTGTCTAATTTAAATAAATAATTTTTAGAAATTTATAGATCTGCAGTATTGTGAGCTTGATTTGGTAGTGAGATGGATCTTAGTAGAAATTATTATTATTGTCAATATCATTTCTGTAATTGTATATTTGGTAAATGAGAGGATTACATGAATTTTTTATTTTAATATTATATTTAAAATATGAGAATGCATACTGTACTAGACAAACTTTGGTGCTGGGAATTATCATCTCTGAACTCAATAAAGAACTTCACGCATTAGCTATTTCCTACAAACATTTTAGGCTTCAAAGTTTCAGTGCATTTATGGAATTATTATGACTTTAGTAGTTTGATTATTACTACATGTGAATGTCGTCCAGCCTTGGATGTTCCATGGAGAGGTTATCTGAATAATGGTTTTCCATAGTTTGGTTCTGTTGGGTTGATTCTATTGCATTAGGAAGATGTCTGGAGTCTAAATGATTATTTTGCTTTTGAGATTAGAGTACTTGCGAAGTTATATTGTAAATCTTCTCCAAAAAGGTGATAAGTTTAATTGTATGATTAGTACACAACATATGAGAGGACCACATGACATTAGAAAGATGCAATTGACTTGTACGATATTAACAATAGATAAAAGATAATGGACACAATGCTTCAAATTGGAATTTAATCATTAAACCATAAATGAAGTTGTTCAGAGAATATGCTTGCTACATATTTGAATTACGCATTACATATTAGGATGTATCTATTGACCATGCCGAAGGTATATAAAAAGGCTATTCCCTAAATTATAGAAATAATTTCAAAATTCGCGGGTCAAGTTGTTTTTGTTTCTGTGGTACCTTTCCAAGTATCGAGGACACCTTGGAAGTAAAACCTGCATGAGGACACACACATTAGATGATCTGTCTCTTAGTAGCCTTTAAAAGTTGAAAAGAGAGTTAAAAAGAGATTATTAGAACAACCATGTGCAAGCATGCAGTTCCGTTTCACATGTGAGATTAATAAAAAGTTTTTGTAATTATTTAATTATATATTATGGATCAAAAACTATCATCCGCATGCAAGCATTTCTGAGATGATCTCAATGAACACCATAAAAGTGTCAATACCATGAAACCTAACTCTAAACATCCTCTAAGAAGAGACTGCAATCTCACTCTCTTCTTCATTAAATCACAAATTCTCTGAAAGAACTTAATCTTATTGTGTATAGATAATATTATATTTTCCTAAAAAATAGATGTAGTTTTTAGGGTTTTTACATCAAAACCACCTAAACTTTTACTCAAATTGATGGTTACCATCTACTTTTTTTTTTGACGAAAATCACCTGAAATTGTTTACATGCTTTCAATGTCACACCAATCTATATTTTTTTTATCGTTACCACCTAAACTTTTATATCTCTTACCACCTAAATTTTTATATCTCTTATGGTTACCACCTTTACAAAACAAAACTTGATATGTATACCACCTTACCTTTATAAACTTTTGACATGAACCACCTGCTATGTTATGAAAATCACAATTACCACCAAAATTTTGAAAATATGCACTGAGCAGCACATGAGGCATTAAATTACCTGAGAAAATGGTGGTTCGATGTGACATTGAAAATATAGATTGATATGACATTGAAAGCATGTAAGTAATTTCAAATAATTTTTGTCAAAAAAAAAAGTAGGTGGTAATCATCAATTTGGCCAAAAGTTTAGATAGTTTTAATGTAAAATTCCTAGTTTTTATATGACTTTTGTGCACCACCCCTCCAAAGCCCATGGCGGCTGGGTCAATAAAACACATAATCCCCTATCCTTGGCCCCGCTGTACACCCAGATTCCCTGCTCCATCACCACCTACCCGCTCTCACCTACCCGCCTCACACACCCTCAGGGCCTCTCTCAAAGACATGGCCAAAGGCAAATGCATCAACTTTTTCCCTCATCTTTCTCAATTTATTTATTCCTTTTTTTATATAATTTTTTCTTCAATTTTTGCAGAAGTTGTTGAGAGCTCCCCGACGCCGTACGAGGAGGCGCTGAACTGCTTATCCTCGCTGATTACATCAACTTTGATCTAATGTTTGATAATTTGAAGGCAAGTTAACCCCTTTGCAAGATTTTCTGTCTAAAAATTTGGTTTTGATATATGGGTTCGTTTTTATTAGTAGATATTGGAGCTGGAAGAACCCATTTCGCAGTTAAATGTGATTCATGTATCTGGTACTAGAGGGAAGGTGAGTTTCTTGGAATTTGTGATTCTTTTCATATATGGATCTTGAGATGAATGTTGTTGTTATTAGGGTTCTACTTGCACTTTTCCGGAGTCAATTTTGAGAAATTGTGGGTTTCGCGCTGGATTGTTCACTTCCCCTCACTTGAATAGATGGGTAATTCTTCATAACTTTTCTTCATAATTATGAAACTTTATGTCGGTTGTTGTACTAAAGAAATTTGTTGTAAGGGATCTTTTTTGAAGATATAACAAATCCTAACATGACGACACATATAAGTAACAAAATAATTATCACTTTTGGATGAATATGACAAACCCTAAAACAAACACATTTATATACCGATTCTTTTGGCATGGTAACAATAAGCTCATTCTGTCTATAAATGCATTTGTGCATATATCATGACTTTTGGAACAAATCACAAATATAAAAGTGAAAAAAGTCATAGAACAAAGGGAGCTAGTTTTCCTATGCCGTTTCCTCGAGCAAGCATTCTCTGATCTGCTGCCTTCTTTGCATGGAACCTCAAAGCCAAGCATTGTACTGCAATTTATAATTGTTTCAAAATTCACCAGACGTGAAAACCCAATATATAACAATACGGAAACAAACCACTCTGGATACAACAAAGATTTCTTGCTTCTCCATTTATATAAATAACTCTCACATCTATATTACCCAAGGAAAAAAGTCAAGCAGTTGCACTGGTAATCACTAGAAAAAAGATAAAATTTTCTGAACCAAGATTCAATTGTTAAGAACTGAACTATTACTGAAAATCAAATTTTTACCTAGAAACCATAGGATCAACCATAATCTGAGGACCCCAGATGAGATCTGAAGCTGAAACATCATCACAAATCCCATAATCAAACAGCCAGCCTCCTCCGCTGTTGTTTTGAAAAGAACCCATCTTAAAAAACCTTAAAAATTCCCAGAAAAAGCTACAATATTTCAGAAATTGCGTGAAGGCTAGAGGGTTTAAAGGGATTGGGTCCTGCTGAGAGCACAAGCTCGATGATGGAGATTGCTTCTATTTTTGGGATTGGCTTCATCAATATTGTAAGGGATTTAGGTTATATTATTATTTGTGTTATTGAATTTGGGAGCACTGTTTGAGATGAGAGACGGAATTTTAAAATTGTTGATGCTTTTGGGGTGATGTTGGATGGAACGCAGGACTAAGGTAAGTTGGGTATCTTATTCTCTGTAGTTGTGGGGAATTGTATTTTGGCTTTTGTTAAAGGAGAGAAATTGGAGTGGAGATAGTGGTATTTTGGCTTTTGTTAAAAGGAGAGAAATTGGAGTGGAGATAGATAAGAGTATCTTTGAAGGAAGGTATGTGAATAAAGTTATGGTTTTTAAGGAGAATAATTTCTTCATGACTTCTTTTTCCAGTGTTTCAAGAAAGAGATTTCCCTCTGTGCTTCACAAAACAACATTAAGCTAAATATTTTATATTTCAGTGATTACGAGTTCTATAAGAACAGCATACATGCAAAGCGGATCGTTCTGATCTGCTCAAGACATGGCCAAAGGTGCCAACTTTTCCCTTTCCTCAATTTGTTTCAGTTTTTTTTTTTAAAACTAAATTTTCCTTGAATTTTTCAGAGATTGTGGAGAGCACAATGACCCCGTACAAGGAGGCACTGAATTGCTTATCCTCGCTGATTATTCCACGGACTCGTGCTGATGCGTCCACTAAAGGCCTCCACTTCGATCTGATGTTTGATTATTTGAAGGCAAGTTAACCCTTTGCAAGATTCTTAGTCTAGAGATTTGATTTTGATACATGGGTTTCATTTCAATTAGTAGATATTGGAGCTGGAAGAACCCGTTTCACAATTGAATGTAATTCATGTTGCTGGAACTAAAGGGAAGGTGAGTTTCTTTGAATTTGTGAGTTTTATTTTTATTTTTTTTGGGAATTTTGAGATTATAGTTGTTGTTGTAATTAGGGTTCTACTTGCACGTTTGTGGAGTCGATTTTGAGAAATTGCGGATTTCGGACTGGATTGTTCACGTCGCCGCACTTGATTGATGTTAGGGAGAGGTTCAAAATAGATGGGTAATGCTTCATAATTTCGATGCAATATGGTTCTCATTGTGGAGTTTATTTCATGTTAGTTAGAGTAGTTATTCTTATTATTATTTTTTTTTTCAGAGTGGAAATTTCTCAGGAGAAGTTCTTGTCAAACTTTTGGTGGTGTTGGAATAGATTGCAGGTAACATGCATATAGTTGGTGCATTCTGCAGTTTTCATGTTTGGTCTACTTTGATCTTTCTGTTTCAAGGTCTTGTTTTTTTCATGTCTCATGGTCTTGTTGAACTGGTGGATCTTGGGTCTATTTCGTTTGATTTTTACAGGAGAAAACCAATGATGATGTACCCATGCCATTCCATGTCCGTTTCCTTGCATTGCTTGCATTCAAGATATTTTCCGTTGAAAAGGTAAAATGTGTTTGGTTGTCAACAAATTGTGTGAATACCCTGTCAAACCCTCGAAGGTCGAGAATGAGTATCCTGTTCCAAGCGTTTGAACATAATGTAGATGCTAATCGTGTTTCTTCCATGAAGCAGGTGGATGTTGCTATCTTGGAAGTTGGTCTCGGAGGAAAATATGATGCGACTAATGCGGTAACTGTTTTATACTTTGTGATATTTCCACATTGAACTTTAAAGTTTATGATTCTGTTCAAGATGACGATTATCCATCTTAGCACGCTTTAAAATGCATCTGAGAGCTGAATCTATTATATAGGTCTCATATAAGTACAAAGCTATTTTATTTTTGTTGCAATGATTTTGGCAAAAGTTCTTCTAATTTTGCCATCTTTTTGCAGGTGAAGGCGCCTATTGTTTGTGGAATATCTTCCCTAGGCTATGAATGGAGATATTGGGTCAGTTATCTTTCAAATTGTTTCCATTGATAAATCATATAAATGGTGTCCAGCTGAAATTTTGTCATTGAGAAGGATTCGAATTGAGCATGGTGTTATTCTCCACAGGAAATACATTGGGACAGATTGCAGGAGAGAAAGCTGGCATCTTCAAGGTTTTGACCCTTTTAACTTTTTTTTGCAGAAAAGTATCTTACTCTCGATGCTAAAATAATGTTTCATGTTGTTGCTTAAAACAGCAAGAAGTTCCAGCATATACTGTGCCTCAGCCAGAAGAAGCAATGTCTGTGCTCAAGGATCAAGCTTCCCACTTAAGTGTAAGTTCACCTTAGGATTACAAACACCAAAGGTTATCTATTCAAACCATTAAGTAGTACTATCTGCTTCATTTTTACAGATTCTCCTTCAAGTTGTCTCACCTTTAGATATAGAAATACTGAATGGTCAGCAACTTGGACTTCACGGTGAGCATCAATATCTAAATGCAGGCCTTGCAATTGCCTTATCAAAAAGTTGGCTTCAAAGAACCGGGCATGCAGAAAGTATTTTTCTCAATGATACAGTAAGTATCACATCCAGG
Organism: Asparagus setaceus; assembly: GCA_012295165.1. Taxonomy (NCBI): domain Eukaryota; kingdom Viridiplantae; phylum Streptophyta; class Magnoliopsida; order Asparagales; family Asparagaceae; genus Asparagus; species Asparagus setaceus. The sequence goes on along the minus strand of CM022704.1, from coordinate 4,615,950 downwards.
TTTTAATTTGTATTCCGTCAATTTTGAACTTTTTTTTATCAACTGATGTAAACCACACAAATAGCAGAATACTTTACCAGAACAATTTGTTAGAGGGCTCACAATGGCCAATTTGCCAGGCCGATCACAAATTATCTCTGACCCCAGTTTTGAACGACAAGTTTTCTATTTGGATGGGGCACATACCCCAGAAAGTTTGGAGGTGTGTGCGAAATGGTTCTCTAGTGTTGTCAGAGAAGAAACTCAATCAGCTGAAAGTTGCAAATCTGAACAGGCATGGGTTATCTTTTAGATTTGTTTAACTTTTTTTTTTTGACGGATTTTGTAATTTTCTTTGGACGAATATTGCAGATACTTCTGTTCACTTGCATGTCAGTTAGAGACCCTCGGCTTCTGCTTCCGGCCCTAGTAAATACTTGTGCACGTCATGGTGAGTTTCATGAAGATACACACTTAGTTCTTGATTTGGTGCACATTTGGGTTCTGTGGATTCTGACTGGATTTTATATTTCTGACTAACACTTATCATAAGCAGTGTCACTTGTTACATTGTTATACATTACATGTTGCAAAACATTGACTACTTGCTCAAATGTGACTATTTCCTGGACTGCCTTTTGCTTTTCTAACTATTATACTTGTTATATAATCAGCAAGGTCATTAACACTTAGACACGAGAAACTATAACTTATAGCCTATCAACTACTTTTCATATAAAAGCAAAACCTCCAAAAGTACTATAGCAGCTACAGTAAAATGCTACAGTATTATAAACAGTAAATCTCTCAGGCACTCTTCTGCGGTTATTTCAAAAAATATTACTGTATCATCTACAGTAAATTCAAATTCAATTTTCCCGTGCTGTGCACGGGTTGAATACTAGTCTCCTGAACTGCAGAATGATATCTTCATAACAAAGACCATAGATTTGGTAAGTTACAAGATAATATGGTCTCGTTTGGAATTAAAAATATGCGTTCAAAACATGATATAGTATCATGTGGGGTTATTTGGATATTACTACCTCAAAAATCATTCATAATTTGAGATTAGTCCCCAAATCATGTAAGTTGTTTGAAATTCACCGCCCCAGTTAGCACTTGTTTGGATTCGAGGCCTTCGACTTTATCTTTAGACCCAGACCAGATTTTGGGTGAGAGAGATTTAGTGTTGATTATGGGGGCGACAAATCTTGATCTGTCTATGAGACTTCTATATCATTTACACTCTGTACATTCATGACTGTCTACTATTTTGATGTAATTGAAATATGGTTATATATTTCAGGGATCCACTTCACAAGGGCCCTTTTTGTATCGAATCAGTCCGTGTATAATATGTTTGGTGCACACGCAACAACACAAGATGAGCAACAAGTTGATGTTTCATGGCAACTGACACTTCAAAAAGTTTGGGAGGACCTTATTCATGGGGGAAAAGGTATAATTGAACATAATAATGTTTCTTCTTTGCCACAATGAAGTGGTTTTTTATTTAGTACTGTTACTGTTTATGATCATGATGAGGACTTGATATTGACGAGTTCTTGAATGCTTCTGAAGGAAAAAAACACGAAGAGCTGAATACTGCAAAGGGTGCTGAGAGCAGTTCAGTGTTTCCTTCACTCCCTTTGGCCCTTAAGTGGCTCAGGGAAAATGCTCAACGAAATAAATCGATTCGTTCTCAGGTATATATAAATAGTATCTTGCCACTTTATTTTAAGTACTAATACTGTAATGTTCACGAGGTAAAAGAGAATATGCAAAAAGAAAAAAAGAATGAATAAATGTGCTATTTTGTTTGTTTCTTATGTTATCAAGGAATCGTATACTGACCTAATAATATGTTATTATGTAAATATCCTCTATAAGTGTTTATGTACTTTTGTGAATTTATCATATATTGTCTCTATTTCAGGTCCTGGTCACTGGTTCTTTGCACCTGGTTGGGGATGTTTTGAGATTGATGAAGAAGTGATGCATACTCTTTGAATCGATCAAACTACAGTCCTTTGTTCAGGGCACTATGGAGCTCACATCGATCAGATCCTTTCTATTTTTAATAAAAGCCGACAATAAATCCTTTTCGGTCCTATATATTGTAACAATAGCTGAATATGATCATCGTTAATGTTTTGAGACAGGCTATCAAATTAAAGTGATCTTGTAGCCTAATAATTTGAGTATATGGGATTTACTAGTTTGTGGTCATATCTATCATCATGCATGTTGATGTTGTGAATCTGTCATTAGCAAGTAATGGACTGGTCAATAAATCAATAATGAAAATAATGGATATTATATATTTATTTCTAAAAAGAAGCTGTATAACTGACGTACTCTTACCTACATATTGAAAACTTGCTTCGCAAGATGTTCCAATACCTAAGTATCTTGAGAGATTCATACATTGAATCTTAGTGAAGTAATTGTATATATTTATTTCTAAGTACAAGATCCAATGTGATAAATTAGATTGACTATGAACAAGCATGCTTTCTCCAATGCCACATTTTGGACTATGAACAAGTAAAGAGCCGAACGAAACCCTAGCCTCCTCCAACATTTGCGGCGCCAGTGACCTTACTCTGCCTCCACCATATACTTTTTTTTAGGGAAAAATGACTTCCCTTCTGTATCAATCAATGTATTTTGAAAAAGCTTTTTTGAAACTCGCTTCAAAACTTTTTGAGAGCAAAACGCTTCGAAACTCAAGAGTGAAGCTATTTATCCATTGAAGCTTACGCGCGCTTCGCGCTTCACAAAGCGCTTTTCTTTTGAAGCGCACGCTTTAGACAGGATAGAAAGATATAAAAGGATTTTTTAACTAACATTAAAATGCATCTATATATTTTTAATATGACCATGTGAATGTAAATAAAATATATATGTTATGCGTGTAGCTTAGTTTCGGATCTGCATTAACTTTAATCCGACCCGTAATCAGTCCCCACCATGTGTACGGTTTTTCCTCAGCTTCTCTCCTCGTCCTCTCTTTGCCTCCCTTTTTGGAGAAAAACCCTTACCCGCCTTGGATCTGCTTCATCGTTCTTACTCAAGTACGAATCTCGCTATTTTTGGTCATAAGGGATCAAATACTATCATGTACTAGAACATAAGTTTTTTTTTAAACTGAAATTTCCTTCTTCTTTTTCCTTCGAATGTGAGAATGACATATTTAAGTGAAGGAAATTTTAGTTTATTTTGTATAATAGTTTCTGAATGGCGTATACATGAAATCTTCCTAATTAGACAAAGTTTAGTTAGGCAAATTTTTAATGATAATCTGAATATGAAACCTTGACCTAAACTTACCTTTGTAAGCTTCTGTAGATCGCCACAAGGATCAATCGAGAAATGTTTTTGTAGCAGATTATAGGTTAAATGGATTCTTAACGGGTGAAGAAAAAACTTATTGGATGCGGGCAAGAATCTGATGAGCCCGATGGAGAAAGGTGCGACCGGTTTCTTTTCTCTCAGTTCTACCAAAAACTCTTTTTTTTTTTCTTAGAAACATTCAGGATAATCTATTGAAATTGGATTGTGTGTTTTCTTTCCCTTCAATTTATCGTTTGCAAATTGATCTGGTATTGCAAATTTTTGCAGTTGAAGGAGCGGTGAATTTGGAAATGGCACTAGAGGGATGAACTGACTTTGGGGATATCAAAAAAGATGATTAACTTTGGTAATTATTTAACTTTTTTGGTCGGATTTACATAAATAATTTTTAGAAATTTATATATCTGCAGTATTGTGAGCTTGATTTGGTAGTGAGATGGGTGTGTTTGGATCTTAGTGGAAATTATTATTATTGTCAATTTCATTTCTGTAATTGTATGTTTTAGGAGATTGGTAAATGAGAGGATTAACGTGAAATTTTTTATTTTAATATTACATTTAAAATATGAGAATGCATATTGTACTTGACAAACTTTGGTGCTGGGAATTATCATCTCTGAACTCAATAAAGAACTGCATGCATTTGCTATTTCTTACAAACATTTTAGGCTTCAAAGTTTCAGTGCATTTATGGAATTATTATGACCTTAGTAGTTTGATTATTATTACTACATGTAAATGTCGTCCAGCCGTGGATGTTCCATGGAGAGGTTATCTGAATTATGGTTTTCAGTAGCTCGGTTCTGTTGGGTTGATTCTATTGGAAGATATCTGGAATCTTAATGATTCTCTTGTTTTTGAGGTTGGAGTACTTGCGAGTTGCGAAGTTATATTGTAGATCTTCTCCAGAAAAGGTGATAAGTTTAATTGTATGATTAGTACACAACATATGAGAGGACCATATAACATTAGAAAGATGCAATTGACTTGTATGATCTTAACAATAGATAAAAGATAATCGACACAATGTTTCAAATTGGAATTTAATCATTAAACCTTAAAGGAAGTTGTTCAGAGAATATCCAAGCTACATATTTGAATTACACACTACATATTAGGATGTATGTATTGACCATGCCAAAGGCATAAAAAGGTTATTCCCTAAATTATAGAAATAATTTCAAAATTCACCCCGGGTCAAGTTGTTTTTGTTTCTCTGGTACCTTTCCAAGTACCGAGGACACCTTGGAAGTAAAACCTGCATGAGAACACACACATTAGATGATCTGTCTCTTAGTAGCCTTTAAAAGCTAAAAAGAGATTATTAGCATAAGAAGTAATTGATATAAATTTTGAGTGGTTTTACTTGAGGTCTTAGCGGGATGGGTTGGGGTAGTCTCTGAAGACGTGAGCTTCGCACTCGCTGTAATCTTCTCCAGCGTTCTACAATAGGTTTTGACGTTCAAAAAATTTTATTTCAAAATTGAATAAATGTCTAAATTAGTGTACAACTAGATATCGTAGTTACCTTGCGCAAGCTGTGAGACCTTGAAACTCACAAGATATCGAGGGATTATGTGAGTACTCATATTTGCAGTCCAAATAATTAGCCATCTTTGATTCCTGAGGCCGTCAACTCCGTTATCATAGTCCTCTCTACTTGGGGCATATTGTTTGGATCCAGGAGTGACCTTCTCTGCTGTGCCCAAGATGACTTGGCACAACAGCACATGATACTCTCCATTAGAATCAGGCCTTGAGTAACATGCACTGAGAATATATAACTTATTCAAGTTAATAAGAAAATTAACTACCAAGCTCTTAACTCCAATCAAATATTGGACAAATGTGATAAATGTCTATAGATATACAAATAAAATTCTACACATGAATTAATGTTACTGTACAGAACATTACACTTGCTTTACCCTAGGTATATTCATGATGATACAGCTGTATGATACTTTTTTTTTTGTGGTTCCAAACCATGATTTCCAAGAAAGTTCCAAATTGAGTTTGCAAAGTGTTATATTTATAGATGAAAGCAATTATCAACTCAAGAAATAAGAAATTCAACATATTTCTACACATGTTACATTCACTGCCATAGGCCATATATATTTTGTAAAATCTGTTTTTTCTGTGTTTTTAAAAAAAAAAAAGCTGTATAATTGACATACTCTTACCTACATATCGAAAACTTGTTTTGCAAGATATTCCAATGCCCAAGTATCTTGAGAGATTCATGCATTGGATCTTAGTGAAGTAATTGTATATAATTATTTCTAAGTACAAGATCCAGTGTGATAAATTAGATTGACTATGGATGAGCATGCTTTCTCCAATGCCATGAATGATAAAAAGTTATGACCAAGCATGCTTATTTACTGAAGAAATCTAGAATAATGAGAAGAATCTAATACATAAATGCTATACAGAATGTAATGTCTATAAAACATAAACTTGGTAAGGGAACATACCTTAAGCAAGGGTAGTCTCTTGTTGAGAAGTATATGCCTGCTCCATATACCCCACAAAGTGCATCTTCAAGCCCGAAACCCCTTGTTATAATGGCTTCCATGCTTCTCGGATCTGCCCCATACCATCCGTATCTAAGATTTGTACAAGTTTTGGCTGAATTTACGATTTCAGCCATCCTTTCAAATGCCCTCAGCCTACTAGCACCAAAAGCTGATGCATGTGTACAAGAGTACACTGCTGAGACCTTCGCATCTCGATCGCTACCCTTCATTCCCTTTAAAAAGGTGTTTTTACCTTTCTGTATTTATCATCAGTCTCCTCCAACCTCCGAAGATCTGCCAAAGACCCAAACGAAGGCCTAGCCTCCTCCAATATTTGTGGTGCCCTTACAATGCCTCCACCAAATATCTTCTTTGGGAAAAATGGCTTCCCATCTGTATCAATCCACGCAATGGAGCGCATGCGACCAGATGAATCTATGAACACCATGCCAAGTAGATTTGCTACAACTTGAATTCCATCTATGTCAACTTTTATTGCCATGCATCTATGCTCAAAGCATATCTTGATTGCCTCTAGCGTATCTGATGGGAGGTCGATCCAACCGGTTGAGCTGAAGTACATCAGCTTCTCTGGCATCCTCGTCATGTAGAAAGCTTTCCAGTTGTGTAAGACTGCCAAACAACTTGTAGGATGGAGAATGATCTCCAGCAGCAGTCTCGCTTGGAGAATGAGATCAATTGCTGAAATGCTGTTTGAGTCGGGGTCCATAGTGTATTTTGACTGATGGTGAGACGAGATTTTTGAGGTTGGAAGAACAAATAGGCTTTTCAAAATGGTGGTGAGTCTTGTCTAAGAAACTACTGACATTTATACTGAACATGAGACTTGTCGCTTAATTTTGGTAGTTACTGCCGAACATTTTCTGTCCAGGAACGAAGGTTTTAATGTAACTTGTCCCAAAAGATATGGACATTATCAGAAATTATGAGTTGCCTTAAAAGTAAATGGACGATGATTCAGGAGGAAGTATCTAAACTTGCATACTTTAAATGGCATGATTGGTGTTCTTTGAATTTTTTGAAATAGATGATACAGTATGATATGTTGCTAAGAATGACTTATATCCATGAATCTTTTGAATTTCCTTACAAGGTTCATTTGCTCTTTATTTTTTTGCCTATAGTGCTCAAATTCCCTCTCCCCTATTTTGAAATTTTCACAAAATAATGCCCTGATTTGATATGACTTCTATTTTACTCGGTAAACATTGGATTTACTTGGCCAAATTCAAGTCTACTCTAATCTAGGTCTCTAATTATATTTTTATCCTGTGCATTGTCAAATGGCGATGCCAACTAAATTAAAGCAATATTTAAAGGAATAATTTATTAGATCAAAGTTCAATTTGAATTCACCCAATACAGTTGGCGGCCTCTCTTATTCTTATCACCATGTTCGTCATATATATAAATAGAATATTCATGTAATTAAATGGATCTTCAAATTAGAAAGGGCTACATCATCCTTTTTGAATCTAAATGTAAAAGAAAATCAATTGCAATACAATTTTAATCTCTCCATTCGGTTTTGAAAATTGCCTATCTAGTCTCCATGTGGACTGTGCTAAAAGGGTCTCAACAGCTTATAAATGCTTGGCATATTTCCTTAGTCTTGAGTTATCTAACGACAACTTCACACTTACCTCACTTGAATCATTCTCTTTCTTTATACAACTAAATAGCTACCTCTTTCTCCAATTTTCTCTAGATTAAATTACATTGGGAGAGATAAGTGAGAAAGATATTATGGTTATGTGATCGGACTCGGAGATGAGAAGGTGATGATTGTGCAAGAGATAGGTGATGCACTTCATGAACTGTATCATGGTACACTTTCAAGGATTTAGCTTTTACAGTTGATGCTATTATTTGATATGGGTTATATTTGCACCACATGGATTTATTTGGGAATTGCAGATTTAGAAGCTTTGCATAAATGTTTAGCTTGAAACCTCTGGATCAGAATTGAATGGTAGCCAACAGGACCTTTGATGTAAGGGAATTCAGCTCGGCAATGGTTGTGGGCAGGAGTAAGGTAGACCAATGTAAAATGAGCTAAGTCAACCAATTAGATTTTATTTTGAACAGCGAGACAAGGTTCTTTGTGCAACCATTCAGATAGAATACAAATATGAGTTTACTTCAAATATTATCGACTTTTTCTTTCTTGCTATTGTCATGCTTGATTATTATGTACCAGACAGGTATATGCATGGAGTTAGATGCAAACTTTAATTTTATATTTTTATTTTTAATTGGAAAATTTTGCATAACCTGACTTATGTTTTCTGACTTAAACAAGAAACTTGGGATTCAACATGTCTTACTTTACTATATGTTCCTTTGTCAATTAGTTTATGTGAACACCTGTGTCATTCAAAAATAGATTCTGGACACTGATGACACAATTCGTAAATGGTTTCTGCAGTTTATGTGCTTCGATTTGTAGCGATTGTCAAATCCATTATTTACTTAGCTTTCAGTGGTAGTTACAAAAAGGATACAACATTGAGACCATGTAATGTCCACCGAGTGCTATGATCTCTGACTCTCATTTTGGACGTTCCATCATCTTAATTATCTCCTTTTTGGGTAGTGTTAATTTTAGTGGATAATTGATCTGAATCAAGCTAGATTTTAACAGAATTTACTGATCTACAGGTTTTGGGTGACATACTAAAGTATTACTCTAAAAAATTGGGGATAATCTATTGACATAGGATTGTGCTTTTTTAAATGTAACTTATTGTTTCTGAACTGATTTGTTATGCTATTCTGCAGTTGAAGGAGTGGTGGATTTGTAAAAGGCACAAGAGGGATGAACTGAATTTGGGGATATGAAAATAGACAATTACGTGTGGTAATTTTCACTTTTCTTTGGCGAAATTAATTAAAGTTTTGGACAATTTTAGATTGTAGCTGCTTAATCTTGGGTGAGTATGGATCTTAGAAGGGTTTATTTTGTGTTGATACATAATAAAAGAACCTCAATTTTAGCAGGAATTATTATTATTCTCAATGTAATATCTGAAAGTTGTATATATTAGGAGATTGATCATTGAGAGGAGTAAATATAACTTTTCATTTTAATTTTATTTTTAGAATATGAAAATGTATATATATTTAGAAAATATTGAAGATGGAAATTGTCATCTCTGAACTCAATAGAGAACTATATGCATTTGTTATTTCCTAATTCCTACACACATTTTAGGCTTCAAATTTTCAATGCATTTATGGAATTATAATGCCTTTTTAGTTGTTTGGCATTTATTCTTATGTGAATTCATCTAGTCTTGGATGTGCAATATAGAGATTATCTGAATCATGGCGTTGAAGAGCCCGGTTATGTCGGCTTGATTCAATTGCATTAGAAAAATATCAGGAGTCCCAATGATTCTTTAGCTTTTAAGCTTGGAGTTAGTTAAATTATATTGTAAATCAGAAAAGGGATAGTTTAATTGTATCATCAGTAGACAACATTTAAGGGGACCATATAACGTTAGAAGTATGCAATTGACTTTTAAGATCTTAACAATTGCTAAAAGACAATGGACACAAAGTATGCTTCAAATTGGAATTTAATCGTTAAACCATAAAGGAAGTTGTTCAGTGAATATACTAACTACATATTTGAATTACACATAGCATATTAGGATGTATCTATTGACCGTGCCGAAGGTACAAAAAGGCTATTCCTTCAATTTCTTTGCTTCATATCTCTAACTCTGAAAATAGGTGCTACATATAGAAATAGAGTCAGAATTCAACCCTTGTCAAGTTGTTTTTATTCTCTGGTACCTTTCCAAGTACTGAACCTTGGAAGAAAAGCCTGCATGACTAAACATACATTAGATGATCTGTCTTTTAGTAGCCTTAAATATCAAAAGGAGAACATTGGTGTAAAAAGGAAGTAGAGACCTTTATTTTTTTTTTTTTTTTTTTTTGTTGGAGTGTTCACTTACTTGAGGTCTTTGTGGGATGGGTGCTCTTAAGATGTGAACTTCGCACGGATAGTGAGAAAGAGATTATGGTTACTTGCTCTTGTGATGAAAGAGTATTGATTGTGTAAGATGGTTGATGCACTTCGAGGACTGTATCATGGTGCACTTCAAGGATATAGCTTCATATAGTTTATGCTATTATTTGATATGGGTTTGTATTTACAACCATGTGGACTTATTTGGGTAGAATCCATGGAGAAGCTTTGCCTAAATGTTTATCCTGAGACTTCAGGATCAAAATTGAATGGTAGCAAACAGGACCTTTAATGCAGAAAATTCAACTCTGTTACAGTTGTGGGCAGGACTAAGGTAGTCAGAAATTCAATGTAAAATGAGCGATGGTAAAAGTTAGATTCTAGTACAGTTAGACTAGGTTCTTTGCCCAATCATCGAGATAGAATGCACATATGAGGTTGCTACGAAAATGGAGTGTTTTTTTTTCCATGAACTGAAATACACAGTTTCACCCATACGATGAAGCTGAGGTTGTAAATGTTTGGAAGATAGGGGTCAGTTGTGGGAAGTTAAAGATTCAAGGCTAAACCTTTGTTAAAAAGAAATTTTTCCATGCTTCATACATGCAATAAGGGCTATAAAATTGCCGGGTGATTAAAAAAGATCGGATTCGTGGCACTCCAGCTCATATATCAGAAGTATGACTATAGTGACAGAGTTTATTATATTATATGTAATGACAGCTGATGAAGTAGAGAACGGTAGCTGCAGTGGAATTTGCTCTTCTGGATTGCAACAGGAGTATCTCTGATTATGGAGACTTGGCAGCTAGTAGATCTCCATGACAGAAGCGGGAAGCCCCTAATCATGAGGAAAATTGATTTTGATCTCTATGAAAGCATGCATCGGTGCTGAATGAGGACTCCAACAACATGAATTGGCTACACAAACTTGAACGCTATTCTGACCAAAACCCTATGTTTGATCGTTGATTTCAGCCTTACCCAGAAGCAATTGGGGTTTAACGACAGTTTTTTTTCTTCTATGTCATTTATAGGAGAGGATTCTTTATTTGCGTTCTCAGGTATCTTCTCCTTATATTGTGTACTCTTTTTTTCATTAGTTACTTATAGCAATTAATGCTTTGTTGTCAATTGAGCATTCATACCATATGTTCTTCAATAATAATTCTGAGCCTATGGCCTATGTTCTTCTACCATATAGTTTTCCGAATTATGTGTTGCTTTCCTCCAAACTTTTCCTCTTATGTAGTCTGTTTAATAGAATATTCCCTAGCTTCTTATATCCATAGTGACATAGAATGCTGGGAAATTTTCTGGAAAAGATTATACTCTTTTATCATGATTGGGGGAAAAAATTGGATATATCTATATATAATAAGGACTCAAACAAACAGACATGTTGAGCCCGAAATATCACATCTCTACCAAGCTGGGGAAGCTCCAGCCGATATTTGCTCAAAACCTTAAAAGTTGACTAGAATAAATTAGAATTTGAATTTGCTGTTAGAATAGGTTATATATTTTAAAGAGGAGATTAACATCAAGCAGTAAGGGTTGACTGTACCCCAAGGCTCTGTTTGTTCTCACAATGACCGTAGGCATCAAAAATTGCTGAAGAACCTCAAATATGACTAAATCATGAGAAGATCGAAGGACAACGTCGTCAAAATCTCAAGAAGCCCAACACAGGGGAAGATTGTGTCTCGCTACAGTGCGAGACACTTATGTATGCATCGCCACTAGCGAGACACTTTGATGTGTCTCGCAATTAGCGAGACACTTTGATGTGTCTCGCCATATGGTGACTTGTGTATGTCTCGCCCGGCGAGACACCTTGATGTGTCTCGCAATTAGCGACACCTTGCTCGCCAAAGGCGAGACACCCATTTGAAACGATCTCTTGAAGGATCTAAATCAATCTTGGTGGGGCCCACTTGACTTTATCGGTCGCGAGGCGTTCAAATACTTTAATGTCGCGGTTACCGCGAAGATACCCACTCAGGCGCGGATTCTGGGTATTTAATCGTGCCTAAAAGCGGAAAACCGTTACAACGGTGAAGGGGCGACATTGCCTCGCGGTCGCCAGGCAGCCATACCGCCGCCGCCAGGCATCCTTACACCGCCGCCATGGCGGTAGCCACGCGAGGGTACCGAAGGCCAACCGCAAATTTCCGCACTTATGACACTTGTGTTTCAAGAGGCACGCTTCCCAAAGACTATAAATACCCTCCTCGTCCACTTGGAAGTCGGCTATCGAAAGGGCAATCGAGATCCAAGCTTAGGAGTTCAAGAACACGATCCACACGGAGATTCCTCGAGTTTAAGCCTTGACTTATTCTTGAGAAGAGTAGAAATCTTACCTTGCTAAGATATTTCTTTGAAGTTCTTGTTTTCTTTGCGAAGCATCAACTAAACCGTCGATTCGGCGATGCACTTCGGTGGTCCACGGATTACGCATCCCCACGAGCAAAGTCCCACAAAAGCGGAGATCTACACTTGTAGCGTCTTTTGTTCGAGTTTGTGAGAGAGTTATTTAATTTCTTTGTGGCGAGAACCAAAAGTGTAATTTTCTCTAGTTTTACAAATGGAACCAACTTTCGACCCAAACACGATGGCGACCACGGTGAGCCAACGGTCTCGAGCCCGAGATCGTTGTGTCGCAATTCTTTGTAAATATCGCCGACCTCATGGTCGATGGACTGGATTACTTCTTCGATCAGGCCAAGTTCGAAGAATATCTCTCCTCTTCCTCATCGAAGTCCTCCTCACCCCGCAAACATCGGAGGATCTCATCCCCTAAGAGGGAGGTTCGTTACGTTGTGATGCTAGCGATTCTCGTTAAACTGCGGCGGGCATTCCCTCTCGGCAACACCGGTGGATCTCAAAGCCGGGAGCTCTGCTCAAGTTGACTCCTTTCAGAAGGAGTCATTCAACAAGATCTCAACTGCTCTGACGAAGAGGGCTCGCCAAAGACGACGTCAAAAGATGGCTCGTCAATTAGCCAAGGCCCTGGAGTCGACGGATGGAGTTCATTACAATACGAACTCACGTTATCAGAGGCGTCAGCAAGCTACAACGCCTCAACCTCAATCCGCCAACACTTCTCCCAAGGAAGAATGGGTTCTCGTCAAAAGGACCCGATTGACAAGGAAGGAGCGCGTTCAAAAACGCCGTGCACGCTTTGCTCGAGCACGTGCCATTGTTCACAAGGCGCAAGAGTCAAAATCAACCCAGCAATCGGCTCAAAATCGCCAAGTATGGGTCCCAAAGTCGACATCAAAATCGGCTCAAGAGTCTGCCTCGCCAACAACCTTCAGCCGAGATAGCTGGAAATGCCAGGCTTAGCGAGATTTGCCGCCGCTACCGGTAAGGTAAACCGCCAAATAGCCAGCGCTCGAATCAGCTTCGCCAACAATGCAGGCAGTCTTCCATGCCTTAGCAGAAAATGGGCTTTTCCGCCCCTTTCTTTTACTTCTCCGGCTGAGGTATCAACCGTTGAGTCTGGAAATCCGACAACTTCAGTGTTTAGTCGTCTTGGTCCACAGCCAGGAAATAAAGGCAAGGTATCGGTGAAGAAATGCTTGGATTACCCGGCCGAAGAGTCACGAACAAGGAAATATCTCGGTCTCTAGAATTCCAATTGCATCTCGTTTGAGCATCCCACAAGGGGTCCACGAGTCTGGCGAGAAGAAGAAGTTGAGGCAAGTGACTCGCAAAATCACGAGAGATAACCGGACCCTCGTGATTCATCTGGCAACCGGATAGCGAAAGCGGCGGAAGTTGTCTCTCAAGTCAAAGAGTCGGCGTCCCCAAAAGAAGACGTGTCCTCCATTAAGGACAACGTTACACTTGGGGTGGAAGTGCAATTTGTAATAACCCACACCAACCATATCATCGGTGGGGGTAGCAACACCGCGAAAGAGGGCGATCGGCGAAATAGATTGTTCTTGCTCGTGTGCAAAATTGATTAAGGCGTGGTTATCGGGATGTGCACGTTACGAGTCGACGCTCACCCACAAAGAGCTTCAAGATTCAAACGGCTTTCCGCCGAATCGGAAAATTTGAAGCCGAGTCAAGACGATCCCAAGAAGAAAGAGATCATCTATCCAATTTGATGAGTTTCCCAAAGTGACTATCAACATGGTGAACAAAGGAAAGGACCGGCGACGGATGCAGATCGACTTCACTCACGGAGGAAAGGTTGGATCTCGATTTCTCAAAGAATGTCTCGGTTACAATTGCGAGCTGCAGCGCGCCGACTATAAAAGGATGAATGAGGAGAGTCATCGATGTGAAGCTTCCGACATCAATTCGGCGATAGCTTCCGATGACACAATGTCAAGTGTTGGTCGCCATCCCGTAGAAGCTTTACCATTACTCGATATCACGGCTCAAATGTTACAAGAAGCCTTAGCCAAGCAAAGAGAAGAGCTTAAGGCGAAATGAGAACGAGAGATGGAGCTAGCCATGCAACAGATGAGGGAGTTGCAAACCCATACGGTTGCACAACCTGGGTCCAGTCAACAGCCTGAATCCAGTCAACAAGGTGGAGTTACCCACCATAATGCCCATAATGTCGAAGACAATGATTCGAGATTGATGAACACATTTATCGATCAACCTCCAAAGAAAGCTGCATTTGATGCTCAAGGTGGAAATGGTCCAATTCTTCCTATTGGAAGTAATCCAAAATAAGGGGAGGATGACGGCGAAAGGATGAAAGAGCTTGAAAATAAAATCAATGCTTTGATGTCCACACAGGAAGTCAAAAGGTGGTATCCGTGTCCAGTATCCTAGAAGTGGGATTCAATTCCTTACCCGCCAAAATTCAATTTGATCAACTTCACGCCATTTGACGGGAGAGGGTCACCTACACAACACCTGATTTACTTCAAATCACATTTGGGGGTGATCTCAGGAAATGAGCCTTTGATGATTCGGTCATTCGTTGGTACCCTTCGCGGGGCTGCCTTCGATTGGTATCGAAGACTCAAGGCCGGGAGTATTAATTGTTGGGAGGACATGGAAACCTTGTTCCTCAGCAACTTCTTCGATGACGACACCAAGTCTCGATTGGAACCCTTTGGATGAAAAGCGAAGAATGGGAGACAATTGACACTTTCGTTAAGCGTTTCATAATAAGGCCATAAAGCGCAAAGATCCAATCAGGAATTCATATTGCGGACATGCCACAATAATCTCTCCATTGATCATTTGGAAGTCATGGGGTCGTCCATGATTACATGGAAAGATCACGAAAATACGAGGAGAACAAGCGAGCGTTTTCTCGGAAGGAAGAAAGGCGAAAGAAGTAAAATGATAGTGACCCTCGAAGTAAATTTTTCCTCTCGTAATAGAGGAAAGGCGTCAGTATTCTTTGTTAGTCAAACGTCGCAACAACGGCCAGCGCCAAAAGCTTCTAAATCAGAATTCCACAGGACATACTCTTTCAGAGACGAAGAAGTTCCAATCATCTTCAAATATCTCCTTTATAACAACAAAATCAAGTTGCCTCCGATTACAAATCAAGAGGAGGCTGACAAGACTTCGGACCCTAAATACTGTGCGTACCACAGGAGGATCCTCCATCCTACTAAGGATTGCTTAGCTCTCAAGGCCATCATCCAAGCCTTGGTTGAAGCCGGCGTCTTAACGCCGAAATAAGCCGAATGAGAAATTACTCCGACAGGTATACGAGTATAAACTGCTCCCTTTCCTCCGATGAGTACAAGAGGTTAAACTGCTCCTCCTTCTTACTCCAATAAGAATATGAGTATAAACTATTCTAAATGAATGCAGCCCAGTTTTGCAAAGAAAGCTGGGGGTGGATAATCCATGAACAAGAGGTCCACCTCCACATTGAGCGATCAAAACTTCCTACAGTTAGGATTGTCTCAAAATTCCTATCTGGTCAAACCTTCCTACGTTAGGACCACGGTCAAAATCCCTTCGATTCCTTCCATGAGCAGAGGTCCACTTCCACATTGAGCAATCAAACCTTCCGATAGTTAGGATTGTCTCAAAATTCCTATCTGGTCAAACCTTCCTGATTAGGACCACGGTCAAAATCCTTCGATTCCTTCAATGAGCGAGAGGTCCACCTCCACATTGGCGATCAAAACTTCCTACAATTAGGATTGTCTCAAAATTCCTATCTGGTCAAACCTTCTTACGGTTAGGACCACGGTCAAAATCCTCTCGATTCCTTCCATGAGCGAGAGGTTTACTTTCGAGATTGAGCGATCAAACCTTAGATAGTTAGGATTGTCTCAAATATCACTGGTCAAACCTTCTTACAGTTAGGACCACGGTCAAAATCCCTTCGATTCCTTCCATGAGCAGAGGTCCACTTCAGTGTGCGATCAAACCTTAGATAGTTAGGATTGTCTCAAATATCTGCTGGTCAAACCTTCTTACAGTTAGGACCACGGTCAAAATCCCTTCTCGATTCCTTACATGAGCGAGAGGTCCACTTCAGTTGGCGATCAAACCTTAGGCGGTTAGGATTGTCTCAAATATCACTGGTCAAACCTTCCTATAGTTAGGACCACGGTCAAAATCTCCTCTCGATTCCTTCCATGAGCGAGGTCCACTTCAGTTGGCGATCAAACCTTAGGCGGTTAGGATTGTCTCAAATATCTGCTGGTCAAACCTTCCTATAGTTAGGACCACGGTCAAAATCTCCTCTCGATTCCTTCCATGAGCGAGAGGTTTACTTTCGAGATTGGCGATCAAACCTTCCGATAGTTAGGATTGTCTCAAAATTCCTATCTGGTCAAACCTTCCTATAGTTAGGACCACGGTCAAAATCTCCTCTCGATTCCTTCCATGAACGAGAGGTCCACTTCAGTGTGCGATCAAACCTTCCGATAGTTAGGATTGTCTCAAATATCACTGGTCAAACCTTCCTACGGTTAGGATTGTCTCAAATATCACTGGTCAAACCTTCTTACAGTTAGGACCACGGTCAAAATCCTTCTCGATTCCTTCAATGAACGAGAGGTCCACCTCCACATTGAGCGATCAAAACTTCCTACGGTTAGGATTGTCTCAAATATCACTGGTCAAACCTTCCTACGGTTAGGATTGTCTCAAATATCACTGGTCAAACCTTCTTACGGTTAGGACCACGGTCAAAATCCTTCTCGATTCCTTACATGAGCGAGAGGTCCACCTCCACATTGAGCGATCAAACCTTCCGATAGTTAGGATTGTCTCAAAATTCCTATCTGGTCAAACCTTCTTACAGTTAGGACCACGGTCAAAATCCTTCTCGATTCCTTCAATGAGCGAGAGGTCCACTTCAGTGTGCGATCAAACCTTAGATAGTTAGGATTGTCTCAAATATCACTGGTCAAACCTTCCTACGCTTAGGATTGTCTCAAATATCTGCTGGTCAAACCTTCTTACAGTTAGGACCACGGTCAAAATCCTTCTCGATTCCTTCAATGAACGAGAGGTCCACTTCAGTGTGCGATCAAACCTTAGATAGTTAGGATTGTCTCAAATATCACTGGTCAAACCTTCCTACGGTTAGGATTGTCTCAAATATCACTGGTCAAACCTTCCTACGCTTAGGATTGTCTCAAATATCACTGGTCAAACCTTCTTACGCTAGGACCACGGTCAAAATCCTTCTCGATTCCTTCCATGAGCGAGAGGTCCACTTCAGTTATGCGATCAAACCTTAGATAGTTAGGATTGTCTCAAATATCACTGGTCAAACCTTCCTACGCTTAGGATTGTCTCAAATATCACTGGTCAAACCTTCCTACGGTTAGGACCACGGTCAAAATCCTTCTCGATTCCTTCCATGAGCGAGAGGTCCACTTCAGTTGGCGATCAAACCTTAGATAGTTAGGATTGTCTCAAATATCACTGGTCAAACCTTCCTACGGTTAGGATTGTCTCAAATATCACTGGTCAAACCTTCCTACGCTAGGACCACGGTCAAAATCCTTCTCGATTCCTTCCATGAGCGAGAGGTCCACTTTCCGATTGAGCGATCAAACCTTCCGACAAGAAGGATCGTCTCCAAATTCCTATCATGGTCAAACCTTCCTACGGTTAGGACCATGGTCAAAATCTTCTCTCGATTCTTTTTATGAATGAGAGGTCTACTCAACAAAGGGTTCGTTTTAGCCCCGAGAAAACACAAACAAGCTGCAATAGTGGTGATGTTTCTCAAGGCATTCAATTACAACTCAAATGATGACTTTCAAGATGAAGATGATTAGTCCAAAATCGACTTGACATTTTAATCCATTCAAATACAAATGCAGAGATATTGATCCCAAAGTATGGTCACGACGTCAGCGTAGCAGGGGTTCAAGCTGAAGCAAAACATGGGCCTCTTCTACAAAGTTCAACGTTGAGCGAGAAGCAAAGCATCTTATCAAAGTATTCCGACCCTCGACAAAATACGAGGAGTCCGAAAACTTTGGAGGGTATCTGTAGGCATCAAAATTGGCGAAGAACATCAAATATGACTAAATCATGAGAAGATCGAAGGACAACGTCGTCGAAATCTCAAGAAGCCCAACAGGGGAAGATTATGTCGCTTCTGATCGCGAGACACTTATGTATGCCTCGCCACTAGCGAGACACTTTGATGTGTCTCGCAATTAGCGAGACACTTACTTGTGCCCATGGCGAGCACGAGAATACTTGAAACAATCTCTTGAAGGATCTAAATCAATCGGTGGGGCCCACTTGACTTTATCGGTCGCGAGAGCGTTCAAATACTTTAATGTCGCGGTTTGCAGCGAGATCGCCCACTAAGTGATTCTAGGGTATTTAATCGTGCCTAAAAGCGAGAAAACCGTTACAACGGTGAAGGGCGACAACGCCTCGCCCGATCGGCGAGCGGCCATCTTGCCTCGCCCGTGAGCAACACCTTAGCGAGTTAAGCGGCGGCTTAGTATGGCGGCTTTTTGCGCTAAGCTACTTAATTCGCACTTCTTATGACACTTGTGTTTCAAGAGGGCACGCTTCCCAAAGACTATAAATACCCTCCTACGCCCACTTGCAGGGTCGGCTATCGAAAGGGCAATCGAGATCCAAGCTTCCGGAGTTCAAGAACACGATCCACACGGAGATTCCTCGAGTTTAAGCCTTGACTTATTCTTGAGAAGAGTAGATATCTTACCTTGCTAAGATATTTCTTTGAAGTTCTTGTTTCCTTTGCGAAGCATCAACTAAACCCGTCGATTCGACGATCGCCGCCGGTGGTCCACGGATTACGATCCCCAAGACAGTAAAGTCCCACAAAACAAGAGATCTACACTTGTAGCGTCTTTTGTTCGAGTTTGTGAGAGAGTTATTTAATTTTCATTGTAGCGAGAACCAAAAGTGTAATTTTCTCTAGTTTTACAAATGGAACCAACTTTCGACCCAAACAATGACCTAGAAATATATCAGACACTCTTCTAAAGTTAGTAATATCTTTGATTTCTTGATGATTATTTTGTTTCGAGAGGATGCCTTTTTGTAAGGGGCTACTTAGGTTTTATTGTGAATATTCTCGCTGAAAAAAGGTAGCCTGAATTTTATGAGAAGTACACCACAAGTGAGATGAACATATATCACCAGTAAAGATACAATTAACTCGTAAGTTCTTAAATATATGAGAGACATTAGTAATATTTCTTCATTGTTCAGCACATTCTGTGCCATTTCTCTTGCTCTAACTTACCTTTTCTCTTCATTCAAACTACTTTCGGACATGTATTTCTTTTAACTTCAATATTAACTCACATTAGCAGCATGAAGCCCTTCCCATTTGCTAGTTCTCGTTGTTCTTTCACACAGTAAGAAGTCAATTAATATGATCGTTCTTTGAAAGTTTTGTACAACTATCATGATCATTAGTTACCTCAAAAAAGAACTACCACGATTGTTAAAACAAGCACAATTTCAACGAACATTAAAAACATAAATGAAGCTGTTCAGACAATATTACACACTAGGCTCTATATGTTTACCCTTTCAAAGTTACACAAAGACTAGTCTGATAATATCTTAACTTACACACTTAAAACTCTGAAACATTAGTATTATATATAGAAATAGCTTTTACATTCACCCCTAGCGAAATTGTTTGTTTCTCTGGTATCTTTCCATGTACCGAGGACCCCTTGGAAGCAAGGTCTGCATGAGAAAACAAACCAGCAGATGATCATTCTGTTAGCAGGCTCTCAAAATCGCAGAAAGAACAATGGTATAGAAAATAAGCTGATTTGAAAATTTTTGATGTTACTTACTTGAGATCTTAGCGGGATGGGTGTAGGAAGCCTCTGCAGATTCAAACTTTGCTTGTAATGCACCCTTCTCCAGCGTTCTACAATAGGTTTTAATGTTAAGAAGTCAAGGTCAAGAGTGAGAAAGAAATGTCTTGTTAGTATGCGAATCAGGTAAAAAGAATGGTTACCTTGAATAACCTGTGAAATCTTGAAACTCAACAGATATCGAGGTATTATGTGAGTACTCATATTTGCACTCCAAATAACGATATATTTTGTATGCAATTGGGCATCAACGCCGTTGTCATAAGCTTCTCTGCTTGGCCCATATTGTTTAGATCCAGGAGTAACCCTCTCTGCTGTGCCTAAGATAAGTTGGCACAGTAGCACATGATACTCCCCATCAGCATCAGGCTTTGAGAGACATGCACTGAGGAACACATAAATTATTCGATTAGTACTTGAAAAGAACCAAACTTTTAACTGTGATCAAATATAGGACAAATGTGAAAGGATCTCTTACTTACAAATAAATCGTGTTATCCAAAAGTTCATGTAACATCCTAAGTTAAAGGTAACCACCACAATTTAATGCAATTTGATAGAGATATCTATTATCTGCTCTCATTCTGTTACTGTCTTCCCTTGTTTCTTAAATGATGCTACTTATGTTCATGATGACAACAGTAAAATGAATGTCCATATCATTGTTGGACAGACCGAGGTATAGCCATGAATTTTTATTTATGTGCATGATTCTTCAAATGACAATTTCACATATGTTGTTTGTTTGTTTGTTTGTTGATGAATACAGAATTACAGAATGGTTTGTTTGTTGATGAAAGCATTTATAGATTTAGCAAAGATAAAACGAACTTATTACATTGTGTTACGTTCATTGCCATATGTTGGATATATTAACCTGTCTGTTAAAAAGTGCATGAAAAGCATGCACTTATCTACCTAGGGATTATTTGTTCCTCAAGATGTTCCAATACCTAAGTATGTCTGAGAAATTGATGATTGGATCTTAACAAAATAATTATTTATATTTACCCCTAAGTGTAATGTAACAGAATGTAAAGTCTATATTACATAGTCTTGGTAAGAGTACATACCATAAGGCAGATCGGTCTTTTGATGAGAAATAGATGCCTGTGCCGAATTTCCCAATTAAAGCATCTTCAAGCCCGAAACCCCTCGTGATAATGTTCTTCAGGCTTCTCGCATCTGCACCATACCATCCACACGTAATATTAATGTAATTGTCGCTGATCTGAGCCATCTTTCCAAATGCCCAACGCCAACTAGCACAAAATCTAGATGCATGTGTACAAGAGTACACTGCTGTGACCTCTGCTGTTTCTCGGTGATCTCTAGTCTTCATTCCCTTTATAAACGTTTGTTTCACCGCTTTGTACTCAACATTACTCTCCTCCAACCTCCTAAGATCCAGTAAAGAGCCAAATGAAACCCTAGCCTCCTCTAATATTTGCGGCGCCAGTGACCTTACTCTGCCTCCACCATACATTTTCTTAGGGAAAAATGACTTCCCTTCTGCATCAATCCAGGCAATAGAGGTCATGCGACTGCATGAATCTATCAGTATCATGCCAATAAGATTTGCTACGACTTCAACGCCGCCGATCTCGATTTTTGTTGCCATGCATCGGTGCTCGAAGCATTTCTTGATTTCTTCGGCGTTTTTTGATGGGAGGTCGACCCAGCCGGTTGAGGTGAAGAGCATCAGCTTTTCTGGAGTTCTTGTATTGTAGAAGGATTGCCAGTTCTGTAGTACTGCTAAGCAGCTTGTTGGATGGAGAATTATCTCCAGCAGCATTCTCACTTGGAGAAGGAGATCGAATGCTGCGACGTTGTTGTTGTTGGGGTCCATTGAAGCCTTGGAAGAGTGTTTCGATTCGCAGTGAGATAAATTGTTGAGGATACTGTAATTCAAGAAAATGGAGTAATGTTTGTGAGTCTTTTGTTTTCTGATATTTATACTGAACTTAAGATTTGTCGGCAGGATTTTTTGTGGTAACTGTGGATATGTTTCTGTGGAGCAAAGGTTTTATGTAACTTGTCTTAGAAAGAAGTTGATATTGTGTTTCAGAAATAGTGAGTTTGGTGCAGGCTTTTCATGTAGATTCATCTCAGAAGAGGAAGAACTTAGTTTGGGGCAGGTTTTTAATTTAATATTGTATGTAGTTCTGATACTCACTGTTTTGTTGTTTCTCATAATGCAGTGTCATTAAGGTTAGGACACTAAATTTTGATCATTTTATAATTACACTTGTAAATATATCCCAGGCTTTGCTAATCATTAATCTTGGATAAGTTTTGTGCATAAACTTAGCATGGCATAGTACAACACTATTTTTGTGACAGGAAATGCGTTGGACATGCATAATGCTTCTTGTGCTCAATTAGACTGGATATTATTGTTCATGTTTCGAGCTTTACTTTGGTCAGAAACTAATCTGTATATAATCCAATATGCTGAGACCAAAGTTTACAATTCAGTAATTGCTTATAATTTCTGGAAAGTTGAGTTCGAAATTACATTAAATCATTCATTTTACTTACACTTGAATTATAATCGCTGTTAGTACTAAATGAATATGATTGAAAACCAATTTCTTTATTTCCTAACAACAGTAAAAGTATGTAGATCCGTGCATATTTTGTTCATTTTTTATTTATTTAAAACAGAATCTTAATCATTTTGAAAATAAATATAATTTAAGATTCGGTGAGCTATTTGTTGGGGATGTAGCTTATCTTTCTGGAAACAACTGTTTGGGCTGATATCACATTTGGGCTGGGCTTTCGAGTTGGAGGCCCCATTCTCTCTCGCGAAATAAATAATTTCGGGTTTGTTTTGGATCCTCGTAGTTTTTCCCCTCAATTCTCTAATCTCCCACTAAAAACCCTAACCCTAGCTTCTCTCTATTGAGATTCTCATCCTCTCGCTGATATGGCGATCTCCTCCTTGAACCCGCTTCCTCGTCTGGCTCAAGGTACGAATCTTCCCTAATTTTGATCATAATCCATCAATTACTAGTCATTTACAAGAATGGAAGTTATTTTCTATGATTTGTGTAGGTTCTCATATTGATTTTGGCAACTTATGAACTACATTCTTGATTTTAAATGAGATGCTAGCCCAACAAATACAGTTTGTTTTTGCACGAAGATGACTGATTTTGGTAATGCGTTATGCTACTATTGCCATGGAATGTATGGGGGACATGCGAACAATATAAGATGTTTAGATGATGGAAGTTTTATGTAATAGATGCAAAATGACATACACATTAATTTCCCTAATCTGACAACTTTACTTTTGGATGTAGTAATAATGATGTTTGATTGCTCAACCAGTCGATATGGGTGCGTTAAGAGTTTAGACATTTTAATATGGTGTTCAACTTCTGAATCAAATAAAGCAAATACAAGGAAGTAGATATACACAATTTGAAATAAATCTATCATAACTAGATTGATAATCCAAATATGGAACCTTGATGTATTTTACCTTTGCAAGCTTCTTTTGCCGCTGCAGGATCAATCAAGAAATGTTTTTTAGCAGAATATAGTTGGAATGAATTCCTTCAATGAAGAGTTGTTTTACTATGTATACACACTTTTTATTATCTGAACTATTTCCCAGGCAACGCTTTGTACAACAAAATAATTTTGGTTCTAACTAGAATACTTTAGGCATATACTTTAGTCTTTAGGTATTAAAGCTATTGGATAGCGGTTATGAAATTATGCAATTTTTGGCTGTTAGCAAAAAATGTTTTAGAAGTGGTCGTATTAAGAAAACCAGCCACTGAACCACCTAGAGAGGTCACTTAAGCTCAAGGATCAGGATATCAGATGATCGAGATCCTGATACATATCTATCATTACTGATCTAAAATCAAAAGGGTTGATCCAGAACAGGCCCCTAAAAATTAGGATAGGATGATAATCACAAGTTTGTGGCTGATTTGATTATGTTTTGCTCAATCTTGATCTAGGATGTGCCAGAGTAGATAGAAACAACTAATACCTCTAAAATAACTAGATTAAGAGGTTAACTTAGGCAGGGAATGTTCAGCAGGAGTTAAAAAAGTAATGATGAAGCCGAAAAATGGTTCAGATTTTTACCAATCACGGAGTAAAGCAACAGATCAAGGAGGAATTTTTCAGCAGATCACGATCTTCTGGCCAGTTGCTCGCTCCATTTTGCAATATGAGAAAGAAAAGGAAAGAAATTGATTAAGAAATGAAAGAAAAAGGAAAGGAAATTGGATTTGATTCCTCTCTTCCTTTCTTTCTCGTCTATTAATACTATGTTGAACAGCTTTGAGCGCTTCGTTTTCCGAGCGCCTCTGCCATCTGTGTTGTATATGCCAAGTTCAAGCAACCACATGGCATGACCTAGAAACTATACTTCGCCGCTGTGTAACACACTCGGTGAGACTCATTTAACTGGAGTGTACTAAGGGCCTTTTTAACTTTATAGTTAACTTTTCTTAACTATAGGTTTTCATAATTAAATTTCTTACTTTAAATATCGATTGATATTCTGGCTATCATTGGGCTAAATAAATTTTCGCTAGCTACCTCCAAAAGTTAACCTAACCACAATGTAGAAAAAACTATTAGATTAGGATTCTCTTTATGTCAAAGCAAACACATAAGAAAAACAGATTTTGTGTTATCTCCAGTTTGTATCAAAACACAACATAAAATTTGTGAAATTGGAAGATGTAGAAAGGGTAATTTTCACTAACCCCTTGAACTTGAACTTTAGGTGATTTTGTACTTTATAAATTAGTGTCCCTTCCTTCCTGATGTACTAAGAAACAAATGACACCTCTTAATCAATTAAAGATGCTTAAACCCAACGCTTAGACCATTAAGCCAAGCATCTCAAGGCTTGTAAGCACGTTTTTTAGAGCTTTGGCACATTCAACAACAACAAAGTATTTATCCCAGATTTTTTAGTCCGCTATATGAATCTTATTCTCCCATTCAGTTCTATTCAGGGCTGCCTCCTCTTTTTAAGTTCCCTATTATCATATCTTTCTTAAATACTTCCAACCAAGTTCTCTTAGGTCTACCTCTAGTCCCCTTACTCTGTTATATCTTACCACCTCTTCTTGTTAGTACATTTTATGGCATTGTTGCACATAGCAAAACCATCTCAATTGATTTTCTAGAAAATTATCCTCAATAAGAGCAACCCCTGAGCTCCTACAGATGCACTCATCTCTTATCTCTTAGTGTATACCCACAAGTTCATCGTAGCATTCTAATTTATGGTCCATTCAAAATTTGGCAACTTGAGATAGAAAATTTCATACTTCTCTTTAATAGGTTAAAAATATTATGTATTGATGGTCAAGAAATATCTACTGGTAATCATTTTTGCTATTTATGATAAATCATACGTTAAGATTGTGAGATCGAGAAGGATATGATTCAGGATGGTTGAAGTGGAGCAATGCTTCTAAAATCCTATGTGATCATAGAATATCTCCGAAAATTGAAGAAAAAATTTCTATAGAGCTACAAAACTCACAATGTTTTACGGATTAGAATGTTGGGAAATTAAGAAACATGTGCAAAAAATGAGTGTAGAACAAATGATAATCCTTTGATTGACGAGCGGATATACATTAGGAGATGGGATAAGGAATGAGTGCATTTATAGGAACTTAAAGGTTACTCCTATTGAGAATTAAATGAGATAGAATTGTTTGAGTAGCTTGGCCATGTGCTGCGAAGGCCATTGAAAGCACCAATTAGTGGAAGTGATAAGATTATAATTAATACAGAAAGTTGGGCTAGAGGTAGGTCTTTGAGAACTTGCTTAAAGATGCGAAGAAGGATATAACCATTATTAACTTGTTGAAGGAGATAGCCCTCATCATATAATGGATTGGAAATAGCAGACCAAAAAGTTTGGGATATAGGCTTTGTTGTTGTTATTGTCTATCTGGAAGTGTTTAATATTGTTGACCTACATATTGGGTTTTCTACTGCATGAGTTTTGTGGTTATTTAAGGTAATGTGCAATTTAGTTCCCTCTTATTATATTGTACTTTGTTACAAAGTTTATAACAATTTCACTTCACGAAGGTCATGTGCAATTTATTTCACTCTTGTTATGCTGTAGTTGGACACAAACGTATACCAATTTCACTTCATGATATTCTGTTCTGGTGTCTTCTCTGTAGATTGATGAGGAAATTCATCAATGTATATTTAAAATGAGCTCTTACTGGAACCAACAGGGTGAAACTCTTCATAAGAGAATTTGAAATGAGGTGCAGCCTGGTAACTAAACTTGTTCTAACATCCCTGCCCCCTTTTTTTGGAAATTTAGCTGGTA
Organism: Asparagus setaceus; assembly: GCA_012295165.1. Classification (NCBI taxonomy): domain Eukaryota; kingdom Viridiplantae; phylum Streptophyta; class Magnoliopsida; order Asparagales; family Asparagaceae; genus Asparagus; species Asparagus setaceus. The sequence goes on along the minus strand of CM022704.1, from coordinate 4,589,454 downwards.
GACTAGTTCCCTGTAGGAAACTATGCATTATATTTGTTCATAGACAATCAGTACTGTGCTACTAGTGGCTATCTTGGAGTAAAATTTAGGAAAGTATGGTATGATCTTTGAACTATTTATTGGATGACAATTAGCTTGTGCAACATGATTATTTATTGTTTTTGTCAAATTTTGTGTGGTCTAGTTAGAAAAGAACCAACTCAAATTGTCGTCTTAGGAATCTGGTTTCTCTTAAATGTTTTCAGGGATGCTCCAAATTCAGCAACTGCACATTTATCGGTTATGCATTTTTTCTACTGAAATTAAATGGGCTCTTGGATATCAGGTCTTCTGATTTTTTTCCCCTTATGTGTCTCATTTTCTATTTTATCTCTTACATCTAGAGATAAGCATGACCCTTCTAATGGATTTCGACAATCTCAATCTCATCCTCATGAAATTATGCGGAGGTCATTCATGTTCTTCAAGAAAGTTTGGTCCCTATAATGTGAAATGTAGATTGTTGCTTAGAAACATCGGGCATTCAGAAGATATGGTCAATGGCCATATGCATGTCACTCCTTGGTTATGAATCTGCAATTATGGAAAGTGATGTAGTTGGAAAGTCAGTTAACATAGTCTAGTTTGAAGTTCAGATAAGATTCATTTGTTTTCTTATCTGGCCATGATTATTATAAGGGGAATGTCGATTTGTGATGTGTATTTCTGCAAATGACTGTGATCCAATTGTTTTTGGACCATCATTATCTATTTATCCTTTAAATATAACTGTTTTTACTTTCTGCTAGATAACCTACTCCAGATCACTACTTCTTAGTTCTTACAATGTGTAATAGTTTTGGGAGCTACCTCAACTTTTTCAATGATAAAATTGTCCAGTAATTTCTTTGTATGAGTGTGCAATGTCAAAGAAATGACGACAGCTATAGGGACGGTCCAAGGAACTTTCTTGACATGTTTAATTCAACTGAAGACATAATCCAATGATTAATTGTCATTATCTATTAACATTATATACTGAAGACATAATGTTCAATTGGGCATAACTGTGAATATGTTCTTAATATTGATTTATTAAAAGGCACAGTAATTTATTTGTGTAGTCAAAATCCAAGAATGGTAACTGCTGTGACGAGGAACTTTCCGTACCTTTCTTATACTGATTATTACCTCTTATGCATCATCACCATTCATATAGGTTTATTCTGCCTAAGATTTGGATTATGATAATTTCATGTGCTTTTTTGCACTCAAAAGTCGCATCATTGGTTGTTTCTTCTTCAGTCCTAATATTCTATCTTCTAATTATAATTATCAATATAAAGGCTGTCTTTTGCATTTTCCTTGACCATATAATCTAAGAAAGACAACCGGTAATAACATGTGTAGTTTCAATCATGAGATCTAAAACTTAAATTTTCACTTCAATTCAAAGTTTGCTGTCTTTCAATGTTTCTGGTTACTGAACCCTGTATATTCTGGCCTGTGTGAGGATGCCTTTGATTTCCAACTTGCTTACTTCCTATGTTAACTTTCCTAAAAAATTTCAAAAAGCCTCTACTGTAGCTTTTGTGGGAATATTATTGAATATTATTAAATTTTCACTTCAATTCAAAGTTTGCTGTCTTTCAATGTTTCTGGTTACTGAACCCTGTATATTCTGGCCTGTGTGAGGATGCCTTTGATTTCCAACTTGCTTACTTCCTATGTTAACTTTCCTAAAAATTTTCAAAAAGCCTCTACTGTAGCTTTTGTGGGAATATTATTGAAGAATCTGGAGGTTGATTTACTATCCACATTTTTCCCATGTTTATTTTTCTTTTCTTTGCCATAGTTTAAGCAACTTCATACTTCTTCATTTCTTATTTTTCAGATGACTTGTTGCGTTCCCCTGGAGAATGCTAATTATCGAATGATAAACAAGAGAGCTACTTTTTTATAAAGAAGTTATGATTCCCTGGAACAGGGGTTCTTTCTATATGCGATTAATTCTTAGATATCAGTGACTGTTGCTGACAATTCTTAGGATGGTAAGCTTTGATCCTTAGTTTTTGGCCTGGTCGTTACTTTCAGATACATGTTTCTTTTCCATTGATCCCATCTTTATTTTATCTTGAAATTCTTGTAGGATGTGTGCATTCTGAATTGTCGAAGAGTGAGAGGCTTGCTATCCTCCTTTTTGTGGTAGGTTAAGTTATAGATATAATATATTCTTTAAGGCTATTTAGTTATTACAACATTCAAAATATAATGCCTTCTTTAGATACAAGCATATGTTTGACATATAAAGATATTTGTGTATATATACATGATTCCTTTTTGTTGTTCATTGCATACATCTGAGTCAAGATAAATTGTAAGGGGTTAATATTTTAACTTTTATCTGAGGATGCAATAAGGTCACTCGCTATAATTAAGGTGTTAGCTTTTGGGTGAGCAATTCATTATTTTCAACCATTTAGTTAGTTAATGCACACCATCAAGATCTTGACATATTCGGTTCCTAGTTAATCTTTCAGCAATTAGTTCCTCTTCCTTAATTTCTTTATTGTTTTATATAGGGTGCTTGAAATTCAATGTCAATCTTCTGACTATCTTTTGGCTATGTTACAACCTTCAAATGTTTGACCTTTTTCTTGTGGAAACCATTTAACTAGAACTGGAAGCATTTTCTTCAGTTTGAAATTAGTGATAATGACAATTAGTTTAGTAGTTTGGATTATTAGATTTATTGTTTTCTTAGTTTTAAGGATTTAAGGTAATCGTTCTGGATCATTACGGACTTAATTAAATATGGAAATTCTATTGGAATTGACCCAACCCTGGCATTTACTATACAGGTAAAAGATTTGGAGCACAAATTCAACACTTACGGATGGTTGTTAGAGAAGATGTACACAAAGTTTCTAGCCAGCTACATTATTTGAGGTTTGTGTTTACAGAGATGGGTTTGCCTTTTTAATTGCATTTACATGCAGAAAAAAGTTCTCTCTTTCTATACATCAAAGGAGAATCAGGAGTAATACAATTCTTATCTAAAACTATGAACTAATTTAATCGCTTGTTACTCAGAATAAGTTAATTAGTTTAATCTTTTTCTTTTTTCACCTCCTCCTTGTTGGACCTTTCATTAAGCATAGAATACAATATTTTCTCTGGGATCTTTGTCGGAGAAGAGAAATATGGCATCAGTAAGAATTAGGGGCAGATCCAAATTTTATGGAGCCACTTATTCAATTATACATATATAAATTAGTACTTACATAAACATAAATTCTACCCAATAGAAAAACTTATTCAGAAAGATCTTAAAGAAATGATATGTTTCATTACCATTTTCATATCAATACACGATTATTTTCATTTCTATCGCAAACATTTAACAAAATACTGCTAGGTTACAACAATAGTCCTTCCTAATTGGATAGGGCCCTCGATTTTGTTGGAGGGCATCCGTATAAATTTGTTTATCTCTTAATAAAAAAAATTTTAAAATTGTGCTGGGGCAAGGGCCCCGAAAACCCTCTACATACATCCACGTTTGATAAGGGATCAATTTGACAGCCAAGGGTTGTTTGGTCGACAATAAATAGAGTTGTAGTGGCAAATGTTGGAGTCAGATTTCTACTATCATTGGAAATGTTAACTGGAGTAACAGTAATGCTATCTCTTATGAGTCCGGTTCCTATCAGAACCTCCCGCACGGTGCGGGAGGTTTTGAGCCCTTAAAATGATAAACAGGGGGTAGTTTGGGTATTTCCCAACCCCCTTGTTTGGCTATCAGAACCCCGCGTTCATCTCTCATCTTCATGGAGTACCATATTCTTTTACATTGTCCACACGGCATTACATCGATGAAAGCAGAGATCCTTTTCTTGCGCTTTCAGGGTTTTGACCTTTGCCGACTCAATGCGTTCTTGACTAATGCACTTCAATTTTGTAGGGACCAAAGTATTTACTCTGTTTCTGCTGCTACCATTTTCTAGGGCCCCACCTAAATTTATACCAACACGCTTGAAGATTTTTGACCCAACGTAGCAATCCAGCTTGCAATGTTCTCGCTTTCTCATTGGAAGCATGCACGTGGCAAACATACTTCTTAAATGATGTGATGTGTACATTTTATTTATTTATTTATTATTACTATTTCAATTTTCAGTTTACTATTTCAATTGAAAAGTACAAAGCTGAGATGAATATACTTGAATTTAGTGATGTGTTTCCTTTACTCCTTACAGTTGTTCTACTGTTGTGTTGATTTCTCTTCATTGGATCGAGCCTGGCGGATTTATGAGCATGTGGCAACTGCCTTCTCAATTCTCAGTGCCGTACGTGAACTGTCTTCTTTCTTTTCTTTCTTTTTTTTTTTGAATATAAAAATTATTTTCATGACCATCTTTGTTTATTTTCCATACTATTTTCAAAGCTATAGTTGATGTGAAGCTGTGAAGCTCAACTGAATGCGATAGTCAGACCCTTTTTTTTTTCTTCCCATGAATACCTGATTTATCATGTCATAGTTCTACAAGTAACATCTGTTGTTTGATTTGTTTCAAAACAGGTGGAAAATGATTAGGTGTTGCAAGCATATGTACAGCTAATCTCTTATGAGTTGGTAATAAACTTTTAATATTGCATGAAAAATAGTTGCTGAACAAGTGAATTACTTCGAGAAGCGTTGTTTAAATGTTACTTTTATTTAAATGTTACTTTTAATGACGAGGAAACTTCCTTACGATCCTTTAAATCATATGGGTATCAAATTACGGGTGTTGCTAAGGGGCATCCCCCAGCGCACGGTCTCGAGTATTTCAATAAATTAATTTTCTATGGAGGATTTCTAAGAGAGTCAAATTTGAGACTTTGGTGTACTATTCATAGGCAACTCACCAACTCGGCTAGACCCTCCTGGGTATTGCATCAGTTTATGATGATGACTATAATCGTAGCATTATTTGATTATCGACATGTCTGGATACCTGTTTAAGATTCCGGATAAGTGGTATCCTTCTTCATTCTACATTGATCGATTGCCAGGAAAAAAAAATTTTAGCAGAGACGCCTTTTTTAAACAATGATTACGGAATTCGAGATCTCTTGTTTAGAATAATGTCTTCATCATTACATCCATCTTGTTTCTGGCATTGTTGCCTTTCTTATTTTGTAGAAAATGTGTCTAAGCATATCTCATGATCGCGGTTTATCTGGAGAGAAAAACGTCTTGGTAAATGCATGAACAGTTTCCAGCTATAATGAAAAAGAATAGAAGATTAAAATTATGTATTTTACTCAACGATAGAAGTCTCTTATGAGTTTCCTTTGATCACAAAGAATTTAGGCAAAACCTTTGGATAGCAAATTAGCTGAATGATACTGATGACTTTCAAACATCCTTCTTTTGAACAAGTTGGATGCCCTACTTGAAAGCTTTACTCTAGTATTTCAACGTTATTAGTTTCATGACAAAAAAAAAAAATTTCAACCACAAAACTGTTGAACTTTTCAAAAGTGATAGTTACATTATAATTTGTCTATAGATAAACCAATAACATTCTGCCAAGTCTGACGAATCATGACCTTGGACTTTTTACGAATTTAACCTTTAAATTGACAGAGTTATGGGTGAAAGACTACCATTGACTTGCTACCTAAAAGCTTTTTAAGAAGACCTTAGATAGTTACTAGATAAGAATTTCGATAGAGCAAATAAGAAATATGATTAATTACACTCTGACACCCAGAGATATGATGTAATTACATGGGTGATCTGAAGTCTACATATCTATACGGATAACCCTAAAATTGCTAATTATAATTACACGGATAATTCTAGAAGTATCTTGTCATTTGGCTTGTAGTGTCACCCATGTAATTACAATGAGTAATCTCAGGGTCATCCGAGTAGATTCGCAATCATCCGAGTAGATTTGTAGAATCGAGTATTATCCGTGTAATTATATCATACCTCATAATACGAAATGTAGTTAATGATTTGTGATAGGAAGATCACAAATTAAATAGGATATCATCCACTACTCTCTAACTCAAAGGTAATAACTTTTTCCATGTTCAGACCTTTATTATAGTTATGTGTTCTCACTTCACATTATGAACTTATTTAGGTAAAAGTTAAGTCCTACTAAATATAAATCCATATCACACTTTCAGTTTGATTATACTTGATATTCTCCATATTTTGTTTTATTTTCTTATTTGGTTACGGAATATAAATCCATATCACACTTTTTTTAAACGACAAAACTGTTGAACTTTTCAAAAGTGATAGTTACATTGTAATTTGACCATAGATAAACCAATAACATTCTGCCAAGTCTGACGAATCATGACCTTGGACTTTTACGAATATAACCTTTAATTTGATCGAGTTATGGTTGAAACACTACCATTGACTTCTACCTATTTTAAAGAAGACCTTAGATAGTTACTAGATAAGAATTTCAATAGAGCAAATAAGAAATATAATTAATTACACTCCGACACCCAGAGATGTGATGTTACATGGGTGATCCTGAAGTCTACATATCTACACGGATGACCTTAAGATTGCTAAGTATAATTACATGGATAATTCTAGAAGTATCTTGTCATTTGGCTTGTAGTGTCACCCATATAATTACAAGGAGTAATCTCAGGGTCATCCAAGTAGATTGGCAGAATCAAGTATTTTCCGTATAATTATATCATCCCTCATAATACCACCGAAATGTAGTTAATGATATGTGATGGGAAGATCACAAATTAAAGAGGATATCATCCACTACTCTCTAACTCAAAGGTGATAACTTTTTCCATGTTCAGACCTTTATTATAGTTATGTATTCTCACTTCACATTATGAACTTCTTAAGGTAAAAGTTATGTCCTACTAAATGTAAATCCATATCACACTTTCAGTTTGATTATACGTGATATTCTCCATATTTTGTTTTATTTTCTTATTTGGTTCTCGAATGGATATGATTCGAAATTCTTTTCTTTTTCTTTTTCTTTTTTTAACTAGGTACGCCACCATTAATTCATTGGTTTATTAAAAAAATTAGATAAAGAATAATGTGAGTTACTGTAGGTAATCTTTAAATGTTTACCGGGCATCAAACCTGGTAAACATTTAAAGAATTTTGAGTTTGACCTCAACAGGAGTCTCTTTTTTTTAATTTAATAGAATAACAGGATTTATCTTATTTTCAGGAAAAAAAAAGGAAAATTCTGTAGTAATATACAGGTGAGTGGTGATTCACCTTCAAAATAGGTTCATAAAGTTTTAAATCTTGATGCGCAGGAAACCAGCTGAGGAACACATTTACATTTTTTTCCCCCCTCTCTTTCTACATGACATCAAACTAAACGTCAAAACCCATGTTAATTGTTAAATCAAGATTATATATTAAAATGTCCTCATTTTATATAACTCATCTCAATTTATAAAGTAAAAGTTAGCTTCATTCCTTCTTAGAACAAAAGAATTAATGTCACACAATTATTGCAACTGACTTAATTATCTCCATGAAACATTAAAAAGCACCAATGGGCCCAAAAGGTCACTAATGACATTAATTAAGATCATGATGTTGATGTGATTAATTAATCTACAAATGAAGTCTTACACCTTTTGCCAGATATGATTGGCATAGATCTAGAGAAGTAAGTTGGAATAATCAAGAAGATTACCCTTGAATCACATGATACCTTGAATATAATAAGAGGTTACGTTAATGTACGTCAGACTTTATTAAATAAAAATTTGATTCATGTTCTTCTAGGTCAGTAACTAACCTAATGATGTACTATGTGAAGATTGAAATATTTTAAATTTGAATTTCTTAACTAAATATTTTCATATTGAATCTCTTAAAGTGAATAACGTGATGTAGTCTCACAACTTGCAAGATAGAGTTTAAGGATAAAACATAACTCTCTTATAAAAAGAAGTCTACAACTTAATTAATTAAAAATTTATTAATTTGTTTTACAAATAACCAAACAAATGTTTTATATCAAAATCTCATTGTTGCAGCCCAACAAATAAATAGAATGCATACAACTTGAAGCTTTACAGAATTACAGAGATTGGCAGTCCCAAGCTTTCAAACTATAAATTGAACAAATGAAGGTATCCAATTAAAATTAACCTTTTAATATTCAAAGGGATTAATTGCACTTAAATATTCTATAGTTTTAAAACTTGCATTTAAATGCTCTAAATTTTTATGCACTTAAATAACCGTACTTATGCAAACTTAAAGGTATTTAAGTGCAAATTTTAAAACTTTTGATATATAAGTGTCAGTTTTAAAAACTTTAGGGTATTTAAGTGCTGCCAAAAAGTGAGGATATATAAGTTCAATTTTTAAAAATTTTAGAGTATATAAATGCTGCCAAAAACAAGTGAGGGTATATAAGTGTAAAGTAGGAAACTATAGGGTATTTAAGTGCAATTAAAGTAGATGTAAACAAACAACGTACATAACAGCGATCCATCTAAATATGTACAGCTAAATAAGTTGAGATCCATGAGCTGTCGTTTAATGGGTAGAAGTTATTTCTGTCCCTACTTTCTACCTAATGCAATGGCAGAAGATAGAAATGGACCCATATAATTTGGCCAACCAATAACTATTAAGACCCAATGAAATTATTTATTTCTAGGGTAAATTGCAAATGTACATAATAATATACTATTACAATTTACCAATTATTACTCCTAAATTATTTTATTAGTATTTAAAGTTCGTAATATAATTATTCTCTCTCCTTTATTCTCATGTGAATGTCATGTATTACAGAGAAATCTTCGATATTTTACTATGTTAGCAGAGAGAACCTCTATTCTCTAATAGGTATTGAATTATGGATAACAAGGAAATAACTTGCTTGGACATCACAAGGTCTAAGTGATCATAAAATATTTTGGAACTAATAAAGTTGCTAAGCTTCTTGTTCTATAATAAGGGGTATATGTGCAATTTATCTTGCTCTCTCTTCCCATTTGTCAAGCCTAACGTGTTGAAATAGGTAAATGGTACTGGACTAAGATGGCAATTTGAACTGTCAACTATGAGAGAGAGAGAGAGAGAGAGAGAGAGAGGACGCCATTCCTTTGGCTCATGGTGTTTGTAATCTAGCTAGCACCAAATGGATGCCATTATTTTTGGAGAGCAGGTTGGTGTTTAATAAAATTAATGAAGCAGTTGAGGAAATAAATTGGGTTATGGACCAGCTCATGTAGTAACAATTAAAGACAAACAGACATAGTCACATAGTTTTTCGTAGCTCATGGACACACTTATTATAGTTGAAATTTATTTTCCATCCATGCAAACTCTTGGTTTGATCGATGATATTTGACTGGACTCTTCTTGTCTTATATTTTTTTTATGCAAAGAAAACAAATTGCAAGATATAAGTAATATATGGCCTGGAGATTTTGGAGTACATATATAATTTTTTATAACAACCCGCATACGTGCACACTCTTTTTGGAGAAAGTATCAAATGTGGATGGTCCGTGGCTTTAAATGTGCATTTAAAGAATATTAACTTTTGGATCATTGAACTTTGTGATTCATGCACTAATATTTCAAGAGTTGATATTCCTTGAATGCATATTTAATACCATGGACTAACGTCCATATGATATGTTTTCCTATTTTTGATATTCACTAAAGAAGTAAGCAATTTAGAGATTTTCAGTGACCGCAGAATTCGGCTAAGAACAATTTGAATGTAGTGTGTTTTGAAAGAGAGTTTTTTTTTTTTCTTTTTTCCTTTCTTTTGCCTTCAAATTCGGTAAAGAAGGGATCCATGAGGTAAACGCAGATCAGATAATAGGCCGAAGAAAATGTTTGCTAAAAATTCTCTGTGCATGTATATACATATAACATACCCATTTTTATATACGATAGCAATATGAATAGATGCTCATATCTTGCGTGCTATTCAGTCAAATTTCACTCATAATAAGCTAGGGTCCCTATGCAAATGTGTAGATCATGTGCGTGTACGCCAAGTATTTCTCATATTAATATCCGCATCGAGAGAGGGACCTATTTGAGAAATGAATCGAATTACCTCATCGTGTGGGCAAATATATATATATATATATATATATATATATATATATATATATATATATATATATATATATATATATATATATATATATATATGAGAAAATTTGCACAAAATCATATAAAGAGGTAGGGAACGAATAGGGCTTCACCTGTAATGAATGAATTTCGACCTATATATCACTATTAGATATCACAACAGTGAGACTGTCTATCAGTGTAGAGTGTGCTACAACCAACTGCATTAGTAGATAGTTTGATTATACTAATAGCTAACGATTATATGTGACTATGTGTATCAGGATTCGTGCTAGATTGTGTGTTCTAATCAATATTTTTTTCATTATCACTATCATTCATCGACAGCTTAAATTGCTCATCACCATGGAAGCGCTAATTCTGACAATTGAACTGTTAGATAGTTTGACCATACTAATAACTAACAAAGATATCTGTGTCAAGATTTGTCCATATATTTTGGTCAATTATTTTTTTTCACATCGCTATTATCTATTAATACAATCAAACTATCTATATACACTAATATCAATAATAGTGATGTGTATTTTGAATGTACATATAGCTAAAGACAATATGCGCATCAAGATTCGTGATGGTAAGTGTCTTTTGATGTATTTTTTCCCCATTGCATGGGCCCGCTCGAAAGTTACACGCCACCTCAGGCCCATCCCCATATCTGATCTAACCAATCCAACGGTCAGGATTCTTTTTCGACATTCTCCATTACCATAACACCGCGCGCGTGACTCGACCTACAACCGCAAACTATAACTACAAGGTCAAAATGGTAGTTTACTCTTTGTTCAAGGGCCTATTTTTAGTCCGCTTCTTAAATCTCACTTCTCTCCTCTCTCTCTCTCTCTCTCAAACTGAGGAAACCAAAGCTCAGATCCGATACTCTCCAAGCTCAAAATGTCCAAGGTTTGTTTTTTTTATGCTTCATGGGTTTTGTTTATTTTTCTCATTTTCGCAATGTTGCTCCTTCATTCTCAGTATTAATCTAAAATCTCTGAAATTTTGCAGAGTTTTGACGAGTTTGAGAGCTGGAATCGAGAATTTGGGGCCAATTTTTCTTCGAATCAGGTACTTGAAGTTTTTGAAATTTGATTTATGGGTTTTTTGTTTGTGAACCCAAAGTTTTGCCCTGATTTAGTTTTAAATGCATTCACTTCTAAAATCATTTTAAACCCAAAATGCCATACTTGAATTGTATTCAAACCCAGTTCCTATATTTCATCAATTTAGCCAAAAAAATAGAAATTTAAACGTAAACATAGAAACTTAGACAAAACTATAGCAAAATATTCACTGAGGATATACAAAAATTGGGTTTAAAAATAATTCAGTATCCTATTTTGGGTTTTTAGAATGATTTTGGAAGCGGGCGGGTCCGAAAAATCATTGATTTATTCTGTTGATTGTAATTTAACAGTTCAGTATGCTAGTTTGGGTTTTTGGAATGATTTTGGAAGTGAGGTTTAAAATTGAATCAGGGTAAAATTTTGGCTTCATATACCAAAAAACCCTTGATTTATTCTGTTGTTTGTAATTTAATACTGCTAGTGGGTTAAATTGATGTGTTTTTAAGGGGGTGGGTCTAAAGTGGGCCAGGCTAGCGCATGTTACCACAGACTCATAATCTATTTCTTTAGTTAAGCAAGTAGACCTTTTGTTCTGCTCCATGGCTTTTTGGGAAAAGATGTTCATGTGCTTTTGCTTTGTTCTTGCTCTTTTGTTTTTGGGGATTTAGCACTCTTCTTTTTGTTAATCACTGTATTAAGACACTAGAATATACATAATTAGTACTTTAAGAAATGGTAAGAGGATTTTGATGATATGTATACATGCCCTCTCCTTTTTGTAAAGTTTTTGTGGTGGTTTTGCTTTTCTTTTCAGCTGTTCAGGCTTTTTGAGGTGATTAGTTTTTTAGTTAAGTACTGTTGAGCACTGCTAATCTTGCTTTTTCTTCAACCCATTTAGGAAATCTTGCTGTTTTTTGTGTGAGTAATCCATTTATATTTATACAAGGCTTGTTCATGACATTAGAAAAATGGCAAGGATTTCTTGGGCCCTTGTCTATTGAAAGTTTGGTGATTCCTTTTGCTTCCTTTTTAATGCTTAAACATTTTGGTTGTGCATAACTTTGTATTCATTAAGGAAAATAATAGTATCGTTTCAACTTTCAAGGTTAGGCAACTGCACTTGGTAAGATTAGGGTAGCTAACCTACCTACTTGTTAGGTCAGTGCAAATAAACAAAATTTGTGTCAAAGAGAATACTGAGTTATCTAATGATGTAGCAATTATCAGAAGTGAAGCATTTTTTGCTACACAAATTTCTCTTTGCCAAGCAGATGCTTAGTTTATTTTAAGTTTCCAAATGATTATTGTGCTCAATATATCTCTAGTGGGATGATAATGGCCTTCCAATGTTCCCTGGCAATTATCAAGAAATACTACTATTTTTGTCTTTCCCAAATGTCCTTTTGGCAAGCAAGTGCTTCTTGCTCCTCAAGTTTTCATTGAAGGTTTTGCTTTTGACATTTTGTTGAACCAACAAGGAAAAAAGTTTGGGAAGTAGCTCATGATGATGTATAATGATTTGTTTCTTTACTAGTGAAAAATGTTTCCTTCTCTGTAGATCCCATGTTTCTTTGCCACAGTGTTAGAAATTTTTTTCCACTAGAAAAGCAGCAATATGGGTCCAGTTACCCTTTTTTTTTGCTTTTCCTTTTGCTTTGCCAAACTCCTCTTTCTCTCATCCTATCATGTTTATGTAAAAGCACAACATGTAACTTTAAAATCAGCTTGTTATTGAAGCTTAGAGTGGCTGCTCATCCTTGTTCTACTTACTATTGCAACAGGAGAAGAATCAATGGTGACATCACACTGGGAGCTTCTCTTCAGTATCTATAGGCCTCTTCCTGTAAGCTAGCCATGAATCCCTCCAAGCTCTTTGTTTTAGTTCCTTTTATTGTCCACTTATTATCTATCTCTGTTCCTGCTCTTGCTGATCTAAATTCTGACCAGCAAGCTCTTCTTAACTTTGCTGCTGAAATCCCTCATGAACGGGAACTTAACTGGACTTTGAGCAATCCAATTTGCTCTTCCTGGGTCGGAATTTCATGTAACTCGGGGAAAACCCGTGTTGTTACCCTCCGGCTACCGGGGATTGGTCTCCTTGGCCCAATCCCTTTAAACACAATTGGGAAGCTTGATGCTCTTCACGTCCTTAGCCTTCGATCTAACCTCCTCACTGTAAATCTCCCTTCTGATATCCCTTCAATCCCTTCTTTGCATTCTCTTTTCCTTCAACACAATAACTTGTCTGGAGAAATACCATCATCACTCTCTTCTAGCATCTCGCTCTTAGACCTCTCATTTAACTCCTTCAGTGGAAAAATTCCTCTATCAATTCAAAAACTCACTGAACTAACTGCATTGTATCTTCAGAACAACTCCTTGTCCGGTTCGATCCCTGACCTTAAAGCCCCAAGACTCAGACATTTGAACTTGAGTTATAATAACCTTAGTGGCTCCATACCACATTCTCTTCGAAACTTTCCAAAAGAGTCATTTTTGGGAAATCCTCTCCTCTGTGGACCTCCTCTAGCACAATGCTCTGGAATTCCTCCTTCATCTCCACCATTATCTCCTCCCCCTCCTCTCCCCAAAACACAAGAAAAGCTTTTGGAAGAGATTAAGCTTAAGAGCCATAATTGCAATTGCTGCTGGAATATTGGCTCTACTGCTCGTTCTTGCAATAGTTCTCTTGGTGTGCCTCTTGAAGAGAAGGAGAGAGACAGCAAGTGGAAGAGAATCAAAAGGGAAGGCTGTTGCTGGTGGAAGGAGTGAAAAGCAACCTAAAGAGGAGTATAGCAGTGGAGTTCAAGAAGCCGAGAGGAACAAGCTCGTTTTCTTTGAGGGCTGTGCTTATAATTTTGACTTGGAAGATTTATTGAGAGCTTCGGCTGAAGTACTTGGAAAAGGGAGTTATGGAACGACATATAAGGCGGTTCTTGAAGATGGAACCACAGTGGTTGTAAAGAGAATGAAAGAAGTGGTGGTAGGAAAGAAGGAATTTGAGCAACAGATGGAGATAATAGGAAGGGTTGGGCAACATCCGAATGTTGTGCCTCTTCGTGCTTATTATTACTCAAAGGATGAGAAGCTTCTTGTTTATGATTACATGCCTACTGGCAATTTCTCAACCCTCCTTCATGGTATGCTTATCAAAAGCCTCTTCTCTTGTTGATGTTGTTTGTGTTTTTCTGTCATACATGAATAACTTAACTGCTTGTTATGCCATAGGACTTGCCTAGCCATTTATGTATAACCATCACAATTTATGGTAAACTAACACGATGAATATTCCTCCTCAATGAAGCCTCAAATGGTGAGTATTGGAACTATGTGTTAGCTGATTTTGCTCCAAGTGTATACCTAACTCTTTTGGATCAATTAAGCCACTGAACGGCTATAAGCTTTAGCCACGAAATCGCCACACTAGTAGAGTCTACTGTCTTGTTCTAGATACTGTTGTTAGGCTATTTACCCTCACAAGTTATTATTGAAATTATTGAATTGGGAGGTGATCTTAAGTTGAACTATAACGGCCGTCCCATATGACTAGTGTTAATATTGCTAACAGATCTTCTGTAAAATTATCTGAAATTTTTATTACTGGTAGAGTTAAGTCACATCTCAACTTTGCCTTGAGACCCTTACAGTCACCAATCAATTTGGAAAACATCAAGTCAGAAGGCTTTGTTAACTAGGATATGCTTTATTCTTCTGTACTATGCAGCACTTGGGAGTGAGGATAGTTTGCTTCTGCATAGCAAGAAATTAGTTCTTCCTACGTGCTGCCAACTTGTACTTGGGAAACCGCCTACTTTTAGAAATACAATATCCAGATATGTAACTCGTGCACGGAAGCGATTAGAAATCTATGGCTGGATTTTATTTCGTGGAAGGTCCATTTTTTATACCTTAAAGGCTTAAATATAACAAAGTTCAGCAATGTTTTTTAAGGTTATATATGTTGAATTTATCAGAACTAATTCTTTAATTTCTGATAATCACAGCCAAAATTTAATGTCTGGAAATAATTTTGTGTTAGAAATATTGATGAATTATATGTGCATTATTGCAATCTGATGCTACACCTGTTTCCACGAGATCTAACTTATCTGATGCTACACCGTTTATATGGTCTCTCTTTATGAACCTTTATAGTGAAATGCTTATCTTTATTACTAAAGGAGTTTGTTAACCCTAGAAACAGGCCTCAGTGTTTTTGTTCTTTGGTCCTAGAAATAAAGTTGTAGGTTATAAACTGTGATGAAGCAAATATGGCCTGTACGGATAGCTATGTTAAGTTATAAACAGTAATCTGTTGCAGTCTGAAAGTGGCAAAAATGTCAATTGAACATGCAATTATGAGTTAGAATGTTACATGCACATGCTTACTTTCCAGAAAATTTTATTCATTGCTTGCCTTCAAATGTGATGAACAGGAAGTCGTGTAGCAGAAAAAACCCCGTTAAATTGGGAAACCAGAGTAAAAATCTCACTAGCAGCAGCCCGTGGCTTAGAGCACATTCACTCTGAAGGCAGTGGAAAACTTGCCCATGGCAACATCAAATCCAACAACGTTCTCCTAACTCAAGATCTCGAAGCTTGCGTCTCAGATTTCGGCCTTGCTTCCATGATGAGCTCTCCAGCCACTCCCTCAAGGGTTGTTGTCGGCTATCGAGCTCCGGAAACAATTGAAACCCGCAAATTCACCCAAAAATCTGATATTTACAGTTTTGGCGTTCTACTTCTTGAAATGTTAACGGGTAAAGCTCCGCTACAATCTCCAGGACGCGATGATGTTGTGGATTTACCGAGATGGGTTCAGTCTGTTGTTCGAGAGGAGTGGACCGCTGAGGTTTTTGATGTGGATTTGATGAAAAATCAGAATATTGAAGATGAAATGGTGCAAATGTTGCAGATTGCAATGGCTTGTGTTGCTAAATCTCCTGATCAAAGGCCTAAAATACAGGAGGTAATTAGGATGATTGAGGAGGTGAGGTTGTCTGATTCAGAGACGAGGCCATCTTCTGAAGAGAAATATAAAGAATCTAGTGTGCAAACACCTTGAGAGGGAGGAAACATTCGTTCTTTCATTTATCTGATTTTAGAATTGTGATTTTTTTGTGCAGAATTTGATAGGATTTGTTTATGATTGTAAGTTGTAACAATGTGGCATTTGTGTTCAAATGATTTCAATTGTCTTATTGTTTTGTCTGGCAGGATTATGGACAACTAATTGAGGTAAAAACAAGTTTATTTGTAAGGATTACTAATTTTCAAATGGTTATATAACAGGAAAGTTTATCTCTAAGCCTTGCTTAATATTAAAGCTTGAGAGGATATGAGGAAATTCTGTGTATTAGAAGGATCCTATGTAGTTGCTTCTGTTTCAAATTGATAAACTTCATCTTGTGTTTATATCCATGTTAATAGTTAATACTTAATCATGTTAGCTGATATCTGCTACTTTACAGGTAATTTGTGTTTTAAATAACATAAAATTGTGAAGGTGAATAAAATGTGAAGGATTGAAGCCCTTGTGCATGGTTTTGAGCATGTTTCTTTGTAAAATTCTTTGTAAGAGATTGCAGCCAAGTCTTTTTGCAAATGTCTTCTTCTCCTCTGAAAACAGATAAATTTTTATCAGGAAATCAACTTTTAGATTCTTATACCTCTTGTTGCTCTTTGTATATACTTTTAGGTGCCGTTTGGCAAAGGGTTAGGTGAGGGGTTAAAGAAACTTAACCCTTTCTTAACCCTCCAAATACAAAAAATCTACACAAGGGTTGAAGTGAGTTAGCCCTCTATAATTAGCCCTCTATAATTTGCCAAGCATAAAAATCTGAAGGATTAAGCTAACCCCTCTAGAAGGATTAAAATGAGTTAACCCCTCAATATGAGGGGCTTATCGATACTCCTATTTAGAATGATTAATAGTTAACCCCTCTAATTATAAAGAAAATAGTTAAAATCCTTGTTATTCCCAAACACTAAAATGATCATAAGGGCTAAATAAAACTTATATAACGGATTAATAATTTGTTCATATTTTGTCTGATTTCTATGCTTGAAGCTTTTTTACCACATTCACAATTATAGATGAAACACCCTGAATGTCAATGTGGGAGAATTAGCCACAGAACATGTGTTTTTTTTCCTTTTTTTTTTTTGTCTGATGTGTAAATTTTGTTGTACTTCAACTTTACAGGAGTATAATATGCCATTATAAGCAACTTTGTTACGTTAATTTTCTGAATTGAGAATGCTTATTATTTGCTAAATGTAGAGCTTGAATTATGTAATATAATGGCCAATGGTGTAGTCTCAGAATTTTTCTACACTTATTATTATTATTATTATTATTATTATTACTGTTCCACTGATGTAAATATAATGCTTAGTTTTTGAAAAAATCCTAGCTTCTTTGAAATTGCATTATTTGTTTATTAATCAATGATACTTAAGAAATCTGTAGGTATTACTTGGGATATTAGGAGATGATATCCTCTTCTTCTTCTTTTTTCCTTTTTTGGGTGTGTGTGTGTAATATAACTTCCTGTAAAATATTTTAAGTACCTGTTGTATCTTTTGGTGTAATATGACTTAGGGTTGGATATTAGGAGATGCTACTATGATATTTTCCTTTTTATAAATAAGTACCTACTCTTAATTAAATATGTATATACGCATGACAAAGTGCAAATAAAAGATAAACAGCAATGCTAGCCCGTGCTTTGCATGGGTAGAATGCTAGTATACTTTTATGTAAGAAATTTGTTCTGCATATTTTGTCTGATTTCTATGCTTGAAGCTTTTTTACCACATTCACAATTATAGATGAAACACCCTGAAGTACTTTTACATGTATTAACAAACAATTTATGTATCAATTTGCACAATGAATTATCATAGAAATGCATATAAATTGAGACCTCCTTTTTTCCTCTAGTCTGCAGATAAAAAAGTCCTCAAATGTCACTGCTATAGTGGTGAGCAAAGAAGCCTCTCACTTAATATTTCCTCTACTCTTAGAATTTTTGCATAATATCTTGAGTTTGCTTCCATATAATCCTCCAAATAGAAATATACATTGTGTTCTATGATATATGAGTATGGTTCCATAATTGATAAGAATTTTTTTCTTAAAATGGACTCTTGAGGCCTGTTTAAGATCCATCCAGTTTTCCAACAGGCTTGAGTGCTCGCTTCAAAACTTGATAGGAACATTTCAAGCAACAACAGTTTTATAATATTTAACATATACTATATTCTACTAAACATATAATACTTGATAGTAAAAGTCAAGAGAGAAAAGGACCTCAACATGGTGATGCATAAATGTTGCATGAACAACTGAGCCATACAATCCAACTTTAGCCAACAGAATATTATTGCAACAACAATTTCACATGAATTTTTCTCATCTTTAACCAACAGAATATTATTTGCACCACATTTTGACATGAAACTTTCTCATCTCTAACATAGAAAAGTTATTATCCTTCTTCTCTTACTAGCTCTTGTTCGAATTTAGGAGTTTGTTTCTTTTCAGCTAGAAATGACTAAAGCAAATCCTTGTCTAGCTACTCTGATGTTCTTTATTTATGAAAGGGTTATTTTCACTTTGGTACCTCCATGTTTACCCCTTTTTCTTTTCAATTTTGATACCTTGGAGTTTTTTAAAATTTTTAATTTTTAAATGCAAAGTTTTAAGCTCATTTTAGTATGATACCTCTGTCCAGATTCTGGTACAATGTTCTATTTAAAATTGTACCATGTCCTTATCACGTAATACATTTAGATTTGTACCTCTCTCATAAAAAATAGTTCTCCTGTATATTTGTGAGTATTGTTTTTATCATAATGAGCTCTTATCCCATTAATAATTTGTGCAATTCTATTAATAGAAACATGACAGGGGGGGTTACTTTTCATCAGAGATGTAATTGATCTTGTCAAACCCTGGGCCCGCGAGCTTTTAGAGCGATGTAAGTGATGGGACCCACTGAGTACAGCGTGCTATTTAGCTCAAACCGCTATTCAAATTGGCTAGTCAATGCTATATTTGAACCTCATGACTCATTATTTAAATCTTCTGTAACCCTTCTTATTTTTCCATGTTGGACTAAAGTCGGACATCACATATCTAAATGTATGACTTGTTATGTACATAATACATTTTAACAAAAGATGTATCATAATCTAGATGGGGTATCATATTAAATGGAATTGAAAGTTAGGGTATCAAAGTGTCAAGAAAAAACTTTGAAGTATCAAAGTTAAAATAAAAATAAAGTGTAAAACTTTCAGTACTAAATAATTTTGGACAGTAAGATTGCGAAATGACTGAATTAGAAATTGGAGAATCTGTAAGTAAGATGAATACAATTTTAGAGCGTAGTGATAACTATAGTACTCCACTTGCACTATTTCTACACTACAAGAGAGAAAAATGTGGGATTTAATCTCTTTAACTTTTTTCAAATTAAATTGATGACTCATCAAGGGAGCCTATACTTTTCTCGATTGTAGTGTGAAAATAATGTAAAAAAGTACAATGTTTTTATTGTTATTCTTTTAGAACTAATAGCTCATTAACTCTTCTCTTAATTAAATAAAAAAAAGGCCCTCGTTCTCAAGGGGAAAAAAAGACCTCGTTCCTTGACCAGTTGACCCAATCCACATACGAGCACTCGGGTCGAATCCGAGCCCATCCGTGTCCAAAACCATTTTGACCAGTAAATTAGCAGTATGTTGATTATTATCTAAAACTTTGGGAATTGAGAGAGATACACTTTGCATTGATGATTATAATTATAGGTTTGAATCTTGGTTGACAAGCAAGGAACATGCTCTTAGTATCCCCTCAACCATGCAAACATGATGATTCCCCAAAACACAGACGGGGCCAATACAATGGAGAGAAGTTGCTTCTTCTTCAAGCACCATCTCTCTTATCTCTACAGTTGAAGGGACCGACATCACATTGATGTTGATGAAAATATATTAAATTTATATTTATGTGCAACTTAGTTGGTTTAATTTAATGCAATGTAGTCCTCCACTATTGGGCATCAAGTGAAAAAGGTAGGATCTTAGAGCTTTTTTTAATGTGATTTATTCTTGACCTCATATAATCTCTAAGTGTCCCTAACATTTTGGTAATAATATTACCTAACTTATCTAACCCGGGGACTTTTTGAATGTCGGTTCATGCTAATGATAGGGACCCAAAATGGAATGATAATTGTATTTGTAGCATCATAGCATGATTGCTCACTGGATTTTCCAGGATGTGCAAAGTAAATTTAGGAATATTCTATTTTTGAATGAAAATATTCGAAAAGGATTATGGTTAGAGAAAATTCATATAAAGGCCTTCTACAAAAACTAGATAGAAAGAAATGAAGGAGAAATTTACACATGTTTCGGCACCAATTTCTGGGTTGATAATTACACTAATATCGCAACTGTCTAAAATGGTTTATATAATATGTTTGATGGATTTGGATTCACTCTATTAGTAAAAGTAGTAGAGACCATTTCTTCTTATCAATTTGGATCATCTCCATTACAAAAGTATTGGAGACTATTACTTTTAATCTAAATCATTAATTTTCTAGTAGGTGGTTGCAATACATTATAAATCTAACACTCACCATACCCCGTGTATTGCACATATTCCTAATTTGGTTAACTACTCGATACTATTTGTCATGTCACGGGCCCTTGAACCTTTTGGCCCGATGTAAGTCATAAAGCCCACTAAGTGCGGCATGTTGTTTGGCTCAAACCCTGCCAAAATTGGTAGTCAATGCTATATTTGAACCTCATGACTCATTATTTAAATCTTCTGGATCAATTAAGCCATGAACGGCTATAAGCTTTAGCCACGAAATCGCCACACTAGCGTAGTCTACTTGTCTTGTTCTAGATACTGTTGTTAGGCTATTTACCCTCACAAGTTATTACTGAAATTGCTGAATTGGGAAGTGATCTTAAGTTGAACTATAACGGCTGTCCCATATGACTAGTGTTACTATTGCTAACAGATCTTCTGTAAAATTATTTTTTATTACTGGTAGAGTTAAGTCACATCTCAACTTTGCCTTGAGACCCTTACAGTCACCAATCAATTTGGAAAACATCAAGTCGGAAGGATTTGTTAACTAGGATATGCTTTATTCTTCTGTACTATGCAGCACTTGGGAGTGAGGATAGTTTGCTTCTGCCTAGCAAGAAATTAGTTCTTCCTACATGCTGCCAACTTGTACTTGGGAAACCGCCTACTTTTAGAAATACAATATCAAGATATGTAACTCGTGCACGGAAGCGATTAGAAATCTATGGCTGGATTTTATTTCGTGGAAGGTCCATTTTTTATACCTTAAAGGCTTAAATATAACAGAGTTCAGCAATGTTTTTTAAGGTTTTATATGTTGAATTTATCAGAACTAATTCTGTAATTTCTGATAATCACAGCCAAAATTTAATGTCTGGAAATAATTTTGTGTTAGAAATATTGATGAATTATATGTGCATTATTGCAATCTGATGCTACACGGTTTCCACGAGATCTAACTTATCTGATGCTACACCGTTTATATGGTCTCTCTTTATGAACCTGTATAGTGAAATGCTTATCTTTATTACTAAAGGAGTTTGTTAACCCTAGAAACAGGCCTCAGTGTTTTTGTTCTTTGTCCTAGAAATAAAGTTGTAGGTTATAAACTGTGATGAAGCAAATATGGCCTGTACGGATAGCAATGTTAAGTTATAAACAGTAATCTGTTGCGGTCTGAAAGTAGCAAAAATGTCAATTGAACATGCAATTATGAGTTAGAATGTTACATGCACATGCTTACTTTCCAGAAAATTTTATTCACTGCTTGCCTTCAAATGTGATGAACAGGAAGTCGTAGTAGAGAAAAACCCCGCTTGGGAAACCAGAGTAAAAATCTCACTAGCAGCAGCCCGTGGCTTAGAGCACATTCACTCTGAAGGCAGCGAAAACTTGCCCATGGCAACATCAAATCCAACAACGTTCTCCTAACTCAAGATCTCGGCTTGCGCCTCAGATTTCGCCTTGCTTCCATGATGAGCTCTCCAGCCACTCCCTCAAGGGTTGTTGTCGGCTATCGAGCTCCGGAAACAATTGAAACCCGCAAATTCACCCAAAAATCTGATATTTACAGTTTTGGCGTTCTACTTGAAATGTTAACGGGTAAAGCTCCGCTACAATCTCCGGACGCCGATGATGTTGTGGATTTACCGAGATGGGTTCAGTCTGTTGTTCGAGAGGAGGACCGCTGAGGTTTTGATGTGGATTTGATGAAAAATCAGAATATTGAAGATGAAATGGTGCAAATGTTGCAGATTGCAATGGCTTGTGTTGCTAAATCTCCTGATCAAAGGCCTAAAATACAGGAGGTAATTAGGATGATTGAGGAGGTGAGGTTGTCTGATTCAGAGACGAGGCCATCTTCTGAAGAGAAATATAAAGAATCTAGTGTGCAAACACCTTGAGAGGGAGGAAACATTCGTTCTTTCATTTATCTGATTTTAGAATTGTGATTTTTTTGTGCAGAATTTGATAGGATTTGTTTATGATTGTAAGTTGTAACAATGTGGCATTTGTGTTCAAATGATTTCAATTGTCTTATTGTTTTGTCTGGCAGGATTATGGACAACTAATTGAGGTAAAAAGCAAGTTTATTTGTAAGGATTACTAATTTTCAAATGGTTATATAACAGGAAAGTTTATCTCTAAGCCTTGCTTAATATTAAAGCTTGAGAGGATATGAGGAAATTCTGTGTATTAGAAGGATCCTATATAGTTGCTTCTGTTTCAAATTGATAAACTTCATCTTGTGTTTATATCCATGTTAATAGTTAATACTTAATCATGTTAGCTGATATCTGCTACTTTACAGGTAATTTGTGTTTTTAAATAACATGAAATTGTGAAGGTGAATAAAATGTGAAGGATTGAAGCCCATGTGCATGGTTTTGAGCATGTTTCTTTGTAAAATTCTTTGTAAGAGATTGCAGCCAAGTCTTTTGCAAATGTCTCCTTCTCCTCTGAAAACAGATAAATTTTTATCAGGAAATCAACTTTTAGATTCTTATACCTCTTGTTGCTCTTTGTATATACTTTTAGGTGCCGCTTAAAGTTGGTGAGGGGTTAAAGAACTTAACCCTTTCTTAACCCTCCAAATACAAAAATCTACACAAGGTTGAAGTGAGTTAGCCCTCTATAACTCATAACGTTAAAAAAATACGTAATATTGCTAACCCTCTAGAAGGATTAAAATGAGTTAACCCCTCAATATGAGGGGCTTATCGATACTCCTATTTAGAATGATTAATAGTTAACCCTCTAATTATAAAGAAAATAGTTAAAATCCTTGTTATTCCCAAACACTAAAATGATCATAAGAAATAAAACTTATATAACGGATTAATAATTTGTTCATATTTTGTCTGATTTCTATGCTTGCTTTTTTTTACCACATTCACAATTATAGATGAAACACCCTGAAGTACTTTTACATGTATTAACAAACAATTTATGTATCAATTTGCACAATGAATTATCATAGAAATGCAAATAAATTGAGACCTCCTTTTTCCCCTAGTCTGCAGATAAAAGTGTCCTCAAATGTCACTGCTATAATGGTGAGCAAAGAAGCTCTCACTTAATATTTCCTATACTCTTAGAATTTTTGCATAGTATCTTGAGTCTGCTTCCATATAATCCTCCGAATAGAAATATACATTGTGTTCTATGATATGAGTGTGGTTCCACAATTGAAAATAAATGTTTTTTTAATTTTTAAAATGGACTCTTGAGGCCTTTTAAGATCCATCCAGTTTTCTAACAGGCTTGAGTGCTCGCTTCAAAACTTGATAGGAACATTTCAAGCAACTATTTAGCATTTTGAAGCAACTACACTTTTATAATATTTAACATATACTATATTCTACTAAACATATAATACTTGATAGTAAAAGTCAAGAGAGAAAAGGACCTCAACATGGTGATGCATAAATGTTGCATGAAGAACTGAGCCATACAATCCAACTTTAGCCAACAGAATATTATTGCAACAACAATTTCACATGAATTTTTCTCATCTTTAAGCAACAGAATATTATTTGCACCACATTTTCACATGAAACTTTCTCATCTCTGACATAGAAAAGTTATTATCCTTCTTCTCTTACTAGCTCTTGTTCGAATTTAGGAGTTTGTTTCTTTTCAGCTAGAAATGACTAAAGCAAATCCTTGTCTAGCTACTCTGATGTTCTTTATTTGTGAAAGGGTTATTTTCACTTTGGTACCTCCATGTTTACCCCTTTTTCTTTTCAATTTTGATACCTTGGAGTTTTTTAAAATTTTTAATTTTTAAATGCAAAGTTTTAAGCTCATTTTAGTATGATACCTCTGTCCAGATTCTGGTACAATGTTCTATTTAAAATTGTACCATGTCCTTATCACGTAATACATTTAGATTTGTACCTCTCATAAAAATAGTTCTCCTGTATATTTGTGAGTATTGTTTTATCATAATGAGCTCTTATCCCATTAATAATTTGTGCAATTCTATTAATAGAAACATGACAGGGGGTTACTTTTCATCAGAGATGTAATTGATCTTGTCAAACCACGGGCCTTGAGCTTTTAGAGCGATGTAGTGATGGGACCCACCTGAAGACAGTGCTATTTAGCTCAAACCGCTATTCAAATTGGCTAGTCAATGCTATATTTGAACCTCATGACTCATTATTTAAATCTTCTATAACTCCTAAGTTGGGGTACAGCATGACATGCAGTCTAACACTTGGTTCTACATAGCACTTAATTTCATATTTCCGGCTGGTTAACTACTCTGATACTATTTGTCATGTCCTGGGCCCGCGAACCTTTTGGCCCGATGTAAGTCATAAAGCCCACTAAGTGCAGCATGTTGTTTGGCTCAAACCACTGCCAAAATTGGCTAGTCAATGCTACACTTAAGCTCCATGACCATCATTTAAATCTTCTGTAACCCTTCTTATTTTTCCATGTTGGACTAAAGTCGGACATCACATATCTAAATGTATGACTTGTTATGTACATAATACATTTTTAACAAAAAGATGTATCATAATCTAGATGGGGGTATCATATTAAATGGAATTGAAAGTTAGGGTATCAAGGTGTCAAGAAAAAAACTTTGAAGTATCAAAGTTAAAATAAAAATAAAGTGTAAAACTTTCAGTACTAAATAATTTTGGACAGTAAGATTGCGAAATGACTGAATTAGAAATTGGAGAGAATCTGTAAGTAAGATGAATACAATTTTAGAACGCGTAGTGATAACTATAGTACTCCACTTGCACTATTTCTACACTACAAGAGAGAAAAATGTGGGATTTAATCTCTTTAACTTTTTTTTCAAATTAAATTGATGACTCATCAAGGGAGCCTATACTTTTCTCTCTTGTAGTGTGAAAATAATGTAAAAAAGTACAATGTTTTTATTGTTATTCTTTTAGAACTAATAGCTCATTAACTCTTCTCTTAATTAAATAAAAAAAAGGCCCTCGTTCTCAAGGGGAAAAAAAGACCTCGTTCCTTGACCAGTTGACCCAATCCACATACGAGCACTCGGGTCGAATCCGAGCCCATCCGTGTCCAAAACCATTTTGACCAGTAAATTAGCAGTATGTTGATTATTATCTAAAACTTTGGGAATTGAGAGAGATACACTTTGCATTGATGATTATAATTATAGGTTTGAATCTTGGTTGACAAGCAAGGAACATGCTCTTAGTATCCCTCAACCATGCAAACATGATGATTCCCCAAAACACAGAGGGGCCAATACAATGGAGAGAGTTGCTTCTTCTTCAAGCACCATCTCTCTTATCTCTACAGTTGAAGGGACCGACATCACATTGATGTTGATGAAAATATATTAAATTTATATTTATGTGCAACTTAGTTGGTTTAATTTAATGCAATGTAGTCCTCCACTATTGGGCATCAAGTGAAAAGGTAGGATCTTAGAGCTTTTTTAATGTGATTTATTCTTGACCTCATATAATCTCTAAGTGTCCCTAACATTTTGGTAATAATATTACCTAACTTATCTAACCGGGGACTTTTGAATGTCGGTTCATGCTAATGATAGGGACCCAAAATGGAATGATAATTGTATTTGTAGCATCATAGCATGATTGCTCACTGGATTTTCCAGGATGTGCAAAGTAAATTTAGGAACATTCTATTTTTTGAATGAAAATATTCGAAAAGGATTATGGTTAGAGAAAATTCATATAAAGGCCTTCTACAAAAACTAGATAGAAAGAAATGAAGGAGAAATTTACACATGTTTCGGCACCAATTTCTGGGTTGATAATTACACTAATATCGCAACTGTCTAAAATGGTTTATATAATATGTTTGATGGATTTGGATTCACTCTATTAGTAAAAAGTAGTAGAGAGACCACTGCTTTTCTTATCAATTTGGATCATCTCCATTACAAAAAGTATTGGAGAGACTATTACTTTTAATCTAAATCATTAATTTTCTAGTAGGTGGTTGCAATACATTATAAATCTAACACTCACCATACCCCCGTGTATTGCACATATTCCTAATTGGCATTCAAAGTTAAATCATAATCACCCACTACATAATCAATGGTTGTGATTAAGTAGTGATCCCTCTACTACTTTTTTGGTAGTGGAGAGATCGGAATTCTTTTCTCATAGCGTTGATTGATTAATGAAAGATTTTGATTTGTCTCATTGAGTGCAAAATAAGAATAAGTACAATTCATAGGGCTATAATAAGTATTATTTTGAAGCGAATTATAATCATTCATTATTGTTCCATCAAATAATCAAAAGAATTATAATCATTCATTATTGTTCCATCAAATAATCAAAATGGCTTATATAATAAATTTGGGTAACGTTATCGTAGAACATGCACAAAAACATGCACAAACAGATTTTCGGGTTGATGAGTCGACTACTAGGCATTGTAGTCACTACTATATCTGACGAAAGCAAGTTTGGTGAGGCGAGTAGTCGACTAATATGAGTTGTAGTCGACTAATCGGTATTGTAGTCGACTAATCGGTATTGTAGTCGACTAATCGGTATTGTAGTCGACTAATCTGATGCATTAGTCGACTAATATGAGTTGTAGTCGACTAATGCGGCAATTCAGCGGGTCTAATTAGGAATTGGTTTTAAACCCAATTCGCTTAGAGGTTATTTATAACCCTAACGATTGTTAGGGTAAGTTTTAAGCACGTTTTGGAGCGACCTTTGAGAGAGTTTGGTGCATCTTTGGAGAGGAGATCTTTTGAGAGATTGAGAGGTTTGTTTTAGGGTTTCTTTGTGAGAACTTGTAATCCTAATTTGTATTCTCTCTTTCTATTAGTGAAAATCCCCTCCTTACCCGTGGGCGTAGGCAACTTAGAACCACGTAAATCTCGTGTCTTTACTCTTTTATTGTGTTTTGCTATCGTTTGTGGTGGTTTCTCTCGGCGGTTCCAGTCCGCGCCCAACAATTGGTATCGAGCTATTGTTGATTGGAAGTGGTGTAATTTCTAATTTGAGGGTGTTCGGTGATTCACGAGAGAAGCGGATTCACGAAGACAAGCAGAGGATGGCGTCAACCGATAATCATCAAAGTGGGAAAATTCGAGATTGAAAAGTTCAATGGGAAGAACGATTTTTCTTATTGGAGGATGCGATGAAAAACTTTCTAATTTGCAAAATTGCACAAGACTTTGGATGGAAAGGAGAAGAAGAACAAGGATATGTCGATGAGGATTGGGAGGAGTTGGATCCGAAGCACGGCCGATTATCCTATGCCTCGAGAGGGATGTAGCTTTCTTGGTAGATGGAGAGGAAAGCGGTACAGCGTGTGGAAGAAGTTAGAGGGTACCTTCATGACGAAGAGTCTAACTAACCGGATCTACTTAAAATCCAAATTGTATACTTGCAAGATGGAGGAGGGCTCATCAATCAGGGAACACATCAACAAGTTTGATAGGATCATATCGATTTGAAAGACATAGATGTTAAAGTAGGAGACGAGGATCAGCGCTTCTACTACTGTCTCTGCCGAAGTCTTATGAAACCTGTGCTCTTGAGGCTTGTGGGAGAAAATCTGAAGATGGATGAGACTAGAACGGCACTTCTAGCGGACGATCTTGAAGGCTGCAACAGTGACATAGGCCAGCGTGCTGAGGAACAAGCGCAGGGATTGTTTGCAAGAGGAAGGAGCAATGAGCGAGGAAAAGGCAAGGGAGGAAAGTCTAGATCTAAATCAAGACCTCTTGCGGGAAAAGGATGTTTCAAGTCGCGGTGAAATGGGCATTTCAAAGTCATTTGTCAAATAAGAGAGTAGGTGGAAAGAAGAACAACAACAAGGCGAGGAGAGGGCAAGGAAGAAGCGAGCTCGTTTGAAGGAAGGGCGATAAGAATATATATGCGTCCGGTGGCGAGAGATCTCCAGGAAGTGGATTCTTGATTACGGTTGCTCTTACCATATGTGTCCAAATAGGAAGTGGTTTACTACCTACAGAGGCATTGATGGGAAGCTGTATTGATGGGGAATAACCATGCTTGTAAAGCAGTGGGGCTAGGTAATATCAAAATCAAGATGCATGATGGAGTGGTTCGAACCTTGCGGATGTGAGGCATGTTCCCGACTGCGGAAGAATCTTATCTCGGTGGGTGCTTTGGACTCCGGTGGTTGCGGATTGTGTGAGCGGATGAAAGGTTGTTAATGGTTCCTTAGTAGTGATGAAGGGTGTTGATCCGCGGTAATCTATACTCTCGAATACGACGGTGAGAATGCGGTTGGAAGCTGAAGGAAGTGGTTTTAAACCCAATTCGTTTAGAGGTTATTTATAACCCTAACCCGATTGTTAGGGTAAGTTTTAAGCACGTTTTGGAGCGACCTTTGAGAGAGTTTGGTGCATCTTTGGAGAGGAGATCTTTTGAGAGATTGAGAGGTTTGTTTTAGGGTTTCTTTGTGAGAACTTGTAATCCTAATTTGTATTCTCTCTTTCTATTAGTGAAAATCCCCTCCTTACCCGTGGGCGTAGGCAACTTGCGAACCACGTAAATCTCGTGTCTTTACTCTTTTATTGTGTTTTGCTATCGTTTGTGGTGGTTTCTCTCGGCGGTTCAGCGTCAGCGCTTGACAATTGGTATCGAGCTATTGTTGATTGGAAGTGGTGTAATTTCTAATTTGAGGGTGTTGGTGATTCTGAGAGAAGCGGATTCACGAAGACAAACAGAGGATGGCGTCAACGATGAATCATCAAAGTGGGAAAATTGAGATTGAAAAGTTCAATGGGAAGAACGATTTTTCTTATTGGAGGATGCGGATGAAAAACTTTCTAATTTGCAAAATTGCACAAGACTTTGGATGGAAAGGAGAAGAAGAACAAGGATATGTCGATGAGGATTGGGAGGAGTTGGATCAGGAAGCAGTGCGATTATCCTATGCCTCGAGAGGGATGTAGCTTTCTTGGTAGATGGAGAGGAAAGCGGTACAGCGTGTGGAAGAAGTTAGAGGGTACCTTCATGTGAAGAGTCTAACTAACCGGATCTACTTAAAATCCAAATTGTATACTTGCAAGATGGAGGAGGGCTCATCAATCAGGAACACATCAACAAGTTTGATAGGATCATATCGATTTGAAAGACATAGATGTTAAAGTAGGAGGCGAGGATCGGCGCTTCTACATCTGCGAAGTCTTATGAGAACACAGGCACACGAGGCTTGTGGGAGAAAATCTGAAGATGGATGAGACTAGAACGGCACTTCTAGCGACGCCGAGGAAGGCTACAACTAGTGACATGTATTTGGCTGATAACGAGGAACAAGCGCAGGATTGTTTGCAAGAGGAAGGAGCAATGAGCGAGGAAAAGGCAAGGGAGGAAAGTCTAGATCTAAATCAAGACCTCTTGCGGGAAAAGGATGTTTCAAGTCGCGGTGAAGCCGGGCATTTCAAAGTCGACCGTCCAAATAAGAGAGTAGGTGGAAAGAAGAACAACAACAAGACCGAGAGGAGAGGGCAAGGAAGAAGCGAGCTACGTTTGAGGAAGGGAGCGATAAGGAATGCTATGTCGTCACGGGTGGCGAGGAGATCTCCGGAAGTGGATTCTTGATTACGGTTGCTCTTACCATATGTGTCCAAATAGGAAGTGGTTTACTACCTGAGAGGCATTGATGGGAAGCTGTATTGATGGGGAATAACCATGCTTGTAAAGCAGTGGGGCTAGGTAATATCAAAATCAAGATGCATGATGGAGTGGTTCGAACCTTGGCGGATGTGAGGCATGTTCCCGACTTGCGGAAGAATCTTATCTCGGTGGGTGCTTTGGACTCCGGTGGTTGCGGATTGTGGCGGAAAGCGGAGTGAAGAAGGTTGTTCGTGGTTCCTTAGTAGTGATGAAGGGTGTTCGTCACGGTAATCTATATACTCTCGAATGCAGCGGTGGCGGAGAATCTGTGGTTAGGCGAAGGAAGTGGTGGAGACCCATGTGAGCACACGGTTATGGCATAGGCGGCTTGGGCATATGTCGAGAAGGGTCTAGTTCGCTTGGTAAAGAGGGTCTGTGAAGAATCTGAAGGAACCTAGCATGGATTTTGCGAGGATTGTGTGTATGGAAAGTCACACGGGGTCAAGTTTTGAACGACAAGTCTAAGAGCGAGGGATACTAGATTATGTGCACACGGATGTTTGGGGTCGGCTCGAGACAACTTCCAAGGGTGGTTCAGTATTATGTCTCGTTTATTGATGATTATTCTAGGTATGCTTGGATTTATTTTACGAAGCACAAGAATGAGGTGTTCGAGACATTCAAGAAGTGGAGAACAATGGTTGAGAACAGACAGAAAGAAATTGAAGACGGCGAGATCGATAGCAGTGCAGTATCTGAGATGGTGCTTTCAAGGGTTACGTGATCGGGAGGAATTGTTCGACACCGACAACAGTCTACACCACGCGAGAATGGGGTCGCGGAGAGATCGAACCAACACCGCGGAAAAGACAGGAGTATGCGATCTTATGCGTGATTGGGCAACGAATGGTGGGCGGCGGTGGCTCTGACTTGTTACATTGTGAACCGTTCACCACATTCGACATTGATGGTGATACACCCTATAGGGTATGGTCGGGAAGCATCACGATTATGATAGGCTCGGAATTTTCGGATGTACCGCCTACTATCCGTCAACGAGGGAAAGCTTGGCGAGGGCCAAGAAGGCAATATTCTTGGGATATGCAAAGGCGTAAAGGCTATCGTCTTTGGTGTACGGAAGATTCAAAGTTCGTGATCAGCGAGGATGTTACCTTTGATGAGAAATCCATGATTGCTAGGCGTCCAAGGATGATGGTGTTATGGCGGTGAGACTTCTAAGTCTCGGGTTATTGAAATAGAACCTAAAGACCAACTAGGTTCTAATCGTGCTCAAGTGGGAAGTCGGTAGATGATGAGTTTGAGCGGGAGGAGGTTCAGCGAGGAAAATACACGAGCACTACAACAACAAAGACCGTGGATAATTTGGCTTCCACTAGGCCAAAGCGAGCATACAGCTGTGCATCGAAGTCAGCCGATCAACCCCTAAAGCACTATGGGCGAGGCTAATATGGTTGAATCACTCTCGGTGGAGGAGGACGAGCGGTCTCCTTCAAGGAAGCTATTCGGGACAAGGATAGTGAGAGTTGGTTGGCTGCGATGGAGGAAGAGATGGAATCTCTTGGGAAGAACCAAACATGGGAGGTGGTCCCATTGCTGTAGGAAGAAAAGCTATTGGTTGTAAGTGGGTGTATAAAAGAAAGGAAGATATTTGAGCTTCGGTGGTGTAAGATACAAGGCGAGGCTAGTGGCTAAGGGTTTTGCACAGAAGAGGGTGTGGATTACAATGAGATATTTTCTCCGGTGGTGAAACATACTTCTATTCGGTGCTATTGAGTATTGTTGCTCATGGTGATTTTGAGTCGGATCAACTTCGATGTTAAAAGCGACCTTCTTGCACGGAGACTTGGATGAAGAGATCTACATGCATCAACCTGAGGGCTACAAGGTTGAGGAAAAGGAGAATCATGTGTGTCGCTTGAGGAAGTCACCGTATGGATTAAAGCAATCTCCCGTGATGGTACAAGCGATTTGACTCCTTCATCTTTGAAGCATGGGTTTTCCGGCGATCATGATTGTTGTGTTTACATTGAAGCTTGCGGAGGTAATTTTATCTATCTTCTTTTGTATGTGGATGACATGCTTATTGCTTCTAAGAGCGGGGTGGAGATAGATAGGTTGAAATCTCAACTTGGTGAAGAGTTGAGATGAAGGACATGGGTCTTTGCTAGGAAAATCTTGGGTATGGAGATTAGAAGAGAGGCGAATCGGCGATTGTTCTTAGTCGGAAGGGCTACATAAATGGTGATCGCAAGGTTCGGGATGCAAAGTGCTAAGTCGGTGGTGACTCCATTGGCTCCACACTTTAGGCTTTACGGTAATCAATCTCCCACTCTGTGGAAGAAAGGCACATGGGCGTGTTCCCTATGCTAGTGCGGTTGGCGGTTTAATGTATGCAATGGTGTGTACTGCGCGATATTTCCGCAGGCGGTTAGTGTGGTCGATAGATTCATGGCGAATCAGGAAAGGCGACCGGGAAGCGTGAAGTGGGTCCTCAGTACTTAAAGGGTACGATTGTCTGAATTGCGTGTTTTGGTGGAGAAACATGTCGATTGACGGGTTTGTGGACTCGATTATGCGGCGATCTAGATAGACGGCGATCTACTACTGGTTATGTATTTAAGATACATGGAGCTCCGGTTAGTTGGCGTCGATGTTCGAGGCTCTGATGGCACTTTCTACTACAGGTCGAGTACATGGCCATGGCGAGGGAGTGAAGGAAGCATTGTGGTTGTGGGGTCTTCTAGATGATTTGGGGATTGAGCAGAAAACGTGAACTTGTGGTGTGACAGTCAAAGTGCAATTCATCCGGCGAAGAATCAGTTCATCATGCTCGTACCAAGCATATCGATGTCGGTATCATTTTGTGCGGGATGTCATTGAGGAAGGTGATATTTCTCTCATGAAGGTGCACACGAATGAGAATCCCGGACATGTTAACCAAGGTGGTCCTGGTAGTAAGTTTAAGCATTGCTTAGACTTGCTTCATATCGACTCTTGTTGATTTGCCCAAGAGGGCATGGCCCTTGAGGCGGTAATGGGTAAGGTGGAGATGATTTGAGGTGAACTACGGTGAGCTTGATCCCGTGGAGAATGCGTGGCGTCGCGGTGTAGTGGCAGGTTGGATTAGCTGGATTGGTGATGTTGATCTCTAGATGTTCTTGGTGTTCTTGGTGTTCGTCCAAAATTTGAGGTGAATCAAATGATGTACGAGGTGGAGAATTGTAGAACATGCACAAAACATGCACAAACAGATTTTCGGGTTCAAGAGTCGACTACTAGGCATTGTAGTCGACTAATATGAGTTGTAGTCGACTAATATGAGTTGTAGTCGACTAATATGAGTTGT
This sequence comes from Asparagus setaceus, assembly GCA_012295165.1. Taxonomy (NCBI): domain Eukaryota; kingdom Viridiplantae; phylum Streptophyta; class Magnoliopsida; order Asparagales; family Asparagaceae; genus Asparagus; species Asparagus setaceus. The sequence continues at coordinate 4,555,691 of CM022704.1, read as the reverse complement.
AGTCGACTAATATGAGTTGTAGTCGACTAATATGAGTTGTAGTCGACTAATCGGTATTGTAGTCGACTAATCGGTATTGTAGTCGACTAATCTCTGATGCATTAGTCGACTAATATGAGTTGTAGTCGACTAATCTGATGCATTAGTCGACTAATATGAGTTGTAGTCGACTAATGCAGCAGTCAAGCGGGTCTAATTAGGAATTGGTTTTAAACCCAATTCGTTTAGAGGCTATTTATAACCCCTAACCCGATTGTTAGGGTAAGTTTTAAGCACGTTTTGGAGCGACCTTTGAGAGAGTTTGGTGCATCTTTGGAGAGGAGATCTTTTGAGAGATTGAGAGGTTTGTTTTAGGGTTTCTTTGTGAGAACTTGTAATCCTAATTTGTATTCTCTCTTTCTATTAATGAAAATCCCCTCCTTACCCGTGGGCGTAGGCAACTTAGAACCACGTAAATCTCGTGTCTTTACTCTTTTATTGTGTTTTTGCTATCGTTTGTGGTGGTTTCTCTCGGCGGTTCAGCGGTCCGGCCTTGAGCGATTCTTGTAGTTGGACTGGAGATTACTCTTTGCCCTCTCAATCACGTGTTCTAATGCTTCAATAAGACATGGCCAAATCATCAAGAAAGAGTCTCTATAACCACCATTTTCTTTATCATTTTTTTGCATTTATCAGTGAGATCATACGATCTTATGCAAATCAATACTTTTGTTAAAATATTTTCAAATTCATTAAAAAATCCAATAATCTATTAAAATTCATTTTAAAAATGTGTGGAATGCACCAAAAGTACCAAAATTAATAACTACTATTCTTTTATTTTCAAGCTAGGTTAAATTTCACATAATCCCTATTTTCAACTCATTTTGAGATAGATCTCCGAAGTTTTAAAATGTCACTTAACCCCCCTAATGTTGGGCGATATACTCTCCTAACCTCATAATGGGAGGTTTCTGAAAATAACTTTGAAAGTTTGGATGCTGTGAAAATATGTTGAAAGTTCGATAGAGTTTCTGACACACTCAACGTTAGTTGGTTAAATGACATTTTTAAAATTCAAGAGGGTTATCTCAAAATGGGCCACCCGATGAGAGGTTATGTGAAATTTACTATTAATTTTAATCAATTTTGACTGGTAATTAGTAGTCTATTAAATTTCATGTCTTTGAGAAGGTTCTCCAGAATTCAATTGTTGACATTTTTGTGATAATGTCACGTGCACACAACTTAAGGTCACCCCACTTGTACTAAAGAAGCAATGAGGAGACCCAAAGGGGGAACATGCAGACCCCAGAGTTTCAATTTGGCAAACCATTTCTACAATTTGAATTCTACACTTTTAAATTCTATTATTTTAAGCTAAAAAGGTTTGTGAACAATATCTATGCTGAAGGAATACCTCCACATTGTACAATTCTTGGGTATAATATTAGGTATAAAATACATTAAAGGATAATAATTAAATCTTTGTGATATAGTTAAATTATAAACTAGAAGAGGTCTTGCATCTGATTTCTAACCGAAGAAATAGTATATAAATTAAATGGTAGACTATAATGCGCGCAGAAATGGTTGGCCAAAATATTTGTTTTTAATGTCGGTTTGGTGGTTACAGGGTGAAATTGACTTCTGAGTTCTGATGAGTCATAGATGTTAGCATATATTTTGTATGGTTTAGATGTGATCAGTTACTTAGTATGTTCAAGTTCGGGCCTTTGTTTAAATTTCAAAAATAAACTTTAGGGTGTATTTTGCAAATATCCAAAAACTAGTCTAGAAGCTAATCATGGCTAAGTTTTAAAGTAAACTGGTTTTATTTTGGTCTAAGAAGGAGACAGACCAAAACATAGTCAATTTTAATGGCCAATTTTACTTAGATAAATTCGACTACTATATACTTGTCCAGTTTTATCCAAATGTATCTTTTCTTAAAATAGCGTCAGGACCAAATATATCCCATTTTGAGGAGTTACCAAACAGACCCTACTTAAAGTTAGACTCCAAGTACTTGCCTGTGAAAGGTGTTAGCCCCACAATGATTTAATTAAGAATCCTTCCTCGTACTTTTGCTTAATTATGCATTTAGGTACATAATTATGTTTTCTCTTAAACTACTATTTATGTTTTCAACTTTAAAATCAAATCTTAAAAGAGCCCACGCTTAGGAATGAGATAAGGTAAGGTACCCTCCATTATCATGTATATAAGCAGCATTACCTTATAATTAATAGAGTACACAAATAAGCTTTTTGGTTCCTTTAAGCTTTTGGGTGTTAGAAGTCATTTGCATTATCTTCAATAATTCACTTTTAGGCTCTTAGCCCAATTCTAAATTGTCAGTCTCATTCTTCGAGTTTCAATGCTCAATAAGAAGAGCTTTCCATCATGGTGTTGCATAAAGCTAGTACAAAATTTGACCATCATCAATTCAAAAATAGCAAAGGTTCATCCTAAATCTTACAACTTTTGGATTGTCCGTACGAATTCTTTTCTTCTATTACCTCAATAAGGTAGTTTTTTTTTTAATTAAGTTAACAAATACTAAATTCTTGTTATTGCTCCATGTCATATTTATATAGATAAATCTAAACGGATGAACAAGGTCCAGTGTGTCCTCCAGACACTTAGTTGATATGCCGTTTATATGGTACAGATTTAGACATTGACAACTTAGTTATCAATATATTCAAATCATAACTAATGACCTGGATGTATGACGCGTGAGCGATCCACCAAGTAATCACATGGAAGAGCATACAAGCCCTCTTACTCCAAATACTTAATTTTTTGGATCCATTCCAAGGAATTTCTATCAATAGTTGTAACTTTTCTTCTCGGTAGCATATGAGAATCTATTAGTATTGATCATAGTATTAACAAGAATTTGATGTCTTGTACACATCAGATGGGTATAAGGTAGGCACAAATGATTGTATATGTTGGGATTGTGAAAGAATCCGTCACAAAAAGAAGAAGGGGAAAAAAAAATAAAAGGAGTAATAAAAAATGAAAGAAGTAAGAAACATTTTCCACCTCAAGAGAACCCAAAAAACAAGCACTACATTCTAAATTTCCTTTGTTAACTAATTTATAACTGTTATATCAATATTGTTGTTTCATTACTTTAATGAGAGCATATCTCACCTCCCGTCAAAGTCCAAATAAGCATGTCTTTATAAAAGATTAATTAGCTGACCTCCGATTAATTAACTTTAGCTTTTTAACATTATATAGACAAACGAGAACTAAATTCGAAATTATGTTCTTAATGAAAGAATTCGTCAAACATTTCGGTTGAAGTGTAGAGTCTTTACAATTCTACTGCGAAAAAACACAGAAGAAATTGCATGTTCAATAACACGTGTCGTGGGACCCACATGTTTGGGTTTGTGGAGACCTTTTTTTTGCCATGTGATGCCGTAACAGACCGAGATACATGCCTACGTACCCGTGGGCTACTCAGGCTGAAGCTCTACTACTAGTTGCCTTTTGCATAAAGAACCCCCTATAATTATGATATTCATTTTACCACTTGATTCTCTGAATTTTAGGTTGCCGTAAAAAAACTACAACAATGATTTTAGACTCAAGATACTGGATCTTTACATTTACCAACTGAAAAGTTAGTAAAATAGGTGTTAGACTAGGTCCACTTCGACACATGACATTCCAAGGAAGGATGCATGTAGAGAAAAACAATAATTCAGAAGTTAATGTACTGATCCAAAGGTTCTTTTTTTTTTTTTGTATATAAGACACGATCTATTAGATTTTCGATGAACAAAACTCTTAGAGCGATGAGCTTTGTGATTCAGAAAACTGATCATATATTATTCTTTAGATAATATAATTTGATAGTTGATTAGGCATTCAAGAGTAATCATAAAAATGCTTGCAAAAAAATAATATACTCTGAAGGTGAAATATACTTTTGGTAAAAATACATCCTCAGATGAGGAAATATTATACATCCTTATCTGTTATGGAAATATTAAATATTTGTTTATTCTAATTATTTTATTAACACTCCTTAGAATATATACAACAATTGATTCTCACCACAATTCAACGGAGTTTTGATGTAGTAAAAGAACTTTTGACAATATTGATTCAGCATTTGTCATGCAAATAACTATTTATGGAGGGGTGAAACTGCTAAAAGCAGAGAGAGTGGTAGAAAAACACCAGTCAACTACTGTAGTCCACTGAGCGGGTCCCACGGATCCCGGCAAAATAATCGGTCGGCCGCTCGCTTGAGATAAAAGCAACGGCCTAGATCCCTTCACACGTGCCCCGTTTGCTCCCGAGGAAAAACACACGCTTCTCTAAAAGGAACAGGACCAGCACGTGCGGCCGCAGAGAACGGAAATGGCGGGAACAGAGGCACGCGATATGCACGTGACGGTGTAACGGCGCCCGTATTTACACTTAACGGCGCCCGTATTTACACGTGGAGGTTAATGAATGCCCTGCAGTCCACGCGCATTGACAGAAACGCCCCTGTGGGGTTTCTGTTCTGTTGACTCGCGCGGCAGTTTATTGTTACAAAATTTCTCATATGAGTTCCTAAATTTTATCATATTTTTACTTTTTAGATTCTTAAATTTGATTCTTAAATTTTCATATATTTTTAATTTACGCCTATAATCTTTAAATTGTTTTGTATGGCACTCCACAATTGAAATTTCATCCAAATCTGTTTATTGTAGCTGAATCTTAACTACTATAGATAATTTACCACCCTGGAGAAAAAAAAAAAAGAAGAAAAGAAAAGTCCTTGATTATGATATATTATAATCCTTTAACTCATATTCTCCATCTCTTTCCACCCATCAAATCCAATTATTAGAATGGGGAAAAAACGTAAGTGATTAGAAGAAATTTTCATATATTTTAATTTACACATATCATAAGTTGTTATATAGGACACTCCACAATTAAAATTTCATTCAAAATCTATTTGTTGAAGCTGAATCTTAACTACTATAGATAATTTACCATCCCGAGGGAAAAACGAAAGAAAAGTCATTGATTATGATAGATTATAATCCTTAGACTCATAATTTCTATCTCTTTCCACCCATCAAATCCAATTATTAGAATGGGAAAAGATGGAAGATATTATTAGAAGATGAGTTTGTTTTAGAGGAGAGTGAGGGAGGACACAAGAGGATATGGGTTAAAAATCAATATAGTGTACCTAATAAATAAACAAATAAGATAAAATGATTAATGTTTAACAACACCACAATAAAAATATTTCACCGGAATTTCACTTGGGAGTGTAATTTAAACTAATTTAACGAATTTGAATTTGAGAGTATAAATTAAAGTATAAACATTTGAATCTAATGTGAGAAATATGATGGAATTTATTGTTTCATCTCATACGAAAAAATCCTCCCCAAAAAAAAAAATAAAAATAAAATAAAACTGTTACGAGTCTTCATGTGGGCTGTAAGGGGGCCACCTTGCGTTGCACACTCACGATTATACGGCAGGGCCTAACCGCGGGGCCCACCAAGGCGGCTGCCTGCCTTTACTAGTCGCAAGTGATGGAGTGGGGTGCGAGGTAGTTAATTACGAAACTGTCCCCATCTATTTACACTATTTTTGATTGCCTCATCAATTGCTTACCATCTTTACCGACTGTAATATTGTGTATTTATCTTGAAACTCTCCATCAGTTATCGGTAGCAGGATAGAAGAATTCTTGGATTATAATAAATAGACAATTCTTTGAATTTAATACACATTAAAATTTCATAATACTGAAAATATGAGAAAGAGGGAATAGTATTTACATCTTTTTTTGAGGTAAAAAAAGATGTAAATACATCTTCATGAGCATGACTATTTATTAGTTTCCTCCTTGGCCATAGCATAACTCTACAAGAATGTACAGAAAACACTTCCTCCTTTTCTACTTTTCATTTAACTTTTCACTAGGGATTTAATATATAAATTTCTTGTAAACAATGAGCATGCTAAATAGCTCTAAAAGGATAAGTTATTAGTATTACTTTATTAACTATTGCTTATGGAAACAGGAAAAAAATACTATGTAAAGCTTAAAATATGCTCCTACATTTCTGTGCAATTAGCTAGAAAGTAACACTTGGTAATATTTTCAAATTCACACCCACAATATCATCATATGCAATAAACTTTCATCACTTCTTCATCTTATTAGTTAAATGTTATTCCACATCACCCGATAAATACTTGGACATTCCCCAAATATAGACATTTCCAAAAGGATCACCTAAATGATTCGATAAATAAGGTAAAAATTCAAACACTAAATTCTATCAACACTAATTTAATTGGAATGGGTGCCAGCACACTCTAAACTAAGGAAAGGGGCATTTTAGGAAGTAAATAAATGCTGATAAGTTCAGGCCCCTTCCTCTTTTTCTCCTAACTTTGCGCATAAATATCACCTCCAAATTCCCACCCCATTTCCACGTTTCCAATCTCGCCATCTCTCTACTTCCCCTCTCCTCTCATCTTTTCCCAATTAAAAAAAAAATCCCCAAAACCCCCTAAAACCCCTATTTTTTTTTTTCTTCTTCATGAAACCCCGAATATATCCGTGAAAAATCCCAAGGCCTCGCGCGATGAATCGAGCAGCATCTCAAATCGCGCGAAGCAATCCGATCAAGTTCTCCGAGCACGTGGTCGTCTCGAAAAAATTCGTCAAAAATTCGTCGAAAATCTCCGGCAAACTCGTCCGGGTCCACTTCACGGATCCCGACGCCACCGACTCGTCCTCCGACGAAGACGGGGAGAGCCCCGTCTTCAGGCGCCGCGTGAAGCGTCACGTGCACGAGATCGGGATCCACGTGGCCATGGCTCCACCGCCCGCCACGTCAGCGCCTCGGCGGAAGAAGACGGCGACGGCGACGGCGAAACCGAGGGCGGCGGAGGTTAGCGGTCGGAAGACGTTCAGAGGAGTTCGCCGGCGGCCGTGGGGGCGGTTCTCGGCGGAGATCCGAGATCCGAACCAAAAGAAGAGGGTTTGGCTCGGGACTTTCGACACAGCGGAGGAGGCCGCCACCGTTTATGATAACGCCGCCGTCAGAATCAAGGGGAAGAAAGCCATCACAAACTTCCCTTTAGTAACATCAACTCCGTCGCCGTCACCGTCTCCTTCGCCGTCAATTTCGCCGCCGGAAACGGTGACGGAAGAAACGGAAAGAGAGAAGGATCTCTTTCCGTTATCATCTCCAACCTCCGTTCTCCGCAGTGGAGATGAGCAGACGCCGTTTGATTGCTTCAGTTTTGGTGACGTGGACGCCCTCGGGTTTCGCGTGGATCCGCCGTTACTTTTAACGGACGATTTTTTACCGAGTTTTAGTTTTTTAAAAGAGGAGAAATTTGGGGATTTTGATGCGGACGACTTTTCTCTGGAGATCGCTTGCCCATAGTAATTGTTAAATATTAAAAGTTTTTGAGTGTTGGCCTAATGATAAGGCGAAGTTTTGTTAGAGAGATTAATTTTAGCTATTTTATTATTTATTTGTTGGAGAGACAATGTTTTTTGTTTTATTTTTTGTTTATTTTTGGGGAGCCTTTTTGTGGGTGGAGGCTTTGCTTGAATTCTACGCTGTTGATGTGGAAAAGTTGAGAGATTTTATGATGGAATAAATAAGTACTAATAAACATATCTCTTTCTATGTGTAATACATGTAAGACAAGAATATTTTTGTTAAGATTTTTTTATTTTTATTTAATAACAGTAGGGGAAATAGTGATGTTTGTGTTTTTTTGGGGTGGAATTGACACGTGGCAGAACTGGAGCCGGTGGTGGATGAGGACGTGGAGGGTGATGAGGTGTTGGTGGGTGAATGCTGACACAGTAGCCGATATGTGTAATGTAACTGTTTAGGAGAGTGACAGGCAACTCAAATCTCAATCGTGTAAATATTTGGATGGTAAATTGATAGGCGAAGTATTGAGCACAGTATATATATATATATATATATATATATATATATATATATATATATATATATATATATATATATATATATATATATATATATATATATATATATATATATATATATATATATATATATATATATATATATATATATATATATATATATATATATATATGTCATAGGTTACAAATAATTGCACTTCCAATGTTCATTTGTTAACATCATAGTTCTTCACTTGATGTTGAGACATGAATACGACATTAATTATTCTATTTTTATACGTTTTACTTTTCTCATAATTTTCAAATAACAATATATATTGTGTATTTAACCAAACTCTAATTGCTACTAACCAAATATATCAAATATATATATTTTTGTATTTTCAACACTTGACTTGGTATATAATTAACTATAGTATTGAACGTGAAATGTATAAAATGATCCAAGAAAGTATTCATTGATTACGATTCATTGTGACAATGGTGCAACAAATAAATGTTAATCCAGAGTATTATAATAAACAAGTTTTCTTGTATTGTAATAATCCAAGATACACATAATTTAGCTCTTGCTCCAAGAACTTAAAAATAAAAACTTAAGTTTATTTACCAAATGGTGCCTAAAGGGCACTTCATTCCCCCACTCTTGAAAACTGTTCAAGTCATTCATATTGCAAATCAGATTTCACATGGCAGCGTGCACCCACTAGCAAAAAAACACTTAAACCAAGCATAACAAATACCAATTGAAAACCACCTCAAGCTCTGATCAGCTGACTCATACTCTGATCTAAAGTAGCAAATATTGGTGGTTACCCGTGCGTTAAGGGCCCCTACAGTACTCAGAGAACAACATGGTAGCCGCAGATTAAGATACCATTTATACATAGCGCACTTGACAAATACAAAATCCTAGTGTTCAGAAACTGTAGCCAAAAGCTTCCATAGCTTCCCACACCATACTTTTGTCTGAGAAAGCTTATAGAGGTATGGAGGATAGTAACATCTTGTATATAATACATATAATATAATGAATGAAGGACCAAGGGGTTGTTTGGTGGTTCGCGAATTGCATCTCTGAGCATTTTGATGCATGCAAGGGTCAGTTTGGCAACCCCCTCAACATTAGGCCAGGACTGATCATGACCAGATTTTGAGATAATAGGTTCTGCTTATCCAAGGAGGGTGTGGATCATAGAACAAGTTTCAAGGGTTGTTTGGTGGTTCGCGAATTGCATCTCTGAGCATTTTGATGCATGCAAGGGTCAGTTTGGCAACCCCTCAACATTAGGCCAGGACTGATCATGACCAGATTTTGAGATAATAGGTTCTGCTTATCCAAGGAGGGTGTGGATCATAGAACAAGTTTCAAGGGTTGTTTGGTGGTTCGCGAATTGCATCTCTGAGCATTTTGATGCATGCAAGGGTCAGTTTGGCAACCCCTCAACATTAGGCCAGGACTGATCATGACCAGATTTTGAGATAATAGGTTCTGCTTATCCAAGGAGGGTGTGGATCATAGAACAAGTTTCAAGGGTTGTTTGGTGGTTCGCGAATTGCATCTCTGAGCATTTTGATGCATGCAAGGGTCAGTTTGGCAACCCCTCAACATTAGGCCAGGACTGATCATGACCAGATTTTGAGATAATAGGTTCTGCTTATCCAAGGAGGGTGTGGATCATAGAACAAGTTTCAAGGGTTGTTTGGTGGTTCGCGAATTGCATCTCTGAGCATTTTGATGCATGCAAGGGTCAGTTTGGCAACCCCTCAACATTAGGCCAGGACTGATCATGACCAGATTTTGAGATAATAGGTTCTGCTTATCCAAGGAGGGTGTGGATCATAGAACAAGTTTCAAGGGTTGTTTGGTGGTTCGCGAATTGCATCTCTGAGCATTTTGATGCATGCAAGGGTCAGTTTGGCAACCCCCTCAACATTAGGCCAGGACTGATCATGACCAGATTTTGAGATAATAGGTTCTGCTTATCCAAGGAGGGTGTGGATCATAGAACAAGTTTCAAGGGTTGTTTGACCCAGATAAAATTGAGATAACCCGTTCGTTTATCCACAAAGGGGTGGATCAAAACAGAACAATTTTTGGGGATTATCTTGACCCAGAAAAAAAATGATACACTATTCTGCTTATCCATTTTTAGGGGATTTTCTTGACCCGGAAAAACAAAGTCAACGCTAGCCCTCTTTTTTCCCAACCAAGTTTCATCCCAAAACTGGACCAAGATCAATTTTTGTCACGTTTTGGGAGAGATCTTGGGAAAACCCCTCTCATTATTTGTTTGCAATATACTAAAGAAGATTTACACGAAGGATAAAATCCAGCTACATTTTTGCTAGGTTACACATGAATTCTACTGAGGATACCCATCTGACATCACAATCCAACTCATATTAGCACAGTTTTCGAGGATCGAATTTGATCCATCTATCAATCATAGAAAAGGCAAATCATTAATGCGAAAATTGACAGCCAAACAATTTATTTGATAAAGATATATGATTTTAAACGTGCGAGCCCATTTTGCAAAGTTGCAAAATACCCACTAACCACATAAAAACAAATAGACCCTATATGATGGTTTTTATCCCTCCCCTTCAGATCTTATAACATAAATAACTATGATCTCCAGAGGAAAGAAATCCACAAGAGAGACTAACAAAGTCTCAATCCTACTTTTCCAACATAATTGCGCTACTAGTAGTTATTCTTACTTGTCCAATGAAAGCTAGAGTCTGGGAGTTAGGTGATAAGAAAAAGACGTGGTCACAAAAATTAGAACTTCAACAAAGAAAAGGGGCAGAATAATAAGTGAGGTGTTCAAACACGTTTCTAATAGAATCCCTATCTCGCTCCGACAAAAGATCTCTCCTGGGACCCCAGCTTCCCTAAGTTCAAATAAAGTAGCTAATAAAAACAGCTTACACACTAATCAATGTACATAATCAACTACCTCAACTTGAAAGATTTTGAGGCTTTTGAAGCCGCAATTGCGACAGCATAGTCATCTTCACCCAGTTTCAAGTGTTTGTTTCGCAACTAATAACAATAGTTTGTTTCGCAACTATAACAATCTGCAACTGACACTCACATTGTAATTACAGTTGTGACGAACTAAATAACCGCTAATTATCAATTTTCAAAGGGCCAGACATGTAAATAGGTGAAGATTCGAGTACCTGATCAAATAACTCATAGGCCAACAAACTCCAGCAAGTCCGAGGCCCCGTCGCTGTCAGGACTCGCAGGCACACTTAATCGAGATACGCAGCTGCTCGAGAGAGAAACAAATAAACCAGAGTCACATGGGTAGGGTCCGATAACATTTGAGAGTTTTTACTGAAGCTCAAGGAGAATGTGATCTTGTCTTTGCTGAAAAGGCAATGGGGGAAAATGGTAGCAGAAAATATGGAAGCTAAAACAGAATAAAGTCCAAAAAGGCTTCCTGCTGTTGAATTCTGAATATTATTATAGCATGGCACACACTTACTGAATTCATACAGGGAGCTTTCACTTTCATTCATTGGCTCTAAACATAAAGGAAACCTGCATTAGCCAGTCAATGTAAAATCAATGGACCCAGGCCTGTTTTTGGATGGCCAAGTTTATGGCTCATATGAAAATAGATATGTATTCTATTGAGTACCATGAGTAAGACTTCCTATTGCAGTCCAAACTAAGACACATTGGCCATTGATAACAGTACAGTCACAGGATTACTGTCCAACGATAAATTACACAAGATACTAAAACTTGTTATAAGATACAGTACAGGCAAGAAATGCAAATAAACTGACGGAAGTAAATGAAGTTAGGAATTAGATTGGACTCGACAAGGAGATATAAGGGATTTGGACAACACCCACCAAAAAAAAAAAAAACCTCTCATAATTTAGTCTCACTAGTGTTTTTTATGAAGGTTCAAGACGGTACCACACATTGGTCCAACAATTGCTCTTTGATACTGAAACAAGCACACCATTAAAAAAACTTGTTATCAAATACAGAATTCGGAAAAGGATATGCAAAAAAGTAGTGATGGAAGTAAATGAAGTTCGGTATGAGATTTGACTAGACCAAAATATATAAAGGATTTGGACCACAAAAAAGCCCTCATAAAGTTGAATTTAGTCTAATTAGTGTTCTTGATTAAGGTAGGTTTTTTATTTTTTATTTTTTTTGAGGGGGGGGGTGTATGTGTAGAGGCAAAGGTCCAACACAGCTCCGTGATACTAAGGACATGTTGCCCCTTTCAGTGACCATCTAACTACCCAATGGCATGCCTTAAAGACTGCTTTCCAGAGGGTATGATCTTCTCCCATGTGGGATGCAAACAAATAAATGAATGAAAAGAAATGGATCCCGATGAAAGAGGAGACATTTGAAATCAAAAGATTGGATTCAGATGGAGAAAGAAAGAGCGAGAGATGGTGGGAGTAGGTGGACGCCAGATAGGAGTTGAAGGTAGGATTACAATGAATCATGGCAAGGACAGTAGTAAGATTAGAGACATGTAGGGCTAGATTCATGAAAGGTATCTACATTTAGAAGCTGCCGACTACACGAGTGTCCAGTCGCTTTCAGATTTGGGGTAATGATGTGGAAACAGCTGATGTTAGCGGAAAAAAAAAAAGACAAGATGTTGACCTCTAGGGATTAGTAATGACACCTTAATGACTGCAACAAAGAATAAATCATAGTAATTCAAGATATGGTACTCACTAAAACATACAGGCTGATGTCATTGAAGTATTTAGTCCCCAGAAGCCACAAATTAGAATTTGATCCAAAAGTGGCAAGAGTGAACATGGGCAATGAGACGAAAATGGTTACAGAAATTAAGCTGGAACTCATACCCACTTCATGCTTCTCAGCAGAGCCTTTTTTCCACCTAAAACCGTGTACAAACCTGTGGTCAGCCGGATCACTAAATGCATGACATTTTATTGATATTCCACACGTATGCATATAGAAATGACCACACAGGCACATGATAACCACCAACAAGTTAAGAAGTAGAAATGTTGAATATAAAAGAAAGAAATGAGTTGAGGGCACTGAAATATAGCGATCTTTTGATATCAAAATAGCAATAGCAAGTGACACAGAATTAAAGCAGTAGAAGCTAATATTTTCACTAAGCAGTACATGTTAACACACCTAGTGACAAATGGAACACAGAAGATCACTTGGAAAAGCATAATGTAAAAGTTCACCCGAAAAAGTGAAATGTTAAGTGATAAAGTTGAATGGAACTGAAGATTCTATCCTTTCCTGCTTCCCCCTGTTTGCCCCCTTCTTTGCTTCCGTCCTTTTCCCCTCCCTCAGCGCACACGCATGCACATGACACACAACGGACACGCACACGCGCGCACGCACGCACAGACAAGATCACTTTCAGTGGAAACATCTGCTGTTAGCGAAAGAAAGACAAGGTGTTGATCTCGAGGGGTTTAGTAATGACACCCTAATTTTCCTTGAATATGACTCTTAACAAAGAATATATCATAGTATTTCAAGATATGGTACTCGTTAAAACATACAGGCTGCTAATGTCATTGGAGTATTTAGTCCCAGGAAGGTCCACAAATTAGAATGGGTTCATAACTGGTAGGGATGAGCATAAGCAATGTGAAAAAAAGTGGTTATAGAAGTGAAGCTGGAACTCATACTCTATGCTTCACAGTAGTGAAGCATGGAACTCATACTCCATGCTTCACAGAAGTGCCTTTTTGCCAGCTACACAGATCACTAAATCCGCAATATTTTATTGATATTCACACACACGCACATATAGACATGACCACACACACACATGATCACCAATAAATTAAGAAGAAGAAAAGTTGAATATGAAAGAAATGAGTTAAAAGGGCACTGAACTATTAAGTTTACATAAATGCAGTCAGTGATCTTTTGATATCAGAATGGAAATAATAAGTGACACAGAGTTAAAGACGCGGGAGCAGCAAATGTTTTTTTCTAAGCAGTAAATGTCAACAACGCCTAGTGACAAATTTAAAACAGTTTACTTGGAAAAACATAAAATAATAGTTCACCCAAAAAGTTAAGAAATTGAAAGGAACTAAGATCCTATCCTTTCATGTTTTCCATCATTTGCCCACTTCTTTCCTTCCAACCTTCTCTCTCTAAGTACACATGCACGCACGTGCACACACAATGGTCGTGGACACACACTCACGGGCCTACACACACTCACTCGCGCGCGCGCGCGCGCACACACACACATATATATATATGGGTAGGGTTACATTACACCTAGGGTGTAACTAACTTAGTTACACCTATCTTTAAAAATACATGCTTGACCATTGATATTAACGATCAATACCATTCATTGTGATCTACACGTTACCAAATGATCGTGGATCAAAAATCATGTAGTTTGAGATGTTCTATCCTATAATTCAAACAACTCAAAATAATGGGCATTTTAGACGGTTACAGACCGTTCATTTCTAGGTCATTAGATGTATAAACTACAAAAATATTTTCTATGTGATTTTTGGTCTCCGTGAAGTTTTGAACACATAGATCACAAAAAACGGTGTTGATCGTTAATATCTACACTCAAACATGTACTTTTACAAGTGGGTGTAACTAAGTTAGTTACACCCTAGGTGTATTGTAACCCTACCCTATATATATATATATATATATATATATATATATATATATATAGAGAGAGAGAGAGCAAGGCTCCTATGAACTTAAGTTCACAATGAATAGCGGTGCACCAACTTTTTTATCCACTCATCTTGCCTTGAGATTTGTGATGCACAAATCTCAAAGTGGCCTTTATATCTTTCACGGATCCCAAAGTAAGATGTGTGGTTAGAAAAGTTGGTGCACCACTATTCATTATGAACTTAAGTTCATAGGAGCCTTGCTCTATATATATATATATATATATATATATATATATATATATATATATATATATATATATATATATATATATATATATATATCAATTTATGTATATGCATGCATGCATGTATACATATATAAATCTATATATTAATGTATGTGTATGTGTATTTGTGTGTGTGCGTCACACGCGCCTTGTGCCTGTGTGAGTGTGCCAGGCATGTGTGAGGCGAGGCAAATTTTCTACATAATACTTTGGACCAATATCAGACCCACTCCCTTTCAAAATCAAGAAATCAGACAAGGATATTTAAATTTCTTGAACAAAACATAGGAGCAATTTGTTTTACGGTACCATTTTCATTGATTGCAGAAGGAGAAATTTTTTTAAACAATCCAATTTTAGTATTTAATTACCAAAATAAACCTAGTTTATATTTATTTATTATTTCCGACCAATTTCCGCCACATCAGCAAGAAACTGGTCAATTATAAAATCTCATTTTTTGTTAATTACCCGGGATTGAGAATCCCGGGTAATTAGTAGTTTAATTAAAGTAAAAATTGAGGTTGCCATCCCTGCGCTTCTACATGTAGAAACAACCCTTGATTTTGTTAATAACAAACGTTCTATATTAGCCTTTCTATTTATGCCTCAAACAACTAATAAAATCCTTTTAATTAAACTGCTAATTACCCGGGATTGGTAATTGGAAAAAAAATAAGATTTCAAAGTCGACTAATTTCTTGCTGATGTGGCGGAAATAGGTCGAAAATGATAAATAAATATAGACTAGGTCTATTTTGGTAATTAAATGCTAAAATTGGATTATTTAAAAAATTTGTCCGTTGGAGAACTCACTGACCACATGTCCCCCTTCTGCGATGCAGATGATGGGAGAAATCTATGAATGAGAATTTCTGAATTAAGTGGTTCCTATACATAGAGGGTGTTTGGGGGAGCTTATTTTCTAGTCAAACTAGCTTTTAAGCTAGCTTTTTCATATCTAACTATTTGGCAAATTACCGATAAGCTGGTTTATAAGTACCATTTATAAAAAGTTGGGATTTCCCAACTTTTGAAAAAAGTAGCTTATAAGCTCATATCAACAAGCTTAATTTGACCGAGTAAATGACCATTCTATCCATACAACTTTTATAAGATTTTATCATAAAAGCCAAAAGCCATCAAAAGCCAGCATGACTTATAAGCTCCTAAAAATAAGCCCTCCCAAACACCCTCAGAGCCTTGTTCCTGAAATTCTTTGCCCTTCTGCATCAATAGCTGCGCTCCTTGCATTTCTTACCTTATTATATAACATAATCCAAATAACACTAACCACATATCTGGCACTCCAGAGACACTATAATGCAGACAATATCAGATGAATGGATTTTGTGGAAATTATGGTGTGAGGGGGAGAGCTGGAAGCTACAGTTTCAATTAGGCTTTAGGATAGAATGTTAAAGAAGAGAGAATTTTAAAGGGATTCACACCATTAATTTGTGAATATTATACCAGATCATAGACCATCCACAAGTAAGCAAAGAATAAACGATTCATCTAAAAACATTTTCTTACAAGAGATGAAGGAAGTTCCTTTCAAGAAGAATGAAATTCTCTAAGAAAATAAGTTTTCTACTATAACTAGAATTCTAAAAGGACTTTCATTTAATGGGTAATGCTACTATAATTTCCAGATAAAAGAAACTTGCAAGTACTCTGAAAGGGTATTGCTGTTTATAGATATGGCTACAAAAAATAAGATAAACTAAAATCCTAAGAAAATATAAACCTTATTCTGATGACAATTCTAAAATACAGATGATTTAAAATTGTACTTGGAACCATGAAATAGCATACAGCAGTCAGGGGATTACTCTACATCACAATCGCCACATGAGCTCACACCTACACCAGAAAATCCACATGCATCTCCAAGAAGACAACAATTTACATGTCTACCGATCAATGCACACGTGCATCACCCATATGTTAGTTGTTAAAGGCCTTTAAGATAGAACGTTCACAGGTTCCAAATAATTGCAAGTTACCAAACCCTTCAAAGCCACCTAACATAAAAGGATATCCTCAGAAAGAAACCTTACACAAAAGGATATTAAGGTCCAAAAAATTAAAAATCACCAGTAGAATAACCTTAAATTCAAAATAAACCACAGTGACCTGGTCATTTTTAGCACACTAGTGGGAATCAAATGATAAGTTGGATATCCTATGATCAGTCACACCCATATAACTCTAATATGCTGTATTGTTTTTCAGTATTGGCATTCAAGATTTTCTAAGAGGGGAATCAAATGATAAGTTGGATATCCTATGATCAGTCACACCCATATAACTCTAATATGCTGTATTGTTTTTCAGTATTGGCATTCAAGATTTTCTAAGACGAGACAATTTAGCAATTCATTCAATCTATCTTCATTAAAGCATGGTTAAGATGATTTATGAAGGAACCAGTAACAAGGTTTAATGGAGAAAACATAGTCTACAACTATGACCTGTCAATCTTCGTATCATTAATTGATACTGCCGCTTTCAGAAAATTTGTTTTAGTCTAATAGGCAAGTCACAGACCATGATAAGTAGCATCCAGGATATTGGTTTTGAGGCATCAGCTATCCCAAAAAAAAAAAATAATAATAAATAAATAATAAATAAATAAATAAATAAAATAAAATAAAAACATAGAATCAGAAGTTTTTATTAGAAATTGAATGAAAACAACTTTCATGTTTCCGAGTAATTACAAAAGGTTCTTTGCCATAATCTATAACCAAGATTTTCACCTTTTACGCCTTTCTCTTAGAAAAATAAAATTAAACTAGAATTTACACATCAAAATTTGACATAGCCTAAAAGCATGTACTGAGAAAAGATAAACATTTAGTTCCACTTACTTTTAGGAAGTATAAAATCTGATTGTATCTTGAAGTGCTTGAATGAAGCAATCCACCTCTTCTTTGGTGTTGTAGAAGCGAAGGCTTGCTTGAGCACTCACATCGATACCTAAGTAACGATGTAGGGGCTGAGCACAGTGATGACCTGAGCCAATTGCCACATGATGCTAAAGAAAGATCAACCAAAATAAGAAAAACATCAGATATGTTATATATAAAGCATAAGGAAAACGACTGAAGTACATATTTGATTATTTAATCCAAAAAAAAATCATTGTCTCTTCACACGCAACGAGAGAAATAAATCATAAGCAGCATTAAAGCCTTATTACATACTGCCATGCTAATGATTGGATCTACATAATCGTTTTTTATCATCTTAATCTCTTCAGGTCATGTATCCATCAAACATATGTTAATGGTTGAACATTCATCAAAAAAGCTAACTGTACATTTATGTACCACATGCTGGTGACCACAAGTTCTAAGATTAAGAACACATAAATTAGTAGCTGAGAGCATGCAGATGTATTCAAAAGACTTCACAATCTCATCTGGACATCCAGTACAAACATCCTTAAGGAGCAGCAGATAAGTTCCTACACAAGGCCTGAACCCCTTATACCATATCCTCATGGTTTTAAATATTGGATATCTGGGAAATATCAGACAGCTAAAATCCATATTGGATTGCAGATATTGGGGATATTTAGTAAATATTGGAGTACCATATTGGATGATATACATATATGATATAATGTCCTAAAATATAATCTAAACATACTTAATGAAATCTAAACATACTCAATGAACCATAAATCTAAACCATTCTTTAAAAACAAATAAAATTTCAAATCAACATTGCAACATTTTAGCCAATTTGTTTGATGCTGAAATGTCACCTGATATATCGGCAAAATGATGATATATCGCCCAAAAGTTGCCAAAAGCGGTATATTGTTTTGTGACAAGCCATATAAAAGGACATATCGGCCAACAAATTGGATATATAAGTGAGACACACAAAATTGAAGAATCAACCTGATGTGCTACTGGCTGACACTGTCAATGAGTGGACACAGAAATGTAAAAAAAGAAATCAGTGCGTTTAAATTTGATATTACCTGTTCATTAAGGTAAGTTGCAATAGCTTTAGAAGGTATATTCCCAACATTGAATGAACACAGTGCAGTACGATGAACAGCTTGTGAGGGAGTGGGGCCATATATGTGCACATTCGGAATAGCAAGGAGGCTATTGTAGAGATAGGCTGCCATTTCTTTCTGAAAAAAGAGGGGAAAATAAAAGCAACAATAAAGAACTCATATATTTGCAAAAACAATAGCTACCAGCAACAAAATTCTTTCATTCAAGAACATGTAGCACACAATATGATGCAAGATTTTCCCTACTAAAGCAACAGAAAGCAAAAAATCTGGCAGCAGTACGCAAGTTAGCTATGCAATAGTGAAATACCAAGAAACAAATTATGTAGCAGCAAACCACTTTAAAAAGAATAATTGCATACAGGCAAAGAGGATATGCTTAGTAATTCAAGATTATTCTATTGCGCTACCATGCTTCATCAAAATGATAGATTAAAATTCTTCAAAACTTGCTTCTTGGCTGAGAAAACCAGAAGCCACATCTTAAACAAAAAGGATAAGATAAACAAGCCAACACACCTCATAATCATGGATCCTCTGCATACCAATGGTTGACAGATAATCAATTGCTGCACCCAACCCTATAGCTTCTGCAATTGCAGGAGTTCCTGCCTCAAATCTGTTGAGAGTAAAAAAGAAGAAAGTGATTCCAGATCAATCTCAGAACATTATCCAAATGACAATGTGTAATTGAGTCTGGAAAACAGTAGGAATATGTAAAGACACAACTTGTTGAGATATTTTCACGAAAAACCTGAAGCAAGCAGAAAATGCAACTAGGATATTCATATGTACTTGAGATCTGATAGTGATGTTTATTATCTTATTCCCATATTGCAAGCATGAAAAAAACCTAATTGAGACTGCAGGTTGCCTTACAAGTAAAAAAAAAAATTAAAAGAAAACTGAGCAAGTAAGCTTATGCCTCTGCCACCAAAAGAAAACTTGTATCTGAAAAAATAACTATTACTGATGCAAAGATGTAGTCTCCAAGTAGTACTAGAAAAATTACAAGCGGTGATTGATCTTTAACTGTTAAAGGAGGATAACAACTTTGACTTGTGAGTTTGAACTTTGGCAAATGCGTTGCCTCAGATAAAGAAGGTCCTTAACAAGCCCTTTCCCTGTCCCCGCAAGAGTCACTCTTTCGACGCCCAATGGACCGGTAGACGGCCCCACTCCTCAGCTAATCAATAAACATGATTCATCTTAACAAATACTATCAGCAATCACCTACCAGGCTACCGCTGAATTTCATGGGGGATGTGTCAGATAGATGGTCAACCCTAATGCAACCCAACATCATAAACTCTATACCTCGCCTCAGGTTGGGCTTCATCAACCCTAAACCATCCTGTTTGGTATGGTTGCAATCAATCTTAAACACCAGTTAAAGAAAGTTAAAAGCTAATCTACAATAAGCATATAGAGCCAAACCAAACATAAAGGTAAAGGCCGATTCTTAAAGCTGTATGTAATTTATATGAGAAAACTAAAATAACATCTATTTACGTATTTATATAAGAAATAACACCTACAATAAAATCATGTACACGAACATGACAAACACACTGTTACATCAACGCATTAAAAAAAACATATAGCTGACTTCAGTCCTGATTAAGGGTTCGATCTAGTCCCCACCCACACTAACTTGACACTAAGCTGAACCTAACAACACATATTGGTCAGGCATAAACATGTATGGATGATAAATGGTGGTCTTCCCTGGTTAAAGAGGTTTTTTCCCTGAAGGATTTGATTTTTAAGTAGAATTTAAATAATAAAAATTATTTCTTGATATTTATGATTTACAAATCTGAATTTTAAATATTTGGTTGAACAATCAATTTAGAACTTTTGATTCTCTCAAAACTAGTACATAACCTAAACTTCAAACTAATATTTGATAAGCAAACATATCGAATATGTAAATGCTAACATGAGATTCGCTTAATGTTTGTCTTCAAACGGGCTTTCTTGATGTCTGCTGTGAGATGGATTCTCACATTTTATTTCCCTGGTCTTTGGTAACTCAGGTGGTCCTTGGTGACTCTACTATGTGCTTCAGAAACTGCAGACTCTATGCTGTAGTCTTAATGTTTCTCACATTGCTACTATACATAAAAAAATCGCGATTTTCATGAGCTATACCCACAAGTTTTGTTAATTTTGGTTTGTTTTGAATGAATTTAAGTAAATTATGTGTACATCAAAATTCACAATCTTCATGAGCTATAACTAGGGTTTTTGTCAACTTTGATTCGTTTTGAATGAATATAGATAAATTATGTGTACATCAAAATTCACGAATGAAAAGTAAATCTATTTAGCGTAAATCAAAATCTGCAATTTTCATAGCCTACAACATATGATTCTTGACAATTTTGGTTTGTTTTGAACAAATATAAATAAATTATGTGTACATCAAAATTTGAAATTTTAATATGACCTATAATCAACGCGTTTTGTCAATTTTAGTTCGTTTTAAACGAAAGTAAATTTATTATGTGTACATCAACACTTGCAATTTCGTGGGCCTATGTTACCTGGGTAATTCTAATTTGAAGCTGTACCCGTACCCGTACACAAACTCCTTAGACACGATGGCATATATGCATACATTTATTTGGGCATGTTTCAATTATACAACACATGTTTTAATTTAAAGCACTTGTCATACGTTTTTTGGATATATATCCTACACATCCACTTCTTGAAACTTGTTGGACATAGGTTAGATTCTGAATTATGATTTTGAAGGATCGTTTACATGTCTAGTTCAAAAACTAGTGAGTTTACAATTTATAATGCACATAATAAAAGAAACATAACAATGTTATGGGAACTTTAATTCTAATCCTTGTTCTCATAAATTTATTAATTCCAAATATAAAATGTGTATATAAATATTTATACAGCTATGTCCCCGTACCCTACCTTTTATAAATTTGCTGTCTCGTACCCGTACCCTTACCCATGCAACATACGATACAACCCACAATTTTTAACAAATTTGGTTCATTTTGAACAAATATAGGTAAATTACATATACATCAAAATTCACGATTTCATGAGCTATAACGAACAAATGGAGTCAATTTTAATTCATTTCGAATGAAAAGTAACTTTATTATGTATACAACAAAATTTTTATGGGCTATAACTCGTGATGTTTCACAATTTTAGTTCATTCTGAATGAATATAAATAATTAAGCATACATTAACATACATGATTTTCATGAGCCACAATCCACGATTTTTATCAATTTTTTATTACTTCAGACGAATGTAAATTAATTATGTGCATATCTTTGCGATTTTCATGGCTATAGCTCTCGATTTTTGATAATTTTGGTTCATTTTGAACAAATAGAAATAAATTATGTATACATCAAATTTCGCGATATCCATGAGTTATAGCCCACAAGTTTTTCAATGTTGGTTCGTTTCGAAGAAAAGTAAATTTATTATGAGTACAACAAATTTTGCAATTTTCATGGGCTTTCCCATGATTTTTGACAATATTGATTCGTTTTGAATGTATATAAATAAATTATAATAAAATTAATATTTGTAATTTCATGGGCTATTATTAACCTACGATTTTTAACAATTTTGAAGTCGTTTTGAATAAAAAGAATGAATTATGCACACATCAAAATACAATATTTTAATAAGCTATAACCCATGAATTTTGTCAACTTTGGTTCATTTTGAAGAAAGTAAATTTATTCTGTGCATAAAAAATTGCGATTTTTATGGGCTATGACTCACGAGTTTCGACTACTTTGCTCATTTTGAACAAATATAAAGAAAAAAGTATACATCAAAATGCATGATTTTCATGAGCTACAATCCATGATTTTTATCAATTTTCGTTCATTTCAAATGAATGTAACTTTTTTAGTATAGCTTTGCGATTTTCATGGGATATAACCCATGATTTTTGATAATTTTGGTTCGTTTTGAATAAATGTAAATAAATTGTCTACATAAAATTTTGCGATTTTCATGAGTCGTAACTTACGATTTTTGTTTATTTTATTTTGTTTCAAATGAAAGTAAATTTATTATGTGAACATTAAAATTTGTGATTTTCATGACCTATAATATAAGCCTATAACCCGCGAATTTTTCAACTTAGATTTGTTTCAAACAAAAGTAAAACTATTATGTGTAAATCAAAAGTTGCGAGTTTCATTGCCTATAGCTCGTGATTTCTGAGATTTTTTATTGTTTTTAACGAATGTAAATAAATTATATTTGCATCAAAATTTGCAACTTTCATGAACTATAATCCACGATTTTTGTCAACTTTTGTTCGTTTGGACGAAAGTAAATTTATTATGTGTACATAAAACTTTGTGATTTTTGTAGGCTACCACAATGATTATTGACAATTTCCAATTTTTATGAGCTATATAACCCACAATTTTGTCAATTTTGGTTCATTTCAAAAGAAAGTAAATTTGTTATGTGCACATTAAAATTTGCAATTTTATGGGATATGACTCAAGATTTTTGACAATTTCTTCATTTTGAAGATAAATAAATTAAGTACACATAAAAATTCATGATTTTCATGAGCTACAATCAAGATTTTTGTCCATTTTAGTTTATTTTTAACAAATATAAACTTACTATATGTACATCTTTGTGATTTTTATAGGCAATAATTACCTACGATTTTTAACTATTCATTTTAATGAAATTAAATAAATTTTGATGCATAAAAATTGCGATTTACAAGAGCTACAACCTAAGATTCTTGTCAATTGTTTTTGTTTCAAATGAAATTAAATTTATTTTGAGTATATCAAAATTAGCACTTTTCATGGGCTATAACCAAAATACTTTTTCAACTTCAGTTTATTTTGAACAATAAACTTATTATTTGTTCAAAAATATTTGTGAATTTCATGGCTTATAACACATGATTTTTAGCAATTTTGTTTGCTTTGAATGAATGTAAATAAATTATGTACATCAAAATTTGCACTTTTCATGAGCTATAATTCAAGAATTTTATCAATTTTGGTTCGTTCGAGCGATAGTAAATTTATTATTTGTATATCAAAATTTGCAACTTGTGTGATAAAACCCACGATTTTTATGACTTCACTTCATTTTGAAGAAAAATAAATAAATTATGTATACAACAAAATTCACAATTTTCATGACATATAACCCATAAATTTTGTCAATTTTCTTTGTAAAATCGTTCATTTCGAGCGAGTAAATTTATTGTATAGATCAAAATTTGCAATTTTAATGGTCAATTCATGATTTTTGACAATTTTAATTCATTTTGAACAAATATAAATAAATTAAGTGTACATAAAAATTCATGATTATCATGAACTATAATTCACGATTTTTGCCAATTTTTGTTTATTTTTAACGAATGTAAATTTATTATGTGTACATCTTTCGATTTTAATGGGCTACCCACAATTTTTGAAAATTTTGGTTCGATTTGAATGAATTTAAATAAATTATGTGTACTAAAATTAGCAATTTGATAAGTTATAACCCACAAATTTTGTCAATTTTATTCTTTTGAATGAAAGTAAGTTTATTATGTGTACATCAAAATTCATTATTTTCATGAACTATAATTCACGATTTTTGCCAATTTTTGTTTATTTTATTTTGTTTCAAATGAAAGTAAATTTATTATGTGAACATTAAAATTTGCAATTTTATGGGATATGACTCAAGATTTTTGACAATTTCAATACGCTTTAAATATACATAAATAAAGTGTACATTAAAATTCATGATTTTCATGAGCTATAACCCATAAGTTTTGTCAATTAATGATTCGATTGAATGAATATAAATAAATTATGTATACATCAAAATTCATTATTTTCATGAACTATAACCAATGATGTTCGACAATTTTGATTTGTTTTGAATGAATATAAATAAATTATGTGCACATCAAAATTCACGATTTTCATTAGCTATAACCCACGATTTTTATTAGTTTTGGTTCGTTTTAGTGAAAGCAGATTTATTATGTGTACATCAAAATTCACGATTTTTATTAGCTACAACTCACGATTTTTTTCAATTTCAGTTCGTTTGAACAACAATAAATTTATTGTGTAAATCAAAATTTCGCGATTTTCAAGTTCTATAACCTACGATTTTGAAAATTACGGTTTGTTTCGAATGAATGTAAATAAATTACGTGTACATCAAATTTTGATTTATTCATTAGCTATAATCCACAAATTTTGTTAATTTTAGTTCGTTATGAGCGAAAGTAAATTTACAATGTATAAATCAAAATTTGTGATTTTCATGAGCTATAGCCCACAATTTAAAGATTTTGGTTCATTTTGAACAAATATAATTCAAATATGTATACATCAAAATTCACAATTTTCATGAGTCAATTTTTATTTATTTCGAATGAAAGTAAATTTATATGTATATCAAAATTTGCGATTTTTATGAGCTATGACTCACGACCTTAGACAATTTTGGTTCATTTTAAAATGAATATATAAATTAAGTACACATCAAAATTCATGTTTTTCATGACAATCCATGATTTTTGTCAATTTTATTTCTTTCATACGAATATAAATTTATTATTTATACATCTTTGCAATTTTCATGAACCATAACCCATGAATTTTGTCAATTTTTATTTATTTGAATGAAAGTAAATTTATATGTATATCAAAATTTGCGATTTTTATGAGCAATGAATCACGACCTTAGACAATTGTGGTTCATTTTAAAATGAATATTAATAAATTAAGTACACATCAAAATTCATGATTTTCATGACATACAATCCATGATTTTTGTCAATTTTTATTTCTTTCGTACGAATGTAAATTTATTATTTGTACATCTTTGAAAGGGCTAAAATACCAGATTGGCATTTTAAATCGACCCTAAATGACAATAGAGCATTTTAAATAGCTCCGACTCAATAAGGCCTCATAATTGTTCAAAAATGACAATAAAACCCATATTTTCGCCGGACTCCGGCCAACTCCCCTCTCTCCTCCCTTCAAGCTCCCCACACCTCCATGGCTGACCTCCTCTCTCCCTCTCCCTCCCTGAACCCAAACCGATCAAACCCAACAATCAAAAACATCTCGCCTTCACCCTCAACCTCTTTAACTCCGCCCTCGTCGCCACTCTCTCCTTCTTTCTCCTGAACACCATTCTCTCCTCCACCCTCGCCCATGGCACATTCACATTCTCCTCTTCTCTGAACTCTAAGACTTGTTGAACTAATTCTCGTTGGGGTTCGGGTTCGGCTTTACTGAGGTTTTTGATGTTGTGGACTATCTTTCTCATGACTTGGCAGCCGCGGCGAGGGCGGAGTTGGAGCTTCTGAGGATGGTGCTTGAAGAGGTTGAGGGTGAAGACGAGAGGTTTTTGGTTGCTGGGTTTGATACGTTTGGGTTCAGGGAGGGAGAGGGAGAGGGGAGGTCAGCCATGGAGGTGTGGGGAGCTTGAAGGGAGGAGAGAGGGGAGTTGGCCGAAGTCCGGCGAAAATGTGGGTCTTATTGTCATTTTTGAACAATTATGAGGCCTTATTGTAGTCGGAGCTATTTAAAATGCTCTATTGTCATTTATGGTCGATTTAAAATGCCAATCTGGTATTTTAGCCTCTTTGAAAGTAAATGTATTGTGTACATCAAAATTCGTGATTTTCGTGAGCCATAACTGACAAGATTTTTCAACTTCTGTATGTTGCGAACAAAACTAAATTTATTATGTGTTCATCAAAATTAGTGATTTGCATGGCCTTTTAACACATGATTTAAGACAATTTTGGTTTATGTTGAACGAATATAAATAAATTATGTGCACATAAAAATTTACAATTTTCATGAGTTACAATCCAATCAATTTTCGTTTGTTTTGAATAAAAGTAACTTTATTATATCAAAGTTTGCGATTTTTGTGGGCTATGACCCACAATTTTTGACAATCTTTTTTCATTTTGACGAAATATAAATAAATTGTGTATATCAAAATTAGCGATTTTCATGAGCTATAACCCGTGAATTTTGTCAATTTTGATTCATTTCAAACAAAAATAAATTTATTAACAGCAAAAGTTTTTGTTTTATGGTCACCTTATGATTTTTGACGATTTTGGCACATTGTGAAGTAATATAAATAAATTAAATAAATTATGCATGCATCAAAATTTGCGATTTTCATGATCTATAACCCACGAGTTTTGTCAATTTTGATTCATTTCAAACAAAAATAAATTTATTATGTGTACAATAAAATTGTGCTTTTAATGATCGACAACTCATGATTTGTAACAATTTTAATTCATTTTGAACGAGAATATAAAAATTAAGTATATATCAAAAATCATGATTTTCAAGAACTACAATCCACGATTTTTGTTAAATTTTATTCATTTCGAACAAATGTAAATTTATTGTGCACATCTTTGAGATTTTCATGGGTTATAACTTCGCGATTTTTGACAACTTTGGTTCCATTTGAATGAATTTAAATAGATTATGTGTACATCAAAATTGACGATTTTCATGAGTTATAACTCACATATTTTTCAATGTTGGTTTGTTTCAAACAAAAGTAAATTTATTGTGTACATTAAATTTTACAATTTTCATGGTTATCCCATGATTTTTGACAATTTTGATTCGTTTTGAATGTATATAAATAAATTATGTGTACATCAAAATTTACAATTTTCATGGGCTATAACCTATGATTTTTGACAATTTTGATTCGTTTTGAATGAAAAGAAATGAATTATGTTTACGCCAAAATTCACAAATTTCATAAGCTATAACCCACGATTTTTGACTATTTTGATTCATTTTGAATAAATATAAATAAATTATGTGTACATAAAAATCATGAGTTTCATGAGCTATCATACGATTTGTCAATTTTGGTTTGTTTTGAATGAAAGTTAATTTATTATATGTACATCAAAATTCACGCCATGAGATATAAACCATGGATTTTTCAATTTTGGTTTACTTTCATGGTCTACAACCCACGATTTTTATAATTTTAGTTTATTTTGAACGAATGTAAATAAATAAATTGTACATCAAAATTTGTAATTTTCATTAGCTATAATCCATAAAATTTGTCAATTTTGGTTAGTTTAAACGAAAGTAAATTTAATATACATCAAAATTTGCGATTCTTGTGGGCTATGACCCACAATTTTTGACAATTTTGGTTTACTTTCATGGTCTACAACCCACGATTTTTGACTATTTTGGTTCATTTTGAACAAATATAAATAAATTATGTATACAACAAAATTCGCGATTTTCATAAGCTATAACCCACAAACTTTGTAAGTTTTGGTTCATTTCGAAAAAAGTAAATTTCTTATGTGGCTATAACTCAAGATCCGAACAATTTTGGTTCATTTTGAACAAATATAAATAAATTATGCATACAATAAAATTCGTGATTTTCCTAAGCTATAACCCACAAACTTTGTCAGTTTTGGTTCATTTCGAAAAAAGTAAATTTCTTATGTGCATATCAAAATTTGCGATTCTTGTGGGCTATGACTCATGAGTTTTGACAACTTCGGTCATTTTGAACGAATATAAATAAAAAAAATATACATCAAAATTCATGATTTTCATGAGCTACGATCCATATTTTTATCAATTTTCATTCATTTCGAGCGA
The DNA here is from genome assembly GCA_012295165.1 of Asparagus setaceus. Lineage (NCBI taxonomy): Eukaryota > Viridiplantae > Streptophyta > Magnoliopsida > Asparagales > Asparagaceae > Asparagus > Asparagus setaceus. The sequence goes on along the minus strand of CM022704.1, from coordinate 4,527,058 downwards.
ATGTAAATTTATTATGTTTACAAATTTGTCATTTTCATAGGCTATAACCCACAATTTTTGACAATTTTGGTTCATTTTGAATGAATTTAAATAAATTGTGTACAAAAAATTAGCGATTTTCATGAGTTATAACCCACAATTTTGTTAATTTTATTTCATTTCAAATAAAAGTAAATTTATTGTGTACGCCAAAATTTGTGATTTCATGAGCTATAGCACGTAACCCACGATTTTTCAACTTAGATTCATTTTAAAAAAGTAAATCTATTATATGTAAATCAAAATTTGCGATTTTCATTGTCTATAACATGATTTTTGACAATTTTTTATTTTGAACAAATGCAAATAATAAAAATTTGCAATTTTCATTAGCTATAATCCGAGAACTTTGTCCATATTGGTTCGTTTCGGATGAAGTAAATTTATTATGTGTACATTAAAATTATGATTTTCTGGGCTTATTAACTCACGATTATTGACAATTTTGGTTAATTTTGAACATATATAAATAAATTATGTATACATCAAAATTCACGATTTTCATGAGATATAACCCACGAATGTTGTCTATTTTGGTTCATTTTGAGCGAAAGTATATTTATTTTATGTATATCAAAGTTTGCGATTTTTGTGGGCTATCTAACTCATAATTTTTGACAATTTTGATCATTTTAAATGAGTATAAATAATTTAAGTATACATCAAAACTCATGATTTTCATGTGCTACAATCCACAATTTTTATTAATTTTCATCAATTTCAAACGAAATGTAAATTTATTATGTTTACAAATTTGTCATTTTCATAGGCTATAACCCACAATTTTTGACAATTTTGGTTCATTTTGAATGAATTTAAATAAATTACGCCTACATAAAAGTTTGCGATTTCCATGAGATATAACCCACGATTTTTGTCAATTTTGTTTTGTTTGAGCGAGTAGATTTATTGTGTACATGAACATTCCTGATTTTTGATGAGCTATAACCCACAGATTTCTCAACTTTGGTTTGTTCCAAATAAAAATAAATCTATTATGTGTAAATAAAAAATATGCAATTTTCATTGCCTATCGGACATGATTTTTGACAATTTTGTTTGTTTTGTAAATTATGTCTACATAAAAATTACAATTTTCATGAGCTACAATCCAAGAATTTTGTCAAATTTCATTTCGATTTAAAGTAAATTTACTATGTGTACATTAAAATTTAATATATTTGTAGGCTATAACTCACAATTTTTACAGCTTTGATTCATTTTGAACAAAGAGAAATAAATCATGTAGACATCAAAGTTCTCGAGTTTTATAAGCTACAACCTATGAATTTTGTCAAATTTGGTTTATTTTAAAAGATTGTAAATTTGTTATGTGTATATTGGAATTGAAAATTTTTATGGGATATGACTCACGATTTTTGACACATCAAAATTCATGATTTTCATGAGCTACAATCCGATTTTTATCAATTGTCATTTATTTTAACGAATGTAAATTTATCACGCGCACATCTTTGCGATTTTCAAAGGTATTCTCTACGATTTTTAACAATTTTGTTCGATTTTCAAAGGTATTCTCTACGACTTTTAAGAGCTATAACCCAAAATTTTTGCCAGGTTATTTGTTTCAAATGAAATAAAATTTATTATGAGTATATAAAAATTCGTAATTTTTATGAGCTATAACCCACATATTTTTTCAACTTTGGTTTGTTTCAAACAAAAGTAAATTTATTATTTGTTCATCAAAATTTGCGAATTTCATGACCTGTAACACTTGACTTTTGACAATTTTTGTTGGTTTCGAACGAATGTAAAAAATTGTGTACATCAAAATTTACATTTTTCATGAGCTATAATCCAAGAATCTTGTCAATTTTGGTTCGTTTCGAACGACAGTAACTTTATTATGTGTACATCAAAATTTGCGATTTTTGTGGGATATAACCCACGATTTTTGACCATTTCGGTTCATTTTGAAGAAATATAAATAACTTATGTATACAACAAAATTCATGACCTATAACCCACAAATTTTGTCAATTTTATTTCGAAATCGTCTATTTCGAACTAGCGTAAATTTATTGTGTACATCAAAATTTGCAAATTTAATGGTCAACACATGATTTGACAATTTTGGTTCATTTTGAATGAATATAAATTTTTTATATGTGCATCTTTGACATTTCATGGGTTATAACCCAAGATTTTTGAAAGAATTTAAATAAATTGTGTACTAAAAATTAGCGATTTTCATGGATTATAATCCATGGATTTTTCAACTTCGGTTTGTTTGAACAATCATAAATTTATTATGTGTTCATCAAAATTTATGATTTTCGAGACCATAAATCACGATTTTTAACAATTTTGGTTCATTTTGAACAAATATAAATAAATCATGAGCTATAGTATAAATTTTGTCAATATTGGTTTATTTTGAAAGAAAGTAAATTTATTATGTGTGCATCAAAATTACGATTTTTATGGGGTGTAACTCATGATTTGTAACAATTTGAGTTCATTCGAATAAATCTAAATAAATTATGTATACATTAAAATTCACAATTTTCATGAGCTCTAACCCATGAATTTTGTTAATTTTAATTCATTTTGAACGAATATAAATAAATTAAGTATACATCAAAATTCATGATTTTCATGTGCTACAATCTATGATTTCAAAGATATTTTTGTTCAATTCGAAAGAATGTAAATTTTTGTGTACATTTTATGACTTTCAAAGGATACAACCTACGATTTTTGACAATTTTAGTTAGTTAAGAACAAATATAAATAAATTATATATACATCACAATTCGCAATTTTCATGAGCTATAACCAATAGATTTTTAATGTTGGTTCGTTTCGATTCAAAGTAAATTTATTATATATACATCAAATTTTGCAAGTTTCATGGGCTATAACCTACGATTTTTGACAATTTTGATCCGCTTCTAATGTATACATAAATAACGGTTTTTCATATAAACCATCTTTAAAATATGGTCAGTTTATAGAAACCATTTTTTATTTTAAATTTATACATAAACCATCTTTAAAGTATTTTATGTTGCAATTAACCACTTTAGCCCACATTTCAAGAATATTTTTGGTAATTGACTCCATGTAACCTCAATTAAGGACCATCTCTCAAATATGCTTGGTATTTGACAACTAATTATACAACAAAATAAAAAACTCGACTTAAAAATGGGTCCGTGGTTGATTGCAACAAAAACACTTTAAATATGGTTTATATATAAATTGAAAATTAAAGTTGGTTTTATAGAATGACCCTATTTTAAAGGTGAATTCTATGAAATAACCCTATATATAAATTATGTACATCCAAATTCATGATTTTCATAAGCTATAATCTCGCCTTTTGTCAATTTTGCTTCGTTTTTAATGAATATAAATAAATTATGTGTACATCAAATTTCATGATTTTCACGAGTTATAACCCACAATTTGTCAATTTTGATTCGTTTTAAATGAATATAAATAAATTGTGTACATCAAAATTCACGACTTCATGAGCTTTAACTCATTATGTTCGACAAATATGATTCGTTTTAAGTTAATATAAATAAATTATGTGTACATAATAATTCACGATTTTCATAAGCTAGAACTCACAATTTTTGTCAATTTTGATTTGTTTTGAATGAAAGTAAATTTATTATGTGTACATCAAAATTCATGACTTTTATGAGCTATTAACCTTTGGATTTTTCATTATTGGTTTGTTTTAAACACAAAAATCTATAATGTGTAAATCAAAATTTGTGATTTTCAAGGGCAATAACCCATAATTTTTGATACTTTTGGTTCATTTTGAACAAATATAAATAAATTATGTGTACATCAAAATTTATAACTTTCATTAGGTATAATCCACAAATTTTGTCAATTTTGCTTCGTTTTTAATGAATATAAATAAATTATGTGTACATCAAATTTCATGATTTTCACGAGTTATAACCCACAATTTGTCAATTTTGATTCGTTTTAAATGAATATAAATAAATTGTGTACATCAAAATTCACGACTTCATGAGCTTTAACTCATTATGTTCGACAAATATGATTCGTTTTAAGTTAATATAAATAAATTATGTGTACATAATAATTCCACGATTTTCATAAGCTAGAACTCACAATTTTTGTCAATTTTGATTTGTTTTGAATGAAAGTAAATTTATTATGTGTACATCAAAATTCATGACTTTTATGAGCTATTAACCTTTGGATTTTTCATTATTGGTTTGTTTTAAACACAAAAATCTATAATGTGTAAATCAAAATTTGTGATTTTCACGACCTATGACCGACAATTTTGACAATTTTGGTTGTTTTGAGCGAATGTAAATGAATTATGTGTACATCAAAATTTATAACTTTCATTAGGTATAATCCACAAATTTTGTAAATTTTGGTTCGTTTTGAACGAAAGTAAATTAATTATGTGTACACCAAAATTTATAACTTTCATTAGGTATAATCCACAAATTTTGTAAATTTTGGTTTGTTTTGAACGAATGTAAATGAATTATGTGTACATCAAAATTTATAACTTTCATTAGGTATAATCCACAAATTTCAGAATTTTGGTTCGTTTTGAACGAAAGTAAATTAATTATGTGTACACCAAAATTTATAACTTTCATTAGGTATAATCCACAAATTTTGTAAATTTTGGTTTGTTTTGAACGAAAGTAAATTAATTATGTATGTGTACATCAAACTTTACAATTTTCATTTGGTATAATCCACAAATTTTGTCAATTTTGGTTTGTTTTGAGCGAAAGTAAATTAATTATGTGTACATTAAGATTTGCAATTTTCGATGCTAAACATAACCCAAGATTTTTAATAATTTTGCTCATTTTGAACAAATATAAATAAATTATCCATACATCAAAATTCACAATTTTCATGATCTATAACCTGCGAATTTTTGGTCAATTTAGGTTTATTTTGAACAAAAGTAAAATTATTATGTGTAAATCAAAATATCACGATTTTATGGGCCTATGACGTCGATGTTTGACACTTTTGATTCATTTTGAATGAATATAAATAAATTAAGTATACATCAACATTGATGATGTTATGGTACGCAATCCACAATTTTTGTCAATTTTCGCTCATTTCAAAAGAATGCAACTTTATTATGTGTAGAACTTTGTGATTTTCAAGGGCAATAACCCATAATTTTTGATACTTTTGGTTCATTTGAATGAATTGAAATAAATAATGTGTACATAAAAATTTGCGATTTATAAGAGCTATAACCCTAGATTTTTGTCAATTTTGTTTCATTTCAAATGAAAAAGAAATTATTGTGTACATTGAAATACACGATTTTCATGAGCAAAAAATTATTGTGTATAGGCTAGAACTCACAAATTTTACAATTTTGGTTCATTTCAAATGAAAATAACTTTATTATGCTTACATCAAAATTTGTAATTTCGTGGTTTATTTTAAACAAATATATAAATTATGTTACATCAAAATTCAAGATTTTCGTGAGCTAGAATCCGGGAATTATGTATATTTTTGTTCATTTCGAACAAATATAAATAAATTATATATACATCAAAATTCACAATTTTCATGAGCGCATAATCCATAATTTTGTCAATTTTTGTTCATTTCGAACAAATATAAATAAATTATGTATACATCTTGCGATTTTCATGGGCAACCCACAATTTTTGATAATTTTAGTTCATTTTGAACAAATGTTAATAAACTATGTATACATCACAATTTGCGATTTTCATGAGCTATAACGATCATATTTTTCAATGTCGATTAGTTTGAATAAAAGTAAATTTATTATGTGTGCATCAAATTTGCAATTTTCATGGGCCATAGCCTATGATTTTTGACAATTATGATTCGTTTTGAATGTATATAAATAAATTATGTAAATAAAAATTCACAATTTTTATGAGCTAACCCATGATTTTTGTCAATTTTGATTCGTTTTGAATTAATATAAATAAATTATGTGCACATCAAATTTCAAGATTTTCATGAGCTATAACCCATAATGTTTCACAATTTTGATTCGTTTTGAATGAATATAGATAAATTATGTGTACATCAAGATTCATGATTTTCATAATCTATAACTCACGATTTTTATAAATTTTGAATGAATATAAATAAATTACGTGTACATCAAAATTCACGAATTTTATGAGCTATAACCCACGATGTTTGACAATTTTGATTTGTTTTGAATGAATATAAATAAATTATGTATACATCAAAATTCACGAATTTCATGAACGATTTTTGTCAATTTTGGTTACCGAGCAAAAGTAGATTCATTATGTGTACATCAAAATTAGTGATTTCTATTAGCTATAACTCATGGATTATTCAATTTCGGTTAGTCTTGAACAACGGTATATCTATTATGTGTAATCAAAATTTATGCTTTTCATGGCCTATAACCCATGATTTTTGACAATTTTGGTTTGTTTTGAACGAATGTAAATAAATGTGTTCATCAAATTTGCAATTTTCATTAGCTATAATCGTCGAATTTTGTCAATTTTGGTTCATTTTAACGAAAGTAAATGTATTATGTGTACATCGAAATTTGCGATTTATGTTGGCTATAACTCATGATTTTTAATGATTTTGGTTCATTTTGAACAAATATAAATAAATTTTGTATATATCAAAATTTATGATTTTCATGAACTATATAGCCCACAAATTTTATCTAGTTTGGTTTACTTGAACAAAAGTAAATTTGTTATGTGTACATCAAAATTTACAGTTTTATGGGCTATGACTCACGATTTTTGACAATTTTGACTCATTTTGAACGAATATAAATAAATTAAGTATACATAAAAAATCCTAATTTCATAAGCGACAATCCACGATTTGTCAATTTTCATTCATTTCAAAAAGCGTAAATTTATTATGTGTACATTATCTTTGCGATTTTCATGGGCTATAACCCATAATTTTTGACAATTTTGGTTCATTTCGAGCAAAAGTAAATTTATTATGTGTACATCAAATTTTGCCATACATATTTATAAAATGAGTGATTTTACACACTAAATTGTCTATGTTCACTTGAAATTACTTGATCATATGCCAATGATCCAGAATCCAAATAAGAGAAATTGAATCAATGACTCTCTTAAGAGTATTCTGTTCCTCTTCCTCCTTCAAGAGTAGTAGCTGTAGCTAATCTATTTAGTTAGGCTTACCTTAGGCCTTACGGTTAAGATCTCCTAAGCTCCCAAAAAGGTCTGTACCAGATCCAGATCAAACACTTTTACCAGGTTAAGGTACTTTATCTACTTGCATAAGAAAATATCTTATATTGTAGTCTTCCAGTCACGCTTGTACGAATAACTATGCAAAATGGTTGTCATTATTGACAATAAACCTGGGGATTCTAAATTGTGAACTCCAGATGGTCTATAATCCTTTTCAGCTATAAAAGATATACATATTGAAGAAAGAAGAGTTACTTGTGGATAAGTACCCTAAAGATCACCCATTTTTGAGACGAATACCCTGAAGTTAAAGTCGTCAAAACTTGCCCCAAATTAACCCAAAACAGAAAAAAAAAATAGTAGCAATTTTTGGTACAGTTACATACAAGGGAAGCATTTCCCTAACCTGGAAGGAGGATCAGCAAAAGTAGAATAATCTTGAAACACATCAGCAATCATTTCGCCACCACCTATCCGTAAAGTCAACAGTGTTAAGCAACTAAACAATAAGAACTTCTAGATTAATCCAAGTACTAAAAATAATGCCATCACAAATATATCATAGATAACCAGCAAGCGGTACGAGCAAACTTCTCCTATGTGACACAGAATTATTTTCTTACCTAAATAAGGAGGCATCTCTTCAAGAATTTTGCATTTTCCATACAAGATACCAATGCCGGTAGGTCCGCACATCTGTTATGCGACTATGACATTCAAACAATAACTTCTTAAGGATAAAACTAGAATTTATTCTTTGTTAAACATTAAACAAACCTTGTGAGAAGAGGCAACAAGAAAATCAGCATCGAGTTTCTGCACATCGATGACCATGTGTGGAATACTCTGACAAGCATCGACAAGAACTTTTGCACCAACATCATGAGACCAAGCCACAATTTCATTAAGAGGCAGAACAGAACCTAGGGGAAAGGATATACGATGTAATTGGTAAAATTGACATAAAACCATAGGCATTCCATTGTTACCGCCAAGAAGAATCGCTTAATATGTGAGATATATGATGATGTAAAAATTTAAATAAATAAATACATAATCAAGCAGAAATAAGGACCCCGTTATCAAGTTAAAAAACTTGGAGATATGTAAGCGAAAAAGGTACATGGAGATAGACTTTTCAGATTTTATGCTAACTATACTGAAGACTAGTAAATAGAGTTATGACCACCATGCATGCATGCATGCCTGCGTGTATCTGTGTGTGTACGCGCCCACACTCTCATGATTAGACAAAACCACCACTTCCTAAAAGTTTGAGCACAATGTCATAAGAGACCCACCAATTCAGGCATTAATATGAAATGATATGGTTCATGAAATGTGTAAATAGTGAGCAGATCAGATAATACAAAGATGTTATTAGGATGGAGCTTTTAATTCTCAACAAATATGGGTGGCAAGGGTCTGTACAGAGTACTCATAATATCCATTAGAAAAATAAAATTGTCCAGGAAAATGATTCACTCTGAGAAGATGAATTCATTTCCAAACACTAATTCATAATATCCATCACCCACTAAGCTTTTGTTATATCTAGAATCTTGAAACCTTTAAGAATTTGTAAAACTGAAACTATTCTAAGGATAAAGCTAAAAGGAACAACTCAACTATTGTCTTCAACCTTCTATTTCCTTAAGGCAAAACTTAGCAAAATTTCTTTACACTTAAAATTTTGATATGAAAGCATAGAATCAAACCTAGTAAAATAATAGTAACTAAACAAGAATTAATACACAGATAATACCTAGAATGTCATTATATTCACTCAATTGCATGAATTATACTGATGGAGAAGAGGTTTAATCAGTATTTGCTAACCCCATTCCATATAATTCTGCCTGCCTCACCTTTCTAAGATACAACAATAATTTCAACAAACTCCTTAAATTTAAAATTCTATTAACTAGTATAGTGAATATCGTTGCGTGGAGATAGTTTTCCCATATTTTTGAATCAATTTTATGAGTAAAAATAAAGATTATAATATAAAGTTCAGAATCAATTGGAGTATGAATCATAGTTTTTGACATAATTTTAATTTTAATATATCAACTATGTTTAGTTTTTTTACTTTAATCATTTGATAATAAGTTTTTGATTATAACATGGGTTAGCATTTAAACATTATATAGTGATAATGGCATTAACTACTGAATTATCAAAATTGAAAGGGCAAAAGAGTTATTTAACATGGCTTAGCATTTTATCATTTGATCACAAATATAAATGATAATGGGCATAATTGAGAATTATCAAAAGTGAGAGGGCAAAAGAGGCAATCAAAAGTTTTGACATAGCAATCCTCTTCCATATGTAGTATAGATAAATAATTTTTAGGATGAGTTACTTTATTGTACTTTCATGCCTTCACAAAGTTGGACAAACCTTGAAAAACTCCATCTCCTCCCATAGCACAGATTCCACATCCTTGGGTTAAGAAGATATGTGTGTCTTCAGTTGACATCATTATCTCACCTTCATCAATAGAGCAATCCCTCACTTGTTTCATATGTGTTGTTCATCCTTCTTAGTCCTCACATTGAATTAACCTACTTTTCACATATTTGAAATGAGAAAAAGCATTTAACGTAAACATAGAGATAAATGGTATACAATGGAGAACTTGCATCTCCACCCAGAATGTGCGCTCTAATAGACAGGAGGGTTTCCTCCCACTTTTGCTTGAAGTTGGATATAATCATATCACTATATAAGAAGTATGTAACTAAAGCTTTTGGAGGGTGGGATATCTCCTTGCTCTTGCTTCTTTTTGGGCTTCCTTCAGGTTAGATGATTACAAGACATAAGATAAGTTTTTTACTTCCCTCTTGATACACTTCTAACATGAGTCCCTCTATCTCTCAATTTTTGTCTTTCCAAGTTCTCGGGAGTGGTTGATCTCCTAATGCAAAGCCTTGTCTCCCTTCCTGTTCCGTCAAAATTTTTGGCTTTCAATTTTTCTAGACTAGTTTACTGGCTAAATTACTTGTTTGGTACTTTTGGTACACCCATCTACCTAGTTTGATATTTTTTCTATCTCCGGCGACGTTTTGGTCTTTTTTTTTTCTCCTGAGCTGAATGTGCAATTAGACCCAAAACTTTGCCGCCAGTGAAAAAAACCACAAAACCTCTTTCCTTTTAGCAATTTTTTGCCTCCCAAGCTCTCTCTTCATTATTTTTGGAGGTAATAACCATACCCTCCCCTTCTTTGTCCCAAAATTTACATCCTTATAGTAGAATCAACATTCTTCGATAAACTTGGGCATACTTATTATTCTTTTACCAATGTGCCACATAGTCTTCTGGCACTTTCCTCATGGATAAGATAGTAATAATAGCTATTACGTTAAGTTTATGTTTCGCGGCTTTTTTTGCGCCGGCGGCGAAGTTTTGAGTCTAATTGCACATTTGGCTTAGAAAACAATACCAAAACGTCGTCGGAGCTAGAAATAATACCAAACCAGGTAAGAGTGGTGTATAAATTATACCAATCTGGTAAATTAGCCCCAGTTTAATTTTGTTGATGCTAAATGTTTTCATGGGCAGATCTCCAAAACATCTTGTGAACCTCTCCTTAGGGACTACAACTCTTGCCAGTTAAAATCTAATTTTCAAGTGCTTACTCTTCTTATAGACACAGTACAATTACTCCTAAATCTTTACCATCCAGAATATTCCTAGTGGAACTACATTTTCTTTAGTTGGAATTCAGACTAATTAAGAGTCCTGATCCTATCAAAAGTTTTAAAAAACCAGTTATTGATTAGAAGAACTACTCCTGTTAAGAGTACACAATGAGAAATCAAGTTTTTCATAAAACTTATCCCAAAACTTAGGCAATCAGAAGCCCCTAAGAGGAGAGAATATATTTTCTATAGTGAACTGCAGTAACTCCAGATTTTTCTATGAGACCTAAAGAGAAAATATTTTTAGTATACTTCAACCCATAATTATAACTGACAGAGCCACTGAAATACTCAACATGCACATCTCCAAGGCAAGATGAGAACTAATAATGCAGAACCAACTGCCAAAAATAGATGCTTTTTAGTGTGAATTTAATTATAAATTTCACAATCAAAGACATAGGTATCTATGAACATTAACAAGAAAGAAATGGAAACACAATAATCTTTAAAACTAAAACTTGTAAAAATTCATGAACGAATTAAACAAGAAACCTACCTAGTGTATTTGAGACATGATGGGTAACAACTAGCTTTGTCTTTGACGATAGAAGTTTCTTTAACTGCTCAATATCGGGAACTTCTTCTTCATTCAGACCAACATATTTTAAAGTTGCGCCAATTCTTTGAGCAACTAGCCTCCATGGGGCTATAGCACTGTGGTGTTCTGCAATTGTAAGCAGTATCTGAGAAAAAATAACATAGAAGATAACAAAAATTATAATTATATATCTAGGAGCATGGGAACCGAAATTTAATAGAACAACTTCCAAATAATATGCAGGCTGAAAAGGTTTGGAGAAAAAATGTTGAAGTGCTAAAATAACTAGCTGTACAAAGATCACCTCATCCCCAGATTTCAAGTTTGAGAGACCCCATGAATAAGCAACCAAATTGATAGCTTCAGTAGCATTTCGAGTAAACACAATCTCTCTGTATTCTTTAGCATTGATGAATTTTGCAACTTTTGATCTTGCTAGCTCATATGCATCAGTAGCCTTTGCACTGATCTCAACATAAAAAGACATTAAGCATGTATGATATAGTATTGAACCTGAAACTTTAGTAACACCTGGCAGAATGGAAGTTAAAATTTCAAATCTACAATGTACTATAGATATTGTCATACAGATTCAGCAAAAAAATGATTACACTAAAAATCTGTCCACAATGTTATGCAGGTTAAAAAAACAACCTGATCACACAAAACATCATAACAAGTAGCCTTTGTGAAAATATTGATTAAGAACCATATCATGCTGCAATATAGAAGAATGTTTTTGATTTGACAGGAAGTTGTTTGACATAATTCTAAACAAATGACACAGGAGGGAGCTGGAAAGAAGTATAGTTGTAAAAAAATAAGCATCGTTCATCATCATTATGGAAACCGATATGTGTGCTCTTCTTATTGAAGGCAACTGCTCAAACTAAAAGAAAGCTGTTCAAACACTAATGAACCTTCCTTGTTACATCACAGGTCTTAGCTCAATTTTGTAGTGACAAGTTCAACCCCTGAGGGGATATCAGAAAAAGAAAAGACTAAATCAAATGAATGCTTCATCACTGGCTAAGCAAATAATAAGGGAAAAACAAGCAGTGAAGTCTGCTGGTCATCACTTAGTTCACTTTTCATAAAATTGTAGGAATTCCAGTTTAACTTGGACTTCTTATGTAATGGCATTCAGGCTACTTTTGTTTCTCGCAGATGTTCTTCGAACTTCGAAGATAACTACTTGTAATGTATTAACTAATAAATTTCCTTGAAAAAATTAAAAGCTTTCTCCAAGTCTCTCCTTTATGAGAATTATTTGGACTTCCATAATTAAATGCGCAAGAGTAACCTGGAAAAGTGTTGAATAGAAATGAAAATCATTTGCTGGAAGGACATACGAAGAGAATCAAGAGATAGTGATAAATGAGCTCAGTACACTTTACAGTATGTATGATGATCATAAGTAGTTTAAAAAGATGAAAGGAAAGAGGGTACATAGATATAAACACCCCCAGAAAGCTCTACTCAATCATCGTAGTATCTTTCTGATAAAATTGATGCTGCAACTGTTATAAAGGCTTCAAAGAAGGATTAGGAAATCTGAAACTCGAAAAAAAAAACCCATAATACGACTAATCTTGCTCACCGGTCAACAGTAACCACCATAACCTTTATCCTTCCATTCTTCTCTATGGTACCAAAAATGAATACCAGACTAATATACAAACTGCAAATTGCAAGCCTAGCCTAACACGGTGCATCTAACTGAAGTGATGATAAAAACACATTAAGTGAGCATGGCCGGAATTCCATAAGCAGAATGTTCAAGGGATATCATGTATATGCACCAACAAAGCCACGTCAAGAGGACGAGTTTTGATGATGGTATTCAAACCAAGTATCCTCAAATGGGAAGACCAAATGAACTCTCTCTTCTCATCTAGTTAATAGGAGCTTGACCCCTGGTCTAAAACTCCAAAATTCTCAAAAAAAAAAAAAAAAGAATTTGGACGATTAGATATATTGTAAACAAGATCCATTTGCGCATCCACAATTGTCTGAATACAAACCATAGTACTAAAATGTCTTTCATGATGTAGTTTGGATGGTCGAAAACCATATTCTACCACATAAATCCTTAAAGCAATTAAAAGTTATAAAATTATCTAATTCTACTTCAATTCAAAAAATTTCCTCGTTAGAATTGAGACAATTAACAACACGAGATCAATTACTACCTCAAGTAGTGGACGCCGCGATGAACATTCGAATTATACAGCTCGTAGTACTCATTCAAAGCCTTGAGAACCGAATCAGGCTTTTTAGACGCCGTCGCGTTATCAAAGTACACTCGATTGAATCCATTATCAGCCTACAACCATTCAAAAACCTCAGTAAACGATTCCTCCAAAATTCAACCAAAAACAAACTCAATTCATGGGAAAATCAAGAAAATTACCTGATGGAGGGTTGAGAAATCGCGCCTCGTGATGTCACCGAGAGAGAGCGAAGGCGTGGGGGCGATCTCCGATGAAGACGCCGCCGGCGACGAGAATCGCCAGAGGTTAGAACCGATCCTCCTAAAATTAGGGTTAGGGTTTCGTATTTGGGGCTTCGATCGAGAGAGGAGATGGTTCGAGAGAGAGGGAGGAGGAGAAGCCAGAGGGAAGTGAGAGAGAGCAGCCATTGTTCGCAGAGGATGAGAATCACGTTGGTTGAAACTTGAACGGAGGCTTTTATTGGGATTGTAGGACACGTGGCATTGACAGTGTGGCTGTTTGCTGTTCTCTTGGTCGTAACGGGTCGGATGCGGGTCCGATCGTATGGGATCCATGAGTGGGGATGAGCACTCTGCCGGGTTGGCTCGCGAGCCAGGTCGCTCGTCCCGTGTTTGGGCCGACTTGTGCCATGTTTAATAAAATTATTGTTTTCCTATGTTTTACAATTATCACAGAGTTAGTGTCTTATTTGAATATAATTTTTAAGTGTTAACAATACTTAAAAGACAATATAATAAACAATTTTAAAATAAAATAAAAAACAGAAAAAATTACGGGTGATGAGTGGGCCGACTTGTGCCATGTTTGTTCCCCTTATTCCCAGGCCCATGATCGGGCTGGGTTGAGCTCTAAGCTCAAAAATAAGTGGCTTGAATCACCATGCTAGATCCGCTGCGAGCCACAAGCTGGCTCGTCCTGCCACTAAGCTCGCATGGGCCAGCTCGGCCCGCTGCCCATCCCTTTCCATGAGAACCGATTATAAATATAGTGCACAGGCTTTACATGTGGACGTACTTATTTCATGTTTTGAATTTTTGTCATTAACTGGAAAATGGCGAAGCGAATTTTAAAATAATATAAATTCTTAAATTGAACAATTAAAATTTTGTACTAATAAATGAAATATGCATAAATAATTGTATGAATATTTATTACAATTTGGATAATTATATACTTAATCATAATTTGATCATATAATTATAACTTTTAAATAATGATTGTGATCTCAATAATTACTAGTTAGCGAGTAGCTTAATGGTAGAATACTAACTTCATTAGTTTAACGGTACGAAGATTGATACCCTGCATCTCCATTTTGGTTAGCTAATTTTTGCTTGGAAAAAATTGTTGCCTTTACATTTTATTTATATTTTAATCATAATTTTTTATATAATTATAAGAATTTAAATATAATTATGATCTAAATAAATACTAGTTGGGGATGTAGCTCAATGATAGAGCAATAATGGTGTGGGGTCAATACCCCGCATCTAAATTTTGTTAAGCTAAATTTTGCTTTGTAAAGAACTGATGCCTTTTATCTAAAACTATTACTTAAAAGAAGCCTTTTTTTATGTTCTACCCCAATGTGTTTTTGTATTCCGCGCCTATGTGAGTCATGAATTTAAATAATTCCATGAAATGTCCTTATAGTTTACATATGTAGTTTAAGAATCATGAAAAGGAATTATAAAAAAAAAAGATTCATAAAAAGGATAAACTTGGACAACATAAAATATTATCATTTTAACTCTATCTATCACATGTTCAGATGTTCTCCATAACTGTCCCTATCAACCACCACTAATTATCTTTTATACACCACTTGCTCATCCATTCCTTCAAC
The DNA here is from genome assembly GCA_012295165.1 of Asparagus setaceus. Lineage (NCBI taxonomy): Eukaryota > Viridiplantae > Streptophyta > Magnoliopsida > Asparagales > Asparagaceae > Asparagus > Asparagus setaceus. The sequence goes on along the minus strand of CM022704.1, from coordinate 4,511,465 downwards.
TTCTCATTATTTTTTGGATTCGGATCCTCTCCAATTAGGTGGTAATTGGAGAGGGTCCAATTCCTCCAATCCTCACCCTATATCTTTAAATCAAAAGACGAGATAATGCCACATATGATTACTATAATTAAACTAGTGGTTTTGAAAACCACGATGGTGAATTTGGTAATATTATTTAATTTTTAATAAATTCAAATATTTCTACAAGCAACTTTCTAATTAACCTCTCTAATTAGATGTCAACTAAACAACTCTAACTTAAATTTAAATTATTTATAATTATTTTTTATTTTATTTATAATTCTTATATTCATGTGTCTGATTTTTTTCTTGTCAATGTGCATACATGAACACTTTGGAACATGATTTGAACCATCTATTAATGTGTGTACAGGAGCACTTGTCAGAATTTTTTAAATTAATTTATTTATAATTATTTTTATGACGCGTCAAATTTTAATTTCTTAAACTTTCTATTTGTTGGTTCTTGACTTTACATGAATCGGATTGCTAAAAAATTATTCAATTAAAACAAGCAATGCATATAATTAACTTATGATTAGAAATAAAGACACTTGAGAATATGATTTTGTTAAAAATTAAATAATATCTACCAAATCCACAATGGTAGGTTTCAAAACCACTAGTTTAATTGTCATAATCCTATGTGGCATTTATCTTGTTCATTAAATTAGAGATAAATGGTGGGGATTAGAGGAATTGGACCCTCTCCAATTACCACCTAATTGGAGAGGATCCGCATCCGACATCCTTATTTTTTAGCCTAAAGGTTGAGTTATGTATGCACGCATAGCATGTACAAGAAATACTAGTATTTTATTTATTATAAGTCCACTCAGAGCGTCCTTTTATCTCTTGTAACATCATTTCTTAAAAGAATATATATGTTAATGGATATCAAAGAAAAGCAAACACATGTTTTAATAAAAGATCCGAAAACTCAAAAAAAAAACTAATAAAGGACGTATCAACGTCATTTCTCAGTATTTGCTCAAATGCACTTGCAACAGACATTAATACATTAATTTAATACCCTAAGTTATTCTTTTTTGAATAAAAGGTTATTTTAATACTCTAAAGTTTCATTTATTTTTCACTTTGATATTTTAAAGATTAAATATATCTAAAAATAATATTCTTATAAATTTAAGATTCGAAAATAAAATTATTAGAACATGATATTGAGCATTAAATTATACATTTATACTAAATATCTCAGTCAAAGTATTGCAAACACAATTTTTTATAACAATAAATAATATAAAATTAAGAAGTTTGCATCAATCCGGGGGTCACCCAAAAGTTACACTTTCAAAATCATGTAAGGGGGTGTTTGGTTGCTTTCCATCATTTCCCCCCAAAATCGGGGTTTTGAGGCCGGAAAATTTTCCTTCACTTACCAGCCTCAAATCCTACATGGTGTTAGCATTTTCATTCACTTTCCGGGTTGTTTTGACAAACTAAACACACACTTTTGAGGGAAAATGTCAAAATAATTTGCATTTTCCGTCATTTTCTGCATTTTGTTTATCCAAACAAACAGGCCCTAAAACTCTTATTCTCAAAAAATTCAATGCATTAGACCTTCATAAAAATAAAAATAAAAAGGAATATTTTTAGGAATAAAAAAAAGGCAAAAAATATGTTGGAGGACTCTTGATATAAAGCACTTTTCATTGTTTTAAGTGTCTCGAGACACGTGGAAGAGGGACGAGGAAAAATAATAAAGAAAGAGGGGGAAAAAAAACTTGAAGCACAAATTACTATAGCAATGAAGAACGTTTTTATATAATTGTATAGATATTAGACATATTAGACATGATAAAATAGGTATGTATAAGTTAGGTACGGAAGGCGAAGATGATTAACTAAACTATTAACAAAAATATAAGAGAGGTTTAGATTTTGCAAGGGCACATCCTTTAAATCAAAAAGAAATCTTTAAAAGTGCATATTCCTGAAACTTAATTTGAAGTTTTGAACATGAAAACAAATGGTTATAAATTTTGTTAGAATTAATATAAAATTATACTCCTCAATCCTCACCGAGTATTAGTGTAATGATTAGAGGAACTTAATTTAAGATGGTATTAGAGCAACCCAGGTTCAAATCTCAATGATGGTTAGAGGGACTTAAAGAAACTTGAAATAGAAATAATCTTTGGAAATAATAACTTTTACAAGTAGATATATCCAAAGAGATTCAAATGAGTCAAAGTCCACTTTACATAGGTATTATTTAGGCTGTACATATATATATATATATGTATCAGACATGATTATAAATCCACAAGTACATGTTACAAATTTGAATTTTCTATGATAAATAATAAAAGTATAATAGTTGTATATTGCGAGAAAAATTTAATTCAATCATAAACAACTATAAATTTTTAACTGAAAACACACGGGGAAAAAATCTAATCTATATGTACAATTTTAGTCTATGTTTGGAAACAGACTGGAACAACAAAATTTTTGGCAACATCATGATATTCCAGCTCGTTGAAAAACAATAGTTGCAAAACCATTAATTTGGATGCACACCGGTGTAAAATGTGTATAAAAGGCTATTATTGTCAATTATTACTCTAAACTCAGCCATTGAACATGATGATACTAGAAATAGGAAATTATCCAGTGGTCTGTAATGTAATTTTTCTATTTCTTTATTCGGCTTTTTCGTTAATTTCTCTCTCTTCTTCCTCGGAAATTTTCGCCCAATTTTTTTTACCAAAAGGAGAAGCTAGGTTTGTTCTAGGTAACTCTTCTCCTATGATTTGCTATAGGATTTTGCAATTCTACTATTTTGTTGAAATTAATATGAAATATTAATTTTGTTAAAACATTAAATAGTTTGATGCGCATTGTTCTTGTTGATGCTGTTTCTTGAAATGTTCTCTTGAATTCTACAGGAGGCATCAAACACATGCACACGAGGTTTTCGATCAAATGTCAAAGACTAGATTTTTGGTAGGTTTATTTGAGCAATTCTGAAGACAAACCCATGTATTGTATAATTATTTTTTTCTAAAGTGGTTGAGTTTGATGAACCAGGGATTAAAAGAAAGAAGTTGATCTTGTAAGTTCATTTGAAGACGACTAATCTTCAAAACTTCACTAGATATATTGGTTTTAAGTTGTGATCGATAGCTGACACCATTTCGATAGAAAAGTATAAAACAATAATGGTGCATGTTGTTCCTAAGGGGAACATTTTGCTTTCCAACTTTTCAAATCATATATGTGTGCAAATTATAGATATTTCTATCATTTTCGAAATTGGTTATAGCATTGAATTTTTTGAGAAAAGTTAATGTTGAATTCAAGCAATGTATGTTGGTCCATTATGCACACATTCGGATTGCATTTTTATGCAAGAATAAGTAACCTATAGTGATGGAATTGGGAGGCAAATCTTTTTATCATATAGTTCCCCACTTTTTTATTATGCAAGAAAATAGGGTTTATTATTATTATTATTATTTGCACTTAATAGGCAAAAGCTAAACTGGATATAAGAATGTGGAGACTCTTTCTCGCGTTGGTGCGCATTATAGTGTTTTTTCTTGGCTAAATATCAGAAAGTCCCCCTTAACTTTGGACGATTATCAGATAACCTCCCGTAACTTAATATCAGAAAACCCCCTTTAGTTTTGGAGTTATAAAAAAAATTCCCTTTAAGGTTTTATCAAAAAACCCGCTTGACAACATTAACCGAAATTTCACAAGGATGGATAAAGTTACACATGGGGTGTTTTTTCCAGTGAAAATTGCGATTTAAACTTTCAAGGGGGGTTTTCTGATAAAATCTTAAAATTAGAAGAGGTGGAGGTTGTTTCTGATAACCCCTAAACTTAAGAAAGATTTTCTGATATTTTGAAAGTTTTGGGAGGTTATCTGATATTGGTGTTTTTTTTTTGGGTGTGTGTGTGTGTGTGTGTGTGGGGCGTTGGGTTCTGATATTAAAACGTTTTTCCTTTTACTCTTACTTCCATGTTTGGCGGGTGACCTGTAAATTGTGACAAAAAATTTTCTTCTTAATGATTAATTGAGCTTCTTATTTTCTCAGGGTAAACCAAGGATCCTTTAATCTAGATTGCACATTTTAATCATCCATGGGAAACTGCGGTGGAAAGGTTTGTTTCCGTAAACAAATATTTCATAATATCAAACTTTTGTATTTGTATCATGACACGCTTTGATTTAGTACTTTGCTCTGAACGTACAGTATTTTAAGTTCTCGTCTCTCATAATGCAACTTCTATTTATCTACTTATTTGTTTCTTTCTTCCTTTTGCATTTGACAATTCCACATTCACTGTGTTATAATCATCTAAAAGTGACAATCTTTCTTCTCACATTATCCAATTTAGCATGAAGGTATGTCTATTATTCAAGAAAAAAGGAGAGTGCATGTTTTTGCAAGCATTTGCTTGATGAAAATTGAATTTATCCTTCTTTTCTACTTTCGTTATTATGAGTGACAAGCATATGAATTCTTTCATTAGGATACTGGTCCTTCAGATTTTGACGAAAAATTACATCTCTGTGGTGGAAATGTATGGTATATATCTGATATGGAAAGCTGGGATGAGAAGATATCAGAAGCCAACAAGGATGGAAATGTAGTAAGTATCACTTATGTTAGCTTATTTTTATCTCAAGAGGCAAAGTTTTATCCTTATTCCTTTTTTGTATAATATGTGTGAGCCTGATGCTTCCTTTTACTTAATTTTTCCTATATTGCTAATCTCTGTTTTTTTATTTACAAATTTCTTGGCTACTTCAGGTTCTGGCAAATTTTAGTGCAGATTGGTGTGCTCCTTGCAAAATTATATCTTCTTGGTATGCTGATCAATCCATCAAGTACCCATCACTCACTTTTCTTACAGTAGATGTTGATGAATTGTCAGTAAGTACCACCTACTCTTTCTTGTTCTGGTCATTTTGTGTGTGGAGAAAATACAGTCTGTATACATATATTCCCCATTGTTTTATTACTCAGAGTTTAAGGAAACAAAAATAAAAGTATGCTGAAATGAAGAAAGGAAAAATATACGAGGAAATAAAATTTATTAAAACAGAACATAAGCAGATATCTAGAGTCAGAGATGACTCTTTCGAAAAGATAGAAATAAGAGTCAAAATACACAGTACTGCTTCGAAAAAGAAATATTGGGATGTCTTTCTGGTGATTATTTGCTGTTTGGCCTAGCATAACAAATTGCAATTTACGCAATTTAGTTTCCATAAACTGGTGCACTTATTTTTCTAACAGCGTATTTCATTCGGGACGCAAGAGTTGTCTTAATATATTTAAGAGAATGATATAGGCATTATTTTCTCAATAGTTAGCAGAAAGTTAACAGTTAAGCACGTTAAAGACCATCGGTCAATCCAAGAACACAATAGGATTCACCAAGAAATGAATCAAAACAATAAAACTGTATTAAAAATAAAAAAAAAAGAATTTCATCTGAAGTTCACAGAAGTTTTGATTATTGAAAATTTTTGGGATTTCCTCGATTCACTTTGCTTCACTAAAGTTAGGCCTTTTCATGCACGATTATAGTCATGCTACTTTTCATTACAGGAGCTTAGTACATCAATGGATATTCGTGCAGTTCCAACCTTCTTTTTCTTGAAAGGTGGCAATCAACTTGATAAAGTTTTCGGAGCCAACAAATCTGAGCTTGAAAAGAAGCTTGCGATTTACTCAAGAACTTAGTTTTTCAAATGACATAGTGATGATGGCCTGTGATGACGTTAAAGATTCAAAAGTTATGCTAATATTCTGCAGTCTCGATTTCATTCATTGTTCATGTTCTGAACATTGGTGCAGGGTTGTACCATTGGTCATGTATCTCGTGCAATTTATGCAAGTACTTAGTTACATAAGATTTATTCCCTGCCCTGATGACGTAGAAATTCTTCAATGGTTATTCTTCAATGATTGCATTTTCACATATTTGTATGGATGTGATCATGGGTAATACTAACTGGTTTTCTATTTTTAAAGCACTGCTGTTACTAAGCTCAGAAAGATTTGTTACCCAGTTCATAACATAGCACTGAAGAGTACTTATGAGTATAGCTTTGTTCATGAAGATACCCTAAATGTATTAATGTTCAATTTTTTTAAGCCCCTCAATTTACCATCTCCTTAGTGATGGAAGTACTTTGTTTTGTGTTGGCTAAGTGTATTTGAAAAATTAAAGCTCCTTTAAATGCATATGAAGAGTCTTCCTTTGTTTCATTAAGCAATAGATTATCCTTGCTCGAAATAACAAAGCGAATGCTATGAACCTTTTACATTTGTGATTCATTTTATCTGCTTATGTTCAATCTTAGGGTTTATGTCATAATTTGGACATTTCATTTCAATACTCATTCGGGATTTCGAATGTAATATTGATCTCCAGAGATGCAGTGAAGAAATGTATAATTCAGCATCTAGTTTACAGCTAATTTGTATCATATGATGCTTAAAATCGTTTATGATATGATTAATGGATCTTGTATAATTATACTGGACACCCTTCATAATATCTCCAATGATTTTCATTAAAAATTGACATAAAGAGCAGTAACCTGAGTATATGCAGGTCATAGAGTACCTGAAGATGAGATTACCTTTTGGCAATTCCCTTGGTCACATATGAAATCAAACAATAGTAAAGAAAAGGAATGAAGTAACCTTTAACATATTCATGAATTTAGCAAGCCAAATCACAACCAATTGAAACTCGTTAAATAACCCGATCATTGTATTTCTTTTTTGGGGTTAGTTTGGTCTTACACAAAAACCTGTTCTTACAGTGGGTATTCTTATATATATATATATATATATATCAGAAGATTTACTGTATAAAATGCAATAAAAGGAGACTCAATGTACCTTGGATATTCAAGGGAAAGTAAAATGGTGAAAAGGACTCTTATGTATTCATGACCAACTCCAAATGCAGATCAAATATAATGGCCATGGCACAGGTGATCTCTCATAGTCTTCCTAGATTCTTTGGCTTTTCTTTCAACTGCATAAATGTGAGAAACTAATATTACAGATAAAAGCAATACAAAAACGAACAGTATGCCTATAAAATCAAAAAAATCTAAATTTTCACTTACAAAGAATAAGAGAGAGATAACACCGGGAAATTAAGCTTACTAACATCACTTAATCAAGCTCAATTTCGATAGCACAGCTGCTGCCTGATCTCCCCCCAACAAAAAATAAGGATGCCTGAGAGCAGAAGCAGCAGACAATCTTCCTCTTCTGAGAGATCCTCTCTCTGAAACAAGCTTTGTAGCCAAATCCCACCCTCTACCAGAATCAAGATCCAGTAAGCGCAAGTCTGGCCTCGACCGAGTTCTCTCTCTCCATTTATTTAGATCATAACCAGCATATTTTAACTCTGAGTTGAAGTTCCTAAGACCTGTACTAGACCTCAAACTTGGAACTGCCATTTGCATTAGTATGATACCGGCTGAGTACATATCGAACAGATCAGGACTATTAAGCTGCAAGAACAGAAAATTGTGTTAAGATCATAATGATGAAAATTATGTGCACGGCTTAAGAAAATTTTGCATATTGTACTATTAACCCTTGTATAAAATCTGGGGTTATGTAAGTTAAAACCCATAAAACAAAGTAGTGTAGCATAAAACTAACCTGCCAAAGAATTGGGGAAAGAATAGCTGCAATAGGTTCAGGTGGAGGCTCTGGTGTCTCCTCAGGCATCACATACATCTCTGGAGGGCAATAATCTGGATCAAGCAATCCACGATCAGGTGCATAATTCTTGCCAATACGAAGATCAGTAGCTGCACCGAAATCTATGAGCTTGATCTTCCCTTTTCTTGTCACCACTAAATTTGCTGGCTTGATATCTCGGTGAACAATACCAGTGTCATGGATTTTCTTGAGAGATGTTATTATCTGTCGCATTATTTGTTTGATGATCAATGCATTTCGTTTTATTGAATCCAGTCCTTGGAGGACGCGGCCAAACATAATTGATTCCAAGTTTAGTGGGAAGCTTCGTTCGTTCATGTAATCGGAGAGATTTCTGTCTCCCTGTAAAGTTTCAGTACTGTTTAGTAACAATGAGAAAGAAAAGGAAATGTTTAAATAAGAAACATAGAGAATTGAGATGCAGCAAAAATTTTAACACTTTTAGTATAAATATACAATATGTTACTCTCAGATAAACTGTTTTATATTGCAGGTTTCTTATGTTTATATACTTCGTTTCAAGCTTTAATGAAATTCTACTAACCTAACAATATGTGAACATAAGAAGCAATAAATGCCATGGGAATCTGAATGCTTGATGAATTAAATACAATGAGAGGAACTAGCAACAAATCATCGCAAAGAACAAAAAAGCAGGTTAACATTGATTTTCAATAGCTAATAGCAAAAACTTGAAGCGATAACATAGAAGAAAATATCCAAACAGGTATATATCCAGGCATCAAAAGATATCTCAACAAATTATATATAACAAATTCACGACTTTAAAATGGACACAACTTAATTATAAGATGAAAGTAGAAGGTTTAGAAATCTTGGCCAACAATTCGGCTAACGTGTCATCGTATTACATTTCTTGCTTTACTACAATCCAAAGGAAAACTATTCTGCAGTAGCAACATAAATTAAGATTAGATTTAGTACGTTATTTGTACATATTTTTTCTTCAAGTAATTTGTATTTCATCGTACCTCAAATTTCCATACAAGCCATTTTCCCCCTTTGGTGAACTCTGAGATCGTCTTCTCAGCAACGAAAGTTCCAAGGAACTCTGCACATGATTCGGGAGCTGCTCTTGAGACCCTGTAATTGAACCACTCCTCAAAATCACCACATTCCTCAGCTCCTTTTGTTCCAACCTTAACCTGAGAGGATCTAAGAGAAGCTTATTTCATTCTATTGCTAGACTAAAATTCTTTAATACATTCAAAGAGTATATGAGGGGCTTGAGATTTGAAAAGGGCATTGAATAAGCCATTTGTTGCTAAATGCAAGGTCGAGGTCTTTCATGGGCTATGATCACTATCTCTTTGTTCGGTTATCATAGTCCTATTTGATCATAGAGAATATGAAACTCACCCTTGTTAGTTTTTAGAAAGTTATTAGAGTCAATGCCTAACATTTAAAGTTTTGGATGTTGCTTACCCCTAGTCATGACAGTACCAACTGTATTTTCATCATATTTTTTCATGTGTTTTATGAGCTACATGGATGATTGATTTAACATAGCTAGAAGCAAGTACGTCATCTCGTGATTTTCTTTCCTCTTACTATCTTACTATAGACTATATGTATACATTTTATGTTATTATTTGGGCATAGCATTAAATATGAGATTAATTACATTCTGATACCCTGAGATATGGTGATTACACATCTGATCTTGGCGTCTGCGTATCTACATGGGTAACCATGAGATCACTGATTATAATTACATGGGCGACCTTGGAGTCTCATGGCAGATCCATAGATGTTGTTTACTGTTAGGGCTAAGATTAAGGTTACAGTTATAGCTATTGCAAACGTTACTCACTAATTGGGTTAGGACTAAGGTTAGAACAATAAAACTTTAGTTAGGATTAGGGTTATAACTTTCAGGCTCAGGCCTTCTCTTTTAAAAAAAATTTAAAAAATTCTAAGTACAAACTTATACCTAATACAGTAAACATGAAATTAACAACACAAACTAAAAGAAAATCAAAATCAAACAAAAAGAAATAACTACAACTTGCCTTCTTAAGAATAACTCTGTCCTTAAACCTCTCATCCATCTCCAACCTCTTCTTATTCCTCCCAATCCTCTCCTCAACCTTCATATTCTTCGGCACAATCGCACCCGAATACACAACCCCAAAAGACCCCTCCCCCAATCTCTCCCCCACAACAAAATCCTCCATCTTCAAGTTCCTCCTACCAATCAACGCATCAAGCCCAACCTGCAATGGAGCTAAAAAATAAGCATCAATGGCACCCATTAGCACCCCGGGCCTCGCAGTCAAATAAACCCAACCCAACCCAATGAAGAACAGAACTCCCCAGTTCTCGGTACCGGGTAATTTGGTATTGAACTTATTGAGAATGGGGACTAGAGAGCTCGGTGATAGCAAATCCTCTGGGATTTGGCCAAAGATTGCATTGCACTTTTGTTGAGTTTTTCTTGGTGGGTTGATTTGGATTGGGCTTGTGGGTTTTGGAGAGGGGAGGAGTGGGAATGGGTGGGATTTTTGAAGTGGGGTTGAGGTTGGAGGAAGGAGAGAAGCCATTGAAGATTTTGGTATGAGGTTGCAGGTTTCTGCTCTGAATTCAAATAAGAGGGTCAGCAAGAGGCTGCACTTTTGCCACGTGGCAGTCTGAGGGTTGGTTGTAAGGATTGGATAAAAGGGCAGGCTCCCACCAGATAATTTAATCATCTGATCTATAAAAATATTTGTTTTGATTAATCTCATATCACTGAATTTTAAACCTATTGGTATTTTCAGACTAATACATATTATGTCCACTAGACAGCTAGTAATCTACTTATTGTGCAACTTTAGATCAACATAACACGGGTAGAATTTGGAAATTTATATATCTGAATCGATTTTTTCTTTCTTAAACTACCAACAAGTTAGTGAATAAGATTCATTAGATAGTTCTCTGATATAGGATATGGTTTTATTTTAAAAGATGCATAAAGGTAGTTTCATTATCTAGTCCATACAATTGATCCTTGATAAGTTATTTACAGGAGCTTCTAACTTGAGTTGTGCTCATTGTTAACTCAATTTCGATAAAAGGATAAAAGTATCCACTAAATTTCTAGTCCTTGCAGAATTCAAGCATCATAACAACTAGAGTGAAGGAAACTATGCATATCTTCATCTTAAATTTCCAAACACTTGTATTCTTTTTGAAGAATAAGGTTCTTGACCCAGTTTTATTGAAAACTAGATAAAAGCGCGTAGTAGTAAGTTCAAAACAACGATATTACAGGTTTAACTCTAAATAAAATTATTACAGGCTGTTGAAATATCCATCTTCGAAAAACAAACATATTGAAATTATCATTCTTTATTCAGATAGAAGCCAGCAATATTAGCTTGCAGAGCTCTTCAGGTGCTGAGAAGAAAGGGCTGTGGTCAGTGTCCATGACAAAAACTTCACTTGGAGGCCATCTCTGAATCATTGCATCCTGCTGCTCAGGCTTAACCATGTTATCTCTAGCTGTCTTTATATACACTCTTCTTATTTTGTTTATATCCTCTTCTTCTTTGAATCTCACACTGCTGAATGCTTGAGCTGGCCATGGCCGAAGCAGCATTGAAGCTAAAGTTATGTACTGATCCACAAACAAGCTTATTGTAAGAAATTTAGGGTGAACTTTAGAAAATTACCACAAGCTATTATGAGTTTTGCAGGAAACAATTATACACTATTTTATTACAGAAAACTAGCACAAATTTTGTAAACAGAAGACAGAGAGAGAGGGGAAAGAAAAAAAAACTCCCTGACGATGTTAACGATACCATTAGACGGATATATTGTTAAATATGCTCTCATGACTCAAATAGAGTTAATCATTTTCAATCAATTACGTCCAAATAGATTAACTTAGTCCTCTCCATTCATGGTAATTTCTCTCAAATGAAAATAGTTTAGAGTAGTTTTCTGAAAAGTAAAAACACCATAATAATTTTGTGGAAATAAACAAAAATAAGTTGAAGGAAAACTAACCTCCTCAGGAGTTGATTGATATAAGATTATCCGTTGGAATTCTTTTCGTAGAGAACCACTTGTTGGGGGGTTGTTGGTCCCTTGGGAAAAGTTGAAGTTGTATACGTCACCAAATGATGATAAATCAGGAATTCCCTGTCTCAAGTCAAAAAAGATAGCATTAGTTTGTTACTAATATCTTCTTCTTTGCCAAAACTCTGTTAGTCCAACAAAAGATTAGAGAACTTAATCTATTTGGATCCTCTGATCACCACTGCACATAGGGAACATTGCCGCTGTAAGTCATGGGACCCACTAAATATAACGCATTCTTTGGCTCAAATCACTGCCAAAATTGGTTAGCTAATGCTACGCTTAAACCCCGTACTTTACCTTATGAACGTTCTCTCATTTAGTCACCATCCGATGTCAGAGTAATTTCTTGGGGGTATTACAACAATTTGCAATCAAAATCATTTATTGTTTGATAATTGATTATGATTTATCTTGAATAGAAAGCAAGAACAAGTGTAATTTACGCACATTTGACGATAGTTACATTTGAAACGAATCATAACTATGTTGCATATAAAGATCATGCAAAGAAGGAAAGAAGATCCAAATTCCTAATTGTGTTAGACCGTTGCCACAATGCTTAGATTAATACTTGCAGTTAATTTTTAAAAGCTATCACACATGTATAGCTCAAAAATTAGGGGCATATATACTAAAATAATCATTTTCTGTAGCTAGCTCAATTATTAACCTTAATTATTTGTTGAAATAAGATTTAGGATATTTCTAGGCCGGCCACAAGTTACTTCCTTCTTGTTATGATAAGCGTAACTGAGGTCAATTTATCAAATGATAATGAGAATTTTGAATAGCTTCCTGTTCAAATATAATACTCAATATTTAAACCACATATCATGTCAAAATAACCATTAATTTGAGTAAATCAAAGTTATAAGCTAATTATCAAGCTCTAAGGATTGTTTAGTTTTGGATGAAGAACCAAGTAAATTGCTAATAAATAACAATTTTAAGGAGATGAGTTCAGAAAATTTCACATCTTTCATGTCTTGTTCAGAGAGGAACCCTGAAGGAAGCATTGTAGCAGCAATGAAGATGGAAACAGAGATTTTCTCAGGGAACTCATGCATGATATGAGTCAAAGATAGTCCACCTGCACTATGACCTACCAATACTACCTGCAAAAAAAGGAAAAAAAAAAAGAAAAAGAAAAAAAAAACAGTAGGTGAAAAAATGTAGTGACAAATTTCTGATACAAATGTGGCAATTTTAGATAGTGTTTTTTTTTTAAAAAAAATTTATAATAAAGTCACTGTGAATCAAACCCAAGATCATGGGAGTCATATTAAAACCTCTCACCAATCTGGATTACCCGCAATGCTTGCAAATTTTAGATAGGTATAGGAAAAAAAATGGAAAAGATAAAGGACAGAGATTGGGGCTTATGTATACCTCTGTAAATTTGAAAATTGTATATCTTTCTAAATTTAGTCCTTTTTGAAATGTTATCAGAGCTCTTGTGAATGACAAATATATTTTTTTAAAATGAATAAATAATTTATGACATACCTTCTCATTCTCCGGCAGCGACGACATGAAATCAACCAAAGGTTTGTCATACTCTTCAAAGCTAACAACGGAATCGGCGTCGGAGGGATGAACTCCGGCGCTGGTGAGGTCGAGGCACGTGACCTTGCGTCCATCGGCCTCGAGAAGCCGCCGGAGTCTGAACCAGCACCAGGCTCCATGGCCGACGCCGTGAATCAAAACAAAGTGACGCAATGACGCCGGCTTTGTCATTTTGAAGAGATATCTTTTAAGTTTTACCCAAAGTTTATATATTGGACGGTATATATACAAATACTACAAGTTTGGTGTATCACTTGCCGGCTTTCATATGTATAAAATTATAATTCTCGTTCTTATCGTTGCTAACATCTATTTACATGCCAACTTTTTCAGAAGCAGTAGAATAGAACAGACAGATTGATTCAGTAGATAGATGGAGCTCGCCATATTTCAGATGATGAAACTATGGATGTTTATGCTATACTAGCCAGCTGGAGGTTACTGATATCGAGATATCTGATCATTAGCGCTTTTTCGGAGAGCATTGGTTAGATGAAGCTCATTCAGTTATTTGATCAATCTTAGTTTTGTTATTTTGTTTCTTTTGTATTACCTCGTTGTAGCTGATGCTACTTTTTATAAGTGGTAATACTTGTATTGTTTGAGATGTTTCATTAAACACCTATTATTAATGTAGAACATGCACAAAAACATGCACAAGACAGTTTTCAGGTTCAGTAGTCGACTACTAGGTATTGTAGTCGACTAATCGTATTGTAGTCGACTAATCGTATTGTAGTCGACTAATCGTATTGTAGTCGACTAATCAAGTAGTAGTCGACTAATCGTATTGTAGTCGACTAATCGTATTGTAGTCGACTAATCGTATTGTAGTCGACTAATCGTATTGTAGTCGACTAATCGTATTGTAGTCGACTAATCTGAAGTAGTAGTCGACTAATCTGGGCAGATTCAGAAAACGGGTTTGGTTTTAAACCCGGTTCGTTTAGAGTTTATATATAACCCTAAACCTGATTATTTGGATGTCAATCAAGCACGTTTTGAAGCAGCTTTTCAGAGGGTTTTGTGCATCTTTGGAGAGGAGATCTTTTGAGAGATTGAGAGGTTTGTTTTTAGGGTTTCTTTGTGAGAACTTGTAATCCTAATTTGTATTCTCTCTTTCTATTAGTAAAAATCCCCCCTCCTTACCCCGTGGACGTAGGCAACTTGCCGAACCACGTAAATCTCGTGTCTTTACTCTTTTATTGTGTTTTTTGCTATCGTTTGTGGTGGTTTCTCTCGACGGTTCCGCGGTCCGCGCGCCCAACAATTAAAATTTGCGTGGGGGGTGTTACCCGTCATTTCAAACTCCTCATCGAAACTTTAGAGTTTTGCTACTATAGAAGGGTTTTGACATAGGGCCTCTTTGATTGTCAAAAGAATTTAGAAAATCATGATTATAGGAAATTGATTTCTTGTAACAACTTTCTTTCTTTTGTTAGATTATGAGAAAAAAAGAAAAGAAAACATGTGCCTGGGAGGCCCATCCTTAAGAGATGTATCTAGTGCATTGTGCTCTAGGAAAAGAAAGCCTATTTTCCAAAAAAAAAAAAAAAAAAAAAAAGAAAAAAAAGAAAAGAAAACATGTGCCTGGGAGGCCCATCCTTAAGAGATGTATCTAGTGCATTGTGCTCTAGGAAAAGAAAGCCTATTTTCCAAAAAAAAAAAAAAAAAAAAAAAGAAAAAAAAAAGAAAAGAAAAAGTAGAAAATGACTTGGAAATGGAAAAATGGGTCCCACAACTCATTTCTCATAGACCATTTTCCATATTAAGGTTTTTAGGAAATTAACCAAACAAGTCCATGGTATAAAACATTATGGTTATTATCGATTCTCATCCAACTATTGAATCAAACTACTTGCGCGGTCTCTATTTGTTCATCCACGATTGAAATTAGGCTAAATGACACTCAAATAGCCTATTCTTTCACCATCTTTACATTTAAATACTCTAAGTTGTAAAAAGTTACACTTTAATACTATAATCTGTAAAAAAATAATATTTTAATACTCTAAGTTATAAAAAATTGGCAGGAGAAATTTTCAAAATAAATCAAATCCCAACTTTTATTCCAAACATCGACCCATTCAAAACTTTATTACAGAAATCGACCCACTTTCTGGCCACGTTAGCATCGTGACCAGAAACTGGATCGTTAAAAAAAAAGTGATCTCTTAATTAGTCGGGGTCGAGTAATTAGGAGCACCTCTAATTATTGACGGGATTAGCAACCCGACTTAGGGGGGTTAAGGGGCCAAACTGACCAAAATGGTCGGGGTTGTGAACCCGACCAAAATGGTATTAATCTAATGAAAGGGATGCGCAGTTTGGTGGATATTGATTTTTGGAAATGTCATGGAACTTCAACTTTTGAGATGATAATAAATTTTAATCTATAATTTGATTTTAAATGTTGATGCATGTGCTGCATCTGCTTTTAGTGTTGACGCGTGTTCTTTCATTGCTAGTGATTTGTTTGTTTGTTTGTTTTTATTTTTCTTTCTCAGCTCAATAGATCTACCAAATATATCTGCATCCTTTTAAAGCACTGAGCTATGCAAGTTGCTTATATTTTATAATTAAAAAAAAAATCAAGATCCACCAAACTCCATAGCCCATCCCTTTCATTAGGAACTGATTAACACCATTTTGGTCGGGGTTCGCAACCCTGATCATTTTGGTCGGGGTTTGCATCCATGAATAGTTTGGCCCCTTAACCCTTAGAAGTGCTCCTAATTAGTTGGGGTTGGCAACCCCGACTAATTAAGAGATCGTCTTTTTTTAAAACGACCCAATTTCTTGTCCGCGATCTTTGGCGTGGTGGCGGGTCGATTTACGTAAAAAAGCGATATATAGTCGATTTGTGGGATTAAATTTGGGATTGGGTTTATTTTGAAAATTTCTCCAAAACTGGCAAGTTAATACCTTCTGCTACTTGCACGTGAGAATATTCCTAGGAATATTCCCGTGTGATTAGCACATTACATTTTTATAATTGTATTGACCCTATCTATTGTTATATTTACCACTATATCTACTTTCCATCTTTTTATTAAATTTGGCATTCATTCTTATGGAGGGATATTTTTATTATAACAGTTTTTAATAGTGTTTATAATATTCTAATAGTGGATAATATAAGGTATTTATGTGCTAGTTTTTATAATTTAAGATATTTAAGTGTAAAGATGATGAAAGAATAAAATATTTAAGTGCAATTCCGCCAAGAATTAGTCAAACATTAGCAATTAATGTATTCAAATTGTTAAAATTTTGCAATGCATTGATATTGTATCTTATCGCTTGCATTTGTTTAAAATTTATATTTCTCGGGACTGCCGCTCCTTAAATTGCTACAAGACAACTGCTGAAATTGGGTAGCAACATTCAAGCAACTTGTATCCGCTTTTTAATTATTTTAAAGCTTCTATTTATGAAAGCCCAAAGCCCATCTTAACTATTTATTTTAAAAAAGGCCTTCGGCCTGTATATTTCTCACAGTGATTAATTTGTAACCGTCAATCTCGTGGGACTTACAGACTCCAGATGATGACACGTGTTGATACTAGAAATCCAACGGTCCGTAAAGATTTGAAAAGTCTTCAGCGGTGTGGGACCCACTTAGAAGTTATTTTTGATTGACAGCTGGCCGCAACCTTATAGTTGCACCGGCCAAGTTGAGGTAGTTAATAATAATGGCAGAGCTGAATTAGTGTTTGGTACGCAAGAAAGTAGGGCCCGCGAAAGTAAGCTATGGGACCCACTTGACAGCTCAGGCAACATGAGACTAATTAATGAATGCTCATGGATGGCTTATTTGTTGAAATTATTCACAAGTTGTTTTATATTTAATCACAAGTTTTTTCGATTTACACATCATATCTATTTCGATTCTTATTCTTTATTAACTCATAAGGACAAATTATGCAAAAATGCATAGTGTTGAACTTGAGCTCACGCAATGGTATGTATTTTTTTCTTAAATCTACTTTAAATTTGTGATCAATACGAACTGAACCTAACGATTCTCATGTGAAAATCTATGCCACTGTGTTAAAACTATAGAGTTATAGTGAAAATTGAGAGGTATACTTTTCTAAACACACTACAAATTAATCTAGTGGTGGGATATTTTAGTGAAAAAAGTTCAGATTTTTCTTCACTATATATAAAGTTAAAAAAGTTTTATGCAAAACACTTCAAGATTCACAGGTTTTTGTGAAATTTATCCTCTTTAATTCTCGTGAGCTTTGTCATTCAAAGTGCAGTTTCTATTTTAAATATATCACGACTCTAAAAACAAGGAGAGAGGTCATATCCAACAAAATTCTTGTAGGATTCTTGTTGATACTTTTATGTACTAAATTCTTTTCAAATGTATTTTAGCTACATATTGGATGTAATATTAATTTCACAATTTTCTTTCTATTATTTTAATAAATTTAATTAGAATGCTTCATCTATGGGTTTTGAGTGGCATTTGACTTTTATTTATTACTAGGATTGCAAAGACCTCATCTCCAAAGGCAAAACAAAACAGCTCTTGACTTTTTCACTCTTCAACGCTTCCTTGTTTTGTTCAAGTCCTCTCTCTCTCTCTCTCTCTAAAACTTTGACAAGAAATTAAGAGAAGCAGTAGATAACAGAAACAGAGAGACTTAGTCAGATCTTCTCCTTTGACCACAATCTCCTCTATATCTCTTTTTGAGGTCCACAAATTTCTTCAGCTCTTCAAGTTTAATTTCTTCACTCATTCATCCATTTACAGAAGAAGAGGAAGAAACTACTAAAGGGTCCTCCATCAATCAAGGTACAGCTCTATGCACCCTGTTTCTTTGTTCATTAATCAGCTAAACAACTATATTCCAATCTCTTCATTGATCAATTGTTTATTTCATTGAAAATTCTCTTT
The DNA here is from genome assembly GCA_012295165.1 of Asparagus setaceus. NCBI lineage: Eukaryota > Viridiplantae > Streptophyta > Magnoliopsida > Asparagales > Asparagaceae > Asparagus > Asparagus setaceus. The sequence goes on along the minus strand of CM022704.1, from coordinate 4,493,130 downwards.
TGTTAAGGCCCTTGTGATTAATTTCCTTCATCTTGACTGATTTCTTGGATAATATCTATAATACCTTGTTACTATAGATATTATCCAAAGAATTTTTTTTCTTTAGCAAAATTGTCTAGTATAATATCTGTAATATCTTGTTATTCAAGGATTTTACATCAATATAAGTTCAGTGTAGAGCTAAAATCAAGCAATGTAAACTAGTTGATTCATTAGCTTGACTGTCAACCTGCATAACTTTAAATGCAGGGCTAATTTTATAAAATTGAATCCACAAGTAATTGATTTTCATATTTTCAGATAAAAGTTGTAACAAATGAATCTGTGTTCTAATTTAGGTGTTCAGTTTAAAATGGTGAACACGGTTGCTAAAGTACGCTTAGTGAGATGCCCGAAATGCTTTGAGCTTCTTCCTGAATTTGCCGATGTTCCTATGTATCAGTGCGGTGGATGTGGTTCTATTCTTCGAGGTAAATTCTTCATCTATTTACACGAGTATTCGAGACTTTGCATGTTGTCAAAAACCGGGAAAGATTACTCATATACATGATGAAATTGAAGAGGACAATGTTATGTATTTATGCACAAATTATAGGCTATCTACACTGTGAAAAAACTATAAGAATGAAGATGAACTTTGATGTTCAATTGTTCTTTCTGTGCAGCGAAAAACTATAGTATCAGTAAAGAGAGTGCCTCCTCTTTAGGATCACCTGTAACTGTCACTTCTCGAAGTATATCAGATACCGAGTCCTCAAGTGATGGATTGTCCTCCTCTATGCAAAATATAGATCTTTCCTCATTGAATCATGGAGAAGAAAATAGTACCAATCGAAATCACAGCCGTGAGGAAGGAGAATTATTAGCTACTGATGAGAGCAAAGAATCCTCAAATGATGTATCTTGTAGCACTGAAGAGAGAGGTGCCGATAATTCCAGTCTACTTGGTTTCAGTAGCAAGGATGAGGATAACGAAGAAGAGAAAGAAGAGAAATCTTCAAATCTCATCAATGAAGTATCAGGAGAGGAAATCCTCAATAGAGAACAAGAAGCTACACAAAGTAACAGTTTTAGTTCACCAGCTTCTTCTTCTTCTTCTTCAAATGAGCGAATTCCTGAAAAGTATCGACTCATGTCTAGAAGAACATTCAGAAGTCAATCAGGTTCAAGTTCAGGCATCTCCAAAGCAAAGGAAGGAGGAGATATATACAATGCTAGTAAACAAAAAAGAATGGCATCATTGGGCTCTGAGAGCTTTTATTCTGTACAAAGCTCGATGGAACCTGAGAATGAAGTATCTTCTCGTTCTCTATCAAAAGATTTACGTCATGTCAAGAGAAATTCATTTGGGCATCAAAATAAAAGCAATTCCATGAGATTGAAGAACCTGAACCAGAATCGAGTAGAGCTGATAAAACTGGTCGAGGAACTAAAAGATCAATTAGGCAAAGAATATGCACAAAAATCTCGTATTCAGTCCTCACAAATGCGTCTCTCATATCTTCATCCCCATCTCAAGGCAAATGAACCAATTCAACCTTTGCGTAAGTCTCGGCCACTGAGGAGATTTTATCGTCCAGTTCTAGGTGGAGCTCCCTTCGTTATCTGCTACAAATGCTTCGAGATGTTACACATGCCTGCAGACTTTCTTATATCGAAGAAAAGGTTGAATAAATTGAAATGTGGGTTTTGTTCTGAGATTTTATTGTTGCCATTTCCTGCAAGGGCTTATCCAGTTCCACAGGCTTCTTCGGTTGAGAATGGAAATTGTTCAGAAGGTCCAATTTCTTATTCTGAAGAGTATGGGGTTCCTTGTACTCACAGTAGTTCTGCTGAGGCTGAGCCTGTGTTGAATGTTTCCGGGCTTTCTTCTAATGAGGATGAGGATGGTAAAGATTTGGGTTTACCTTTGCATCGAATTATGGGGTATGCTTCAGCAAGATATTTATTGTATTGAAAGTCAGTAGATGGTTCAAGACTGTCTACCATTGGATCAGTACAATTCAAAAGAATTGGGCTGTTAAGAGAAGACGACTCTTCAGAGAGGATTGAATGTTAGAATACTAGTGAAATCGGTTGTAGATAGAAACCTGCAGAAATTAGTGAAGCATGTGTGATTTCGACAGAGTGAGTTCGTCTCTTCTATGAAGAGGAAAGTATGCGGTGCATTGTTTCATTGTTTTCATTGAATAGAGTACTTGTATTGTTCTTACTACAATCATTTTGTGATTAGCGCATACAGATTCTTGGATTTACAAGAGATCATGTCCTCTCCGTAGTTCCTCTTGAATTTCCAGCCTTTTCCATATATTCGTCCTTCTAAAATTAGTAGTTTGTTCATTTACCCTCAAATATTTTAAGTTTCATGTATACTCTTAAAAAATATATATTACAATCGCTTTAACACCTTTTAATGTATTTAAAAAATATCTATCAGTTATCGCTACAGAGCATATTATCCATATTATTTTGCACCTCTGTTTGCTATCACGAAGGGAAAAATAATGGTTTGAATTACTTAAGAACTGTATTCGTTTGTTATCAAACCTGTGAATTACTTTATTTGGGCGAATCTTAACTTCAAACAATTCAAAAGCAAGATAAGCTTGACATAACTATACTCTTGATACTATAAACATTTTTCATCTTTAATATCTCGTATGACACAGGTCCAAGGGACCTAACAATCGAACAGTTACTTACATATACAAAGAAAAAAAAAGACTAGTCACCATATGAAAATTTATGTAGATACAGTATAGGATTCAGGATCTCACTGATACTGTTCCATGCCCCTCATCCTTCTGCGATTGGAGACTACAGTGATCCTTTGATCCTGGAGCATGTTCATGTTAGGCGCCAGTAATCGAGTATAGCGATCAAAATATAGAAGTTGCTTTATGAGGAGTGCAAACTCCCTTGGAAACTTTAATCCATATGATTCGCTGACACGAACCTGCAATACAAAATTGATAATAAAAGTGAGCACGCATATCTTGATCAAAGACACATCAGAAAATTAATAGATGGAACCGACTCATTCTACATGTTATAAATGTTCATAGGTTGTATAGAGAATAAGCATTGCATATGGTGAAGGCTTAACATAGATTTATCCTTGTTATCTACATTTCTTAAACGAAACAGTTTTAAGCATTATTGAAACTTAAGGCCAGTTATCTAAGGTTCATGAAAGGTTCCTCGGTTGGATTCTTCGGCAATCCAGATAAACGGATAGGATACCTGCATGCTAGGCACAAGCAAAATTTATCTCAATTCATGAGCTTAAATTGCATTAGAACAATTTTCCTACTCATATAGCAGCCTTCTAAATAAGACCCCTTTCCCATAGTTTCCTAAGGCACTAATCAGTAATGAACTCAAAAGTGTCAATATCTGGTCAACCCAATCACCATTTCATGCAACATAATCATTTTAGTATTATGTTATTGAGAATAAAGGCTTAGATGACTCAAATAATGGCTGCCGATATGAAGAAACCAGCTTACCAAATCAAGAAATAGGGCATTCATCTGGTTCTCATCCACAACTACATTAGCAGAGACAGCAGCTGCATTTGGTCCGCTCGCAGTTGCAACAACAATTTCTGTGTCTAGATCCTGCCAGTACAGAGCAAAGTGAAAAAAAAAGCAAGAATCATATCTAGGAAATACTATAGGAAATATATAATTAAAAAATGTGATAGAATTCATTGCTCAGATCATCAAAATCCATTAATAAGAAGGCTTAATGATTCACGTCTTTTGTAATTCAACCATCATTGTGTACAATTGGCGCATGCACGTGTACATGTCTTGAAATTACAACTTGGTTACTCAGTATTCTTGCTTTACAGTAGAAAACCTTCTAAGTTTTCCTGATATAATGGTCTTGTTTCATCATTAACAATTATTTGGTATTTGGTACCAAAACTATTCAGAGCTTTATTTTGGAGAAAATAATATATTGCTAGACTCAACTGGTTAAAGAAAAGGCATAACCAGTACCTTTATTGAGGAGAAAACCTTTTGCAAGTCTCTGGCAAAGGCCTTAGAATCTACATTCTTTTCTGTAGCACCCATTTCAATCAAGGCAGACGCCATAGAATCATAATCTTCACTTGCAAAGGATGCCAGAAAGATCTCCATAGCGGCCCATGTCTTTGGAGATATTCGTCCAACAATTCCTGAAAGAACTAACCTGATTAATACGCACAATAATCATGCTAAATGTAGTAATAATACATATACACATCATCAAAACAACGTAAGTAGTAGCTCACTTTGCCATCAATTAATCTAGACTTTGAGAGAAGTATGATTGACCATCAAAATTTCATAAATAGATCATAGTTAATTATCAATATATACATCCATAGGTCCTCCTTCAAAACACAGGACAACAGCAGCACTTTATTTTTCCTGTCAATTTTCAAAATAAAATACACTAGGTGTGCAGGCTAGTAGTTAAAACTTAAAAAGTTGTTTAAAATCAGGATTTGTATAAGGAAACTGCTAGCATCTTAAAAGTATATCATTATATGTTCCATAAATAGTTGATACATATATTTGTAATTTATATAACATAATAAAATTAATAAGCAAAGCTCTGTAGCTCCGACACAGCTTAATAGTAGATGTGAAAATTATTTTATCCTAGACTGTTCTCATTCATAAAATTACAGAGATAATTGCGAGATGCTACAGAAGAAAGAGACTAAATTACACACAATTTGGATCTTAGATGGCTCCAGTGGGACTTACCAAAATCAAGAAACCCGATCCGGCCATCACGAAGCAACCATAGGTTCCCTGCATGGACATCTGCATGAAAGGTGTCACATGCAATCAAGCTTCCAAACCTACAGAACAATGGCATCATTGCATTTAAGGCTTTTCTCATGAGCAAATATTAACAATGCAACAATAGATATCAAAATAGAAGTAGAGGTTTAATACCAGACATTAAGTGCAGTTACAAGAGCCATCTCAGGATCAGGAACAAGTGATCTTATAGAATCAAGATCAGTGAGAGGAACTCCATAAAGCCTCTCCATTGTCAATATTCGTCTAGTGCTGCAATGGTGATAGACTTTTGGCGCCTTTGCTTGTCCTTCAAGTCCCATGGTCTCCAAATATCTCCGGAAAGTCTCAATATTTACAGCCTCTTTTTGGAAATCTACCTCTTCAAGCATTGATTCTCTTATATCTCCAACAACGCCTACCTAGTGCGGTAATTTAGAAAGGGTTGCTTTCAGAAAATGTTTCCAGAAAAGTTAGCAAAGACAAACAAAAAGAGGGCGAAGGTGGTTTTTTTTTGTTGGGGTTGGTTGTTTTGGGGGGGGGGGGGGGGGGGGGGGTGGGGGGGGGGGTGGGGGGGGGGGAATTGAACACCGTAGTTGAATTACATGATCCACATTTTATGGACAATACACGAAAAGAATCAAGGCTAGACAAAAAGTCAAACTTCCCATCTCTAATAGAAATACAAGTCCAAAATTGTTGTTGCTAATTTCAAGTTTGTTAAGCTTAAGAATCAATAATATTGTACAAGAATCCTTATTATAATTATCATCTAAGCCTTTTTTACATCAATATGGAATGGCTTGTGTAGCACCAAAAGATGACAAACTTCTGCTAAGAGAGTTTGGCCTTTTTTTTGTTTTTTGAACAAGCTGTCAAATTATCTGTCAATTCTGCCATTTTTCTTCAGTACTCCTTGTATTATCTATCTACACCATCATTCCATCATGGAGAACTTTGTCATAACTACATGGGTCGGTCTTACACTACTTAATGCTCCATGGTTATTCAGAATCCTTCAACTCTTAATTATAGCATGCCACAATATTAAATATTTCATTCCTACTACTACCCTACAACTCTTCTAACCATCCCTCTAGCCATAATAACCTGATTAGGCTCACTACTATAAACCCTAGTTCCATATCCTTACAGGCAAGTTACAAAATGCAGTAGTAACTTTATAGTTATAGGCCTAGTTGTCACTCACTTAATACTTCTCACTAGTCGTTCCTATTTTTACTCCTATGTCCTAATTACTATCCTTTCTCACTCATCTATATGATTTAATGCATTTAATAAAGTGCCAGCAAAGTCCAGGGTGCAGCTGGAAACACTTACAGTTACAGGCTTACAGCATACTGTAACTTGGGAGGTGAAGTTATACTCTCCCAAAAATTACATAAGATAACTATGATGCTATGAGTTTAATTAAAAATGGAACAAAATATAAATCATATAGGCACAGGATGTAATCATTTTTAAACTGAGTTGTCTAAAGGTATAAAAACAAACAGCTATCCAGGCCCATATATGCATCCACGCACACATGCATTAGACATGAACTACATTAGGTAGTGAGCAGCAGCTTTTGACAGCCAAATAAGAAGCATTTACTGAGCAATTGAATACATAAGCTCAGTGCATGAATTTTGATCTTGCAGTTCTTATTCAGTAACAATGTAACATTTATTATTTAATATGAAAGCAGAAGAAAAGAATCACTGCAGTAACTACAGAGTAATTTCTTAATTTTCACGTATTTTACCCGAATTTTCTCAGAATTCTCTCTCTTGCCAGGCTGTCTTTGCTAGGCAGTTAAACCAAGGCCCATTTGCTTTCTTTGGTTTGAATTTAAATTTCAAAAAATAACCCTAATAAAGAGCCTACTCCTCTCATGCGTCCATCTCTCCTCTCCCTCTCTAGAAGGAAAAAAAATCCCCCTCTATCAAAACCCTAACAATCCTAGCAACTAAAAATCCAACCCTCTCTCTCTCATTTCATTTCAACATAAATTCATTTCTAATTCCATTCAACAGCGAGAAGATTAGGGGGCTTCCGATTGGGCTGAAGAATGATCCAAATCTGGATATGGGCCTTGAAATACCGGCCAAATCTCAACGTCTCACCAAAAAACTCATCCACTGGTGCTGCCGCTTGACTACAAAGTTCCAGAGCAAATCAAACGCCGATGATACTTAAATTGATCTCTCCATCATCTTTATTTCAATTTTATATTTCTACCCTTTAATTTCATTTTTGTATTGTTATTTTTTCCTAATTTTATTTCAATTCACTATGGTTTTATTATTCGTGCTGATTATTTTCTTGATACTCAATTTTTTAGGGTTTGGTTCTTGATCTGTTTTTTATGAGTTTAAAAAACCAGTTGGAGATAATGTCTTAATGACGGAAAAAATGATCGATTCAAACCCCTAATGGTGGAGGAAGCAGGCAAGATTGAGTCGAGCAGGAAAAGGGTCTTGCTATAGAAACTATGTACCATCAGTAGATCTCGAATGTTTCATTTTTCTGATAAAATCTTCGCTAGTTTTTTTAAGTAGGGTTTGGTTCTCATGGGTTCTTATCGGGTTGATGCCTAATTTTAGTTTGATTTAAATTTTCTTATTTTAGTTGTTCATTTAAGTGATTGATCGATTGCTTATGCAAAATTATGATATTGGGTTATGAAAGTCTGACTAAAACTATGGATTTATGGTATGATATATTGGATGTGTAATTTTGTTTTCATGTAGAATAGGTTTTTGACAGTTTGGGTTGGATTTGTTTGGAATTTTAAAGTCAATTTCTTGCATGTTTTAGAAGCCATGTTTTTTTTTTCTAGAGCTATTAGTGTACTATTGATAAACTACTTCGAAACTATATAGGCATTAAATTTAAGAATTCATCTTTTTAATTGTTGATGAATCGTTTTAGGCCCTTGGCATTCTCTCACCTCACATATTAACCGCATGTGTGTTTGTCCATTGCATTTTTAGTATTTGGATTTTATTTCTATGATTTATGTCTAAAATGTTCGATATGTTCTTGAGTATATAACAAACAAGTAAATAAATGTATATGAAGCAGATAACAAACATTGTCAGAAGCATTAACCATTTCTTTGTCTCATATGTGATATAAATAGACGTTTGTCCTTCAGAATTCTGTTAGATTTCCCTCCAACCAAATGCATCAATGCCATCTCATTCATTTTAGTTATGAATAAGCTAAAGTACTTATATGCCTTACTTTTTGTATGTAGTAAGTATACATTTGTATTGATAATTGAGTGTATGAATAATTTTGAAAGGGAGTGGTTTTAAAAAATAAAGCCAAGGTAAAAGGATGAGATTAAAATAAAAGGCCATCTCTTTTAATAATTTGCATATTATAATTGTTGAGCTTTGCATTGAATTTGGCTTCCTTTGTATGGGGGTTTTGATATTGCCTATGTTCCTGCTGGGTATAGTTGAGTATTGTTTTCTTCATGCTGCCGGTTTTTTTTTTTCACTTGAATCAGGTCTATAGTCATGCAATGAGCAAATTATGAGCATATGGAGGCTGATAGAAACTTCATCTTGAATCAAATACCATTCATATTATTTTCATCTATCTTTAAATATTATTGTGGATTTTGGCTTTTGGTTGTTGTCGTTTGATTTTTCATAATTTCAAATTATATGGACCATCAAGAAAGATAATGATCGTCAAGCCAGGCCTCAAACAATTAGATAATCAAACTGTTATATGATCTAGTTTCTTTAATAACATATAATATGTTGCATTAAACATATTTTGCATTCCCATCTAAAATCTGCAAATCAAACCACTTGCGGCTTCCATTGGGAATTTTAGGAATATTTTTATTTTTATTGTTATAGAAGTTAGTTGTTTACAGAAAAATTTATGTATAGATTTCTGATGATTTGTATTTCATTTTTCCTTTCAGGAACATTTTTAATGCCAAGTTGCTCTATACTTAGGCACTTTAAAGTTCAACCCATATCAATTATGTTTCTGAATTACCATTCTTCTTATGCTTTTTAGTGGATAGGGCCAATAGACTATTGTGTATATCAATTACCTTATACCTAAACCAGAAGAATGAAATGCATTGTAGGCGACTGACAAGCTATATGAAGAGATTGAGGCGCCAAAGTATGTGCAATCCACAGTTCTGATCGTGTTTTAAATTGGTAAGCAATCTCATCACCGCAAAAAAAAACCCTCATCTTACGTCATGTCAATATTTAACTATAGCAATTTGCTCTCTGAAAGCTCCAATGTTGATGCTAGTTTACAGTCGAAATTTGATCATGAAGTTGAATGTTGAAGAGTTTTGACAGAATTCAATTGTGTAGGCTTGAAATTTACTTCCAATTTCTTTGCAGGATGTGACCAAAAACACAAGAAAGTTGGTCCTGATACTCTTATACTGAAGTTTAATTGGAATTGTGGTCTTTCACTATGTTTTCTTGCATTTTATTCTTTTTTATTTTAATCTTAATTCATGTCAAACTAGCATAATTTTATTTCAGGCCATGGCATCAAGAAGCTTAAACATCAAGCTCCAAATTACCTTAAACCACAAGCTCCAAGGTATGATAAAACTTCTCAATATTACTAAGTGTATTTTTTGGGATAAAATTCATAGATAATTATAAAAAGATTAACAAGTAGAGGCAGATTAAAGGGAAATCTATTTGAGATCAAGTTATAAATTACTCCTCTGCACTAGAGAGATTAATTCAGGGTAGAGTCTTAGGAACAAGCAGAATAGCTTCAATCATTGATAAAATGGCAAATGGTAAGTCTAAGAAACCATCCATGACTTTGTTTTTATTATTATTATTATTATTATTATTATTATATATGTGTGTAATATATTGTCCTTAAAATTTTCTGCCTGTAAACTTTGTTGCATTAAAAGTATTTCAGTTTTAAGTTGTTGAAATATTTGTGTTTGTGAGTCCTACATCAAATTTAGTTGTTCACCCTTTAGATTTCATTTCTTTTCATGAAATTAGCAATATGATATTAGAATATCCATGACTACATTAATTGCAGACCATAAAGGCCTCCTTTGCTTAATCTAAGCAACATTTGCACATTGTTCCTTCAGGAACTTCCTCTCCTCTCTTCTTAGTTATTAAGACCTTGACGCAACAAGCAGAGGATGTATTGCTTTGATCATGGACTTAGTGGGCTAGATTCGAACATATTTTTTATTGCAAATGTTGTTTAATTATAGTAGCATAAGCTTATGTTAGATATATAATCTGATGATGGGTTATGGTCTTGGGAAGGAGTTAGTGCCTTTTTTAGTAAGTTAACTTGAGCAATCATTTAGGTTCTTTAGGTTTAGGTAGAAATTTTGCTTTAAATTTGATTTTTTGATTGATATAGTTTTGGATTGACATGGCAGTAGAATGTTATTATTTGTAACTTTATTATATAATATTGTGGACCGTTATCAATTATCATTAATAGTATACCACACTTACTTTCAATGAAGTATCACATAGTGAAACACCATCTTTTAAAGTCTATAAGTGCTACAGATCACTTGGTAATTCAAGAAAATTCTTTCTTATTAGTGACAGGAGCTATATACAACCTGCTCAAAAGTTCATCTTCTATTGCTAATCCAAATTGCATATCTCATGTTCTTCTGCAGAAGAACCTGCAGTTAGAGTTCAATTCATGCCAGTGATTTGTTGGTGTAAGGTGATTTGGAATTGATATGAATCCTGTTTGAAATCCTCAGAGGAAATGGATACAGTGAAGGACTTGGATCCACTCGCTGCACATAACAAGTACCTTGGGTCCATTGCTAAGAAGTCTTTTTTCGGAGAGAGATTTCAAGGGATTATCAAGACTCTCTTTGGATGGTTTGACCACATTTCAAAATGTATGCTTACCTAAAGATGAGAACAATATATGTTATAAAGGGAAGGAGGGGATGTAAGCTTACTTGCAAAACTAGCTAGTCTTTGCAACATAAGTATATGTGGACACCAAGTGTGGGGGGAAATTATATGGGGGAAAGTTTGGAATAAATAAGAAATTGCTAGCTCGTACTTTGCACATGCCAAAAAACTAGTACGGATATAATCTTATAGAGAGGAAGTAAATCTATTATATTTAAAAGTTGCATATATATAGAAAACAAAAAGGAAAAAGGAAATTTACAGGGTGTACTGTTTTGCTGTTATATGAAATCACGGAGGATAATTACAAAAACAAATCATATCATTATTCAGTTGAAATGACAAATTCGCCCCCAAGAATAGACAAATGCCCTTGGTTGTCAAATGCCCTTGGTTGTCTTAGTTGATTTCGGCTCTCATACATTATCTATGATGACTATTAGACGTTTCATGCATATTTGTAGTGTAACCAATTACATAATTATTAAATTTAATAATATTTTTATTATTTTGAGAAATCTTTAGAAATAACGAGGTTAAAGAAAACAGAGGGTATAACAAACCTTTTACTTAATTATATTATTGATGGATATAATTACTTCAACCTTTAAAGTTAAATCTCATATCTAGCTCATTAAAGAACCCAAAAAAAAAAATTCCAATCCCTCAATCCAAACAAACCATTCAAATTCTTCTGCTTTGGGATTTTTTTTGGCAACCGTTTCAATTGCTCTCCTTCCATAATCCCACAATTCCAACTGCTTGAATAGCCTCACGTAATTCTCTAGAGACACGTATAATTACAAAAATACCCTCACTAGATTCCCATTTTTCATTTCTTGTTGCTAAACAAGTGGAGCCCATGCACACTCCCACCTCTTTGGTTTAAGTTCTTGGGACTAGGGTAAAAAGTTATGGATACATACTACGTATGGGTAAATCTATATTCATTTTGTTTTCTTTTTTCTTAGGTATATCTATCCTATTGAGCAAATGCAACATATGGATGTACACAATTTGAGTTGAACAATCTATTTTATTTTACATTATATAACTTTTATCTATTTTATTTTACATTTGGAAGATACAAAGGATTAATTGTGCTTTAATACCCTAAAATAATTTTGACATTATGAGGTTCAAATTTATGCAAATAATAATTCAAAGATTTTAAGTTGCAATTAAGCCTGTTAACGGAGCGGCATAAACTTATATTAGTACATGTTTTCTTGAAAAAAAAATCTTGGAAAATTCTTTATCAATTTTAGTAGATTTAGTACATTCTCCCCCTGTCCCCACCCCTAAAACCCACTTCACTTTGTCCAAAAACCTTCTACCAAACACAATTTCTTCTTTTATACGTAGCCTCAATCAATTTCATCCTTTGCTAAACATAACGAGAATTAAAAAATATAAGTGTTAAATCTCCATAACCATTACAGTCTTAAAGTCAAAAATTCCTTGAATTTCATGGAATAAAAACATATAACCCAATACAATATAACGATATAATGATCTCCAATCATATGCTTCACAGAAATATGATGTTTCAACCAACCACCTGAAAAGTGGAATCTGATAGGTCATATAGTTTGAAGCAAAGACAAATTGGATCCCAGATTTTTAAGATGAAGCGACAAAAAAGGAAAAGGTGATTACAACTTCGCTACACGTATCACAGAAGATACCAACTCCGAGATCTCTCTAGCTTTCCATTGGCCAAATTGTCAGTTATAAGTTTTCTTTAAGGTAAGTCACATGTGATACAATATTTTCAAGGATTTTAGAAATTTATCACAACATGTATGCATATCGGAAATATTCGAAGGAATTTTGGATACGAAGGAAATATTTGAGCCACGTATCAATGTCAAAAATCCTTTGAGTTCCATGTAAGAACATATGACCCAAAAGAATGTCATGTATAATAATCTGTAATCATCTTATTCCACAGACATATAAAGTTTTAACGAATCGCCTAAAGTAGAATCTGATAGGTCATATAGTTTGAAACAACGACAGAATGGTTTCCGGATTTTTAAGACGAAGTGACAAAAAAGGAAAAGATGGTCGACAAATTCGCTACACGTATCGCACAAGATACCAACTCCGAGATTTATCTAGTTTCTTATTGCTTGATCTGCCAGTTATAAGATTTATTTTGGGCAAGTCACACGTGATACAATATTTTTAAAGATTTTTTAATTTTATTATGACGTGTATTCATATTGGTATGTACTCATATTAGTATGTCTGGGTTTTAATTATTTTGCTACATGTATTCATATTGGTATGTACTCATATTGGTATGTCTGGGTTTTAATTATTTTGCTATTTGAATTTAGGACACTAAGGAAATATTCGAGCCGAGTATCTATACTATATATTTAAAAGAAGCCCTCCATTTGGTTTGCAAGTAAGGGTGCAAACAGTGTAGATACTGCTTGGATATGGTACTTACTATATCCGTATTCGCTTACCAATTACAGCTACAGATACAAATTTGAACATGCCTAGGTAACAAAAGGTCATATCCATATCCGCTAAAATCAGATATGAACGGATATACATGCAAATACATATATATATATATATATATATATATATATATATATATATATATATATATATATATATATAGTAGTGATATTACGAGATAGGAAGCTCACACCCTTAAAGTGAGCTGAGCAATATGAGCCATTGGATTTTAATCAATGGCTAAGATCATTAATAGGTTAATTAATTAAGAGAATAGTGCGCCCGAATTTTCTTAATCTTTCTGGCGATAATTGCGGGCACAGAATTTCCTTCCTTACTTTGCTTCGTCTGACCCTCCTCCTTCCTCTCCTTGGATGCTTCTAACATTGCAACATAGTATCCATTAGTTTTCAATCATGGGACAAAGCCTTCGGCTTGATTGGAAGAATAATAAGAGCACTTGATCAGTGCAAACACTCCAGTTCCGAAATCATTGTCAGTTGTCCATTCTTAATTCCTTGTCGAGAATATGTAAGGATCAAGATTTATCAGCAAATGGGTTTTTTCTAGGACTTTGATGCTGCTATCAAGTTGAAGGTTTTCAACGAATTTGGACCGTCTAAGGTAACATCTCGCGTTGATCAATGGCAGTGTCGAAGAGTTCGACTTGCTTTAGCATTTTTAATGGAGGTGGATTTGAGATTTGAGGGGTCTCTCGGTTCTCACACAGTGGGGCGAGGGTGAATGAGATCGATGCAAAGATCTTCTCCTACAGAAAAATGCGGAACGTGGCGTGGTCCAATTTTTATAATTAGATTTCTAGATAAAATCTTAACCATTGATTGAAATCAAATAGCGCATATTCCTCAGCTCATTTTAAGGTTGTGAGCTTCCCATCTCATAATATCACTATATATATATATATATTAATATATATATATATATATATATATATAGAGAGAGAGAGAGAGAGATTAATGGGTATCATTGACATATGAGAGGACTCCTCATATATGCCGATGACACAATCTCCACCAAATATGATTTTAATAAAATAAGAGACATTCTCTCTCCTACTTTATTCTCTCTCCTACACTTAATGGAGATTGTGTCACCTAAGCGTATATGAGGAAAATCTCCTCATATGTCAATGATACCCATTAATCTCATTTATATATATATATATATATATATATATATATATATATATATATATACATATATATGAGAAAATGGGTATGCTTAGTACTTGATACTTGGTAGTTGAGGTGTATCAATCACATCCACTCCTCAAATGAGGACCACACGCCAGCATCTAATTGAGGAGTGGATGTGATTGATACACCTCACTATCAAGCATCAAAAATGATGCTTAGTACCAAGCATACCCATATTTCTATATATATATATATATATATATATATATATATATATATATATATATATATATATATATATATGAGCAATATGGAGGAACTTGGTACCAAGCATAAGTTTTGTGCTTGGTAGTGAGATGGCACATTCTCATCTACTCATTCAAATGGGAGACCACATTCATATGGTTAGAGAGTGGATAGGAATGGGTCACCTCACTACCAAGCACAAAATGTGCTTGGTACCAAGTTCCTATATTTCTCTCTCTCTCTCTCTCTCTCTATATATATATATATATATATATATATATATATATATATATATATATATATATATATAGTAAAGCTCTATAAACTTAAGTGGATAGAAGCACTTGGTCCACCAACTTTTTTATCAATTAGATGTGCTTTGAGATTTGTGCTAGCATTTGATGCAAATCAATGCACATATCTCAAAGATATCCTTCATGTTTTGTACAAATCTCAAAGCAAATCTAATGGATAAAATGGTTGGTGGACAAATATCTCTATCCATTTAAGTTTATAGAGCTTTACTCTATATATATATATATATATATATATATATATATATATATATATATATATATATATATATATATATATATATATATAATGATGTATATGAGGTGTGCTCATTTTGCTAAATGTGCTACCAAGAGATAGAGTGGTGAAGTCCACATCTTTTAATGTGACTAGCAAGGTAGGCCTCACCACATGGCTAACTCTTGGTAGCTCATTTAGCAAAATGAACCGCCACCTCATATACATTATTTCATATATATATCTATATATATATATATATATATATATATATATATATATAGAGAGAGAGAGAGAGTAAAGCTCATATAAACTAAAGTGCATTGAAACTATTGTCCACCAACTTTTTGGCCTTTGATTTTGCTTTGAGAGAGAGAGAGAGTAAAGCTCATATAAACTAAAGTGCATTGAAACTATTGTCCACCAACTTTATTAGCCTTTGATTTTGCTTTGAGATTCGTGCTAGACATGAATGATATCTTTAAAATTTGTGCATTGATTTGTATCACATAATGAGACAAATTTCAAAATAAAATCAATGGATAAAAAATTGGTGGACAACAAGCTCTATCCACTTAAGTTTATAGGATCTTTACTATATATATATATATATGTATATGTATATGTGTTTGTATAGAGGCGATATAAAACAAATATAGGAAAACCAAATAATATTGAGAAAACATAGTTCATATGATACAAGAGAGTTCATTAATATGTTTGTTATATCTAGAAAGCTAAGATTAGATTTATTGATCATTAATATCAACCTCAAATCCATTAATCTAAAGAGGCCAACATATATTCAATATTTCATATAAAGATCCAAAAATTTTATTACATACATGTATCCTAATCATATCCTATCGGATATAGATTTTAGTAACTGTATCCATATCCTAACGAAGATAAATATTTTTTTTGCACCCCTATTTGCAACTAAAGTTTATAGAATATCGAAAGTGCCTTTACTCTTTGAAAAAAGTACAAAAATGACCTCATACTTCGAAAACTACAGAATTGCCCTTTCACTTGGGAAAGAACTGCGAAAATACCCTCACACTTGAAAAATCTAATAAACAATTTATTCCCTTGACAATTTATTACGTGCACTAGGATACTAGTGCAATAAAAAGGATGCTATAATCACATACCAACGATGTTCTTTGAAGCTCAGGGTTTAGGAACTCCAAAATGCGTGCAACAACATAGACAAAGTTCAGATCTGCAACTAATACATCTTCTATACCAGGCTTTAAGACCTTTATCACCACTTCTTGTTGCGAGCTTTTCAGTCTAGCACTATGAACCTGGAGAAAATACAGGGGAAATGGAATTAGGGAATGATACCCCCAAATGACTCAACAGTCAATACTGCATAGTAGTGAATGCCTGTGCACAAACCTGAGCAATTGATGCAGAGGCAATTGGCACGGGATCAATATACTCGTAGACAATTTCCAACGGCCTTCCTAGTTCCTCACGTAGTATTGCCTCAATTTCACTAAAAGGAACAGCTGGTGCCCGATCAAAACAATTCTGAAATTCCTGAACATATTCTGGAGGGAATAATGTTGGTGCAGACGCTATGAACTGCACCTTTGTATTATCAGATAGCATAAACTGGTTTCTCCTTCTTAAAATCTAAGGTCTTCAATTCAAAATAGTATAATGGCCCATCAAAAGTCATGAGTTCTTTTGCAAGAAACATAAAGTAGGGAATACATGGATAGTTTAATCATAGAACTGAGAATGGTTTAAGAATAGGGCATATATGTATGTGCTGACATATGTATATCAGTGTCACTATGTGAGTCGAAAAAAACAACCATTTTATATAAGCAGCTAGAAATATATGTCCTCTTGATTATAAAAAGAGCTTTTCAAAGTTTTTATGTATATGTGAAAGCACTGTATGATCTGCAGGAGTATGGAAATATACTTTTCTAAAGAATAATATAGAAAGATAATCTTTAATTACATAAGTATTAGCATTAGATGACAATTTAAATAAAATAAATCAGGAAAGGAAAACAATCAAAAGCTTGCTGGAATATGCAAGAAAAGATAAGATGGTGATAAGAGGGTTATACTGTAGCCCAGGTGGTAAAAATGTCAACACCCCCCGGTCCCTGGTTCCATCCGCTCTACCTAACCTAGAGTGTGGGTATGGAAGATGGGACCCACACACCCGGGGTTTATTTGGTAGGCATTGGAGAACTCGGGCTGTGGCTGGGGATCCCCGTGCCTTGCCAAGGTTCCCTCGTATCCCACAAAAAGAAAAGTTATAATCTATGTTGCATGGGTACGGGTACGAGAAACGTCAAATTTGTAAGAGGTAGGGTATGGCTATATAAATATTAATATACATATACATATTATTTATCGGAATTAATAATTTATATTAGATCTATGTTGTTTTCATTCATGTGTTATGAGAAGTAAAATCCCTATAACATTTTTATGTTTCTTTTATCATTATGTGGATTATAAATTGGCAAATTGCTAGTTTTTGAGCCTAGACATCCTAACGACCCTTTAAAATCATAGTTCGGAACCTGACCTACATCCAACAAGTTCCAAGAAGTGGATGTGAAGTGTAGGATATATGGTAAAAAAATGTATAATAAGTGGTTTAAATTAAAACATGTATTGTATAATTGAGTAGATGCCTGAATAAATGTATGCATACATGCAAGGAGTGTCCAGGAAATTTGGGTACGGGTACGGGCACTGGTACGTTTTGTTTACAGGTACGACACTCAGTTACAAATACCCAAGTAACATAGGTTATATTGTTATAATATAGTATCAGACATGCATGTATCAAAATAAGTACCCAAGAGCATATGGGAATATCTTCTCTAATGAAGTATCAATGCAACACAATAATAGTACCTAGTCACTAGCATATAGAAGAAAATATGAAGAAAGAATATAACACGTCAAGACTGATGATAAATAGCAGGTGCGTACATCAAGCATATAGGTTGTGTCTGGCCTCAAACTAGCACATTAAATTTAACAAAAGATAATTTAACATGGTGAGAAATTTTGCACTTTTTTACCTGACCTAACTTAATGTATGTTGCCCCCATACGTTCAAACAGTCTCCGCAGATAAACAGGAGAAAGTAATCCAAGCTGCAATTCTGTTGGCAACGTTGCAAAAGAAGAATTGTTTTCTCTCTGGGAAAAAAAAGAGAAAAGAGAACTTTTTATCACGGCTTTAACTAACATGCGAGACAAAATCCAGGATATTTATTAAAAGAATCATATTAGCATAGAAATTTTCATTTATTAAAAAATCCATCATAGGATTGATTAACTTAAACATCTTAATACAATTCTACTGTTTCGTGATATTGTCTACTTAATGAACCTTGACTTTTGTGATAAGGTTATAAAAGAATTATTTCATCCCATGAATTAGGCAAACTGGTATTATATGTCAAACCATGATGTAGCAGATAATGCAATTCTCTAATCATTTAACTTTGGCATTTTTAAATTTACTCCATAGATTCAGTAAGTGATTTTCCAAATGTTTTTAAATCATAGACACTTCACAGAGCCTAATACAATTCTTCATTAGCCTAGTGGAAAGGTTAGGTCCTTTAATTTTCTGCTATGTTATAGAATGAGTATGGTAAAGTGGTAACAATACCCTCATTATATGTTAGGTTCTAGTTCATAAAGATAAGCTTTTCAAGTTATATGAGCCATATAATTTACATATCAACCGTGCAAAGTACATCAACAAAGTGTTAAAATATGCCAAGTTTTACAGAACCTGACATAGAAAGCTGAGCATAATTATACTTACTACAACATATAAATAATTCTTGGTACAATAGTCTGAAAGGAAAGTTGAATTAAAAACTGTCTATAACAATTAATAAGAACATACCAATACCTTTGACAAGTCATTAAGCCACTCCCCACCAACCCCAAGAACAGCTTGTACGCCTTGGGCTAGTCTTATTGCACCCCTAGGTCCTGTCTTTATTGACGTCTGGATAATGTCTTCCACCAGCTTCGGTAAGTCGCCAATGCTGTCTGGAGCAAAATTATAAGTGAAATTCATTAATTTAATCACAAATCATTTATGGCTTCTTATTCTTGCAATTTGCAAATTATGGGTCATTGGACATATTTGAGACGCTGATAATTACAATGCAAGTAAAAAGCAGCCTTCACTTGGTAAGAGATTTCCAATTACATGACATTACAGAATAGCTTGTGAAGGACGCTATCCACCAAAATTTCATATAAACATCTAATATCAGATCGAACTTCAGCAAGCTACTTCTGATTTTGGAAAATCTAGCTCATTTTTGTGTTAAGTACCTAGTATTAACAACCACCGTTATCTCGGGCGCTCTGAGGCGATCACCTCGGGTGCCGGGCACTTTGGGGAGCTGAAACTGCGCCCCGCATGAGATATGGGGTGCATTGAGTAAGTGAGGCGCATGCCTCAGTGCTCCTTGTTGCGCCTTGCATGTTGATGCGCCTCAGTTCGCCTCATTGTTCTGCTGCTATAACTACCACATTCTCTTATTCCTCTTCATTCCCTTGCTCTACTCCCAATCCCTTTTCCTCCTTTTTTTAATCATTGTTACTACTATAAGTGGAACAGTGATTGAAAAAACCAAACTAATTTTCTAGATATTGTGATATTTGACAATTATAAATAATATGAACTTGATTACTTGTCTTTGTTTTTTATTGAAGCATTGTAAAATCAAGGCCTAGACATATTCTACTTCTTAGAACGTTTGTATTTTGGATGTATGATTTTATAGAAATAGTTCGTTTATAACTTTTCATTGTGATGAATTACTGGAAATATGGGTAGTGTTAAATTGTCATTAATTCTCTTGTAACTTGTGTTAGATTATGCACTAGGACCTTATTTTGTGATTTAGTAGGTGAACTTACTTCTATTTTATATCAAAACCAATAAACATTTTTGTTTAATTTGACATATGTATCAAAAAAAAAAATTTGTGGTATGCGCCTCGCTTTATTGAGGCGTGCGCATCGCATTGCGCCTTGCACAAGGGGACTTTGCACCCTGCATTGCGCCTTGCTAACACTGTCTACAACCAATCAAAATCTATCAAGCCTTCAAATGAGTCTTATGATATGCTTCCTCCCAAACAAAACTATAGAGCTTTAGAAAATGTGAACTTAAGTGAAAAGTTTACTAGATGAGCTTTAATTTGATGAAATCTATAATAGCATCAGCATCAATAACCTCCTTTTTAAGGTTTTAATCAGATTGAATCAATTAATCACGATTTCTTCAAAAATTACCAACAGAAATCAACTAAATTACCTTGCACACGAGTAGAAAAATCTGAGGCCTGAGAATAGCGAGCAAACACAGCAACTCCATTTGAGCGTCCACCGAGCTTCTTCAATCCAATCTTCGTTCTCACAGAAGGAAGCTACACTCAAGAAATTACACCTACCAGATGTCAGGAAAAAAAAACCCTAGAAAAAGGGGGAAATCGAAAATTTTGAACTTTCCCCGGGAAATTAGCGAAATTTCGAACCTGAGCGTGATTGAGGAGGAGAGGTACACGAACAAGAGAAGCTCCTCTGATCGTGGGGATCGCCATGGCCAGCGAGTGCTCTGAGCTGAAGCTTGAAGAGTGAGAGAGAGAGAGCGGGGATAAATTTAGTACCAGTAACTTATTCTGATTGGAATAAGTAAAGCCACTTGTCAGCGGAACGACCAGGAACTCAAGGGACTAAGGCTCTGTTGCAAAACTAGCTTAAAAGATGTTAGATTATAAAGCTGTGCGATTATAGCTGAAAGCTAGCTGCAAGCCGTGAAATTATAACTGCAAGCTGATAGCTGTGTAGTTAGCTGATTGAAGTAGAACTATTTGGCAAAAGTATATTTACAACTAGCTGAAATTTGTTAAATGACTAAAAAGGACATGTAATATTATTGATATAAAATTAGAATTATTAGGGGCAAAAACGGGAAAAAAAAATTTGACAGCTCCGTTCAAAACACAAAACGCTACTTGAGGTAGCTTTCCAAAAGCTACTTGCAAAAGACACAATCTCTAAAATAATCTCCTCCTATTTTTTGTCACCAAACAGCTTTACTAGCTTATTTACCAAGTCAATAAGACGCAATCTCTTAGATAAGACACTATTTTTTGTTGCCAAACAGTGCCTAAATGGCAATTCTTGATTTAAGGGACTTAGTGCAAAATACTAAAGATTTTTAAGGCTTTATTTTCACTTCAGAGCCCCAAAGTTTACCTCTTTTTACACTTTGATACCATAAAGTATTTTCCTAACACTTTGACACCACAAACTTTGCATCCAAAGTCACTTTAATACCGCAAAGTATTTATTTCATATTTTGATACCTTAAAGTTTCAATGCTATTTCACTTTGATACCCCACGCAGATTATGTTAGATTTTCTATTAAATTTATATGATATCTTTAGTATATGATATCTTTAGATCCGTTTTATCCAGTTGCTAAACACCAATATAAAATTGACAGAAAATCTAACAGAATTTAGATTGGGTATCAATATGAAATGAGATTAAACTTTAGAATACCAAAGTGTTAAAAAAATTTTGTGGCCATCAAACTGAGATGTGATTGAAACTTTGGGGTACCAAAGTATTAAAAATTTTGGGATATCAAAGTAAAGAAATAGGTCAAAAAAAACAAGAACTTTAAATCTCTACCATGATCAGTACTTCCCGCGCATTCTGTCTACTATGATAAAAAATCTCCCCTCAAACTCCTCCATCTTCACATGGAGCTCCCAACTCCAAACCCTAACCACCTCCGGCAACCACGCCGCCGCTCTCTCCCTCTACCGCCACCTCCTCCGCCACCACCATCCCTCCCAACCTCCTCCTCCCTCCCTCCCTCCTCCTCCTCCCTCCCTCCTCCTCCTCCCTCCCTCCCTCCCTCCCTCCCTCCTCCTCCTCCCTCCCTCCCTCCTCCTCCTCCCTCCCTCCCTCCTCCTCCTCCCTCCCTCCCTCCTCCTCCCCTCGCCAATCCTTTCCAATACCCCCTCATCCCCCATCGAAACTCTCGTTGTCTCATACAATTCAATGATCTCAGGCTACTCCCTACATTCCCTTTCGGAGTGCGCAATGCAACTCTTTCGTGACATGGTTCGTGCCCGTCTGCCCTTTAACTCCGTCACCGTCCTCGCTCTGGCACGGTGCCTGCCCTCCCCATTTGGGTTGCATGGGTTTTTGTATCGGGTTGGGTTTTCAGGGAGAGAGAGTGATGTGTCGGTGGCGAATTGTTTGATTAGTTGCTATGGGAAGTGCGGGGAGGTTGAGTGTGCGCAGGAGGTGTTTGATGAAATGTGTGAGAGGAGAAGGGATATTGTTTCTTACAATGCTATGGTTTCTTGTTATGCGCAAAATGGGCTTGCAGATAAAGTGTTGGAGTTGTATGATGAGATTAGGGATTCAGGCCGGGTTAGAGTGGATGCGGTTACGCTTGTCAGCGTGTTGTCTGCCTGTGCTAATCTCGGTGCACGTGCTTTAGGGTGTGAGATTGAACGAAACATAAGTGGTGATCGGAGTTTTAGCACGAATGTGTTTTTGAAGAATGCTTTGATTAATATGCACGCTAGGTGCGGGGATTTGCATAGGGCTTGTGAGATCTTTGATTGTATGCATGAGAAGACTCTTGTGTCATGGACAGCGATTATATCGGGTTATGGAGCACACGGGCATGGAAGCAAAGGCTTGGAATTCTTCGAAAGAATGTTATCCAATGGTATTAAGCCTGATGGGGTTGTGATGGTTAGTGTGCTCTCGGCTTGTAGTCATTCTGGATTAACCGATAAAGGGCTAGAGTACTTTGAAAAAATGGAGAGTGATTTTGACATCAAAAGAGGACCTGAGCACTATGCTTGTGCTGTTGATCTATTAGGAAGAGCTGGACATCTAGATAAGGCATGGGAGTTGATTAGATCAATGCAAATTGAGCCTGATGGTGGAGTCTGGGGTGCACTTTTGGGTGCTTGTAAGATTCATAAGAACATTGAGCTTGGCAGATTAGCTTTTGATCATTTAGTAGAGATTGAACCGACAAATGTTGGATACTATGTGCTGTTATCAAATATTTACTTAGATGCAGGGAAATTAGATGATGTTGCTAGAGTTCGAGCTATGATGAAGAAGAGAGGACTAAAGAAGGAACCTGGATATAGCTATGTTGAGCTCAAGGGGAAGGTTCATTTGTTCATGGCTGATGACCATTCTCATCCCCTAGCTAAGAGTATTTATCAGATGATAAATAAGTTGGAGATGTCGGTAAATAATGAAAGAGGTGATGGTAATAAAGAGGATGGAGAAGAGAGTGAGAAGGTTGTTGGTTTTCATAGTGAGAAATTGGCCATTGCTTTTGGATTATTGAGTACTGAGGTCGGGAAGGAGATTGTGGTGATTAAGAACTTGAGGGTTTGTGGAGATTGCCATATGTTTATAAAGTTTGTGTCGAAGATTGTCAATAGGAAGTTAGTCGTAAGGGATGCGAGTCGATTCCATCATTTTGAAAATGGAGCGTGTTCTTGCAATGACTATTGGTAATGGTTTTGTATTTTTGATCCGGAGTTGAAGCTAAAGGTTGCTCCCATTGGGGATAAAGTGGGAGAAAATCGCTTGTCATGGTTTGGCCCTGTGCAATAAAGGCCGTTAAGTGCGCTAACTGGGAGAAGTGATAAGATCATAGTTAATATGGAAAGGAAGACTAGAGGAAGGCTATGAGAACTTGGTAGGAAGCAGTTAAGAAGGATGTGATAATGATTAACTTAATGGAGGAGGGAGCCTCAAAAATATTGAATGGGAGAATACGATTCATGTAGAGGACTCCAGAAATTCGGGATACAGGCTTTGATATTGTTGTTGTGTTTGTAGTTAAAGCTAGATTGGGAGAAATAGCGAGCTAGCGTAATAGTTGAAGATGTGGATCATTTGCTTCAGAGCTTATCAGCAAGCTATAATGCATGACTGGTGATAGCAAGCATTGGCAGGCAGAAAGAGGTAATTGCTAACGAATTGAGACTGTACACTTTGTTTATTAAGATGGTTTTGAGAGTGCACCAAAGATGTCTGCTTCTTTACTATAAAACCAGTGACTTGGAGTTGGAGTTCTCCCAATACCCAGCTTCTTTGTTGTTTCTTAAAAAACCCAGTTTTCTGTTTATATTAAACTGCTGATAGAACAAGATTTTGCTTATAAAGATAGAACATAGGTTGCTAATATTTCGTGACTTCTGCATTTCCTGTATCTGTAGTCTGAAAAAACTTAGTTTTAAATGTGGTGATTCATATATCAGCTGAATATTGGCTCCCTCTTAGCTATTTTGTGTTTTGATATATGTAAATGATTGATATATGACCCATCATAAGAATTCAAAAGTGCGACCTTTTCGTGAAATTTACTACTGTGCAATACAATGTTTAGTTAAATTCACATAAACTTATAAAACAAACTCTTTATAAGGCTAATTTTCTGAAACTGCAAAAAGGAAAAATATATATGCCTGATTTCTATTTGTTGGTGCACCTTCATGATACAAGTTTTTATGATGAATCTCTGTGTCAAATTTAGGCTCTGAGTCTATAATTTCCTACACCTTCGCTAAAGTATGCTCCCAGAGATCAATAATATGTATCAAGATTCTCCCGGAACCTGCAGGTAATTTTCATCTTTTTATACCAGTCATCTTTTTATCATGAGATTAATACTAAATATCCCATCTTATGTATGCAGTGAACACCGTGCATATCCATAAAAAGGATGTCACTTCTAATTTATCGGCAACAGGTCTTTCCCAGTATATCAAACAACGATGCAAAATGATATATCAACAACTTCGGAGAGGGAAAAAAAATTTCCTCATTGGTCATCGGAGCATGGAGGAGCATCATACATTTCAAGATAATTGTTCAACTTCTTCAAATGCTGACAATTAGTTACATGAGAAAGGAAAATCTAAGGTCCTGATAACAAGAGAAAATTCACTGGTGCGAAGAGAGAATTCCTGCACTGTTATTCTTGTATCGACCTGCTGCAATAGCAAGGATGACCAGATAAACACAAGCAAAAATCTTGCTAACGCTGAAAAATATTACTATGTACAAAGTTTGATCGAATCAAAACATGCATCCTGTCTGCATGGATTGAGCGTGTTGAATATAAAAATACCACCAAGTTGAAGAACCTTGGCCGTAATTTATTGTTTTGCGCAGTGTGAAAAATAAGTGTTCAGTTGATCATTTTGTACTTTTGAATGTAACTGACATTTCACTTCAGCAAAATTAAGAATAAGCATGACATCATAGAAAGACAACAAGATTCTCAGATGAGCTACTAATAATTCTAAAACAATGTTGAATCAACAAGAAATCATGAAACTTCAATTGCTGAATCAACAAGAAATACAATTTTCACTAAATTCTGACATGATATTGATACAATATGCTTCCTTAGAGACATTTTTTCCTCGACAAAAGCCAACAAAATTTTGTCTTCCAGTTCCTCTATAGATACAATCTTAGATTGTGCCTACATCACAATCTGAACCAGAATCTGAATCTGAATATAACTCAACAGGCCGACTTCTATTTGTATTTGCTTCAAGTGGGGGAAGATCATCATCAGCATCATCACCATCTGAAGTCAAATCCTCATTTTCACCCGTTGGTAGGTGTGATTGAGCCTTTGAATTCTCTGCTGCTTTCTCTCTGAAGATTGCAGGCCTGTACAATAACAATATTGATTCTAATTGACATACTAATTTATCTCAGTAGAGAGCAGATACAATGTTAAGATTTCACGAATATTTCTAGAAATATTGCAAGAAGACGGCCAAACAGTAGGCATCGAAGTAACTTACCAATCTGAAGATTTTGCAAGATTCCTAACTTGGTCATGAAAAAGAATTTGTGAAACCATGCATGTTATCTTGTTACCAGACTCAAGAGCCTTGTCCATGCCACTTCCATCTACTATAACAAAGTTTCCTGCGTAGAAAAAGCAACAAAAAGTACTTTAGATCCCTCTCTCTCTCTTTTTTTTTTTACCATATGCTCATGAACTTTTAGAGGGCCCTGCGTACTAATATTAGTTGTCAAGACATCTATGAGAAAGAATAATTATATTGAACAAACATGTATAGTAAATGATTCAAAATGCTTGTTATACTTGTTTGAGATAATAGAAAATAAAATTACCTCTTTTAATCCAAAAGCTCCTCTGAAACTTGGCTGGGAACAGAGCAAGAGATTTGATGCCTTTAGAATCCATAACCTAATAAACAAGACAAACAATGCATGAGAGGCATGGACTATACTTGAATTACCCACACTAGTAGAACTAAAAAAAAGGTAACAAAGATCTTTGCTGCATATGATCATAAGAAAAGCACGGATAGCTTATTGAAAATCCAATCATATACTATTAAGGGACATGGAAGACTTGATCTTCATACTACAGATGTATTTTTTAATTTATATAAGAATATATGAAAGTAGAACGAGTAATGGTTCAATGCAAGATTTGAAGTATTGCCGGATACCAATATGGTGATACTCATCGGCTATGTCCTATCAAAGTTTAAGCATGACCACCTAATAACGACTAATACAAACTGATACTAGCTCAATTACTCAAAAAGGGGTGGGGGTGGGGGGGGGGGGGGGATCTTGCTTCTTTTTGTAACTCATTGCCTTCTTAATCCTTTCCTGTCACCATCTTCTCAGAACAAGCAGATTATTTCCTCTCACTAATCTGAGACAGATCATACCCCTTTTATGTCATTGAACCAATGTGACAGGCTCAAATGACTTTGGTCTTTATAACTGGAAGGACGAATGGAACTCTGCACATGCAATGTGTAGCACAAAGTATCCAAATGCATACAAATTACAATTGTAATGAAACTCACACATTCTCCTAGCATATATGACTTGATTGTTTATAACTATTTCAATTTCAGATGTTTCTTTCCTAAAAACAAATTCTGATGTATCTTCTGTTCTTCAGTACCCATTACATGCTGAGATATGAACTACAATGCTGAGATAAATATCACCATAATGTTCATATGACTTTTTGATGGTTTACACTTTATACCGGAATCTTGGTCTATCAAATGTTCACAGATAAGGGGAAAAAATACGACTTCACAGCAACCTAAGTTCAATCTCTCCAACTCAGTGTAAAACTAAACCAGTTTAGCGGTTCTCATTTCGAACTTCTCGACCTACACAGAATTTAAGAAAACTTTACAAGTAGATAGCAACCGAATGAAGCTCTCTAAGACAGTGCAAAGTTTCTCCTCAATTGTCCTCATCATGATGATTTGATGATTTGATCCCATCCAACCACGGAGGAATTCTTGTTCTATTTTATTACTAATCAATGAAGTATATCAAGACTAACCTATAGGTCAATATCTAGTATATATTTATACTCTTCGGTTTGCATTACAGCAGGGTTGGGCATGGGCAGGTTCGAACCGCTGGCTAAACAAGCCTAGCCCGGTTTGGGTCTAAACCCGGCCCACATTGGTGGTGGTTCATGGACCGGGCTAGGTTTTGATCCAGACCCGGGACCAAAGAAACAAGCCCGACCCACCCGCCCGACCCACCAATGGCCTAGCTCCGCCCACATCGGCACGGTCCAACCCCGCCCGACCCGAGTTCAATTATAAATATTTACTTTTTTTAGCGAAAATTAAATGGGCCTCGAACAGCTAGGTACTCCATTGAAGTCCGAACTACATATATCTTTGTGTTTGCGATGTTTTTCTGTGTGATGCTTATCTTGTACAACATATATGTATGTATGTGTGTGTGTGTGTATAGAGAGAGAGAGAGAGCAAGGCTCCTATAAACTTAAGTGTATAGGGAATAGTCATACACCAACTTTTCTATCCATTGATGTTGCCTTGGGATCCGTGAAAGATATAAAGCCCACTTTGAGATTTATGCATCTCTTGATTTCACGGATCCCAAGGCAACATCAATGGATATAAAAGTTGGTGTATATTATTCCTATAAACTTAAGTTTATAGAAGCCTTATATATATATATATATATATATATATATATATATATATATATATATATATATATATATATATATATATATATATATATATATATATATATAATTTTAAATAAAGAGTATATATATATATCATTATAAATAAAGAGTTTGAAATAGGAAAAAAATAAATTAAATATAATTTTATAGATATGAATACAAAGTTAATATAGTTTTGAAATGAAAAAAATAGAAAAAAGTCAAAAAAAACCCATGGGTCGATCCACGACCCATGGGCTGTGGGTCGGGCCCGGCCCGCTTCTAGGCGGGTCATGGGCCGTGCTAGGTCCAATCCCAGACCCAGGATTATAGAAGCAGGCCCGGTCCACTCTGACCCGCGCGTGCCCGGGTCAGACCCGGCCTGGCATTCAACCGACGGGCCGGGTCACGGGCCTAAACCGGCCCGGCCCATGCCCACCTCTACGTGATGATCACAGCTACTCTCCACATTACAACAAAGCCTAACTTAAATTCATTGAAAAAAAATAAAAAAAAGGATAAACTCATATTTGCCTATTTGGTATCCTCACAAATATAATCCCATGAAGACTTCCATCCAGATTTCAGAGCTCTCAGAAGATTAATCCACATTAAAGCAAACAATGAAACAACATTTTCTTCGTATATATTAAACGAAATCAAAATTTTACTTAGACCCATATGGAAAAAATTAACAATAACTCAAAATAAAAAATAATTAAAAAAGTGCTTTAAAACTAAAATGATATCACCTCAATGAGGTTGGATCCTCGCAGGGATACAACTAGCATGATGCTTTGGCCTTCTTCGAGAGAGACTGCATCCTTTTCAGAGGCCTTTTTCAAATTCTTTCTACCTGCTTTCATAGCTTTTAAATCTTCTAAAAAAAAAGACGAAAATGAGTTAGCTTGCAATCAAAACTAGAACTAACGAGTTTAGTAAAAAATTTACAGAAAAAGTAAGTAGTTAACTAAATATACAAAATTGGAGAAATAACCCAAAAACATAAGAAACCTATTAGAACCTGCCGTTTAGAAAAATTACCTGAAACTGAGAGGGAGAGATAGAGAGCGCTAGGGCTTTGTTTTGGAGAAGTTGGGGATTATGTGCAATTGGCTTTGTTATCGGATCCGGGTCGGATCCAATAAAGATTGGGCGTTTAACTTGAAACTGCAATAACGATACTGGACCAAGTCCACTAAGTTGTTATAAACAAAAAAGGCTCAACCCGGCCCAAAAAATAAGAAACCCTAATTCTAAACCATATAACCCCTCTCCTCGCTCTTCCTCAATCAGTTGTCTCGGCTGAGCCTCCAAACTTCAAGGTTTTCTTTTCCATTTTTCTTTTTCGTTTTTTTTCTTTATAAGGTGATTTGATTTGATATCAATTGCAGCTTGGTTTTTGAATTGATTTGAGTACAAAGTTATTTTTTTAATTACTGATATTTACATTTATTTATAGGAAAAAATGGAGTGAGGCATCTGGTAGTTTCATGTCAGATGCAATTTTCACCATTTGAAATCTTTTCCAATATTTAGATACAGAATTTTAATGCTTGCCTGCTCTTTATCTCAGTGGCTTGCAAGTTTGGCTTTTCTGTAACATTTTATTCAACGTCCTGAACAATGATTTTGAATGTAATTTTGTAATTTTTTTTTTTTTTTTGGATATCTAATCCCAGTAGCCCAATAGTATGGTGTAATTATACAGATGACCGGACCGTGATCTCTGTAGCCACACAGATAATCTAGAGATTACTTAGTGGGGCTACATGGATAATCTTAATAAAAGTAATCTCAGAAATGTCCATGTAAATGCATATATTTTTAAATCAACAGTATAATTTATCATACAACAGGGTACCGAAATGTAAATAGTCCTTTTTTTTCCAAGAACGGGGCCTTGTTATTTGTTGACGAGGAAATAGGGTGCATTCGGTTCGGATACGGTTCGGATATAACACTTACCATAACCATAACCACTTTCTGAAAACGGATACGGATACGGTTCGGATATTCATCGGTAAGAAAAAAACATTACCATATCCGCACAAAACGAAAACGGATACGGTTCGGATATTAGAAAATCGGATACGGATATGATACGGATATTAATCGGATATTTGGGAAATGGATATGAATAGGATATGACAAAAAATAAATATGATTTTAACAACTCGCAAACAAAATATAACTAAAAATTAATAAACTATCAATATCAGAAGAATAATGCTCTCATACTAAATTATTTCATCATGTGGGGTTTAAAATCAAGGCATTCATAGATTCTCCAATAAGCGTGCCTGATGCTGAATTGGTTGATAACTGCCTCAATGTGATCACTTGAATCATGCTGTGGAGGGAAGAATTGACAAAGCAATAAAAGTTTCATTGAGTTTGAGAATCCACTCTATGTTAATCCGAAAATAATAGTCACAAATCCATAAACAACAAGTCACAAATCCGGAAATAAAGTCACATACAAACTTAACATGAGCAAAGTCACAGTGAGTTCTTTGTTTGAAGCTTGAACTGATGGATTGGACGACATGATTCTAATATCTATTCAATGAAATTTACAAACTTAATCAAACAAAAAATATAATGATACAAATCACAATCATAAAAAAATATAACTGAAAATAATTAGGGCTAATAAATTTGGGATTTTTATCAAACAAATTAGGGCTTTTCACTTCAATCAACAAAGGGCTAGAAATTAGGCTAGAAATTAGGGAATTTTATCAAACAAAAAAAATTAGGGCATCAAACAATTAGGGTTTTGAGTTCACCTTAGGGATATACGAAATTGAGGAGGAGAATCTTCGGAAAAGAAGAGGAGGTCGGCGTTGATGGTCGTCGATGAAGAAGAGAACGAGGCGGACTTCTTGACAGTCGAGTAGGGATGAGGATGAGCCGGAGGGGAGGCGGAGAAGGAGGGGAGCCGGAGGGGAGCGGGCGCCGGAGGGGAGGCGGAGCCGGAGCCGGAGCTTGGAGGCGGAGCTTGAGTCAGAGGCGGAGCTTGGAGGAAAGATTGAGTTTGAGATCGTGAAGAAAATAGTCTCTGGACTTTTTGGTTGAATTGAATTCGGGTCGGGTTGAGAACAACATGAGTATATGTTATAGACCCCAATATAAATATTAGAAACTTAGTTTTTTAGCACATTTTAAATATCCGGATATCCGAACCGTATCCGAATTTCAACCCGATAACCGTATCCGAAACCGTATCCGGATAAAAAATCAAAACCGTAACCGTATCCGAAACCATATCCGACCGGTTTTAATTTTTCTCTACCATATCCGCTTTGTAAACGGATACGGTTGCGGTCGGTCCGGATATATCCGGACCGTTTTGCACCCCTACGAGGAAAGCATAGTCCCTTTTTAGTGATGAAATTTTAGTTACTTTGTGGGTTCTAACAGATAATTATTAGCTACCATAGCCACAAATCGAATCCACAAAGTACATATTTACTCATTACATTATTAATTAATGAATTATAACCATCTAAATATTTTTCAGGTAGTAATGATTAATATCCTGTCTTGTTCACGGGAAATAAACTAAGAAATTACATGTATTACAAGATTGGTGGTAGTCAATTGACTACGGCAAACACTCCCATATCCCGCACTCGAGTTAAAAAAAAAGGATTAATAGTATGTCATGAAGTTACTAAAGCTCCTAAATTACAAATTATTTCTAACACATTTTCAATTTGTAATAGAAATACATTTCTTATGTTAAAAGGTACACCATCTGTTTCGAAACTAATTGAACACTAAATTTGCATTTAAATACTCATTTTTATTACCAAATTTACATGATTTTTTATATTTATATTTATTTTTATTTTCCCATACAATTTATTGTAGTATTTATGATCGCCAGAATAGCAAGTAATCCGTAGAAAATTTAATCCTTACTCCTATTTCAAACTTAAGTTTATTTATGGCCGTAAAATTTGAATATGTGCAATTCAATAGCGCTAGGCCGAATTTACGTAGGCCCAAGTTGTAAGTCTGGATTTTGGACGTCCTCACAATGTTAAGAACTGTTGTTATCCAAATTTCCTTAAAGCCCAAGTTTATGACTTTCGTTTTCCAATATGACTATACCATGGACGATCCAAATGTTCAAACTACCTTTAGGGCCGGCATTCTATTTTGGGAGCATAAATCTTCATTTTCAATTTGACACTCTTCAATGGAATTTTAAATCTATATTCAAACTTCAGAGATATGAGAGAGGATATATTCACTTTGATGGGAAAATATATATAATTCGTTAAGGAAAACTCATGTATATATCCACAAAATTGAACAAGAATACATATTTAATAAAAATATATATATCATACTTACTTCCTTTAAAATTGTGAGTTTAGAAAAATCTTTCCAATCATCAATACCACTCTCAAAAATTCATAAAATATATCATCTTATATATATTATACATTTTTATTTTATTTTTTCCTTTCAAACAAAATTAAATGTATTCAACTTTGTCTCTTCCTTTAATATCTATCTTCTAACACCATAATTTGCAGAATTTATCTTTTGTTATCTATCTTATATCCACTCACATCTTCATGTATCATTTTTACAAGAAAAGATATATAACTCAATTAAATCTTTCTTTAACTTGAAAAATAGAAACAAAAATTTAATTGCTATCTCTTTATATATATCTCTCCCATCAGTGCCTTTCAAACCAAAATCACGATGTAGAATGGAGAATCAATGAATAAAATGCATTAGGAAGAGCTTTCTTTTGAAAGAAACCATCTCATTAATGAGGATTGTCTGATTCACATGTACTAATTTTGTAAATTTTAGTCAAATTAAGTCACTACGTATACAAGTGTAAAGTTAGTAATCCATGAAAAGAAACTGGAGAAATTTAATAGATTCTATTTCATTTTCTTTCCGAAAAGAATACGAGAATTATGTTAATTAGATAATTAGTGAGAATGTAAAATAACAAGATCGGTTCATTTATATATCGGTTTGAAAAAATTTAAAAAAGAACGAAAAAAAGATTAGGATGAGATGCATAAGGTAAGATGAGAATTTTTTTAAAAGAGATTTTGTGAATATTTGAGGATTTAGTGGATCACACCTTATAGCTTTTATTTAGTACGCTAATCTTAAAACATAAATCACATGATCCAAAAGCTTAAAAGTAAGAAGAAATTTTTATAGTATCTTTTTTATGGATATTGAGGATTTGAATTAGCATGAAATTGATTAAGATTTGATGAACTATGAATAAAAGTTGTTATCCTATTTTAATTAATAAATAACTAATTAAATGAGAAGTTAGGGTAAACATATCTAAATATATATTGACCCTTTTGGAGATGGAAAAAATATACATAAGCTGGCAGTTCAATGCCATGTGAGCCCTCCTGCTAGTCGCATCGGGGATGAGGCTCACATGGTAGTGAGCAGGCAGCTCATTTTGCAGGAGGGGCTCTCACATGGCAGTGAGCCGGCAGCTCATTATGCAGGTGGGGATCACATGGCAGTGAGCCGACAGCTCATTTTGCAAAATGAGCATTCAGCTCATACCCAGTATCCTCTTTGAAAATATATAATATACTATCATACTACCTTTAAAAGTGATTACATTCTAATCCAAACTAAACTAAATTAATTATTATTATTAACTAATTAATTATATTATATGCTACTTGTCAAATTTGTATAACTAAGAACATCTTATAGAACTATAAGTAATCTATAAGAAAAAATATTTAAAGGTTACTTAGATATGAGTCCTTGATTTTAAATCTTTAATACTTCTATATTAGTCTAGAAATTTAGAAATTTCTTATAATTTTAGAGACTCATATTGAATTTTTAAAGATTTGAGAGATAAATATGTAAATAAGCCATATTTAAAAGAATGGTTAATTTTTAAAAGCCCCTCAAGTATGGGGGTTGCCTCTGTAACCGCACTCAACTCATTTTATTTGTGAAAAACCACTTAACCATGGGAGTGTTGAAGATAATCCCTCTCAACTTTGAACGACGCTAATTTTAGAACCCCCCCCCCCAAAAAAAAAAAAACTTTTGGTGTATCCCATAAAAACTACCCTGCCTTTTACACTTCTCGCAAACAAACTCCACTACTATTGTTACTTTAATATGTGATATGGATGAAATATCCACTTAAAAAACCCGTTTTAGTTAAAAAGAAGCCATCAACATATAATAAAAGGACTGTGACCAATTTACGATGTTTTTCCCTCTATATCTTTTCTTCTTTTTTTTCCATCTAGCAAAAACCAATGTGATTCTTTTATGATTGAGGGGTACTTGTCATATAATAGATTAGACTCAACTGTGTTAGTTTTGAGGGGTTAAGTGTGAAAAGAGTGAAAGAGTGTCAGAAAAACCCCCTCAACTATTTTAATTTGAGAAATATCTTTCAAGTTTGGGGTACAGATAATACATCTCAATTTTAAAATTTTGATTTAACCCCACACACACACATAATAGTTGAGAGGGAGTTTTATAAAGTTACTCTTAAACAAAGCACAACTTAAGGCCCATGTAACATCAATTCTATAAGAGTGGATATTATACAAAAGTCTTACCATTTAATAGACTGATTTAAGTTATTTGTCCTTAGATTTATACTTTACATTAACTTTAAAATCTATCGCTAAAGATTGTCTAGGAGAAATTTACTTTTTATTTGGGATGATATGAGATCCTTCTGATTCTCTTTGCCTTTCACGATTCGGAACTAATTATTTGACAAAATAAGTTATGTTGTTCATTGTATATTTCCCACATTCTTATAAGTTTATGAAGCACATAGCTAGGATATGGGTACTATTGCGGATATTTGATTCTTCTAACTCCATAATTTAAAATTTTGGATGTTGTTTGACATTAGATAGATTTAAAGTATTTTTTTAAGCCAACAGCTTTGGTACTCCAATAAATAAATATTGGAGTACCGATGGCACATTTAGTAAATACTTTCCGCAATTAACGCTCTCAGTGTCCCACTTTTATAGGCGCAGTTGGTTATTTGAAGTTCCACTGTCAGTTTTGTTATTTATTCAACTTGTAGGGGTATTTTGTCCATCTATTTTCTTTCCTCCAACCCTTGATCCCTCCATCGGCCGTTCAAGGTTCAACGCCGAGCCGTGCTTTCAACGTCAACCACCTCGTGGCACCTACTCTTCCTGCTTTCTATCCGACGAGTTAGAGATCATCTGTTGCGGCCGATCTCCTTCGGCGGTGCTTGATGGCAGTGGTGTTGACTCGTTCTCGTCGTCGGGATGGACGCTTTTAGGGCTTTTAGTTACATTTTGAGTTTTGTAGGATAGAGAACCCAGAGCAATGGATACGAAAGATTGAGGAGGAAGAAAGCTGGAAGCTTGAAAGAGAATTATTTCAATGAAGATAGAAATAATAGGCGTATAGTCTCTTCCGAGACATCCAACGAATATGCTTATAATCAATTCCCCCATTAATCAGAAAACTAGAAAAAATTGATAGGATTACGATAATAAGAATAATTTGTTAAAACGTCCTTAACATCTTCTATCTCTTGTATCTAGACCCATCTTTAACAAAATTGCTGCGTGAATTAGTTATCCGAATTAATTTTGATCGCAGGATCTAAGAAATCTTCACGAGGAGGAGCATAATGAGGAGGCGGACGAACTTCGGAAGGCGGAACATACCGATGAGGGGCTAACATGGTGTTGGGAAGAAAAGATGTAAATGAAAAATAAATTAAACAAGGAATTACAAATTTACCCTTACTAATTTCCAGCCTTATTTAGATTTTTAACCAATTTTAAAAATTGTAAAAATTGCTATTATTGGAGTACCGAAGCAAACCTCTTTTTAAAATACAATCCATATGATTGCATAATATGTACAAGTCATTCTGATTATATTTTATAATTTTCTGACACTAGAGAGTAATCATTTTGAAAATTTTAGACAAATTAATTAGTGTAGTTGGAAAGATGTAAAAGGATTATAATATTAAATTTTGGAATTGATCACATAATTTATGTTTTCTTTCTTGAATTTATGATTTTGACTCGTAAAATTCTAAAAAACTTTTGAATTACTATAATACTCGGTTGTTGGTCAGAAACAACAAGTGGAAGTAATTTTTATAACTAAATAAAATCTGTTAGGACTAGATAAAACCTATCATTTTTCTTTGATGAATTCAAGAATTTATTTTATTATTATTATTAATAAGAGTCTTTTCAATATTGGTCTCTTACATCATTAATATTTTGAAATTAGTCCGTGAAATAAATGAAATTGCTCTTAAATCATTAATATTTTAAGACTTTAAACTTCACCATTTCTTCGGAAGGCAAAATGTTGAAATCAACAAGGTTTTACGCATGGAAATATCTGAAAATTTTTAATATATTATGGTAATCATAAACTCTTTCACAACCATGTTATAGTAAATAAATAAACCTAAAATATCAATTAAGATATTTGACCACGTGCAACACACGTGCATTCCACCTAGTACATGTAAAACGGATATGAGATAAGCAAATTAAAAATCGAAAATATATACATAGGTCATATGATACAAATACTTTTGAGTAAGCTACGCTTTCTCAATTATCCATCAATATGTTAACAATATGAAATGAATTTCAACTGTTGGATGAATACATATATTCAGTTATATCCTTATCCTCATATTGAAAAGAAATATTCATATTTATATCCTACCGAACGGATACCCGTATTATTTGGCTCTTCTCATATAAATGCTCACATTACGTCAACATTCATAAAGTGCAAGTTATAATGCCTGCATTTTATGTGGGACCTACTAGACCTGAATTTGTGGAGGGCAATGAAGTCACGTTGATCAATTTCAACATTATTAGTTGCTTCGTCCTTTAAATAGTAGACCGCGGTTATCCCGTGGGCGGCCCGCCCGCGGTCTTTACGTTTAGGGGGCTATGTCTCAAGAGGAGAATAAAAAAGATACTCATTCACCATCAACCATACCTCTTTCTATACATTGTAACTCCATAAAATTATATCAGATTTTTACAATTTCATAGGCCCCAATACACTATGTAGTTATAGAAAGATGCCATTGACACCCTATCATTATTTATGTCTCAATTTAGTGGGCCCATCAAGATGGTGAGTTGACTTGAATTCACTTGAGACTGCATTTTGCTCTCTGTTGTGAAACATGAGCGTGACAATAGTCAAGTAGCAGGCCATACTGGCTAAATTACCAGGTATTTCAAGTAATTAATACACGCTTTCTGATATGATATTTTTTATTTTCTCTGATAGCGTTAAGTTACTAATAATGAATTTCTGGTTTTGCTAACAAAGAATCCGGCGCGAAAGTTAGGTGATCCATTATATGACTTCTTGTGAAAACCTTCATCAGTAATTTTGCATAGTTTTAACTAAACAAAACAATCAAAACATACAAATTTCACATATACTTTACAAATATCATACTATTAATCACTCTTTATCCCTGTCATTTCATTAAGTCACTACCACGTACGCGTTTAGAAGGGTCCATAAAAGGTCACATGACGCTTTCGAGCCTGATTCTTCGTTGGTAGTGAGCATTCATTCCTTATTGCAAGCAGCATGTTGCTGGAGAATTTTAGTTATATATTTTTATTTATTTTTAAGTAATGTCATTTACTTAAGATGTCACAAGTTAATTTTTCTAAGAATAAAATGTCAAATTTATTATAATTATCCACTACAAATTGCCCGGTGTGTCAGCAAATTTTATTGTCATGCATGATCAAGATATTGCACGTAGCAAGAAACTTGTTACATCAAATGATCAAAACCTTTTTATGCCTCGCAAAATCCGTAATGTCAATTGACGGAAAGCATTAAAAGTGATTAGCAATCCATTTAGTATCTAATTACATGACCATCTATCCCAACAATTAAAACATAAATATAAACATTCAATTAAATTAAATGATGAATACAAAGACCAACAATCTAATTAACTCGTAGTTTCTGGATTGCTTACCTCATGATCTCAATGAAGGAAAGAGGAACTTTCGGATGTTTGTTTGTGTCCCCCAAAATATAAATGGAAAGGACGAGACAGGGGATGGGCTTTCAGTATTTGGTACCCGAACCAAATAATGATGTTGTTGTCATTGAACAATCATTGTACCTGAAAGGAAGACAGTTTAGCCTTTTTATTTAGGAGTTTTTTTTTTATATAAGTATCCCTACAAAAGCTAGATATTTATAACTCGATATATGTTATTAAGCTGATTTTGCGATATTATTAGTAAAAATGAGATTATGAAATGATTTTTAAAAAATGACAAAGCATCTAGCAGTTGGTGAATATCATTTTCATGGTTGATGTTATTCATTTTTGGACCTGGTAGTATAATTATGACCATATTTTTAGAGTTTCCAGTACTCTTTTCTTTTTCATAAACAAACATTCCATATATAATATTTGGGTGGGATTTTCGAGTTTGAGACTCTATCCTTTCTCTGAAGAAAATATTGAAATTATCGAATATGATTATTTATAGGGAAAATTGTGTCAATGTCCCAAAAGTAAAAACTTCATGTGACCAGCCACCTCCAACTTTGCCCCATGTGAATCAGCCCCAAACAGTAACGCAATTTGTGCTGCACCCCTTTTTTAGCCATCATTGCATGTCAACTAAGCATTGAGAGAGAAAGAAATAAAAAATCCTAAAATACCATTATCTCATTCTTCCTCCTCTCCTCTCCTCTCCTCTCCTCCTCTCATAACCCATCTCCTTCCTTTTCTCTTCATCTAGTCATCCACATGGGCTAATCTTTCTCTGACTGATCTTTCTCCGGCGATTCATTTAGTCATAACTCATCTCCTCTCCATCACCGACCCCCTCAAAAGTACTGCAGCCCCCATCCCCTTCTCCTTCACCATCACATAGGAGTACTTCATTGAAGCCTCTACATCCTCCTCCATCACGTGCGTCATCTCCTTCTCCGTCGTCCAAGCCTAGCCATTCTCCATCTTCGCCCTGGCCAACGCTACGTCCTCCTCCTCCATCACCATCACCCGGCACTACTCTCGCGTCTCCTCCACCGCCTCCACCACATGCTCCTCCCTCCATGGTAGGAAACGAC
This sequence comes from Asparagus setaceus, assembly GCA_012295165.1. NCBI lineage: Eukaryota > Viridiplantae > Streptophyta > Magnoliopsida > Asparagales > Asparagaceae > Asparagus > Asparagus setaceus. Next base: position 4,453,724 of record CM022704.1, on the reverse strand, counting down.
CACTACTCCTTCACGTACATATGGAATATTATTACACCGTCGAAAAACATTCCATCTCCCCCTCCGATTCCTTCCCCTACTCATCTTCCTCCTCTGCCGTTCTATAGGAATTTCAATGTTGAAAGTGGACTTAACACGAACCAAAGTGGACCTAACACGAATGAAACTGGACTTAACACGAACCAGGTTCGTGTTAAGTCTAACCTGATTCTTGTTAAGTCTAACCTGGTTCGTGTTAAGTCTAATCTGGTTCGCGTTAAATCTAATCTGGTTCGTGTTGAGTGCAATGCGGTTCATGTTAAGTCAAACTTGGTTCATGTTAAGTCTATTTTCATTCATGTTAAGTCAAACTTGGTTCATGTTAAGTCAAACTTGGTTCATGTTAAGTCCATTTTGGTTCATCTTAAGTCTAACTTGGATCATGTTAAGTCCATCTTGGTTCATGTTAAGTGCAACCCGGTTCATGTTAAGTCTATTTTGGTTCATGTTCAATCTATTTTGATTCATGTTAAGTCTAACTTGGTTCATGTTAAGTCTAACTTGGTTCATGTTAAGTGCAACCCGGTTCATGTTAAGTCTAACTTGGTTCATGTTAAGTCTATTTTCATTCATATTAAATCCAACTTGGTTCATGTTAATTCAAACTTGGTTCATGTTAAGTCCATTTTTATTCATCTTAAGTCTAACTTGGATCATGTTAAGTCCATCTTGGTTCATGTTAAGTGCAACTCGGTTCATGTTAAGTCTATTTTGGTTCATGTTAAATCTATTTTGGTTCATGTTAAGTCTAACTTGGTTCATGTTAAGTGCAACCCTGCTCATGTTAAGTCTAACTTGGTTCATGTTAAGTCTATTTTCATTCATATTAAATCCAACTTGGTTCATGTTAATTCAAACTTGGTTCATGTTAAGTCCATTTTTATTCATCTTAAGTCTAACTTGGATCATGTTAAGTCCATCTTGGTTCATGTTAAGTGCAACTCGGTTCATGTTAAGTCTATTTTGGTTCATGTTAAATCTATTTTGGTTCATGTTAAGTCTAACTTGGTTCATGTTAAGTGCAACCCGGTTCATGTTAAGTCTAACTTGGTTCATGTTAAGTCTATTTTGGTTCATGTTAAGTCTAACCCGGTTTATGTTAAGTCTATTTTGGTTCATGTTAAGTCAAATTTGGTTCATGTTAAGTCTATTTTGATTTAAAATGAATCAAGATGGACTTAATATGTCAACGTAACCGCTGAATAAATGGGTTAAGTCTAACTTAGTTCATGTTAAGTCTATTTTGGTTCATGTTAAGTGCAACCGGTTCATTTTAAGTCTAACTTGGTTCATGTTAAGTCTAATTTGATTCATGTTAAGTCTATTTTGATTCATGTTAAGTACAACCCTGCTCATGTTAAGTAAAACTTTGTTCATGTTAAATCTATTTTCATTCATGTTAAATCCAACTTGGTTCATGTTAATTCAAACTTGGTTCATGTTAAGTCCATTTTGGTTCATCTTAAGTCTAACTTGGATCATGTTAAGTCCATCTTGGTTCATGTTAAGTGCAACCCGGTTCATGTTAAGTCTATTTTGGTTCATGTTCAATCTATTTTGATTCATGTTAAGTCTAACTTGGTTCATGTTAAGTCTAACTTGGTTCATGTTAAGTGCAACCCGGTTCATGTTAAGTCTAACTTGGTTCATGTTAAGTCTATTTTCATTCATATTAAATCCAACTTGGTTCATGTTAATTCAAACTTGGTTCATGTTAAGTCCATTTTTATTCATCTTAAGTCTAACTTGGATCATGTTAAGTCCATCTTGGTTCATGTTAAGTGCAACTTCGGTTCATGTTAAGTCTATTTTGGTTCATGTTAAATCTATTTTGGTTCATGTTAAGTCTAACTTGGTTCATGTTAAGTGCAACCCGGTTCATGTTAAGTCTAACTTGGTTCATGTTAAGTCTATTTTGGTTCATGTTAAGTCTAACCCGGTTTATGTTAAGTCTATTTTGGTTCATGTTAAGTCAAATTTGGTTCATGTTAAGTCTATTTTGATTTAAAATGAATCAAGATGGACTTAATATGTCAACAGAACCGTTGAATAAATGGGTTAAGTCTAACTTAGTTCATGTTAAGTCTATTTTGGTTCATGTTAAGTGCAAACTGGTTCATTTTAAGTCTAACTTGGTTCATGTTAAGTCTAATTTGATTCATGTTAAGTCTATTTTGATTCATGTTAAGTACAACCCGGTTCATGTTAAGTAAAACTTTGTTCATGTTAAATCTATTTTCATTCATGTTAAATCCAACTTGGTTCATGTTAATTCAAACTTGGTTCATGTTAAGTCCATTTGGTTCATCTTAAGTCTAACTTGGATCATGTTAAGTCCATCTTGGTTCATGTTAAATGCAACCCGGTTCATGTTAAGTCTATTTGGGTTCATGTTAAATCTATTTTGGTTCATGTTAAGTTTAACCCGGTTCATGTTAAGTCAAACTTGGTTCATGTTAAGTCAAACTTGGTTCATGTTAAGTCTATTTTGATTTAAAATGAACCAAGATGGACTTAATATGATCCAAGTTAGACTTAAGATGAACCAAAATGGACTTAACATGAATCAAATTTAAATTAACATGAACCAAGTTGGATTTAACATGAATGAAAATAGACTTAACATAAACCAAGTTTGACTTAACATGAACCGGGTTGCACTTAACACGAACCAAAATAGACTTAACATGAACCAAGTTAGACTTAACATGAACCGGTTTGCACTTAACATGAACCAAATAGACTTAACATGAACTAAGTTAGACTTAACATGAACCAAGTTGGACCTAACATGAATAAAAAATAGACTCAACATGAACCAAGTTAGACTTAACATCAAAAATAGTCTAACTCCATTCCAGCCACAAACCAACTCCGTTCCCTTCTCGGATTCCCGCCATCGCCAACCTCACCCGGATCCGGACCCTCCATCAATGGTGCCAAGTTACCAAATCTTGGCACCGGAGGGTCCAATAGCCCGTTAATTTGCTTGGGGCCCCCTTCCAGCGGCGCGGGAAGAGGCCCGTCATCGCCAACGAACTTCGAACTGGGCTCTCCGCCTCATCCGCCATGTTCTCTGTCATCTCTTCGCCTTTAGTGTCGAAAAATATGGCCGGAGTGTGCACTCAAGATCGGCGGTGGCGGAGGGAGGATGTCGGTGTCTTAGAGAAAAAGAAGAAAGATGAGGAGAGGAGGAAGGAGATGGGTTAGGAGAGAGGAGGAAGAAGGAGCCATGATCATTAGATCTAGAGAAAAATGAATGAAAGAGATAAGGGTATTTTGGGGTCTTTTATTTCTTTCTCTCTCTCCATGCTTAGTTGGCATATAATCATGACAAAAAAGGGGTGCAGTGCATTTTGGGATGTTTTTTGGGGCTAAAGCACATTGGAAAAAATATGAGGGGCCTTGTCACATGAAGTTTTGGACTTTGGGGCCTTGACACAATTTTCCCTTATTTATATGATGATCTTAATATTTTACGAGAAAATACAAGAGTGACCCTCAAGCTTTAGCTCCAAAATACTCCAATACTAGCAACTTAGCATGAAAAGTAGTTCTCTTAATCTTCAATTTTGAAACTCTAGAAACCAAAATTTCTATCCTGTTTATACATATGAAACATACAGTTTGGATTAAGAAGTCATGTTTTTTTAAATCATAAGGCAAGAATTTCCTTGGGTAATGTCAATGAAACCCTTTACAATAGTAAACTAGAAATACTAAATCCCCTTGATTTCTTCTTGGATTGTTCCTCAAGTCTCTATCAAATGTCATTAATTATATAAATCAAACGTGTATGTGAACTTATGACTCAATCAAGAACATAATTCAATTAAGAGTATGTGAACGTAAACATTCAACGTACTGGTGTAGTTAGATTCTCGCGTGCACGCGCTTTAGTCTTACTCACTTGACAATTGATTCCAAGATCTTAGATAGAAATTAAAGAGAGTAGGAATTGACTGTATAATGATATCATGGAGCTCGGTAGTGTCGTATTATCATATGATTTCTAAATAGTAAAAATGATGCCATTGATCATTGCATAGAAGTTTGCTCTTATGCAACTTTGACTTTTGATTATATAATTAATGAAAATTATGAAGATATTATATTTAAAAACTCCATGAATCATAATGATTCTGAACATAAATAGATATAAAATTATAAATTTTAAATTATATGTCAAGCAGGCAGGAAATAGAGACAATCGTGAAGTCCTTGTCCTTTTTCTCCAATGTTTTGTACACTGTATGATACAATATAAAGACAAGGTTTTCTTCGTCTTCTTTTGGGAAGAAATCATAGAATTTGTTTACTCCTAATTTGTCGTTCAAATTTGTTGCGTACGAGATATTATACGTGACTTAAACATATATAAGATAACCAAAGATGCCACTAATTCTTCACCAACCGTAGATAATCATATAATTATTCAACTCCAAAATGTGACAACTATAGTTTTAAATTATCCACAAAGATGAGCTTGGACTGGGAACGAATCATATAGAATATTTGATGTAAAAAAAAGGTACTTCTTTTTTTCATAGTTTTGAAAAGGGATTTTCCCTAGAAACCATCTTTAAAATATGGTATGATATGGAAACCACCTTAATTTAAATAGGTTTCGTTGAAATAAACCACATCTCAGTTAAAATTTTCATTAAAAGTTCAAATAATCCTTTAAAACCTACATTCAAGGTGACAACTTTTTTATTATTTTTTCTAATATTTAGGTCTTATTAGGATACAACTCACATATCTTTAACTTGAATTTTTAAGCTTATTTTTACTTTTTAATAAAAAAATTGACTAGGAGGTGGTTGATTGCAAAGAAAACATACTTAATTTAAAGGTAGTTTATGTATAAATTAAAATTGAAAGGTCGTTTTTGTATAATTACCTTATTTTTAAGGTGGATTCTCAAAAGAAGAAAGACCCTTTTTTGAAAACCTCTGCTAGAATATTATAACATCGCATCCCTCACCCTTAGCACAACTATGGAGTTGTAGAGCAAGGTCCTTTGATATGGTATGAGCCTATGAGGGCAATCTAGAATTAGATCATGTCGGATCTGAGATGCAAACCTGGAGAAAAGGTGAATAGGGTTGCTTACAATTTTTTGAAAGATCACAAAATATGCAGCGGAAATAAAATAGATAATTAAAACAACTTACAAATTAAATAAACTTAGAATAAATTACAGTCAGAACACACGAGATTTTTATAGTGGTTTGAATAAACATTCATACATTCACTCTTCCTTCTCGCAAATGAGTTTCCTCATTATGATCGAGTTCTTCTGAATCACAAACCCGATTTAGTATACATATAAGACTGCGCCCTAGTTTATCCCAAAAACTAGTTGTCTAACCTAAACTCACAATGAGTAACCTTAGCCCTACCTAGTTTTCAAACCCTCAATTAACCCGGCTTGGGTACGCCATAAAAAGAAAAGATTTGAAACACACAATAAATACCGTTTACACATTGTCATCTACTCTACTTGGGTCGACCAGATCAATCCACCGGCAGTCCCACCTCCGGCTACTCAGCAGTTGGCAGAGAGTCAGTCTAGTAAATTGAGAAGAATGAAATCTAAGGAGAAAATGATCTTTGAAAACGATTTGAATTTTGAAAATCCGAAGATTAAGGAGAGCAATCTTCGGGAGGAAGGTGATAAATTTGAGAAATCTCCTGCCAACAAATTGGTTCAGGAGACAAATCTGAGAATCAAGGATCCGATAATGACTCATCTCAACCTATCTCTGATCCTCTGAAAGATTTCCCTCTTAAATTAGTTCGACAATCTTGGAAAGGCAGGGCTATTTATATTGAGAAAAGCACTTGGGACAACTATGTTGGCAGAAACTCAATTCAAATTCAAATTCATCCTCCACCTCGTTCCCACCTCAAACTCCCGAAGACAGATTCCTCCTCTATGTCTGCATCTCTGCCTGGACCACCTGGTTTCACTAAGAAGATGTCTTCGTCAGCGTCTACGAGGACGGTCAGAAAGCTATCTTCAGTCACAAGCACAAAGGCTTCCTTCAGACATCTCCTCCTCCAAGAAATCAAAGCCTTGATCTAAAAAAGGTACATCAAACTCAGCCTCCTCTTCTTCATTGCATTCTATGCCTTCAAATTCTTTGGTGAAGGAAACTTAGGATATTATTGCGTGCAATTGTGGCGTGCCGTTGTTAGACCTGGACTTTTCAAAATTAAAAGAAAAGGAAGTAGAGAGGGTCAATCAGATTTCTTAATCTGATTATACCTAGTTAGATGTTTGGGGTGTTCTAAGTCCATTGTTTACATATGAAGCTTACATCTTGGAATATCAGAGGTCTCAATGACCCACTTAAGAGAAGTTTGGTCAAGGAGTTTATCTTCAACTCCGGAATTGATATCATTGGTCTCCAAGAGACCAAGTTGGCAAGCCCAACTTCTAGGAGGCTCAGGTCCATTGGAGGAAACAAAATTCCTAACTGGTGTCATCTTCACTCTTGTGATTCTAGAGGTGGAGTTCTAGTTAGCTGGTCATACTCTTTCTCCCTTGTCAATTCTTACATCGGGATATTCTCTGTCACTGTGCACCTACATCATGGTCCCTCAAATTGGAATTTTGTTTTCACATCAGTATATGCTCCTATTGAAAGAGAAGAAAAGAAGTTTGTTGGTGGGAAATTAGAAGAATTCGAGATATTTTCTCTCAGCCATGGGTTTTATGTGGAGATTTCAATATTACATTGTCTTCGGGTGAAAGAAGTGGTAGAGAAGGGTCTTATAGAGACATCAAATCCTTTAGAGACTTAAACTCTGGATTGTCTCTTATTGATTTTCCTCTTAATGGGAGATCTTTTACTTGGTCCAACAATAGATTGAATCCTTCTCTAGCTCGGTTGGACAGATTCTTAGTTTCTTCTGAGTGGGATACCAAATTCCCTTCATGTCTTCAATACTCTCAAGTTTCAATCTGTTCAGACCACTATTCAATTATCCTAGACAGTGGTGGTATTCATCCCTCACCTCCTTTATTCAGATTGAAAGAAGCTAGTTAGCTCATAGTGCTTTCATCTCATTCATCAAGTCATGCTGGAATTCTTTTCTCTGTCATGGATCCCCTATTGATAGATTTATTTCTAAGCTTCATCTCATCAAAATAAGAATCAAGTGGTGAAAGAAAAATGTGTTTGGCTCATTAACCAAGAGAAAAACTGATCTTCTCTCTAAAATAAGTGAGTTTGACATTAAGGAAGAGCAGCAACTGTTTCGGGCGAGAATAAGTTTCTTCGTCGTTTCCATTCCAAAACGTTTCGAAAATAAAAACAAGTGAAAGATTACACGTGTAAATCTCTCGATTACAAAGAAAATAAGCTCACTCTCTTACAAACACGAAGCGTAAGTCGCCACGTAGCGATCTCCCCGCTATGCGGGTTCTTTGCCCGTACGGAATGCGTAATCCGTGGACCACCGAGCAACGACCGTCGAATTGACGGGGTTGAGTTTATGCTTCGCAAAGGAAACAAGAACTTAAATAAATATCTTAGCAAGGTAAGATATCTACTCTTCCCAAGAATTAAGGCAAAGCTTAATCTCGAGAAATCTCCACGTGGATGATGTTCTTGAAATCTCCTTTGTTGCTTCGAAATCTGAAATCTCCTTCTCTCTCTGCGCAAATCTCTAGCTCAAAATCTCGTGTGCAAAGCTTGATTGTCAGATCTTCAATCCCCAATGGTGGATGTAGGAAGCTATTTATAGCCTTCAGGAAGTGTAACTGCTGAAAAGACGTGTAGAAGATGTGTAGTGGCCGAGACAGTTGGAAGTGTCTCTACCAAAATCGTTCGCTGCTGGCGCTGACAGCTTAGCCTCGCCTCGCCAACAATCGCCGCTACCGCTGGCGCGGATAGCCTGGCCTCGCCTCGCCAAATCACGAGACTATCTTCTGGCTGTTGTAACCGTTCTCCCACGATTAAGGCTCATTTAATGCCCCTCTTTTTGTGCTTAGTGGGCGTATTTTTAACGTGTAACCGCCCATTAATGTAGCTGAACGTCCCCATGTATTGAAAGAGTCCAATGGATCCCACAAATAGTGATAAAACACCTGGAGAACGTTGTTCGCGGTGAAAGTCGGGATGATTGTCATTGCTTGAATTTGTTAAACCTTAATGGAATTACAAACGAATTCAAGAAAATAAAACTAAGTCTTTTTATAAGACCCGATTACAATGAAAATCAAATAAAAATTATAACTTTCTTTCACCAAAACAAACGCGGGATCCGTTTATCGGGTCCTCGCTTGCGTGGGTGTCTTTACTGTCTTGGGGACTTTATTCCGTCCGTGGACGCCCGCGTATCGTGATCCAAAATAGAGATCTACGGTAAGCGGGGTTATTTTACAAAGGAAATAACGGCCGGCGAATGAAATCGACCAAGCGAAATCAAAGCTCTTCTCGAGATCAAAACGAAGTTTAATCTCGAGGAATCACGTGTAGATCTGAGATCCGATCTCTCGAACCTTTTCTGAGGGGATTATCTCACGAAGAAGGATAATAGCCCTGGGGATTATCTCACGAAGGATGATAATAGCCCTTAAGAGTTCGCCGAGATCAGGATCCGGTGTCGAAGAAGATCGGTCGTCGCTCTCAAGTTTGGATCTGAGGTGAGAAGGCAATTTGGCAGAGCTTCGGCTTCTCCAAAATTTTCCGCCCTCTGCAAATGAGACCCCTACCTCTTATTTATAGGATTTTAAAGCGGATACGGGTCAAAACTGGGCCCAAAAGCCCAGTAAACCTAGGTGTCTCGGCTGACCGAGACACCTCTAGGTGTCTCGGCCAGCCGAGACACCTCTCGATATCAGTGTCCGTAGAGTTTTCCCGTGGCTTTCGTCCGGTTATTTTCCGAGCTCGTTTTGAAGCTTCGCGGTTTGGATTTATTCCGTCATTTGCACGCGGCCCATTGCACGTGATTCGTTGCTTCGGAGTCGGGTTCATCCCATTTGTTCGCACACGATTTGTCGCTTCGTTGACTTGAGCGTATCGTCGATTTACATTTGCTTCATACGCTTCATCGGTATGTCAGCTTGGATGCCTCATCGACTTGCTTTGTGCGCTTCGTCGATTTGGACGTCTCGTCGGTTCGTTTCATGCGACGTCAACGCCTAGCGCGTCAGTTCGCCAAGGCCCCGGAATCAGCCGACGGTACAGAAAGGAGAGAGCTTCTAAAAATTGTCTGGCGCCGGACCATAAAGGGCGCTGCCCTCTTGACCCCCCGCCCGCTAACCGGCTAGCGGGACCGCCGAAAACTCTGCGTAGGGCCTCTTTGATGAGAGTGTTTGCGTCGCGGTCACTTGCGGTGTCGTCAACGGTTCGCCGTTACGTAATCGGATGGCTCGTCGATTATCACCACCGCTACGAAGCTATGTTCGGGACTTATAGGTAATTTTGCGTCTACAAGCGCTTGAGACACTTTTGGGTGTCGCCATTGGCGAGACACAAGAAAGTGTTCATAATGGCGACACAAAAGTGTCTCGCTCATTGTCGAAACCAATAAGTGTCTCGTGATGCATAGGCTTATCCCTGTGGTTGATTTCTTTAGACTTTGATGACGTTGTTCTTCAATCTTCTCCTGATTAAACTGTATTTGGGGTTCATCAGTAATTTTTGATGCCTACAGCAACCTCTTACAATCACTAAATTTGAAGATAAAAAATCTCTTAAGGCCATGTACATGTCCATTAAGAAGGAGGAAGAGGTCTATTGGCATCAAAGGTCTAGGATCCAGTGGTTAAAAGAAGGTGCTGCAAACACCACTTTTTTTTCCATAAGATAGCATCAGCTCACTGTAGAAAATTTTTTATTGTTTCCATCAATCACCAAGGCTCCTTAGTCTCCGAAGAATTTGACAAACAGAAGGTCTTCCATTATTACTACTCTAATCTCTTTGGTCTAGAAAACCTGAATAATCACTTTGTTGATTGGTCTTACCTCTACTCTCAACAAGATACTGATCTGTCTATTCTTGAAGTTCCTTTCACTGATGAAGAAATTAAGCAAGTAGTTTTCAGCATGAATCCAAATAAAGCTCCAGGGCCTGATAGCTTTTCCATGTCCTTTTTCCAAACATTTTGGGATTTGATTAAGAATGACTTCTTGGCGCTCATGAATTGCCTATTTCATGATTCAACATCTCTCCACAGGATTAATAAGGTCTTCATCACTCTTATTCCAAAGGTTCATGGCACATCCTCAGTCAAAAATTATCGGCCGATCAGTTTCATAAACTGTATCTTCAAAGTTTTTACCAAGATACTTGCCAACCGATTATCTCCTATTATGTCTAATTTAGTAGCTCCAACTCAATCTGCATTCCAGCCAGGGAAATCTACCATTGATTCTATTTTAATGGCTCATGAAATGATCCATTTCTGCTCTAGAGGAAAGAAAGAAGTGGCCATGTTTAAAATTGACTTTGCCAAAGCTTTTGACTCTATAGACTGGTCCTTCTTAATTCAACTACTCAAAGCAAGAGGTGTTGGTGACAAATGGTGTTCCTGGATTTATCATATCATATCTTCCTCCAAATGTGCAGTTCTAGTTAATGGATCTCCTATTAAATTCTTCTCTTGTAAACAAGGTCTCAAGCAAGGCGATCCACTGTCTCCAATGCTTTTCAACTTAGTAGTTGGTGTCCTAAATAGAATGGTAGTGAATAATGTAGAGGAAGGATCATTGTCCAGTCTTCATATTAAGGAGCCACTCAATCATATCAGAAGCCTTCAGTTTGTGAATGACACACTTCTTTTTGTTCGTAGCTGTAGGCTGTCTAAAAAATCACTGCAGATAGTCAATCCTCATTTAATACGAACAATGAAAGTCACGACGTAACGATTTTCGGGAGACCGCAATTTGAGGATTTTCTACAGCAATCAACGAAGGATACAATTCAATAACCTTCACGCTAACCAATGGGAATTCTAATTTCAACGGTGTTCACAATCACCAACAGGAGTTACAATCAATGACTCCCATATTTTAAGAAAACATGACAAAGATCACAAGATGATGATCTTTGAAAAGAGATTATAAATTGATGGTCTCTTTGATTAAAAACACGGAGCTCACCACTGCGTTTTCAAGCTCAAAACGCAAGGCTCACCACCGCGTTTTCAGGTTCAAAACGCAGGGCTCACCAATGCGTTTTCATGCTCAAAACGCAAGGCTCACCACCGCGTTTTCAAGTTCAAAATGCAGGTCTCACCACTGCATTTTCAAGTTCAAAACGCAAGGCTCATCACGCAGAGCTCACCACTGCGTTCTTAAGTCAAAGCGCAGATGTCATTTTCAGAACGCGGACCTCGTATTTGACCCATTCAAACACGTTGTAAACGGTTCTAAAACCATTTTGCACAATTTGAGGGCCTTGAACCCTCATTAAGGAGAGATTTAAGGGGTCAGTTACACCCCTTAAATCCCTATAAATAGCTGCAATAATAGCTAAAGAAGAGGGTTCTTTGGATCGATTGGGGGGGCTTTGGAGCATTCAACCTTTGCTTTTGGATCGGCTTTTGGAGACTTTGGCTTGACAGATTAATTCTTCTCTGAGGGAGCTCTTTCTAAGTAAAGTTCTAAAACTCGTTAGAGTTCCAAACTTGCTTTGCAAGTTCTTTTCAACGTTGTTCCACGAGTCGAGACGTTCGGATAGTCAATGGGATACAAGATTCAAGCTCCCATCGCTACGGTGAAGAACCCAGATTAAACAAAGGAAATGATCTCCGTTGATCTTTCCTTCTTTTGTAAATCGGGTAACCGATCGAGAAATTTTATAATTTCTTTGTCTAAGTCAGTTAGAGAGGAATTACTTTGATGTATTCATTCTTTTTCTAAGTCAGTTAGAGAGAATAACTCCGATCTTACATTTCTCAAATTTTCTCGCGAACAATAGCTCTTTTCAAGTCACTGCTACCCTTAAGGCTATCCTGTACATTTTTGAAGAAAACTCAGGCCTCAGTATAAATTATTCTAAGTCTTCTCTCATTTATTTTGGGAGATTGGCTCATAGAGGTACCTTCCTAGCCTGTTCACTAAATTGTAAGCTGGAAAACTTACCTATCAAGTATCTTGGCCTTCCACTTAAATGTGGAAAACTTTCAAAACTAGATTGGCAGCCTATTTTAGACCATCTGCACAAAAAGCTTGATTGCTGGAAAGGACACTTTTATCCTTTGGAGGAAAGCTTGTCTTACTAAATTCTGTTCTCACATTCATTCCTTTATGTAGGCGTTAAAAATTACTTATCAGTACCCGAACGAGACTCGTGACGGGGGGTTAACAACCGACGACCCATCCGACAAATGCTGGCGATCGACTATGCCGCAAAACGCATCACGCGAGCCGACGAACACATGAAGTGAGCCGGCGATGCATACAAGCCAACGAGGTTGCATAAATGTGGGATAAATCCAACAACAAAGCTTCAAAATCAATAAGATTCGACGAAGCGAGATCGATTGGACTCGAACGTCAACGAGACTGGATTCAAACGACGACGAGACAAGAATCAGTCGTCACTTAACCTGTCAACGCGATTGAACCAACCGAATTCCGAGTCAGCAAAGAAATGAATCGGACACGGACTTAGGACGACAACGACAAGATCGAGACAAAACGTCGCGAAAAAAAGTCCGAAAACCAACCAAACGGAGCCAAACGGCGTTCGGCCGAAGCCCGGACACCGTTTGGTGTCCGGCCATTGGCCAGACACCAAATGATGTCCGGCCGGCCAAAATCCCCCCCCCTCTCCTTTGGTCATTTGCCTATAAATAGGCTGAGGGGTGTTCAGTTCTGAAGGTTGGATTTTCTGATATTGGGGAGAGAGCTCTCGCGAGATCTGCGAGCCGTCGACGCACAGTTCCGAGCACCGGCGAGCACGAGTTCAGTCGGCGTCAGATCTACAACCGCGAGGTAAGCAAATTCGGTCGGGACTCTGATTACCCTTCGGGATAGCTGTGATTTCTCCTAGTAGATCTCACCCGCTCGTGATCCTCTCCTTCGCGGAGTGCGATCCCCGCAGCGCATCCTCTCCTTCGTGAGTGCGATCCCCTTAGCGCTTCGCTTCCTTCGTGAAATGAGCCCTCTACGCCTCAGAAGTTCCGTAACCCGAAGTTTCCACTGATCGAATTGCGCGGTCGTCCACGGACAAGATCCCCGGCACAGGCGAAGAACCCACACAAGCGAGGATCCCGAATAATAGAGATCCGAGCGTTTGTTCACAAAAGGAAAAAGTTGTAATTTTTGTTTTCATTATGCGCTGAAATAAAAGGCATTTCTTTTTGTTTGAATTTTGTTGTAGGCCAACGAAGCTGTAAACAAGTTCAACAAGCAATGAATAACAAACCAACTTTCCCCGCGAACAAGCTGGCGACCACAGTGGGAGCCAACGGTCTCAAGTCAGAGATCGTCGTGTCGTAGCCGCGGATCCAGATCCCGCTAAAAGAAGTCAAAGGCCTCAAGGACAGATAGGAAAAAAAAAAATTTCCCGGGCGCTGCCCCCTTGACCCCCCGCCCGCTAACCGGCTAGCGGGACCGCCGAAAACTCTACGTAGGGTGTAATAATTATGCTCCAGCGAAGTCAACCGAATCCAAGTTGATCCGGGTTCTGCTGTGAGTATCATACTATCGTCCTTGTCCAGATCGTCCTCCCCCCACAAATTCAGAAGGATCTCCGCTGCAAGAAAGATCCATTTGTCCTCGGCTCCGAAACTTTAAGGCGAGGATCTTAACTCCGCCATTGCCGAAGTTGCACCAAATGGCATCCTTCCGACATCCAAGATCGCCGGATCTACGCAGGAGATCACCGCTGATGGCGTGCCGACTCTCTCAAAGAGAGCCCGCCAGAGGCGACGTCAACGCCTGACGCGTGAGATCGCCAAGGCCCTGGAATCAGTCGACGGTGTCCGCTACAAAGTGGATCTGAAGTCCAGGAGAGGTCAAGAAACTCATCAACAGGTGCACGGCAACTCCTCCAAAGCCGTCAACAAATGATTGGGTCCGTGTCAAACGGAACCGATCAACACTTGAAGAACGTATCCAGAGGCCTGCATTACTGCGACACATACGCTCTAGTTCAGAGGCCCGACGAGAAGAAGGGAGAAGTGGACAAGAAGCCGCCAAAATGCGCTAAGTTTGGAGTCCGAAATTGAACAACGATTCGATGAAGGTCAAATGTCACCAAGAATCACCACCTCAAACCGATTCGACTAAGGCTCTACCGCCACGGGTGACTTGATTCAAAAGAAGATCACACCTCCGGCGATCTCATCCAGATCTCCAGCTCTGTGCTCGCTTCGGTCAATCCTGTTGGCGTATCCCAGAGCAAGAAAACGGTGTTAAAGCGCCTCGGCCCGTTGCACGATGATCGAGGTAAAATTTCGATCAAGGATTGTTTGGGCCCGCTCAAGAGGCCTCGACCAACTCACGGTGATGGGGTCCTACCCCTCTCCGCCATGATAAGAAGATTCCCGCACGCTTCACCGGAATTGATCGGTTCGAGCCCGCCGAACTTCGCCGCAAAGGCTTAACGTGGAGACGAAAGTGACTCTTGGAACCTCTCGATAATGTGGCTCATCCTCGAAGGAGACGCTGCCCGACGATGATGACGTTATACACGAGAAGTCGTACCAACACGAGGGTTGCTCCGCATTCATGCCGGCGAGTTGTACTATCGTGCCGGGGTACGAAAATCTCAAATAGAAGTTCTCTCAATTGAACACGCATTGTCCGTGTTCCAAACTAATCGTATGTGTTGTCGAATGTAATCGCACTGCCGCCTTCAAGAAGGCCGGTCTTTGATAGGCTTGGCAACAAAATGCCAAAACCCAAGTCAAGATGCTTCGGCGGAAGAAGATCGGAGTCTCAAGGCGATGAATTGTCAAGGGTAACCACCAATATGACCAGCAGAGGGTTGGGTTATGTATCTTCTTCAGAAGACGAATGTTGCTGGTTCATTGACGACCAAGAGTCCGACGCAGGAGACGGACATTCATTGGATTCCTCCACCTGGGACTCTGATGTTAGCATCGATGAAATTTTCAAGGGGTTAATGTCAAATATGGCTACAGTCGACCCCACCACTATTGAGGATGATGAAGATATGCCAACATGGAAAGACCCATGGATCCATCAACTCAAAGAACAGTTTGGGGATAGGTTCGAACAAAGAGAACCACCCACTAAGGACGAGGTAGTCCAGGTTAATATGGGTGACGAAGAGCATCCTAAGCTCATAAACATCAGCAATACTCTTCCCTCGGAAGAGAAGGAAGAGTTGATCGCCTCTAATCGTGGAGTATATCGATGTATTCGCCGAGTTACGAGGACATGCCAGACTCGACCCTAATGTGGCGACACATCGCCAACATCAAGGTGGATGTCAAACCCGCCAAGCAAATCAAGAAGACGGTTTCGCCCACAAATCTTGCGTAATCGCTGACGGCGAAAACTCATAGAATCGGATTCATCAAGGAAATTCAACACCGGATTGGGTGGCGAATATAGTCCGATCCGCGAAGAAGAATGGTTCGATTAGGACTGTGGTCGACTACAGACCAACGCCGCTGTTCGAAGATGACTTTCCTCTTCCCATCACCGATGTCATAGTCGACAATACGGTGGATTTGAAAGAATGTCATTCATGGATGGTTTCTGTTACAATCGATCAAGATGCACCCGATGATGCCAAACAATACGCCGTCAGAATCACCGGTATATATTGCTACACGGTCATGCCGCTCGCCCGAAAAATGCCTACCACATATCACGAAGCAATGACTAAAATCTTCTAGGATCATCTCCGGAAAACAGTCGAATGCTACGTCGACGACTTGGTCGTGAAAAGCCGTGACAAAGGTGATCATATCCAAGATCTTAGAACGGTATTCGAGCACATGCGAACCCATCAGCTAAAGATGAATCCTGCCAAATCCTTCCTTGGGATGTCCAGTGGCAAGTTCCTTGGCTTCGTCATCACCAACAAAGGAATCCATGTCGATCCTGACAAAGTAAAGGCGATTTAAGAATTGCAACCTCCAAGAAATCTGAGAGAACTCAGGGGGTTACAAGGACGGTTAGCTTAGATCCGACGGTTCATATCGAACCTATCTGGAAAGTGCCAACCATTTTCTAAGTTGAACAAGAAGGGCGTATCATTCATTTGGGATGATGCTTGCCAAAAGGCATTTGAAGAGATTAAGTCGTATCTCTCTAAACCTCCTCGTTTGTCGCGACCGCTAGCCGTGAAAGCCGTTCTTGATTTACATCAAAGCGACTGGCCATTCGTTGAGCGCCTTACTTGCGCAAGACGATGACAGCGGTCACGAACAGGCAGTGTATTATCTATGCCGGACATTAGTCGGTGCTGAGTCTCGATATCCAATGGTTGAGAAGCAATGCCTTACATTAGTGTTCGCAATTCAGAAAATGCGGCACTATTTGGTCGGACAAATGATTTATGTTATCTCCAGCGTAAATCCGGTCCGAATATTTATGACCCAGCCGGCCTCAATGAGTTGGCGTTTGGCGAAATGGGCTTTGCTCTTGTCCCAATACGACTTGCACTTCAAACAACAAAAGTCGGTCAAAGGACAAAGCCATTTATGCATCTCTTGGTCGCCAACCCGACAACGGACGCAGCTTGAATCAGATGATGATTTTCCGCACGGTTCAGAAGTCAACACTACATCGCACCAACAAATATGACGATTGTATTTTGACGGAGCTTCTCGGGCCACTAATGTGGCAAGTACCCGGATGTTCTAAAATCTCGGCGGAGTCGGAGTTGTCTTGATTTCCGGAATCATGTCATGCCCGTGCTTATTCGCCATCAACCTTGTTCCAATAGCGTAGCGAATACAACGCTACTTATCGGACTTAGCTTCGCCAAGGAGCTGGGAGTTGAATATCTCGAAGCATACGGCCATTCACAACTGATAGTCAGACAGATCCGCGGAGACTACGAAGTCAGAAATTCAGATCTAATTCCTTATCATCAGGTAGCCATTGAAATGGCAGACTCATTTGAAGAGTTCTTTATCGAGTACATTCCACGTCTTCAGAACGCTTACGCGGATGCATCGCGTCATAGTCGTCGCAGCACAACCTTCCGAGACCGAGCAACTAGTTACGGTCAGGACTCATCAGCTTTTTGTACCGATAAATGATGAGGTACAAGAAAACGAAGGGGTAGTTACCAAAGAGGTATATACGACCCAAACTAAATTGGAGCCTCGAGATTGGCGCTTTCCTATCATCGACTACGTCTTGCATGGTATTCTGCCACAAGACGTGAAGGAGAGAGAGTCAATCCGGCGAAGAGCTACTAGATTCTTCTACGACACAGAGACCCAGATGTTATATCGCCGGGGGTACGATGGCCTTTTACTCCGATGCCTCTCAAACAAAGAGGCGGAAGAGGTCCTTCGGGAAGCACACGAAGGGGAATGTGGCGCACACCAGCCTGGTCCCAAGCTCTACGATCGAATCAGGAGAATGGGCTACTTTTGGCCAACAATGATTAATGATGCGCCGAGCACGCCGAAATGCCATGCGTGTCAAATTCCGCGAATTATATGCATCGCCTCCGTGAGCAACAGATCCTTCGCCACATCCCGCCATTCGAGACATGGGGAATGGACGCTGTAGGTCCCATTTTTCCTCCGTCGGTCAAAGCGTCGGTTTATTCTAGCGATCACCGACTACTTCTCCAAGTGGGCGTATAATCCCGCTAAAAGAAGTAAAGGCGAAAACCGCTGCCAATTTATCAAACACCATGTCATCTACCGACACGGTGTTCCAAGACGGATCGTGCATGACAACGGTCCCTAATTCATCGCAATTCCTTCATCGTTTTGCTAAAAGTTCAAGATACAAGATGTCTCATCGGCGACCTATAATCCAAAGAAGAAATGGATTAGCCGAGGCATTCAACAAGACGATTATCAAAATTTTGTCGGCTTGTGAAGAACAACAAGCAGACCGGACGATAAACTCGAGAAGCACTCGGGCATATCGCGACAACGGTATGTACTAACCGAGCGACCCCGCATCTCGGTTTACTGCGTGAAGCGCTTCTCCGTTGGAAATCCAGATTCCGCCACTTCGCGACGCCTCTTCAACAGAGATGACGATCGAAGAACAACATCAAAAACGCCTCAAGAGCTTGAGATGTTAGATGAGAAGCTCGAGGCTCAACAATGCATTGAGTTCTATCAAGCTAGGATGTCGAGCTTTCAACAAGAAAGTCCTACAGAGAACCTTTAAGGAAGGAGATTCGCCCTCGCTAGACGGCCGATAATTCTCAATTCCAAGAAGAAAGGTAAATTTGAACCCAAATGGGAAGGACCGCTTATAATAGACACAGCCTATTCAAACGGCGATATCGCCTTTATCACACAAAATGGCTAATCGACGCTAATGCCGATAAATGGGAAGTTTACGAAAAGTATTATCCTTAATACATTCGTGATAACCCATGTTGATGGAAAGTTCCTCAGAGAATATCTCACTCATTTTCATGAGGATAACCCTAAATTATTGTGTTTTCCTCCAAAATTCTCTCACCGATCAAATTCATTGGCGGTGGGCCCACTAAAATCTCCCCGTCCAACCACCAAGAAATCCCTCTCGATTCCTTCCACTAACGAGAGGTCCACTTTCAAATTCTGGTTAGCAATCCTATAAAAGCGAAAGCTATCCGTACCCTTCCAAGATTCTCAGAATGGAGACCCCACTCTTAGTTTCTCATCGGGAAATAGAATACATTCTTCCTTTTCCACATTTCACCTAGAGATAGAATACATTCTTCCTCTCTTGTCTTAGATTCTCGGAGTGGAGATCCCACTCTTAGTTTCATCTTTCAAGATTCTCAAAATGGAGATCCCATTTTTAGTCTCTTTCACTGGAAACAGGATAAAAATCCTTCCTTTCCAATATCCGGAGATAGGAGACAAGATCCTCCTTCCTCTCCATCAATAAGAGATAGGATACAAAACCTTCCTCTCTTTTCGGATTCATCCCAAACACCCGGAGATAGGAGACAAGATCCTCCTTCCTCTCCACTGGCAAGAGATAGGATACAAAACTTTTCTCTCTTGTTCATCCCTTACCCGGAGATAGGAGACAAGATCCTCCTTCCTCTCCATCTGGCAAGAGATAGGATACAAAACCTTCCTCTCTTTTCGGATTCATCCCAAACACCCGGAGATAGGAGACAAGATCCTCCTTCCTCTCCACTGGCAAGAGATAGGATACAACATTCCTCTCTTGTTCATCCCTTACCCGGAGATAGGAGACAAGATCCTCCTTCCTCTCCACCTTCGGGAAATAGAATACATTCTTCCTTTCCCACCTCAATCAGTCTTATTTCGGTTCAGTCATTCTCCGGGCCAAAAGAAGGCACCAGGGTTCATCTTGGGGAATTTGATCCCAAATCCTAAGCAGGATAGGTCGAGGCCTAGCACGCTGCCGCCAAGTTAGTCTTCCCGTGAAAAGACGGCTTCACGATTCAACATCGTAGTATCAAGTCTAAAAGAGTTTTATTCTTTTAAGCATAACGTTGTGTGTAGAACGGATTTAGATAATCTACATGCTAGCCCAACTCAAACGGTAGTTGGTAAAGGCTCATCAAACCCGCTGAGGGTCGGGGTTGGCTAATAACCCTAAAGCCAACGCCACACACGCTGTCGGCTTAGTCTTTCTCCGATTGAAGAAGACACCGAGTTCGATTCGGGGTATTTCATCCCGGCCTAAGAAGAGATAAAGCCAACGCCACACACGCTGTCGGGTTTAGTCTTTCTCTCGATTGAAGAAGACACCGAGTTCGATTCGGGGTATTTCATCCCGGCCTAAGAAGGATGAGTCTACGCTGAACACGCTGTCGCGGTCTCTTGCCCGTAAAGAGTATGAAGCCTACGTATTCAACATCGTAGCATTAAGTCTAAGAGAGTTTCATTCTTTTAACACAACGTCACGTG
The DNA here is from genome assembly GCA_012295165.1 of Asparagus setaceus. NCBI lineage: Eukaryota > Viridiplantae > Streptophyta > Magnoliopsida > Asparagales > Asparagaceae > Asparagus > Asparagus setaceus. Next base: position 4,433,662 of record CM022704.1, on the reverse strand, counting down.
CGGAACGGATCCAGATAATCCACGCGCTAGCCCAACTCAAACGGTAGTTGGTAAAGGCTAATCAAATCCGTTGACAGCTGAGGGTTTGCCAAAAATCCTATAAGTATTATGGTTAATTATTTCGATTTAAATAAAAGAATCATAATAAAGCATAAAAGAGGATAGAAATACGTTTTATTGATAAAAGACTGAAGTTACACAAGCTCTCTAAACATCAAATTTGTGACAGCAAATTTGCTGCTTTAACTTAGATACTTTATTGAGGAAAGCTTGTTGAAGTTCCTCCTGAAGCTCGGCCCTGAAAGTCTCATCGCTGCTATTAAGGGTCTTTGCGGTCTCCTCCTCGACTTTGACCGGCTTCGGCTTTGAAAACTCAAGCTTCTGGACATGATCGCAAGAGTCTCCTCCTTGTTGGCCTTCGCCGCCTTCAAGATGATCGACTCTCCTCGCCGCTTGAAGTTCCTGCTCGAGCTCTACTATTCTCGCTTCTCCAAAGAAATGACACAAGATCAAAATGTCCCATTTAAAGACTAAGCTTCAGTGACAAGAATCTCCAAAAGACGCACCGGTTCTGTCGATCCAACTTCGAGTCCAAGAATAACGCGAGCATCACGCCAAGCCGCCAGCCAGCCTCTCGCTCTATATAGAGGGGAGTCACCGCCTCAAAATCTTGCGACTTTGAGCTTAACCTCCAAATGATCGAGATCATCAGCGATGGTCCGGGCCAACTCAATAGCCCGCATCTCGTATCGTGGTTACCCTAGGATCAAGGAATGGCCTGAACCGACGGAGAGAAAGTCCGTACCGAAGTGTGTCTATCACTATGGCTAAATAGGAGAAGAACGAACTAATTTCCACCGGATAATAAGCCGAGATGGATCGCCGCCGACATCAAAGCTCTCACTAAGTCGCGGAAGAGTCGCTATAGAGCCCGCAAAAGGAAGAAAAGGTGAAAACTCCCAAAACCAAAAATCAACATGAGTATCGGCAGTTGAATGGTTCATACCTGTACAAGCAGTTCCTTGCCTCAATGAAACCGGCGAAGCAGCAGCAGCCGGTGGCGATCGACAGCCTCGGCCAGATCTCGACCGCACGCCCAATGTATTGACGGCTATGAAGTGGACTCGAAGAATAGCAGCTCAATGTCACCGTGACGGATCTCGCTATCAAGCGAGACATTTTCAATCATAGACGCACTAGTCAAAATTGAATAGTCCTATGATTATCGTGAAGGGATTTATACCTTCAAAGAAATCACCGATATCCCTAGGAATTCCTAGCTCGTGCACGGTATCGCCGAAGAGGAACGCCTCGGTAAATCACGATCAAATCCTCAAGTCCTCCATCAAAAAGTCGACATAAGAGCGAAGTACAGATGTGAGTTGCAGGAAAACAAATTTCGTGTCTTTGCAAGTTGCTGTCCAGGTAAGAAAAATTACCAGTGTTAGATGTACCTGGATTCTCCGATCCAGGTCCTATGTTGGTATTTTCAGGCTCTCCTGCAATAGCTCCGAGTACTTGCCCCATGAAACTGGACTCGGCAAAGTCAGGGAGAGGAAAATCAAAATTGGCGTCGCTACCAAATTCTCCTGCACAAGAGAAAATCGTGAGATTCATGAAGAGCCGAATGATCGAAGATTTCGGTCACGAAAGCATTACCTTTATCGCCGGCAGAGTCTTCGCTTGTCGAATCCAAGATAATGGTCCGAGAAGCAGGGCGAGATCTGTGAACCAGTTTCTTTCGCTTAAAAGGAGCTCCATTGCGGAGTTTGTCCCCATCGCAAGGGCGGACCGCTTCTCTTTCTGGTATTCCTGAAAAGATAAATCAATATCAGATTGGGATGTCTCAAGGGGATAAAGAGATTCAAGGACAAAGTACCAGAGTTTTCTTCATCAGTTGCAACTTCCTCCTGGTCCTCTCGTGAAGTATCTGTCGCAGAACTATGAATCTCCCCATCAGACCTGTCTGATTCGTGGGTACGGCGACGCTTCTTTTGTGCCCGAGCGTTCTCCCCAATGCCTTTGAGGTCACCAGAAGCCTCTTTCAATTTCGGCCACAAGGGACTTCACAGAACGAAGCTCACCGGGCGCCAAAAGCCACCGCAGATAAATATGTCGACTCCAGCTTACGATCAGCACCTAGGAGGCTAAATTTAGCATTGGTACAACCCGCTATACTCCACAACCACGCCCGGACACCATCGATCAAACCGCCACGAAGTCCGAGCTCCCGCTCGTTCCTAACGAAATTGGTCGTGAATCAACCGACGAAATAAACGAGAAGGGAAATAAGGCTCAATGTAGCACTCATTTCTCACTTTCGGAAAATAAGATAACCTGGTCGGATGTTGGTCAGCCAGTTAAAGCAGCCAACATCAAGTAAAGTCCGGTTCATCTTAGGTCTCTCCTCATCGATCAAAGACTCCCCGTACTGACCAGAGAACCGAGGAAAACATCTAGAGAAGGCCCAACCCTTATGAATCTGCAATTGCTTACGGACTCCTAAGAATCCGCGCCCTTGCCACTTGCATTTCTCTAAAGATTGAAGAAAAGGGACGATGGATCTCGCAAGCTTCGCCGCCATCATATCCGGGTCGATGAAGAACAAACCAGCCATCAAGTAGGTGTACGGAGTTCCACCTTGACATGAGGAATCTCATCCGACGGCTTGTTTTTCCTCCGAGTAAAGGCGGTGGTTATTTGACGAAGTCCCCGATGAATGTTAGCCACCATCACTGGAAGAAGAGACAACTCCTTCTTGTGAGCAAGCTGAACTGCAGGATAGAGCACCTCTAATGGCAAAGCGTCGCTAGGCTGACATGGCATCACACATTTCTTCAACCAGATGGCGAGAAAACCGGCTAAGAGAGTCATCGGCCAGATAGGTTTTACTGCATGCCATAAGAAGGTCGAGAATTTGCTCCTGTTTGGAAAACCATACTCGTACTACTCGGTATAAGACTTAGCGCCGGACTTTTCTATCAACCCATTAACCTCTGAAGGGGTAGAAGGAGCCAATTCACAAATCTGCTCATCAGAATCGTCCTCCAGATGTTTGAACAAATAATTGGCGAACTGCTTCAGGCTTATAATTGACTTCCTTTTTACTGACGGCTCTATCTGTGCTAGGGCGATGTGATAATGGCACGTGAGGTCCCATAGAGTGTCGTAACGGTCAGGCAGAGTATCCTTCAGTCGACCCAATTCTCGGCCCGAAGGGAAGTATTCCTGATATAGCATCCTTCCCATAGGTAAACCCGAGACCCGATGCATCTCGTGCAAAGCCAATCCTAGTTCGCCATGCCTGGTTAAGAATGTGTTCGAATCAGGATCATAGAGCTCGGATAAAGCGAAGAAGTGGTTGGTACTGATCGGGAGCCCATACATAGTGGCACTAATCGCTACAGATAAACCACAAGCCCGGTTCCTCCCCCATCGCCAAGAACGGACTAGTCAAATGAGTCCACCGTGAGCTTATCCGCATGAACCCACCAAGAATCTATGACCAGACGCCGGCATCTCCCGTCCTAACAGGGCAAGGCGGTTCTTCAAAGTCTGACCAGTGACGAAATGCTCATCACGAGGCGGAGAGTCCAGTCCCAATATACCAGGGTGCAGTCCGATAACTCGGCCTCTGAGTGAACCAGGAACCGACTGATGGGTGATAAACCCGCAATGAATGCTGTCACACTCCTCTGTCAGGCGCCACGACATTTTCCGTGCGACGCCTTGATGCCGTAACTCAGTCAAGCAACGGTGACGAGGAATCCAAGGGAGATATAAGAATCCACCGTCATCCTTGTGCAGCCATTGCTCACTCTCAATGAAAGCCGTATCTGGGTCCTCAACGGAGTCGCCAAACAAATAGTCCGTCTTGCCCAAAGGCTGAGAAGAACCGGTAATCTTCTCAAGTGGCGCGTCAGTCATCAGCGACCTCAACACACGAGGACCTCCTCCAAGTACTAACTGGGTCACCTCCGCAGGCGTATCCGGTCTAAACTGGGGCGAAATAAGAATAGTGGGATCATCAGAGGAGGAGAAGTGGTCACCACGACGTCCGTCAACTGCATGCGAAGGAAGCGCACCAGAGGGATACTCAACTGAAAAAAAAAATGAAATCGAAATGAGTCAGAACCCAGCAAACATATATATAAGGCGTTGAATTCATTTCACGAAATTCGTGAGATAGAGTCACGGCCTTATAAACAGGAAAATCGGTGCCGAACACACTACGGATTTATCGGATAATATACCCCGTCTCATAAAATGACGAAGTATTCTATCCATCTGACCGTAGTACGTCATGGAATCGCTCCCCGTCGTCTGCTGAAATATAAGCGTCGATCCTCACAAAGGGGGAATCAAGGCTATGCGAGCGTCGATCCTCACGAAGGAGAAATCAAGGCTATATGAGCGTTGTTCCCCACGAAGGAGGAATCAAGGCCGTGCAATTTATGAATGCAAGTTGTGAATGAGCAATTTAACATAAAAATCTCACCAGCAAACGATGGTGGTACGTCATCGCGAGACGGAGTAGGCCGTGCAATTTATGAATGCAAGTTGTGAATGAGCAATTTAACATAAAAATCTCACCAGCAAACGATGGTGGTACGTCATCGCGAGACGGAGTAGACGGTCGGATCCTCCAAGCACGTGATCTTCCCGACGACATCGGAAGCTGCAAAAAAAACACGACGAAAAGTCAGACGCATGGCTAAAAATCAGCAAATACAACAGCAAGAAGTCCCGTTTGGTCAGGTCATGGTTTATCAATCATGACTGGGGCATCAACGGACGCGTCAACAAAAACGACGGACGACCGCACTCGATTAAGGGTGCATGTAGGCATCAAAAATTGCTGAAGAACCTCAAATATGACTAAATCATGAGAAGATCGAAGGACAACGTCGTCGAAATCTCAAGAAGCCCAACATTGGAAGATTGTGTCTCGCCACTAGCGAAACACCTTGATGTGTCTCGCCACTAGCGAAACACCTTGATGTGTCTCGCCACTAGCGAAACACCTTGATGTGTCTCGCCACGAAGCAGACATTTGATGTGTCTCGCAACTAGCGAGACACTTACTTGTGCCTCGCCAAACCACGAGACACCCGTAATACTTAAAACGAGCTCTTGAAGGATCTAAATCAATGCCGGTGGGGCCCAATTGACTTTATCAACAAGAAAGAGACGCTCACTACTTCAATGCGGTTATCTGGCGAAGATCGCCCACTAGGCGTAATTTAGGCATTTAATCGCGCCTAAAAAGCGTGAAAACCGCTACAACAGCCGGAGGGACGATATCGCCGCCGCCGAAGGCGCACCATACCGCCGCCGCCACCGAAGTAGCTTACACCGCCGCCAGCTAGCTTAGGGCTTTTACGCCAGGCGCTCGAGCAGCCAGGCTAACTACAAATGTGGAGCACTTATGACTTGTGTTTCTTCAGAGGGCACGTTTCCCAAAGACTATAAATACCCTCCTACGTCCACTTGGGCGGAGGTCGGCTATCGAAAGGGGCAATCGAGATCCAAGCTTCCTGAGTTCAAGAACACGATCCACACGGAGATTCCTCGAAGCTTAAGCTTTGCCTTAATTCTTGAGAAGAGTAGATATCTTACCTTGCTAAGATATTTCTTTGAAGTTCTTGTTTCCTTTGCGAAGCACTAACTAAACCCGTCGATTCGACGATCGCCGCTTGGTGGTCCACGGATTACGATCTCCCAAGACAGCAAAGTCCCACCTAAAACAGAGATCTACACTTGTAGCGTCTTTTGTTGAGTTTGTGAGAGAGTTATTTAATTTCCTTATGGCGAGAACCAAAAGTGTAATTTTCTCAAGTTTTACAAATGGAAGCAACTTCGACACAAACACGATGGCTAATTACTGGGAGCCAACGGTTCGAGCCGAGATCGTTGTGTCGCGACCTTGCGGCGATCAGGCCGACCTCATAGTTGATGGAATAGACTACTTCTTCGATCAAGCCAAGTTGAAGAATATCTCTCCTCTTCCTCATCGAAGTCCTCCTCACCCGCAAACATCGGAGGATCTCATCGCCTAAGAGGGAGGTTCGTTTCATAGATGCGCACGATTCGCTCGCTGCGACAGAGGCGATTTCCTCTCAACAAGATCTCAACTGATATGGCGAAGAGAGCTGCGCCAAAGGCGGCGTAAAAGATGGCTCGTCAATTAGCCAAGGCCACGGAGTCGGCGGATGGAGTTCACTATCGAGACAAACTCACATGATCAAAGCGTCAACAAACTGGCGCTTCAACCGTCGGCACTCACGCCAGGAAGAATGGATTCTTGTCAAAAGGACCCGATTGACAAGGAAGGGCGCACTCAAAACGCCGTGCACGCTTTGCTCGAAAGCACGGCCGTTGTTCGCAAGGCGCAGAGTCAAAATCAACCCGACAATCGGCTCAAAATGCGCCAAGCATGGATCGAAGTCGACATCAAAATCGGCTCAAGAATGCGCCTCGCCAACAACATTCAGCGAGGCGATTAAGCATCTCGCGCCCGGCGAACGATCGGTACCTCCTGCAATGGCGGTGTAAAGCTGTCTCGCCCGGTGAGCGGCTGAGCCTCGCCAGCAATGGCGGTCCTCCATGCCTTGACAAAAATGGGCTTTTCGCCCTTTCTTCCACTTTTCCTACCGAGGCATCAACCGTTAAGTCCGGAAATCCGTCAACCGGTGTTCGATCGCCTTGGTCCACAATTGAGAACCAAAGTCAAAACAGGTAATGGAGCGTTTGGGTCACCGATCCATAAACAACGACAGGTTGGGGCGTACCCAAATTCCAAGTGATGTTGAGAAATGTGCGAGCCATTTGGCGCAACTCAAAGCTGAAAGAATTCTGTTGCGTCTCGTTTGAGCATCCCTAAGGGGTCCGCGAGTTTCTTGATAAAGACAAAGCGAAGCGTGTGATTCGCAGAGTCACCAAAGGCGATCAAATGCTTGTTATTCATGCGAAGAAACTTCCAATAGTCGGCGTCCCCAAAGAAGGCGTGTTCTCAAGTTAAGGACAACGTTACACTTGGGGTGGAAGTGCAATTTGTAATGACCCACACCAACCACATCATCGGTGGGGGTGGCAACACCGAAAGAGCGATTGATGAAATAGGTTGTTCTTGTTCGTGTGCACAATTGATTAAGACATGGTTATCGGGATGTGCACGATTGCGAGTCGAGCAGCTCACCCACAAAGAGCTTCGATATTGAGCGGCTTTCCTGTCGACGGAAGATCTGAAGCCACAGTCAAGGCGACATCGAAGAAGAAAGATCATCCATCCAATTTGATGAGTTTCGAAGTGACTATCAATATGGTGAACAAAGGGAAAGGACCGTGACGGATTCGGATCACGAATTCACTCACGGAGGAAAGGTTGGGTCTCGATTTCTCGAGAATGTCGGTTGCAATTGCAAGCTACCCAACGATCGACTACGAAGGATGCATGAGGAGAGTCATCGATGTGAAGCTTCCGACATCAATTCGGCGATAGCTTCCGATGACACAATGTCAAGTGTTGGTTGTCATCGAGCTTTACCATTACTCTCGATGTCACGGCTCAAATGTTACAAGAAGCCTTAGCCAAGCAAAGAGAAGAGCTTAAGGCCGAAATGAGAACAGAGATGGAGCTAGCCATGCAACAGATGAGGGAGTTGCAAACCCATACAGTTGCACAACAACCTGGGACCAGTCAACAGCCTGAATCCAGTCAACAAGGTGGAGTTACCCACCATAATGCTCATAATATCGAAGACAGCGATTCGGAGATTGATGAACACATTTACGCTGATCAACCTCCAAAGACAGCTGCATCTGATGCTCAAGGTAGAAATGGTCCAATTCTTCCTATTGGAAGTAATCCAAAACAGGGGGAAGATGATGGCGAAAGGATGAAAGAGCTTGAAAATAAAATTAATGCTTTGATGTCCGCACAGGAAGTCAAAAGGACTGGTATCCCGTGTCCATATCCTAGAGAGTGGGATTCAATTCCTTACCCGCCGAAATTCAATTTGATCAACTTCCGCCATTTGGCGGAGAGGGTCACCTACACAACACGATTTACTTCAAATCACATTTGGGGTGATCTCAGAAACGAGCCTTTGATGGTTGATCATTCGTCGGTTTACCGCCGAGTGCCGATTGGTATCGAAGACTCAAGGCGGTAGCATCAAGCTATTTGGGATGACATAGAAAATTTGTTCCTCGGCAACTTTTTCGATGGCGACACGAAGTCTCGATTGGAACCCTCTTGGATGAAAAGCGTAAGAATGGGGAGACAATTGACACTTTCGTTAAGCGTTTCATAATAAGGCCATAAGCGCAAAGATCCAATCACTAAGGAATTCATATTGCGGACGTGCCACAATAATCTCTCCATTGATCGTTGGAAGTCATGGGGTCGCCCCGCCAACTACATGGAAAGATCACGAAAATCTGAGGAGAACAAGCGAGCGTTTCCTCGGAAGGAAGAAAGGCTGAAAGAGGCAAAATGGCGGTGACCCTCGAGTAAATTTTTCCTCTCGTAATAGAGGAAAGGCATCTGTATTCTTTGTTAGTCAAGCGTCGCAACCACGATCGGCCAAAAGCTTCTAAATCAATTTCACGGGACATACTCTTTCAAAGGCGAAGAGGTTCCAATCATCTTCAAACACCTTCTTGATAACAACAAAATCAAGTTGCCTCGATTATAAATCGGAGGAGGTGACAAGACCGGACCCTAAATGCGTGCGTACCACGGGAGGATCCTCCATCCTCTGAAGGATTGCTTAGCTCTCAAGGCCATCATCAAGCCTTGGTGGCCGTCTTAGCGAAATAAGCAAAATGAGGAATCACTCCGACAGGTATACGAGTATAAACTGCTCCCTTTCCTCCGATGAGTACAAGAGGTTAAACTGCTCCTCCTTCTTACTCCAATAGGAATATGAGTATAAACTATTCTAAATGAATGCAGCCCAAGTTTGCAAAGAAAGCTGGGGGTGGATAATCTATGAACGAGAGGTCCACTTTAAGGATTGAGCAATCAAACCTTCCTACAGTTAGGATTGTCTCAAATTTCTTATCCTGGTCAAACCTTCCTACAGTTAGGACCACGGCCAAAATCCCCTCTCGATTCCTTTTATGAACGAGAGGTCCACTTCCAGATTGAGCGATCAAACCTTAGGCGGTTAGGATTGTCTCAAATATCTGCTGGTCAAACCTTCCTACAGTTAGGACCATGGTCAAAATCCCTCTCGATTCCTTCCATGAGCGAGAGGTCCACTTTCAATTGGCGATCAAACCTTCCGGCGGTTAGGATTGTCTCAAATTTCTTATCTGGTCAAACCTTCCTACAGTTAGGACCATAATCAAAATCCCTATCGATTCCTTCCATGAGCGAGAGGTCCACTTCCACATTGGCGATCAAACCTTCCGGCGGTTAGGATTGTCTCAAATTTCTTATCTGGTCAAACCTTCCTACTGATTAGGACCATAATCAAAATCTCCTCTCGATTCCTTCCATGAGCGAGAGGTCCACTTTCAATTGGCGATCAAACCTTCGGCGGCAAGGATCGTCTCCAAATTTCTATCATGGTCAAACCTTCCTGATTAGGACCATAATCAAAATCCCTATCGATTCCTTCCATGAGCGAGAGGTCCACTTCCACATTGGCGATCAAACCTTCCTCTGATTAGGATTGTCTCAAATTTCTTATCTGGTCAAACCTTCCTACGATTAGGACCATAATCAAAATCTCCTCTCGATTCCTTCCATGAGCGAGAGGTCCACTTTCAATTGGCGATCAAACCTTCGGCGGTTAGGATTGTCTCAAATTTCTTATCTGGTCAAACCTTCCTACGATTAGGACCATGGTCAAAATCCCTCTCGATTCCTTTTATGAGCGAGAGGTCCACTTCCACATTGGCGATCAAACCTTAGGCGGTTAGGATTGTCTCAAATATCACTTTGGTCAAACCTTCTTCTGATTAGGACCACGGTCAAAATCTCCTCTCGATTCCTTCCATGAGCGAGAGGTCCACTTTCAATTGGCGATCAAACCTTCCTCTGATTAGGATTGTCTCAAATTTCTTATCTGGTCAAACCTTCCTCTGATTAGGACCATAATCAAAATCCCTATCGATTCCTTCCATGAGCAGAGGTCCACTTCCACATTGGCGATCAAACCTTCCGGCGGTTAGGATTGTCTCAAATTTCTTATCTGGTCAAACCTTCCTACAGTTAGGACCATAATCAAAATCTCCTCTCGATTCCTTCCATGAACGAGGTCCACTTTCAGATTGAGCGATCAAACCTTCCGACAGTTAGGATTGTCTCAAATATCTGCCTGGTCAAACCTTCCTACAGTTAGGACCATGGTCAAAATCCCCTCTCGATTCCTTCTATGAATGAGAGGTTTACTCCAACAACGGGTTCGTTTTCGCCCCAAGAGAAAACACAACAGGTTCGCTACCCCAAGAGAAAACACAACAGGTTCGCTACCCCAAGAGAAAACACAAACAAGCTGCAATAATGACTGATGTTTCTCAAGGCATTCAATTATAACTCAAATGATGACTTTCAAGATGAAGATGATTAGTCCAAAATCGACTTCGACATTTTAATCCATTCAAATACAAATGCAACAGATATTGATCCCAAAGTATGGTCACGACGCTATGCAGCTGTGGTTCAAGAAAGTGAAGCAAAACATGGGCCTCTTCTACAAAGTTCAACGTTGAACAGAAGCAAGGTGCATCTTATCCAAAGTATTCCAGACCCCTCGACAAAATACAGAGGAGTCTGAAAACTTTGGAGGGGATATCTGTAGGCATCAAAAATTGCTGAAGAACCTCAAATATGACTAAATCATGAGAAGATCGAAGGACAACATCGTCGAAATCTCAAGAAGCCCAACAGGGAAGATTGTGTCGCTTCTGATCGCGAGACACTTATGTGTGCCTCGCCACTAGCGAAACACCTTGATGTGTCTCGCTGTTAGCGAGACACTTGTGTGTGTCTCGCCACGAGCGAGACACCTTGATGTGTCTCGCAACTAGCGAGACACTTACTTGTGCCTCGCCAAACACGAGACACCCAGAATACTTAAAACGAGCTCTTGAAGGATCTAAATCAATGCTGGTGGGGCCCAATTGATTTTATCAGCGCAAAGAGACGTTCAGCTACTTCAATGTACGGTTATACGCTGAAGATACGCCCACTAGGCGTAATTCTAGGGCATTTAATCGTGCCTAAAAGCGAGAAAACCGTTACGGCGGTGGAGGGGCGATCTTGCCTCGCCGGTGGCTGACCCATCTTACCTGTAGCGGCGGCCCTATACCGCCGGTTAGCGGCGGCTTAGCTGGCATTTCGGCTGCCGCGCTAACTACAAATGTGGAGCACTTATGACTTGTGTTTCTTGGAGGGCACGTTTCCCAAAGACTATAAATACCCTCCTCGTCCACTTGGCGGGAGGTCGGCTATCGAAAGGGGCAATCGAGATCCAAGCTTAGGAGTTCAAGAACCACGATCCACCGGAGATTCCTCGAGTTTAAGCTTTGCCTTAATTCTTGAGAAGAGTAGATATCTTACCTTGCTAAGATATTTCTTTGAAGTTCTTGTTTCCTTTGCGAAGCACTAACTAAACCGTCGATTCGGCGATGTTGCTGGTGGTCCACGGATTACGCATCTCCCAAGACGTGCAAAGTCCCACGAAAACAGAAATCTACACTTGTAGCGTCTTTTGTTGAGTTTGTGAGAGAGTTATTTAATTTCCTTATGGCGAGAACCAAAGTGTAATTTTCTCAAGTTTTACAAATGGAAGCAACTTCGACACAAAGCGATTGCGGGACCGAGCAGCCAATGACGGTATTCGGTCGCGACCGACACCACCGCCAGGCCGGTCATGACCGAACCGGCAAGCGGCCGGCCGTCGCCGGCCATCCGCCACTGGCCGCCGCCACCTATGGCCGCCGCCGCCTATGGCCGCCGCCACCTGTTCATGCATACAACAAAAAAAAGAGAAAAGAAGAGAGAAGAAGAGAAAATATAAAACCCTCATCATACCTCGTTGTTCAGAGAAGATGAAACGACACGAGGCGGGAAGAAAACAAAAGAAAAAGTGCACAGAGAAGGGGGCCGGCCTAGGTCAAGAGGAAGGAGGGTTTGTGGGTATTTATAACAATCCCATATGGACCCAATCCTCTTTGAATAAGGAGTCCTATTTGACAACAAGTAGGAGTTCTAATTGGAGCCCAATTGGATACCTACAAAAGAAACTAAATCAGCTCAATAATTCCCCCATCCTCTCTCACGAATATTTGGAAGAGAATTAGCCGACTCAATTTTCCAAATACGCCCCCACGTCGCCTAATCCTACTCCAATCAGGATTACGAGTATAAACTGTTTCCTAATTTGTCGAGAAGTTCCCGGAAGAATATTTCCATAAAAAATATTTTTAGGGATAACTCGATCGTGCGGATCACATCGACGCCGATCGACGTGTCGCCTAATCCTACTCCGAATGGGACTACGAATATAAACTATTTCCTAATTCTTAGCGAGAAGTTCCTGGAGAATATTACCATATTCTTAAGGATAACTTCGATCGTCTTGGATCACATCGGCGCCGTCGGCGTGTCGCTAATCCTACTCGAATGGGACTACGAATATAAACTATTTCCTAATTCTTAGCGAGAAGTTCCTGGAGAATATTACCATATTCTTAAGGATAACTCGATAATCCTCACTGTGGAACCTCAAAGAGGGATAAATTGACGAATTCTGACAAGGCTTATATTGACGCCGGACAACGCGTTCTACCTTGAAAGAACCCCTCCCACTGTGGATAATTGTACTCCAACAAGGAATAATACAGTAGCGATGCCAACTAACGCGTCGTCACCGAAGGATTCACTGATCAACGGTTCGGATCCCCTTAAAATCGCACGCCGGTCAACGCGTTGCACTCGCCGATTGAAGGCTAAAATCCACATAGTTTGGCGCCAATTAACGTGTCGCAGAGAAGGATTCCCCGATCAACAGAGGAATCTCGATGGTCAATTGGACGACAGTTCACCAACACGAGTCAATAACAAGGGAATTTAATCAGCTACAGTTCGAAATTCCAACAACGGCCAAGCAATAAATGCAGTACCGTAACACCCCCGGGTATCCTACAAAGCACTGGAGAACCTGAGAGGATTGGAGGAATCAAATACTGGAGCTAATCTTAAAAGAAATTCACTTATCGACTTTTGGTCAAGATCTTAACAACGGTCAGACAAAAAATACAGTACCGTGATACCCTCAGCAATCCTACAAAGCACTGGAAAGACTGAAGGGAATGAAGAGATCAAACGCCAAGGTCATTCATAAGTCCTATCACGCCAACTAAAAGGGTGAAGGACTCATCACGTCCAAAGCATCCCAGACTCATCAAGAATCGAGACTAAGACGCTTGGGAGGGGGTATCTGTAGGCGTTAAAAATTACTTATCAGTACCCGAACGAGACTCGTGACGGGGGGTTAACAACCGACGACCCATCCGACAAACGCTGGCGATCGACTATGCCGCAAAACACATCACGCGAGCCGACGAACACATGAAGTGAGCCGGCGATGCATACAAGCCAACGAGGTTGCATAAATGTGGGATAAATCCAACAACAAAGCTTCAAAATCAATAAGATTCGACGAAGCGAGATCGATGGGATTCGAATGTCAACGAGACTGGATTCAAATGACGACGAGACAAGAATCAGTCGTCACTTAACCTGTCAACGCGATTGAACCAACCGAATTCCGAGTCAGTAAAGAAATGAATCGGACACGGACTTAGGACGACAACGACAAGATCGACACAAAACGTCGCGAAAAAAAGTCCGGAAACCAACCAAACGGAGCCAAACGGCGTTCGGCCGAAGCCCGGACACCGTTTGGTGTCCGGCCATTGGCAGAACACCAAATGATGTCCGGCCAAAGGCCGGACACCATTTGGTGTCCGGCAACAAAATCCCCCCCCCCTCTCCTTTGGTCATTTGCCTATAAATAAGGCGAGGGTGTTGATTCGAAGGTTGGATTTTCGATATTGGGAGAGAGCTCGCGAGATCTACGAGCCGCCGACGACAGCCCGAAAGCACCGGCGAGCACGAGTTCGATCGTCATATCTACAACCGAGGTAAGCAAATCCGGGTCGGGACTACTGATTACACCGGGGATAGCGTGATTTCTCCTAGTAGATCTCACCGCTCGGCGATCCTCTCCTTCGTGAGTGCGATCCCCGCAGCGATCCTCTCCTTCGTGAGTCACGATCCCCTTAAACCGTTTCCTTCGTGAAGCGAGCCCCTCGTCTGTAGTTCTAGAACCGGGTTTCCACGGATCGAATTGCTTGATCGTCCACGGACAAGATCCCGACACGGTGAAGAACCCACTGCGAGGATCGAATAATAGAGATCCGGCGTTTGTTCCTAAAAGGAAAAAGTTGTAATTTTTATTTTCATTTATGCGCTGAAATAAAAGGCATTTCTTTTGTTTGAATTTTGTTGTAGGCCAACGTAAACAAGTTCAACAAGCAATGAATAACAAACCAACTTTCCCTTGAACACTTTATACTTTATGTCTTTCTATAAATTGCCTAAGTGGTTGGTTCACGAAAATTGACAAAATAAGAAGAAATTTTTGTGGTCCCAAGAAAGCAAATTCAACAACATATAAGTGTTTGGTCGGTTGGAAGGCAGTTTGTTTAAGTAAAAAAAGGAGGTCTAGGCGTCAGGGATCTAAGAAATTTCAATATCTCTTTGATTTCCAAATGGTCGTGGAAGTGTCGAAAAGAGATTCATTTTTGGTAACTTCTTATATCAGCTATACAATAATAGGGTGTTAACATTCAATCTATGAATGCAAGAGTCTCCAACTCCACTTTCTGGAATGTTGTCATCTCCCAAAGAGAAGCCCTTCTAAGTCTCATCTCTTGGAAGCTTGGTTCAGGTAACTCCATTTATTTTTGGGAAGACAAATGGCTAGGTACTAATACTCTGGCTAGTTTATTCCCTTCTTTATACAGCCTTTCTTTATCTCAAAATGTACCTATCAGACATCAGGGATATATACAAGGTGAACAATGACATCGGCACCCTATTCTAAGAAGAACTACCTCTACTATGACACAAGACTTGAAAACAGATCTTCTGGCTTTACTAGCTCCCTCCTCTCCATCTGCTCAATCAGGTAGTGTATCTTGGCCTCTCACTAGCTCAGGAATTTTCTCAGTCAAATCTCTATACACATTTCTGAATTCCAGATGGATAATCTCACCCTTGTTCAAAATTGTGTGGAATCCTATCCTTCCCAGCAGAGTAAAGTTCTTCACTTGGTTGTTATCCAAAAACAAATTAAACACAAAAGACAATCTTGCCAAAAAGGTTGGGATGGTGATCTTTCATGCCCTTACGTGATGAGCAGGTTGAGTCAAGAGGTCACTTGTTCTTCTTTTGTCAAATGGCAAAATTAGTGCAGGTTACTTCTCAAACATATTACCTCCCTTCTCTTGGCCAGCTTCTTTTGAAGAGCTAATGAGGTTTTTGGAGAAACTACATCTTTCAGGTTCTAGGGGTCTTTTATGGCGATCTGTTTTTTCTTCAGTCTGTTGGAACATTTGGAAATCGAGGAATAGCTTCATTTTTGATCAACTTCATATCTAACATACCTCCATTATCAATTCAGTTATCAGATTTCTTACTGAATGGTCAAATGTGGCTAATGGAAAGGCATTTGTTAACATCAACAATTATCTCTCAGCTAACTTATTTCCTATGGCAGTTGACGAAGAGGGACATGGCGGGGAAGGTAGCTGATGAAACCGAATCGCACTGCACCCGACAAGGGATAAGTCAAGTTCTTTTTGAGTTATAGATCTCACCCGCTCGGCGATCCTCTCCTTCGTGAGTGCGATCCCCGCAGGCGATCCTCTCCTTCGTGAGTGCGATCCCCTTAGGCGCTTCGTTTCCTTCGTGAAACGAGCCCCTCTACGTCTGTAGTTCTAGAACCCGGGTTTCCACCTGGATCGGAATTGCGCGGTCGTCCACGGACAAGATCCCCGGCACAGGCGAAGAACCCACACAAGCGAGGATCCCGAATAATAGAGATCCGAGCGTTTGTTCACAAAAGGAAAAAGTTGTAATTTTTATTTTCATTGTACGCCTGAAATAAAAAGGCATTTCTTTTTGTTTGAATTTTGTTGTAGGCCAACGAAGCTGTAAACAAGTTCAACAAGCAATGAATAACAAACCAACTTTCCCCGCGAACACTTTATACTTTATGTCTTTCTATAAATTGCCTAAGTGGTTGGTTACGAAAATTGACAAAATAAGAAGAAATTTTTTGTGGTCCGGCAAAGCAAATTCAACAACATATAAGTGTTTGGTCAGTTGGAAGACAGTTTGTTTAAGTAAAAAAGAAGGAGGTCTAAGTGTCAGGGATCTAAATAATTTCAATATCTCTTTGATTTCCAAATGGCTGTGGAAGTGTCTGAAAAGAGATTCATTTTTTGGTAATTTCTTAGATCAGCTATACAATAGTAGGGGTGTTAACATTCAATCTATGAATGCAAGAGTCTCCAACTCCACTTTCTGGAATGATATCATCTCCCAAAGAGAAGATATTCTAAGTCTCATCTCCTAGAAGCTTGGTTCAGGTAACTTCATTCGTTTCTGGGAAGACAAATGGCTAGGTACTAATACTATGGCTAATTTATTTCCTTCTCTATACAGTCTTTCTTTATCTCAAAATGTCCTTATCAGACATCAGGGATATATGCACGATCAGCAATGGCATTGGCATCCTATACTAAGAAGATCTACCTCTACCGTGACACAAGTTTTGAAAACAGATATTCTGGCCCTATTAGCTTCCTCTTCTCCATCTGAGTAACCAGATAGTATATCTTGGCCTCTAACTAGTTCAAGAATCTTCACAGTCAAATCTCTATACTCTTTCCTGAACTCAAGATGGGTAATCTCACCTTTGTTCAAAATTGTGTGGAATCCTATCCTTCCTAGCCGAGTTAAATTCTTTATCTAGTTGTTATCAAAAAATAAATTACACACAAAAGACAATCTTGCCAAAAAAGGTTGGGATGGTGATCTTTCATGCCCCTTCTGTGATGAACAGGTTGAGTCAAGAGGTCACTTGTTCTTCTTTTGTCAAATGGCAAAATTGGTCTGGAGTTACTTCTCAAACATATTACCTCCCTTCTCTTGGCCAGCTTCTTTTGAAGAGCTAATGAGGTTTTTGGAGAAACTACATCTTTCAGGTTCTAGGGGTCTTTTATGGCGATCTGTTTTTTCTTCAGTCTGTTGGAACATTTGGAAATCGAGGAATAGCTTCATTTTTGATCAACTTCATATCTAACATACCTCCATTATCAATTCAGTTATCAGATTTCTTACTGAATGGTCAAATGTGGCTAATGGAAAGGCATTTGTTAACATCAACAATTATCTCTCAGCTAACTTATTTCCTATGGCAGTTGACGAAGAGGGACATGGCGGGGAAGGTAGCTGATGAAACTGGAATCAGACCAGGCACCTGACAGTGGGGATAAGCTGAAGTTCTTTTTTGAGTTATAGATATAGAAACTTTTTGTGTTGTTATCTTAGTATGTAATAACTCTGGGTGTCTTTTTTGGGAGTTAGATTTTTGAAATCTTTTGCATCTGTCTTCATATACATGGCTGGCTTTGGTTCTTCTCTATATCTATGCATGTGGTGAATGACGGCAAGGCCCAATCTTCACCCTCATGGATGTTTGGAAGAAGAAAGTCATGTATCCCTAAAGATAGATCTTTTGATTTCTTTTATCTATTTACAGGACACAAAACGTGTCCTTTATTGTAAATACTTATAGTTTTGCTTTTAATGAATGAACGGGACATCTGGATCCCTGTTTTTAATCTAAAAAAAATATCGTTTACACCCAAATAAAAAGATCTTATAGCCATTTTGATCAATGAATCAAACTTCAAGATGATATAAGTGAAGATCTGGAAGTTTGATATAGACTCTGAGATCCTAGGGTGGCTCTCCTCGCAGTCGATTGATTAGATGATGGCAAACACGATGAGTGAGTGATCGATGAGGCTCTGTGTGATTGAAAAGCTTCTTCTTCGTTGATCTCACCAAACCCTAGGATTTCTCCGTCTCTCTTTTTCTTTTTATCTCCAACTTAGGTTAGGAAAGTGTGTCTTGAAATGTAGGGGATGATGGAGAGGTATGCTGCAATGAATGGCTGTTATTGAATCTTAAATTTGGAATTAGCCGTGTGACCATCAATGGTCGAACTTGATCATCGATGGTGAAGTGATGATCATCGATGGTCAGTGTTGCCATTGATAATTTGAACTTCTCTGGATATTTGAATCATTGGTGGTCAGGATGATCATTAGTAGTCTATAGAGGATCATCGATAGTCGATTGATGATCAGGACTTTGAAATCAGCTATTGAGCTGATTTTTGACACTTATCGCCTCGTTCTTATGTCATACCTGTATAAACCTATCCTAGATCATCTCAAACACATGTTAGACTCAAATGAATCTTTGTTATTACTCAAATGAGAGATATTGTAAATGTTCTAACAGATCCTACCAGGCACAAATGTCTAAAGAAGATTAAAAAAAAGATCGATATATAGTTTGTTGATTTGAGAAACTTTTGCAGATGTTGAGACTTGGAGGATGGTTTTACAAATGTGTATGATTTAACGGGTATATAAATAAAGAAACTCAGACTATTCATTATGATGGGTTATTTTATTTTTATTTTCCAGGAAATTTATGATGGATTTGGATCCAGACGCGGTTAGCCAATGGCTAGGGTTTACACCTGAAACATGCTCATCGTGGGGTCCGGCTACTTAACAGCCAAAATTGCAGAGTAGACCCTGTTTTACATTGATTGTGATCAGTTCGAGGAGACAACTATCCAGAGCCTCATACATGAGATAATGTAAGTCTATAAGTAGATAAGTGGCTATTTATAGTTAATTAGTCTTAATTTCTAGGTCTAATAAGTTTATTAAATCTATAATTGTGGATAGGTTATAATATTTGTCCTATCAATCTATGTGTTGTATGTTCCCTGTGCCCTTTCACTCTGACAAATTAATAAGGTTTTTACATAATGTTTGTCCTCCACTCAATCTCTGTATTATGTGTGCCCTTTCACTCTGGTTTTGCATACATGCCCATCAAATCTTTCATAACCAAATCTTGGTATTTACAAAATTACCCCAAATCTTTGTTATTGGGTTCTTCTACCCCTCAATTTAACAATATTGTTTTTTAAGTAGGGCAATGTCAAAATTTTCTAGTAATTTTCAATATGTTTGCATCATTTTTTTTGTTTGGAACCTAAAATTGTTAAATAGAAGGAGTAGAAAAACTCAATGGGAGAGAATTGAGGTAATGTTGCAAATATCAAGATTCAAGGAGTAATTTTGCAAATATGAAAAATATGAGGGGTATATATGCAAAAACCCTAAATTGATTATAGTTTGTTGCATGCATCAGGATTTTAGATAATCCATCTTAGCATATTTAAGCCTGAATTTTCTACTAATTGTTTTGTAATACTGGTAGCAACTCCTATAATAGTCGCTTTCGCTGTATTAAAACTCCGAGAATTTAATTGTTTCCATTGTGTCAATACTCAGTACCCAACAACTATGATGAGGTTGAGAGTTCTATGTTATTCGTTGACAATTAATTATACTTATTAACTATGTCCTTCACCTTTTTTTTTTCCTGATGATACTTATTTCCTTCACATTAATCAGAGATTTTTCAAGTTGAAAGTCACCATTCATTTATTACACTTGTTTAACTCAATTTGAACACAAAATTAGTCGAATATATATAGATATCTGAACATGTAGCCCCGCATCGTTACTAGATGGTATCTATTAATGTTATTTTTCCGAACTCTTTTTTATTCTTCATGCGGGTCAAATTGATTGTAAAACTATATCTTAACTTCATCATACTAAATTCACAAGAAAAAGATGACCAATTAGTTTCACTCCTTCTCATATCCCAAAAACTGTTAAAATATAAAACTATAGCACTTAAATTCCTTTAAGATGATATACATCAAAATAACCTAAATTCGAGTCTTGTTGTTCTCAAATTGCGGATTTCTTAAAAAAAAAAACTAAAACCACTGAGTAAGTCGAGATTTCAACCCATAAAAAAAAGAACGCGCAACCCGCAAAAACAGACTATATGAGTCAATATGACCGTGCAATTAGTCTTAGTATACTAAACTAAGACTAGCTAGAAGCTTTATTCTGACTCACTGACTGACGAATCTACGCGCTACTCCCCATTCCTATTCAAAAAAGTCCACATGGATGTGACCTGCCAAGTCTCTCTTTGTTTTCAAGCAACAAGTGACGGCTCTTCATTAATTAATTACATAAAAAAATTGCCATCATATTTTTCCATCATGTCATTTTCTTTACGCGTCCGCCCCTTAATTCCAAGAATCTTCTTCAGACCTATATATTTCAGTTCAATATCACTAACTGAAATCAGTTCCCCCAAAAAAAAAAAAAAAAATTTGCATAGTTTCATGGAGCACTTAGCAGTTCAAGAGCTCACAAGAGCAAAGAATTTGATGGCTCAGTTTTGGCTCTTCAACGGCGATACAACAGAGACTGTGAGGGAATTAAGTGAAGGAATTATGAGATCTGTTGAAGCTAGCCTCTCCCTCCTGAACCCTAGTCAGAAGATTGCGGACTCTCCGAAGGGGTCCGAGGATTTGGATCCGAGACCCGATAAGAGAGGGAAGAGTCTGCGGGTAGAGGATCCGAACCCGAGAGAGCAAAGAAAGAGGTATAACTTCTATAAGTGCAATTTTGCTGAAAATATTGCAATTTGTTTCCATAACATTTGCTTTTCAATTTTCCTTTGTAATTAAACAGGAGATCAACACAAAATTTGGAGAAAATAGTAACTAATTCGCCCTTTGGCGATGGCTATCAATGGAGAAAGTACGGTCAGAAGATGATTCGGAATTCAGAATATCCAAGGTATTAATATGGAAAATTTGCTTCTCCTGTTCCTTTCATTAAAGAAAAACAACGATTAATTCTTCGTTTGGTGAAAATTTCCATATGATAATTAAACCCTAGATTTTTCAGTTACTATATTTAGACACTACATATAAGCATAAAATAATGAAATAACAAAATCCTGGTTTACTAAATATAGGGTGATTATTGCTTGCAGGTCCTATTATAGATGCACATATGATGACTGCAAAGCAAAGAAACAAGTTCAACAAATTAAAAACTCAATCTACCCACCTGAGTATGAAGTCATCTTCAGCAATATTCAACACTCTTGCAATTCAAGAACACAGTGCTCTAGCCCTCAACTCTCTGCTGAGTCAGAGTACACAGTTATCAACTTTGGTTCAAATATTGATACAAACCAAATTATTCATTTTGGTTCAAATGCACCGAACCCCGTGCTCAAAGAGAAAGAAAAGGATGGAGAAGTTCAATCTTTTGATACCGTGACTACTGATTCTTACAGTACTTCATCGATTGACGATGGCTTTGGTTTGGTGGAGCCATTATCTCCTGCAGGCCAATTTTATGGATATGATGCATTAGCTTATGATTATGGCACTGAGGAGAATTTTGATTCTATGGTTCCATCTCCATGTATTTATGAAGATTTATGGGAGAGTAGGAAAATGGCGTAAGTTAATATCGTTAAATTATTTGCAGGAATTTGATTAGAAGTATGAGTAACTTCGACATGTACTAATTGAAGGAGAATTACAGGTTGAGATGAGTTGAGTATGCCGATAAAATAGCTGGGTATTGTAATTTGCAGAAATTACACCCCAAGAATTGGGTGAAGAAGCCTGTAAATTGAATATCAAATATATTTTACAAAAGTTTTTAATCTTTGCTCCGCAAAAATCTCCCATCTCTCTCTACATATATACATGACACATATATACGAGTTTAGTTGATGAATGTTATCAAAGACAGTAACCCGCTTATTTTGTTCATATGGAAACTCAAGACTATATGTAGATAATTTTATATTTATTCATTTTACTGAATTGTTACTTTTATTTTTTGTTACTTAAGGACTCGGATCATCACAACTCTAGTCGATATACGATGCAAATGACCAGTTGATCTACAATGTTCTAAATTGTTCTTAATTTTAAGCTTTTGTCAAGAATATGTAGAAAGACTCCAAATATTTATGAAACTATAATCTTTACACAAGTTTAAGCTTTTGTTAAAATTTGTAGAATGATCCCAATTATTTGTAATGAAACTTATATGTATCTTTACTCAAGTTCAAGCTTTTGTGGAAAAATTGTAGAAAGATCCCACTTGTTTATGGAACTATTAATAATTAGAAAATCCTACTTTCTTATCAAAACTACGTAATTAGAAAATCCTAATTTCTAATAAAAACTATGTATCGGAACACATTCATAATATTTGGAGGACAAATTCTAACAATTTATAGTCATATATATGATTATAGTTTTGAAGGCCGATTTAAATTGACATGAACTTGTTAAGGATTCATATGTAAATATAGTCTCACATCGGATATGACAAGAAAAAGTGATGAGTTTAAATAAAAGTCGGTGTCAATACTTAATAACTATGTCTTTTTGGTTAAAATTACTTCTTATTCTTTGATTAGGGCTCATTAACTCATATGTCTCCCCCGCTC
This sequence comes from Asparagus setaceus, assembly GCA_012295165.1. Taxonomy (NCBI): domain Eukaryota; kingdom Viridiplantae; phylum Streptophyta; class Magnoliopsida; order Asparagales; family Asparagaceae; genus Asparagus; species Asparagus setaceus. Next base: position 4,410,906 of record CM022704.1, on the reverse strand, counting down.
AATTTGATGTAAGTGCTAACTGCTAAGGTTGTGACTCAAGGTCCAATGAGGTCCCCCCATCAATTTGATGTAAGTGCTAACTGCTAAGGTTGTGACCCAAGGTCCAATGAAGTCCAATGAGATGTCCGATGTGAAGCCGGGTCATGTTTGCATTTGACCTAAACGGGAGAGAGTTGAAAAGTTCCCGCTAATACACCTTAGTTCATCCCCAACAACATAAAGTTTGTCCAATAAAATCCAAACACCAAGTAGAACTTGCAGGAGAGAAATTTAATTAAAATCTTTGTTGACAACCCAATTTTGGTATTTACAACACCGAAGGCATCCATTTCATATTTTCGTCAAACTAATTTGGATTATTGTTTATTTTTGTGTTAGATTGCTTTTCATATTATTGCTGTCATGCCAGCTAGAAAGTGATTTTTAGAAAAAAAATGCATGCTTTTCCCATCCATTCACATGATGAGACCATTCTAGCTCCTATGTTTGATTTTCGCAACGTCACGTATATACGACAGGGTGGTTTACGTCATTCTTCCCACGTCATCTTCAACAATATGTGGCTACCAAGTACCATCCTTTCTTGGTTATACTAAGTCTCCGACGGTCCATCACGATCGTCCACTTCAATCATTATTGTTTGAATATATAGAACGATATGATTCTAAGTACAATTTCCACTGAAAATATGAGTAGCATCCAAAAATATGAGAAGCACATGACGGAATGAAAGGTTCAGATGACCACCCCCACAAACTCAACCTGCTTGGCTCAGAACGATCTCTCCATCATGCATATCGCTCTAATACAATTTCTACTAAAAATACTGTAGAAAAGAAGAAAAACATAAAGTGTACTTTAATAATTTAAAATCAGCTTCAATAATACACAGGATCAAGACAAACAATAAAAAAAACTTAGTAGAAATATATAGTTGAAATACTATACATGATTTGATCAGTTCCAAAACAATTCAGATCGCAATAAACACACAATTAAAGTGATATTAATGATCTACGGACACACAACTCTTTTGAAGTGCGGGTTAAAAAGGGGTAGAGATCATCTATATCCTTGGTTGTAGGGAACCTCTACAACTTGTCAATCACAACTTCTCACTCAGTGAACCTCATGAATGATACTCATTATATAGATTTTATATAAAAAGTTCTTTTAATTATGGGACCCGATAAATGAGCCAATGCTATTAATCTACAAAACCAATTGTAGAAGTTTTCTTCCTTACTTTGTGCCCGTTAAAAAGAACTCATCAATGTAAGGGGTTTGCTAATTAAATTTGTAACAATATTATGAAATAACCTCTTTAATTATAAAGAAAATAATTTGTATAAGTTTTCAAATTACAAAAATTAGAGAAAATACTCAATACTTAATAATCATAACCAACGAGTTAATGAACTCAAGGTTTACCATCAAGTTTCCAAATAATAACAAACAGAAAATGTCTTTCTAATGTAGGCAAGAAAATCCATGGGCAATGTCATTACAAGGAATTAACTTGATTGATTCAACCTAATGATCAGGACATACTGAATCTCCTTATTTCTACCTAGAATATGATCGATGTCTTAAGTCTCTGTCAAACTTCATTATATAATCAAAATTTTGTGTGAATACACACCATTCAATTATGACCTTAAGCATTTAATTAATGGGTTTTCGATATTCGTCTCTTAAATCATAGTGAATTTGATATTAGTCCCTCAAATCTTCATATTTTGATATTAGTCCCTCAATTACACTTTAGTTGTTGATATTGGTCCTTCATTAAGATCACGGTTAAAAATGATGACATGTGGTTAGGTTAGTGCTAATCCTAGGTGGGTAATTACCAAACTAACCCCACTCATTGAATTAGGCTCTACATAACTATCCACTCTCTCTAGTACTTTCCTAATTGAGCAAAATCTACCCCTTTCCCATAATTATTTAAAATCAAAGGAATGAAAGGAAGAATATATTGGTCTAAATGGGTTTGGGTTTGTGATTAATGGGTTTGGGGTTGTAGATGGGTAGAGTGACATTAATGATCTACGGACACACAACTCTTTTGAAGTGCGGGTTAAAGGGGTAGAGATCATCTATATCCTTGGTTGTAGGAACCTCTACAACTTGTCAATCACAACTTCTCACTCAGTGAACCTCATGAATGATACTCATTATATAGATTTTATATAAAAGTTCTTTTAATTATGGGACCCGATAAATGAGCCAATGCTATTAATCTACAAAACCAATTGTAGAAGTTTTCTTCCTTACTTTGTGCCCGTTAAAAGAACTCATCAATGTAAGGGGTTTGCTAATTAAATTTGTAACAATATTATGAAATAACCTCTTTAATTATAAAGAAAATAATTTGTATAAGTTTTCAAATTACAAAAATTAGAGAAAATACTCAATACTTAATAATCATAACCAACGAGTTAATGAACTCAAGGTTTACCATCAAGTTTCCAAATAATAACAAACAGAAAATGTCTTTCTAATGTAGGCAAGAAAATCCATGGGCAATGTCATTACAAGGAATTAACTTGATTGATTCAACCTAATGATCAGGACATACTGAATCTCCTTATTTCTACCTAGAATATGATCGATGTCTTAAGTCTCTGTCAAACTTCATTATATAATCAAAATTTTGTGTGAATACACACCATTCAATTATGACCTTAAGCATTTAATTAATGGGTTTTCGATATTCGTCTCTTAAATCATAGTGAATTTGATATTAGTCCCTCAAATCTTCATATTTTGATATTAGTCCCTCAATTACACTTTAGTTGTTGATATTGGTCCTTCTGTTAAGATCCTGGTTAAAAATGATGACATGTGGTTAGGTTAGTGCTAATCCTAGGTGGGTAATTACCAAACTAACCCCACTCATTGAATTAGGCTCTACATAACTATCCACTCTCTCTAGTACTTTCCTAATTGAGCAAAATCTACCCCTTTCCCATAATTATTTAAAATCAAAGGAATGAAAGGAAGAATATATTGGTCTAAATGGGTTTGGGTTTGTGATTAATGGGTTTGGGGGTTGTAGATGGGTAGAGTGACATAGATAATGGGTTTGAGTTTATAATCAGAGGGCTATAATGGTCAATCCACCCAAAAATGTTTAACGGAATATTCCCCTAAAGTTATAACACCAACTAACTACAGGACTAATATCAACAACTAAAGTGTAATTCAGGGACTAATATCAAAATATGAAGATTTGAGGGTCTAATATCAAATTCACTATGATTTAAGGGACTAATATCGAAAAAACCCTTAATTAATTAAGATCGACCATGTGAAAGTAAATGTTCAATGTGGGGACTCAGTTGCGTCGTGAGCATGTGCTCTGGTCATATCCGAGATTTGACTCCAAAACTATCGATTTCTTGTCCTATTATCCTAACTTTGTTACTTCTCTTTTCACAATTAAAGCATATAGAATTTGAATGTAGACTTCTTCATCACTATCCAATTTAAGGGGTTGTTTGGTTTGCTGCACAAAAATATTGCAGCAAATGTTGCAGCAATATATGTTTGCATGCAACATTTATTGCAGAAAATTAATTTTAAATATGTTGTTTGGATGTCTACAATTATATTGTAGGAAATGCATTTATAATGCAAATTTAGTGTTTGGTTGAAAAGCAATTAGCACAAAATCTACATAATTTTTTCATGTAAGGAAATTTTATGTAGATTTTTTCGGTTTGGATTTAAAAGATTTATTTTGATGAGGTGGATTATTTTTATATTTTTAATTTTCTTTTTGAAGCTTGCGGGTTTTCCTCCTACTAAATTGGCCATAGCATTTGTTGCAAGGTTTTTCTACAAAATACAAGTCCACCCACTTATCTTTTCTAATCGCAAAGTTACAAATCAAACAATGTATATACAAACCGGTTGCTCTATTTACTTTTGCAACTCTATTTCCATCAAATCAAACAACACCTAATATTAACTAGCATTATTGCGTGCCATAGATATTAAACATATTTTTTCTAAATTTTATATAAAAGAGCGAATTATATTTTATCAGTTTCTTAATTTTTATATCATATTCTAAAATAATTATGATATAATTTTATAAAAATGTAATATTGTAATCTTATTCGAGCATGCGCGTAGTTTTCTAATTACTAAATGTCAACCAAAATCAATGTAGAAAACACTTTAATCTCAATAACACTAAAAATTATAAGGAGTTGTTAAAAGATTCAACTATTTAAAATCAAAAGTATTCTTTAAAGTGATCATGATTAATTTTTTAATCCTTATACTTTGCAATGACATGTATTTAATAATCATTTCAAAAGAAACTTATCATTTATATTTTAATCTCTTGTAACATATAACTTGTGAATATTTAATTATGTTTCTTCAAATCCTATTTTAGTTCATGATTTAGAATGTTCTAGAAATAAGAAAATGATGAATATCAATTATTGTGAATGAAATCCTATTCTCATTCATAATTTAGAATTTTCTTGAAATAAGAGAAGGAAAAAAAAAAGAAAGCAAAAAATCTTTCAAGTGCAAAATTAGTAATATACCCTTTACTCTTCTACTTTGATGGGAAATGTCCTTCAATCTTTTGGTATCCCCAATCGGGTTTTAATATAGTAGTATATATATACCTTCGATTTTAATATTGGTAATTGTGGATTGATCTTCCATACTATCATCCAATTGCAGATGGATCTCATAGTTCTATTGTTGTGGAGAGACCTTTTTCACTTATCCAAAGGGAATCGAAGAGAAATTATTTTTGATAAATAGACCCACGAGGATAAAAGAGTTAAAAATTCGTTCACGGGATCTATCCGAACGAATAAAACTCGGGACATCTATCCAGCAATTGGACAATAGTACAGGGAGTCTATCTGCATTTTAAATACAATTCTAAGTAATGTTTCATAGGGTTTTTGTCATACTTATTGCTATCAGCCGAGCTAGTAAATTAAGTCAACAGATTTGGAGGTGTAAATTAAAAATATTGGAGTGTTATTTAAAGTGATCATGATTAATTTTTTAATCCTTATACTTTGCAATGACATGTATTTAATAATCATTTCAAAAGAAACTTATCATTTATATTTTAATCTCTTGTAACATATAACTTGACGAATATTTAATTATGTTTCTTCAAATCCTATTTTAGTTCATGATTTAGAATGTTCTAGAAATAAGAAAATGATGAATATCAATTATTGTGAATGAAATCCTATTCTCATTCATAATTTAGAATTTTCTTGAAATAAGAGAAGGAAAAAAAAGAAAGCAAAAAATCTTTCAAGTGCAAAATTAGTAATATACCCTTTACTCTTCTACTTTGATGGGAAATGTCCTTCAATCTTTTGGTATCCCCAATCGGGTTTTAATATAGTAGTATATATATACCTTTCGATTTTAATATTGGTAATTGTGGATTGATCTTCCATACTATCATCCAATTGCAGATGGATCTCATAGTTCTATTGTTGTGGAGAGACCTTTTTCACTTATCCAAAGGGAATCGAAGAGAAATTATTTTTGATAAATAGACCCACTGAGGATAAAAGAGTTAAAAAATTCCGTTACGGGATCTATCTGAACGAATAAAACTCTGGGACATCTATCCAGCAATTGGACAATAGTACAGGAGTCTATCTGCATTTTAAATACAATTCTAAGTAATGTTTCATAGGGTTTTGTCATACTTATTGCTATCAGCGAGCTAGTAAATTAAGTCAACAGATTTGGAGGTGTAAATTAAAAATATTGGAGTGTTATTTAAAACAATTAATTTGAGGTTCTAGGTTAGAAATATGAAGATTTGAGGGTCAAATATTGGGAAAAAAAATCCTATTTAATATCACTTAGAAAGCATATCTAAGACTTTATGCTTCCAATGTATTATGCGATAGTAAAAGATTAACTGCATGTTAATTTCGCCCTGAAGCCATAATCCGCTTTGTCTATGGATATCAAAGTTAAAACTTTAGATTTAAAATTCCAAAGGCTAATGAAACCAAAACAAACCCATAGTGCTAAAAAGGATCTAGCAATGGAAATATGAATTTTGATGGATACTACCTGAATGCAACATTAAAAGCCCAAAAGTGTCCTGACACGATTAGCTAAAGTATAGAGGGTTTACAGTATTTGAAACGTGCATCTGTTTTTTGTTGGGTCTGGTTCCAACACACTCGCGGAGCTGATCCCGTACTGCATTGGTTGGGATCAGACCGAAGAACATATTAATTCACAAATCACAATTATATAGAGTTAATTGCAAACAGAACAGCCTCCGTGTCCTATCACCCAATTATGAATAAACCTCATGTAGTTCTATTTGTGATAAATAGACCCATTGTAATATTGGCTCAGGTGCGAATACACTATTTAGTGAACTTTTTTGAATGTTTAAAATTTTAATAAAAATAGCAGTTTAGGGTCTATTCCTCACCAATAGAACTGTAGGAGGCTTACCCGTCTCCTCAAATATTTTTGATGATTTTAAGAGTGGAAAAAAATTCGGTCAATGTGTCATTTTGAAAAAATAGTACTACAGGGGTCTATTTGCAATTAGGACATACTAAGGGGTCTATTCACAAATAACCTATATATATATATATATATATATATATATATATATATATATATATATATATATATATATATATATATATATATATATATATATATATATATATATATATATATATGGGTAGGGTTACAATACACCTAGGGTGAAACTAACTTAGTTACACCTATCTTTAAAAATACATATTTGACCATCGATATTAACAATCAATACCATTCATTGTGATCTACATGTCACCAAATGAGTGTAGATCAAAAATCATGTGGTTTGGGATGTTCTATCCTATAATTCAAGCAACTCAAAATAATGGGTATTTTAGACCGTTACAAACCGTTCATTTCTAGGTCATTAAATGTATAAACTAGAAAAATATTATCTATGTGATTTTTGGCCTCTGTGAAGTTTTGAATACATAGATTATAATAAACGATGTTGATCGTTAATATCTACACTCAAACATGTACTTTTACAAGTAAGTGTAACTAAGTTAGTTACACCCTAGGTGTATTGTAACCCTATATATATATATATATATATATATATATATATATATATATATATATATATATATATATATATATATATATATATATATATATATAGAGCAAGGCTCTATGAACTTAAGTTCATAATGAATAGTGGTGCACCAACTTTTCTAACCACTCATCTTGCTTTGGGATCCGTGAAAGATATAAAGCCCACTTTGAGATTTGTGCATCACAAATCTCAAGACAAGATGGGTGGATAAAAAGTTGGTGCACCACTATTCATTATGAACTTAAGTTCATAGAGCTCTCTATATATATATATATATATATATATATATATATATATAGTAAGTAAAGCTTCTATAAATTTAAGTGGATAGGAACACTTGTCCACCAAATTTTTATCCCTTCATTATGCTTTGAGATTTGTGCTACACATCAATGCTATCTTTTAGATTTGTGTCTTCATTTGTATCACATGCTAGCACAAATCTCAATGCAAAATCAATGGATAAAAAATTAGTGGACAAAGGGCTCTATCCACTTAAGTGAATCATAGCAAGCCTCTATATATATATATATATATATATATATATATATATATATATATATATATATATATATATATATATATATAGTAGTTGACTACAATCTACTTAAGTGGATAAGCAAAAGTGTCCTCCTAACTTTTTCTCCCTTGGATTTTCCTTGGGATCCATGAAAGATATGAGCTCCATTTTTATTTGTTCCTACTACAAATCTCAAGAGAAGATGAAGGGTTAAAAGTTAGGAGGATGAGTTGCTCTATCCACTTAAGTGAATCATAGCAAGCCTCTATATATATATATATATATATATATATATATATATATATAGTAAGTAAAGCTTCTATAAATTTAAGTGGATAGGAACACTTGTCCACCAAATTTTTATCCCTTCATTATGCTTTGAGATTTGTGCTACACATCAATGCTATCTTTTAGATTTGTGTCTTCATTTGTATCACATGCTAGCACAAATCTCAATGCAAAATCAATGGATAAAAAATTAGTGGACAAAGGGCTCTATCCACTTAAGTGAATCATAGCAAGCCTCTATATATATATATATATATATATATATATATATATATATATATATATATATATATATATATATATATATAGTAGTTGACTACAATCTACTTAAGTGGATAAGCAAAAGTGTCCTCCTAACTTTTTCTCCCTTGGATTTTCCTTGGGATCCATGAAAGATATGAGCTCCATTTTTTATTTGTTCCTACTACAAATCTCAAGAGAAGATGAAGGGTTAAAAAGTTAGGAGGATGAGTTGCTCTATCCACTTAAGTGAATCATAGCAAGCCTCTATATATATATATTGTAGAACATGCACAAAAACATGCACAAGACAGTTTTTCAGGTTCAGTAGTCGACTACTAGGCATTGTAGTCGACTAATCGGTATTGTAGTCGACTAATCTGATGCATTAGTCGACTAATATGAGTTGTAGTCGACTAATATGAGTTGTAGTCGACTAATATGAGTTGTAGTCGACTACCTTATAACAACGAAGGTGTATTTCTGGTTGAGTGCAGTAGTCGACTAATCGGTATTGTAGTCGACTAATCTGATGCATTAGTCGACTAATATGAGTTGTAGTCGACTAATGCGAGAATTCAGCGGGTCTAATTAGGAATTGGTTTTAAACCCAATTCGTTTAGAGGCTATGAATAACCCCTAACCTGATTGTTAGGGTAAGTTTCAAGCACGTTTTGGAGCAGCCTTTGAGAGAGTTTTGTGCATCTTTGGAGAGGAGATCTTTTGAGAGATTGAGAGGTTTGTTTTTAGGGTTTCTTTGTGAGAACTTGTAATCCTAATTTGTATTCTCTCTTTCTATTAGTGAAAATCCCCCCTCCTTACCCCGTGGACGTAGGCAACTTGCCGAACCACGTAAATCTCGTGTCTTTACTCTTTTATTGTGTTTGGCTTTTCCGTTTGTGGTGGTTTCTCTCGACGGTTCCGCGGTCCGCGCCCAACAATTGGTATCAGAGCTATTGTTCAGATTGGAAGTGGTGTAATTTCTAATTTGAGGGGTGTTGGTGATTCTGAGAAGCGGATTCACGAAGACAAACAGAGGATGGCGTCAACCAAGAATCACCAAAGTGGGAAAATTCGAGATTGAAAAGTTCAATGGGAAGAACGATTTTTCTTATTGGAGGATGCGGATGAAAAACTTTCTAATTTCGCAAAAATTGCACAAGACTTTGGATGGAAAGGAGAAGAAGAACAAGGATATGTCCGATGAGGATTGGGAGGAGTTGGATCCGGAAGCACGGTCGATTATCCTATGCCTCGAGAGGGATGTAGCTTTCTTGGTAGATGGAGAGGAAACGGCGAGGCGTGTGGAAGAAGTTAGAGGGTACCTTCATGACGAAGAGTCTAACTAACGGATCTACTTAAAATCCAAATTGTATACTTGCAAGATGGAGGAGGGCTCATCAATCCGGGAACACATCAACAAGTTTGATAGGATCATATCAGATTTGAAAGACATAGATGTTAAAGTAGGAGACGAGGATCAGCGCTTCTACTACTCTCTGCCGAAGTCTTATGAGAACCCGTGCAAACACCGAGGCTTGTGGGAGAAAATCGAAGATGGATGAGACTAGAACGGCACTTCTAGCGGACGATCTTCTAAGATCGCAACTAGTGACATGGCCATCGGCGTAACAGGAACAAGCGAGGATTGTTTGCAAGAGGAAGGAGCAATGAGCGAGGAAAAGGCAAGGAGGAAAGTCTAGATCTAAATCAAGACCTCTTGCGGAAAAGGATGTTTCAAGTCGCGGTGAAGCTGGGCATTTCAAAGTCGACCGTCCAAATAAGAGAGTAGGTGGAAAGAAGAACAACAACAAGACCGAGAGGAGAGGGCAAGGAAGAAGCGAGCTACGTTTGAGGAAGGGCGATAAGGAATGCTATGTCGTCACGGGTGGCGAGGAGATCTCCGGAAGTGGATACTTGATTCGGTTGCTCTTACCATATGTGTCCAAATAGGAAGTGGTTTACTACCTACAGAGGCATTGATGGGGGAACTGTATTGATGGGGAATAACCATGCTTGTAAAACAGTGGGGCTAGGTAATATCAAAATCAAGATGCATGATGGAGTGTTTGAACCTTGGCGGATGTGAGGCATGTTCCCGACTTGCGGAAGAATCTTATCTCGGTTGGTGCTTTGGACTCCGGTGGTTGCGGGGATTGTGACGGAAAACGGAGTGAAGAAGGTTGTTCGTGGTTCCTTAGTAGTGATGAAGGGTGTTCGTCACGGTAATCTATATACTCTCGTGCACGACGGTGACAGGAGATGCAGCGGTTGGAACTGAAGGAAGTGGTGGAGACCCATGTGAGCACACACGGTTATGGCATAGGCGGCTTGGGCATATGTCAGAGAAGGGTCTAGTTCTGCTTGGTAAAGAGGGTCTGCTGAAGAATCTGAAGGAACCTAGCATGGATTTTTGCGAGGATTGTGTGTATGGAAAGTCACACAGGGTCAAGTTTCTGAGCAGCAAGTCTAAGAGCAGAGGGATACTAGATTATGTGCACACGGATGTTTGGGGTCCGGCTCAGACAACTTCCAAGGGTGGTTCCAGGTATTATGTCTCGTTTATAGATGATTATTCTAGGTATGCTTGGATTTACTTTCTGAAGCACAAGAATGAGGTGTTCGAGACATTCAAGAAGTGGAGAACAATGGTTGAGAACGGGGCAGAAAGAAATTGAAGACGCCGAGATCCGATAACGCATGCAGTATACGGATGGTGCGTTCAAGGAGTTCTGTGATCAGGAGAATTGTTCGACACCGATGAGTCTACACCACGCCAGAATGGGGTCGCGAGAGATCGAACCAACACCGCGGAAAAGGCGCGAGTATGCGATCTTATGCGGGATTGGGCAACGAATGGTGGGCGGCGGTGGCTCTGACTTGTTACATTGTGAACCGTTCACCACATTCGACATTGGATGGTGATACACCCTATAGGGTGTGGTCGAGGAGCATCACGATTATGATAGGCTCGGAATTTTCGGATGTACCGCCTACTATCCGTCAACGAGGGAAAGCTTGACGCGAGGGCCAAGAAGGCAATATTCTTGGGATATGCAAAGGCGTAAAGGCTATCGCCTTTGGTGTACGGAAGATTCAAAGTTCGTGGTCGCCAGGATGTTACCTTTGATGAGAAATCCATGATTGCTAGGGGTCCAAGGATGATGGTGTTATGGCTGGTGAGACTTCTAAGTCTCGAGGTTATTGAAATAGAACCTAAAGACCAACTAGGTTCTAATCGTGCTCAAGTGGGAAGTCGGGTAGATGATGAGCTTGGCGGGGAGGAGGTTCAGCAGAAAATACACGAGCACTACAACAACAAAGCACCGAGGATAATTTGGCTTCCACTAGGCCAAAGCGAGCATACAAGCAGTAATCAAGCCGGGCTGATCAACCCCTGAAGCACTATGGGCGAGGCTAATATGGTTGAATCGCTCGGTGGAGGAGGACGAGCCGGTCTCCTTCAAGGAAGCTATTCGGGACAAGGATAGTGAGAGTTGGTTGGTGCGATGGAGGAAGAGATGGAATCTCTTGGAAGAACCAAACATGGGAGGTGGTCCCATTGCCCGTAGGAAGAAAAGCTATTGGTTGTAAGTGGGTGTATAAAAGAAAGGAAGATCTTTGAGCTTCGGTGGTGTAAGATACAAGGCGAGGCTAGTGGCTAAGGGTTTTGCCTGAGAAAGAGGGTGTGGATTACAATGAGATATTTTCTCGGTGGTGAAACACACTTCTATTCGGTGCTATTGAGTATTGTTGCTCATGGTGATTTTGAGTCGGATCAACTCGATGTTAAAACGACCTTCTTACGGAGACTTGGATGAAGAGATCTACATGCATCAACCTGAGGGCTACAAGGTTGAGGAAAAGGAGAATCATGTGTGTCGTTTGAGGAAGTCAGCGTATGGATTAAAGCAATCTCCCGGCAGTGGTACAAGCGATTTGACTCCTTCATCTTTGAAGCATGGGTTTTCAAGCAATCATGATTGTTGTGTTTACATTAGGCCGGAGGTAATTTTATCTATCTTCTTTGTATGTGGATGACATGCTTATTGCTTCTAAGAGCGGTGGAGATAGATAGGTTGAAATCTCAACTTGGTGAAGAGTTGAGATGAAGGACATGGGTCTTTGCTAGGAAAATCTGGGTATGGAGATTAGAAGAGGCGAGCGAATCGACGATTGTTCTTGAGTCGGAAGGGCTACATAGAGCCGTGATCGCGAGGTTCGAGATGCAAAGTGCTAAGTCGGTGGTGACTCCATTGGCTCCACACTTTAGGCTTCGGTAATCAATCTCCCACTACGGAAGAAAGGCGCACATGGAGCGTGTTCCCTATGCTAGTGCGGTTGGCGGTTTAATGTATGCAATGGTGTGTACGCTGAATATTTCGGTTAGTGTGGTCGGTAGATTCATGGCGAATCCGGAAAGCGGGAAGCGGTGAAGTGGGTCCTCGGTACTTAAAGGGTACAGTTGATACAGTGCGTGTTTTGGTGGAGAAACATGTCGATTAGCGGGTTTGTGGACTCGATTATGCGGCGATCTAGATAGGCGGCGATCTACTACCGGTTATGTATTTAAGATACATGGAGCTCCGGTTAGTTGGCGTCGATGTTGCAGTGATGGCACTTTCTACTCTGAGAGAGTACATGGCCATGGCGAGAGGGAGTGAAGGAAGCATTGTGGTTGTGGGGTCTTCTAGGCGATTTGGGGATTGGCGAGGCGTGAACTTGTGGTGTGGCGGTCAGTGCAATTCACTTGGCGAAGAATCAAGGAACCTAGCATGGATTTTTGCGAGGATTGTGTGTATGGAAAGTCACACAGGTCAAGTTTCAACGTTAAAGTCTAAGAGCAGAGGATACTAGATTATGTGCACACGGATGTTTGGGTCCACTATAACTTCCAAGGGTGGTTCCGTGTATTATGTCTCGCTTATAGATGATTATTCTAGGTATGCTTGGATTTACTTTCTCAAGCACAAGAATGAGGTGTTCGAGACATTCAAGAAGTGGAGAACAATGGTTGAGAACAGACAGAAAGAAATTGAAGACGCCGAGATCCGATAACGCATGCAGTATACGGATGGTGCGCTCAAGGAGTTCTGGATCGAGGGAATTGTTCGACACCGACAACAGTCTACACCACGCCAGAATGGGGTCGCGAGAGATCGAACCAACACCGCGAAAAGGCGCGAGTATGCGATCTTATGCGTGATTGGGCAACGAATGGTGGGCGTAAGCGGTGGCTACAGCCTTGTTACATTGTGAACCGCTCACCACATTCGACATTGATGGTGATACACCCTATAGGGTGTGGTCGGGAGCATGCGATTATGATAGGCTCGAATTTTCGGATGTACCGCCTACTATCACGCCAACGAGGGAAAGCTTGACGCGAGGGCCAAGAAGGCAATATTCTTGGGATATGCAGGCGTAAAGGCTATCGCCTTTGGTGTACGAAGATTCAAAGTTCGTGGTCGCCAGGATGTTACCTTTGATGAGAAATCCATGATTGCTAGGGGTCCAAGGATGATGGTGTTATGACCGGTGAGACTTCTAAGTCTCGTGTTATTGAAATAGAACCTAAAGACCAACTAGGTTCTAATCGTGCTCAAGTGGGAAGTCGTAGATGATGAGCTTGAGCAGAGGAGGTTCAGCAGAAAATACACAGCACTACAACAACAGCTCGAGGATAATTTGGCTTCCACTAGGCCAAAGCGAGCATACAAGGTGCATCGGCCGGGGCTGATCAACCCCAAGCACTATGGGCGTGCTAATATGGTTGAATACGCGACTCTCGGTGGAGGAGGACGAGCCGGTCTCCTTCAAGGAAGCTATTCGACAAGGATAGTGAGAGTTGGTTGGTGCGATGGAGGAAGAGATGGAATCTCTTCTGAAGAACCAAACATGGGAGGTGGTCCCATTGCCCGTAGGAAGAAAAGCTATTGGTTGTAAGTGGGTGTATAAAAGAAAGGAAGATCTTTGAGCTTCGGTGGTGTAAGATACAAGGCGAGGCTAGTGGCTAAGGGTTTTGCACGTAAAGAGGGTGTGGATTACAATGAGATATTTTCTCCTGGTGAAACACACTTCTATTCGGTGCTATTGAGTATTGTTGCTCATGGTGATTTTGAGCGGATCAACTCGATGTTAAAACGACCTTCTTACACGGAGACTTGGATGAAGAGATCTACATGCATCAACCTCGAGGGCTACAAGGTTGAGGAAAAGGAGAATCATGTGTGTCGCTTGAGGAAGTCACCGTATGGATTAAAGCAATCTCCCGGCAGTGGTACAAGCGATTTGACTCCTTCATCTTTGAAGCATGGGTTTTCCGGCAATCATGATTGTTGTGTTTACATTCTGAAGCTTCATGGAGGTAATTTTATCTATCTTCTTTGTATGTGGATGACATGCTTATTGCTTCTAAGAGCAGGTGGAGATAGATAGGTTGAAATCTCAACTTGGTGAAGAGTTCGAGATGAAGGACATGGGTGCCGCTAGGAAAATACCGGTATGGAGATTAGAAGAGAGCGCTAATCGACGATTGTTCTTGAGTCGGGGCTACATAGAGCGGGTGATCGCGAGGTTCGAGATGCAAAGTGCTAAGTCGGTGGTGACTCCATTGGCTCCACACTTTAGGCTTCGGTAATCAATCTCCCACTGTGGAAGAGAAGGCGACATGGAGCGTGTTCCCTATGCTAGTGCGGTTGGCGGTTTAATGTATGCAATGGTGTGTACACGCCGCATATTTCACAGCGTTAGTGTGGTCGGTAGATTCATGGCGAATCCGAAAGGCGACCGGGAAGCGTGAAGTGGGTCCTCGTACTTAAAGGGTACAGTTGATACAGTGCGTGTTTTGGTGGAGAAACATGTCGATTGACGGGTTTGTGGACTCGATTATGCGCGATCTAGATAGACGGCGATCTACTACCGGTTATGTATTTAAGATACATGGAGCTCGGTTAGTTGGCGTCGATGTTGCGAGCTCTGATGGCACTTTCTACTACTGAGGTCGAAAGTACATGGCCATGGCGAGGGAGTGAAGGAAGCATTGTGGTTGTGGGGTCTTCTAGACGATTTGGGGATTGAGCAGAAAACGGAACTTGTGGTGTGACGGTCGAGTGCAATTCACTTGGCGAAGAATCAGTTCATCATGCTCGCATTCAAGCATATTGATGTCGTATCATTTTGTGCGGATGTCATAGAGGAGGTGATATTTCTCTCATGAAGGTGCACACGAATGAGAATCCCGCGACATGTTAACCAAGGTGGTCACAGTAGTAAGTTTAAGCATTGCTTAGACTTGCTTCATATCGCTCTTGTTGATTTGCCCAAGAGGGCATGACCTTCTGGCGGTAATGGGTAAGGAGGAAATGATTTGAGGTGAACTACGGTGAGCTTGATCCCGTGGAGGGTACGAGGCGTCAGCGGTAGTGACGCAGCTGGATTGGCCTGGATTGGCTGATGGTGATCTCTCTAGATGTTCTTGGTGTTCTTCGGGTGTTCGTCCAAAATTTGAGGTGAATCAAATGATGTACGAGGTGGAGAATTGTAGAACATGCACAAAAACATGCACAAGACAGTTTTCAGGTTCAGTAGTCGACTACTAGGCATTGTAGTCGACTACATCAGAGCGCATGAAAACAAGTTTTCTGCCGGAACTGAGTAGTCGACTAATATGAGTTGTAGTCGACTACACTGTAAACGACAGAAAGGTGTATTTCTGCGTTGGGTCTGAGTAGTCGACTAATCGGTATTGTAGTCGACTAATCTACAGTGCATTAGTCGACTAATATGAGTTGTAGTCGACTAATCAAGCGCATTCAAACGGGTCTAATTAGGAATTGGTTTTAAACCCAATTCGTTTAGAGGCTATGAATAACCCCTAACCCGATTGTTAGGGTAAGTTTCAAGCACGCTTTGGAGCGACCTTTGAGAGAGTTTTGTGCATCTTTGGAGAGGAGATCTTTTGAGAGATTGAGAGGTTTGTTTTAGGGTTTCTTTGTGAGAACTTGTAATCCTAATTTGTATTCTCTCTTTCTATTAGTGAAAATCCCCCTCCTTACCCGTGGGCGTAGGCAACTTCAGAACCACGTAAATCTCGTGTCTTTACTCTTTTATTGTGTTTGGCTTTTCCGTTTGTGGTGGTTTCTCTCGACGGTTCATCAACATATATATATATATATATATATATATATATATATATATATATATATATATATATATATATATATATATATATATATATATATATATATATATATATATATATATATAGCATAAGCATAATAGTCATTAAAGTTAAATCTTAATCACTAGCTAGGACTTAACTGACTCCAAATGTCTACAAGAATATGCTTTGTATCTTTCCTTTTACTTGCTCAAAGGTCTTTGTCACTCCACTCAAAGTCTAAAGTTATTATGAGAGTTGAGTGTTTGGTTTTATATATCCTAAAATGGGCTTGGTTTTATATATCTTAAAATGTGTACGCAGCTTGATGACCTTTTTGATGGGTTCAAACTCTCACTCACACAGTGATATCAATTATTTTAAAATTCACTGTAAGTTCATCGCTGCTGGGAGTTGAATTTGCAGCTTGATGATCTTTTAATCGATAACGATCACATTTGATTATGATCACGAAGTTCAATAACTTGGCGTCGATGTTGCGAGCTCTGATGGCACTTTCTACTCTGAGAGTACATGGCCATGGCGAGGAGTGAAGGAAGCATTGTGGTTGTGGGGTCTTCTAGGCGATTTGGGGATTGGCGGAAGCGTGAACTTGTGGTGTGACGGTCGAGTGCAATTCACTTGGCGAAGAATCAGGTTCATCATGCTCGTACCAAGCATATTGATGTCGGTATCATTTTGTGCGGGATGTCATAGAGGAGGTGATATTTCTCTCATGAAGGTGCACACGAATGAGAATCCGCGGACATGTTAACCAAGGTGGTCCGCGGTAGTAAGTTTAAGCATTGCTTAGACTTGCTTCATATCGGCTCTTGTTGATTTGCCCAAGAGGGCATGGCCCTTGGTAATGGGTAAGGAGGAAATGATTTGAGGTGAACTACGGTGAGCTTGATCCCTGGAGATGCGTGAAGCGTCAGCGTAGTTGATGATTGGATTGGCTGGATTGGTGATGGTGATCTCTAGATGTTCTTGGTGTTCTTGGTGTTCGTCCAAAATTTGAGGTGAATCAAATGATGTACGAGGTGGAGAATTGTAGAACATGCACAAAACATGCACAAGACAGTTTTCAGTTCAAGAGTCGACTACTAGGCATTGTAGTCGACTAATCTGATGCATTAGTCGACTAATATGAGTTGTAGTCGACTAATCGGTATTGTAGTCGACTAATATGAGTTGTAGTCGACTAATCGGTATTGTAGTCGACTAATATGAGTTGTAGTCGACTAATATGAGTTGTAGTCGACTAATCGGTATTGTAGTCGACTAATCGGTATTGTAGTCGACTAATCTGATGCATTAGTCGACTAATATGAGTTGTAGTCGACTAATCGAGCGAATTCAGCGGGTCTAATTAGGAATTGGTTTTAAACCCAATTCGTTTAGAGGCTATGAATAACCCTAACGATTGTTAGGGTAAGTTTCAAGCACGTTTTGGGCGACCTTTGAGAGAGTTTTGTGCATCTTTGGAGAGGAGATCTTTTGAGAGATTGAGAGGTTTGTTTTAGGGTTTCTTTGTGAGAACTTGTAATCCTAATTTGTATTCTCTCTTTCTATTAGTGAAAATCCCCTCCTTACCCGTGGGCGTAGGCAACTTAGAACCACGTAAATCTCGTGTCTTTACTCTTTTATTGTGTTTGGCTTTTAGTTTGTGGTGGTTTCTCTCGGCGGTTCCATGGTCCTGGCATACATATATATATATATATATATATATATATATATATATATATATATATATATATATATATATATATATATATATATATATATATATATATATATATATATATATATATATATATATATATATATATATATATATATATATATAGCATAGCATAATAGTCATTAAAGTTAAATCTTAATCACTAGCTAGGACTTAACTGACTCCAAATGTCTACAAGAATATGCTTTGTATCTTTCCTTTTACTTGCTCAAAGGTCTTTGTCACTCCACTCAAAGTCTAAAGTTATTATGAGAGTTGAGTGTTTGGTTTTATATATCCTAAAATGGGCTTGGTTTTATATATCTTAAAATGTGTACGCAGCTTGATGACCTTTTTTGATGGGTTCAAACTCTCACTCACACAGTGATATCAATTATTTTAAAAATTCACTGTAAGTTCATCGCTGCTGGGAGTTGAATTTGCAGCTTGATGATCTTTTTAATCGATAACGATCACATTTGATTATGATCACGAAGTTCAATAACTTGTTTAGTCAAAGAAAAAGAAAATAGTAAGCAGCTAGTTTCACCCTTCCATTTTTAGAAATAACTGAGCAGTAAAATTTTCAGTCGTGAGCCCGACAAAATCTATGACTGTATTAGTCTTATTATACAAAAACTATGACTCGAAGCTTCATTCTGACTAAGTAAACTGACTGACCTACGCTCTACTCCTGACCATTGAAAATGGTCCACGTGCATGTAACTCCAAATTAAGTCTTTCTTTTGTTTTGACGCAACAAGTGACGTCTCTTGAGGTTATTTCAATTTTAGCCCCACAAATTATTCATAATTTTGTATTTATACCCCAAATCAATAAAATTACTATTAGGTCCTCTAGAACACATAAGTTGCTTGAAATTAGTTCCTCGAGTTAGCACCCTATCTGATTCTTTCAACTTAACTTTCTAGGATGGAATGTCAATTATATCCTTCCTAATAAAATCCAAATCCTGATTTGGGGCAAGAGGGATTAATGATTTTGGTGTTAATTTTTGGGGTGACATATTCCTTTCTCAAAACATGAAGCGGGAGCTAGAGAGAGGGGAAACTGATGCTTGGAGTGGGACTTACTTAATGAGAATAATTTGGTAATTATCCATTTGTAGCGCTAACCCAAAATTACGGTTAACAAGGATAGATTTCTGAACAGATGGACTGATTTCAAACATTTTACATGCTTTGAGGGACCTAATAGAAATTTCAATGATTGAGGGACTAATATCAAAATATGAAAGATTTGGGTGACTCATATCGAAATATCCGCAATCATTATACAATCATGTCAAATGTTTTTAAATCAAGAATTTTGAGTCTCATCTATATATATTCAAAGGCATAGAAAGAGAAAAGCCCCTCAATTTCCCACTTCAGTTCAAGAGAATTCATGGAATTAGCAGTCAAAGAGCTCACAAAAGCCAAGAATTTGATGACTCAGTTTCGGCTTGCTAACGGTGATCTCTCAGAGACAGAAAAGGAGTTGAGTGAAGGAGCGATGAGAGCTATTGATGCTGGGATTTCCTTTCTCAGTTCTGAAGACAAGCCTGAAGACTCTCTAATGGAGCCGATGAATATCGATCCGAAACCTGATAACGGGTTGAAGCGTTCACAGCTACGTCAGGATCCGAACCCTACTGGCCAGGAGAAAAGGTACAAGTTCTTGAGTGGGATTACGCTGAAAATATTTAGAAGTTTGGTATTGTATGGCCGAAAATATTTGCAGTTTGTCTACTTTGATTTTTTGAATTTTCCTTGTTAATATAGGAGAGCACAAAATTTGAAGAAAATAACAACTAGTTCGCCCTTCGGGGACAGCTATCAATGGAGGAAGTATGGTCAGAAGATTATTCGATATTCCGAGCATCCAAGGTATTTATATGAACAAAGAACTATGAATAATAAATCACAGGCACAAATCTTTCATCAAATAAATTATCTGAATATTATGCAAGTACCATTTTTAGTTTGCTTATTTAAGGAATTTCAATCTTATTAGTCATACCAATCTTTGAAATCAATTTTCATTTTAATCTTAATTAACATCCTCAATATTGGAGAATTTATAACATTGTCTCCAATTTATATTGCTTCTCATGTTATTTTCACTATCACAAACCCTAAAACAAAAGAAAAGAAATATATTATGGTTGGATTTGTGAGAGTTTTCATATCATAAACCCTAGAATATTCCAACTATTCTAAGAAACTATCAGCATAAACCCTATCGGAGAATTTCATAATCTTATTAGTCAGTACCCATCTTTGAATTCAATTTTCATTTTAATCTTAATCAACATCCTCAACATCGGAGAATTTTATAACATTGTCTCCAATTTATATTGCTTCTCATATTATTCTCACTATCACAAACCCTAGAACCAAGCAAAAAAAAAAAAAAATTGTGGTTGGATTTGTGAAAGTTTTCATATCATAAACCCTAGAATATTCCAACTATTCTAAGAAACTATCAGCATAAACCCTATCGGAGAATTTCATAATCTTATTAGTCAGTACTCATCTTTGAATTCAATTTTCATTTTAATCTTAATTAACATCCTCAATATCGGAGAAATTTTTTTGTGAGAAAATATCGGAGAATTTTATAACATTGTCTCCAATTTATATTGCTTCTCATGTTATTTTCACTATCACAAACCCTAAAACAAAAGAAAAGCCCCTCAATTTCCCACTTCAGTTCAAGAGAATTCATGGAATTAGCAGTCAAAGAGCTCACAAAAGCCAAGAATTTGATGACTCAGTTTCGGCTTGCTAACGGTGATCTCTCAGAGACAGAAAAGGAGTTGAGTGAAGGAGCGATGAGAGCTATTGATGCTGGGATTTCCTTTCTCAGTTCTGAAGACAAGCCTGAAGACTCTCTAATGGAGCCGATGAATATCGATCCGAAACCTGATAACGGGTTGAAGCGTTCACAGCTACGTCAGGATCCGAACCCTACTGGCCAGGAGAAAAGGTACAAGTTCTTGAGTGGGATTACGCTGAAAATATTTAGAAGTTTGGTATTGTATGGCCGAAAATATTTGCAGTTTGTCTACTTTGATTTTTTGAATTTTCCTTGTTAATATAGGAGAGCACAAAATTTGAAGAAAATAACAACTAGTTCGCCCTTCGGGGACAGCTATCAATGGAGGAAGTATGGTCAGAAGATTATTCGATATTCCGAGCATCCAAGGTATTTATATGAACAAAGAACTATGAATAATAAATCACAGGCACAAATCTTTCATCAAATAAATTATCTGAATATTATGCAAGTACCATTTTTAGTTTGCTTATTTAAGGAATTTCAATCTTATTAGTCAGTACTCATCTTTGAATTCAATTTTCATTTTAATCTTAATTAACATCCTCAATATCGGAGAAATTTTTTTGTGAGAAAATATCGGAGAATTTTATAACATTGTCTCCAATTTATATTGCTTCTCATATTATTCTCACTATCACAAACCCTAGAACCAAGCAAAAAAAAAAAAAAAAATTGTGGTTGGATTTGTGAAAGTTTTCATATCATAAACCCTAGAATATTCCAACTATTCTAAGAAACTATCAGCATAAACCCTATCGGAGAATTTCATAATCTTATTAGTCAGTACCCATCTTTGAATTCAATTTTCATTTTAATCTTAATCAACATCCTCAACATCGGAGAATTTTATAACATTGTCTCCAATTTATATTGCTTCTCATATTATTCTCACTATCACAAACCCTAGAACCAAGCAAAAAAAAAAAAAAATTGTGGTTGGATTTGTGAAAGTTTTCATATCATAAACCCTAGAATATTCCAACTATTCTAAGAAACTATCAGCATAAACCCTATCGGAGAATTTCATAATCTTATTAGTCAGTACTCATCTTTGAATTCAATTTTCATTTTAATCTTAATTAACATCCTCAATATCGGAGAAATTTTTTTGTGAGAAAATATCGGAGAATTTTATAACATTGTCTCCAATTTATATTGCTTCTCATGTTATTTTCACTATCACAAACCCTATAACCAAAAGCCAAAAAATTTATATTGTGGTTGGATTTGTGAAAGTTTTCATATCATAAACCCTAGAATATTCAAACTATACTAAGAAACTAAATATAGAGTGATTGCTATGTTTGCAGGTCCTATTACAGATGCACATATGATGGTTGCAAAGCAAAGAAACAAGTGCAACGTCAAAATAACTCAATCTACCCACCTCAGTATGAAGTCATCTTAAGCAACGAACACTCGTGCAATATTGAGAGACTGCAGTACTCTAGCCCTCAATTCTCAACTGAGTCAGAGTTCACGGTTACAAAATTTGGTTCAAATGATTCGAGCCCGATACACAAAGAAAAAGAAAAAGATGAAGAAATATCCACTGATACGATGGCCATCGGTTCTTGCAGTTCGACGTTGGTGAAAGAAGATGGGCTTGATTTCATGGCGCCATTATCTCCCCCAGGCCAATTCTATGGATTTGATCATGCATCAGCTTATAATGGCGCGGAGGAGCCTTTCGATCTCATGGTTAATCCATTTCCATGGATTTAGGGGACTAGTTGTGAAGTTACTTTAATTTAAGTTGCGAATACTACATATATACTATATATAGGAGTTTGATAATTAATTAGAAGTTTGAGTGGTTTTAACGTGTGTCGAAGTAAATTAATTACAGGTTGAACGGCAGAGTTTAGCATGCCACTATAGAGGAAATTTATTATTTTTTTCCTTTCCTTTTCTTAGAGAGAAGGATGAGTGTTAGAGAGAATGATATATAGCAAAAGCTTTTAATAGAAATGAGAGAAATTTAATAAAATTTCTTGATGGAATATGCTCCACAAAACCAATCTTATTTTTCTCCTCTCCTCTCTGTGTAGTCACGACAAGTATATATGCATATGTATGCATGTATTTGATCGATTGATATTAGCGAGAAGACGGTAACCTAGATTCATTTTTTGGGAAGAAACTAGAGTGGTAGTTTTAGACTTCTCTATACATTTTAAAGAAAATATTTACATTTTATATCTCTGTTATAAAGGACTCAGATCATCACAACTTCAGGTAAATTAAGGGACTAGTTAGCTTGCTGCTTTCCAAATTGTACTCAACTTTAGGTTGGTCTGACAAATTTGGAGAAAAAAATACAAATTATTTTTGGAAACTTTACCCTAAAAATTCAAATTAAATATAAAGTTATGCATTTGTGATTAGTTACATTAACAAAACTTTATCTTAATTTGTTTTGAATGCAAACCAATATTCTAACAATTTGTAGGGATATATATAGTTTCGATGGTCATATATACCAAATATACTAGTTACTAAAAATAACAAATATAAGGGAATTTTAAGTTGCATGTCATGAAATGACACAGAATCAGGAGTTAAAAAAAAAAAAAAAAAGTGTTTCTCTATGTTTAAAAGTTACACGCAAGGCCTAATCATGTGCATCTTTTAGATAAAGCTACTGCACTTTTCGACATTTTACCCTGTGCTATAATTAATGAAAAAGCAAAATTGACGAATAACAATGAAAACTATAGAAACCATAAAATCAAAACTATAAGATGAGTATGTGTTTTTTCCCTCCATAATTAAGTAGCAACAAATATATAGCAAGATAGATAGTTATTTCTAACTACTCATCATATCTGAATTGAATGATTGAAAACGTTCAAAGTGCAAACATATGTCAACTTTATATGCAATCTCTAAAAGTAAGACCCCATTTGGCAATTCCAATTAGAACTAGTTTACTGCAACAAAAAAAGTTTTAGTACTAGCATTAGGGTCTGTTTGGCAACTGGGATAGAGTAGTGTTTAAAACTGGTTCTTGTAAGAACCAGTTTAGTTGTGGACCAGCACCCAGCACCCCCCTCAGTACACAACTAAACTGGTTTAAAGCTCAAAATTTAAACTAAGAATAACTAGCGATTAAAGCCCGGTTTTTCGTCAGCAAATTTTTAAAGCGGACCAAGTTCAGACTTAGACCAGTTTAACAAAGTTGGGAAAAAGATCCTTAGTTTGGCAAATTATAACTGGACCAAGATTTATGCTCTTTTTCTTTGACAAGTTTGTACTTTAAATTAACCAAGAATTGATCCACTCTCTTCGGTGCTAAACTGATTAAGAGGAAGCACTCTTTATGACACAACAAGAGAAATAATACTAACAATCGAACATAATGTTTAATACTATCCATTTCAAAATTTATCCAATTAGTAATTTAAATCATTCGCGCGATTATTTTCTTGAAAGATAATTTTGATTATTGTGATGTAGTAAACTAATAACAGTTTTTCACACTTAATGATGGAGTATTGTTTCGTTGTCTGCTGACATTAAATATTTTGCGACAAAAAGTAAGTTAGCTTTCCCACTCGTCCGCATGATATCTTACGTCACCATAACACTCAGCATTGTACGTGACTCTAACAGCGTCATCTTCATAACAACGTAGTACTATATATCCTCTCTCTAATTGAGATGGTACCTCTCGCCCACTGATTTATGTGGCGGAGATACGAAGTCCCGAATAGTCCCACATCGAGAGTCCAGCTCAACGGTGCCTTGCGAAGAAAAGTCTCAAGAAGATGGGAGATTACTTTGTCCTGTCAATTTATGGGTTCTATCATCTATGTACCCCTTTCCGTAACACATTTGTTGTAATTTACTTTGTGTGGGAGATTTTGTTTATTTTTTTAAAAAAAAGATGAATTTTGCTTCATAGTTTAAGATTTTAGATTAAAATTATTTCCTACTTTCTATTCAATGCCCATTAACTATAGGTACGTTGACTCCAACAACAGGAAACATAGTCACATGTAAAGTCTAAAAGGTGTCGAAAGGGTGACTGTGGTCAAGATAGTCCAAAAAATGGTTGGAAGCATGGCATGAATTTTTTTTTTTACATGATTAAAAAAAATTGACGAGCTTGAATAAAAGTTAGATATGACATGATCACATTAATACTCTAAAATTCTAGTGAAGATTTGAGTATTGTAGTGTCGTACTCGAAACACTTATGCTTGTTAACTGCATTTATAGTTCAAATTAATAAATTGAATATGTTAAAGAGCTGTTTGGTTTAAAACCTCATTATGAGAAAAATCAATTTCGGAAAAAACTATTTTTATGTTTTCCATCCACTTCTTAGAATTGTTTTTTTCTTGTTTGGTTGAGAAAAAAACAACTCAGTTTCTAGAGAGACACAATTGTTATTGTTTGATTGGATGTCTAAAAATAAGAAAACATACAATTAAGAAACATTTTAATTGTTTGTCTGGGTAAAAAAAGGGAAAACATTAATATGAAGCTTGTATGTGGTCTCCAAAGTGTTAAAATATTTAAATTTATTCAACTTCGGTCATTAATTTCCGCTCAAAATAGTCAGAAATGGATTTTGCCACGAAAATGACGCGGGCTAATATTTTGATAACCCACATATAAGGGAAAAGGCTTGAAACAAACAATAGAAGCGGAATATATTTATGAGAAAATTTGATATGTATTTTCTCAAAAAAAAAAATTTTGAGATATGTTTCACGTTTTTTGGCGGAACCAAACAGCCCCTAACAATGGCCCCTACTTATTTAACTTTCAAGATGACCTAGCTAGGGCGCATTTATAAGGAAAATGAAAGTTTGCATTATATATGACGTAGACGTTTATGGGAAAAAGAAAAAATAAAAAATGATGTAGATGTTTCTGTGTATTTTACTTTCATTAGATAAGTAAAACCTAAGGGCCCGTTTCGTGTGAAGTTAAAGGTTAAAATTTAACAGGCAATTAATATTCTAGAAAAGTTAATGGGGAAAACATTCCTATATTTGATATAACCTTTTAAAAAGGATAAAATTTTACCTCAGACCGAACTCTTCCATTCTCAACAAAAGGATTTACCAAAACACCCTCAAAATTCATAACATACAAATAACACTAAAAATTTTAAACCTTACAAACAGGGCCATGAATTTTTAAAATTTGAGAAAACACCTAAAACTTTTAAAATTGTAAAAATACCCTATAATTCAAAATTTACAACAAACCAAAACGGTACACAAAAACCTAAGAATTATAAACAGCCACCTAAAAATTTAATTTGTAGGAAATACCTTGAAACTTTTAAAAGTTATAAAAACACCCTTAAAACTAAAACATGCAAAAAATCCTTAAAATTTCAAACCAACAAATAGTAAATTAAAATCTAGAAATACAAACAACCTCCTAAATATTTTAGAATTTGCAGAAAGATCCCAAAAGTTACAAAAGTTGCAAAAACCCTAAATTTTGAAACTTACAAAAATCACCTTGAGAATTTTAAACCTACAACCAGTACACTAAAATCTAACAACTACAAGCAGCCCCTGAAAAATTTTAAATTTGCAAAAACACCCAAAAGTTTAAACAATTACAAAAACCTCTTTGTAATTTTTTATTTTTCAAGGTGTTTCTTGTAAATTTCAAAACCGTGGTGTTTGTTTACAAATTTTGAAAGTTTTATGATTTTTTGCAAATTCCAAAATTTTCTGAGGGTTGTTTGCAATCCTAGATTTTCAATCTACTATTTGTAGTTTTGAAATTTTACACAATTTCTAGTAAATTTTAGTTTTAGAATATTTTTGCAACTTTTGATTATGGTGTTTTCTACAAATTTTAAAATTTACAGGGACCTATTTGTGATTCTAAGATTTCCAGTGTATTATTTTTTATTTGAAGTTTTCAGGCTTTATTTATAAATTTTAACTTTTTGAGGGTGTTTTTATAAGTTTTAAAAGTTCTAGCATGTTTTCGGCAAATCCTAAAAATTTAAGGGGCTATTTTTATTCTTTCAATGTACTGCTTGTTAGTGGTATGAAATATTCATAGATTTCTTGTAAATTGTGATGGTGTTTATTGTAACTTTGAAAGTTTAGGGTGTTTTCTACAAATTTTAAAATATTAGAAGGCTATTTGTAATTCATATATTTTTATTGTTTTGTTTTACCTTTGAAATATTCATGCTTTTTATAAGATTTAAATTTCTAAGGGTGTTTTACATTTTTGAAAACTTGAGGTGTTTTCTATAAATTTTAAACTTTTCATGAGGCTGTTTGTAATTCCTAGATTTTCAGTTGATTGTTTATGTTTTAAAATTTTAAATTTTAGGGTGTTTTGCAATTTTTAAAGTTTTAGATGTTTTCTGCCCATTTCAAACTTTTTGGGCCTTTTGCATTTCCAGATTTTCATTGTACTGGTTTATATTTAAAATTTTCAATTTTTTTTGTAAAATTTGATTTTTGAGAGTAACTTTTATAATTTTCAAATTTCAGGGTGTTTTTTTACAAATTCAAAAAAAAATCAGGGGACTACTAGTAAGTTTTGAAGTTTCCAGTGTTATTTATAAGTTTTAAAATTTTTATGGTGTTTCACCATTTTTAACTTTGATTTTTTTATAGTTTTGATATTGTTTGAGGGTTGTTTGTAATTTCGTATTTTACAGGGGATATTTCTAATTTTTTAGATTTTAGAGTCTTTTACTAAGTTTTGAAATTTTTGTAGGGTTGTTTATAATTCCACATGTTAAATGAACCAAGCCTTAACTTTTTATCTATTTTTATCCTACCACTTCACTTAGTCAAAGTTTATCTTTACATATGGTTAAACTTTTGACATTGGTGAAACTTTAACATGATAGACAAACATGGTTAAAGTCAAGAAAAAGATTACTAGGAGAAGTTTTAACCCCCTTTACTCTTTTACCAAACAAGCTCTATGATTAGTCCTAACCGATTCATTAAAGCACCAGGATCCATGACCACAGGCGCGCGTACGACTAGCATAGCTCCCTATGAGGTATTCTAGTACGGCCGCATGTAGGGCTCGTGCGCGCTACGTGTCACTGCCACAGCGCGCTTGTAGCTAGCATTGCTCTAGTCATATTGTGTAGAGATAATATATAATCAAGATCCAAGTAACCGCGGCCTATGAGAGCAATAAATCTACAAGTTGATGCTCCTTCCATTCAAAAGTGTCCACGTGGAAGCTAATAATGATCTTGATTGTTACTTGTACAAAATTTTCTTATTATTATTTTTTGGGTTAATTGCGGAAAACCCTCATGAACTTTTGGATGTTGCAATAAACTCCAATCAAATTGCTTATTACACTAAATCCCCCGTGAACTTTTGGGGAGTTGCACATAACCCCATGAACTATTCTATTTTACTAAATTTCTGATAAAAAATGTCTCATTTAATCTCCTAATTAGCACCACTGATTCTAACATCTCATGTGACAAGCATGTGCTGAAAAAAAGATGTAAATAATTCCTTAGTCTCAAAAAATTAACTATTTTTTCTTTTTAAAAAAGGGTACTTTTTGGGACTAAGAAGAATTTTTTTTTCATCATCTTTTTTTGTCATGTGCTTACCAGCGACCCATTAGAGTTGATGGCGCTAATATGGAGATCGAAAAATAAATTTTCAGGTAAGATTTATTGTAATAAAATAGTTCATGAGGGTTATGTGCAACTCCCCAAAAGTTTTTGGGGGTTTAGTGTTAAAAAGTTGATGGGGGGTTTACTGCAACTCCTTAAAAAATCCATGAGGGTTTTCTGTACGTAATTAACCCTTTCTTTTATCCTGTCATTTTCTTTACACAGGCCTTCTTTAATCCTAGAACCTTCTGCAAACTCATATATATAACCCTCTTCGGTTCAAGATTATTAACTCAAATCAGTTGTTCAAAAATAAAAAAAGGTGCATATAATTGATATCATGGAGTTAGCAGTTAAAGAACTCACCAAAGCTCAGCAGTTAATGGCTCAGCTTTGGATTGTCAACAAAGATTTGTCAGAGAGTGCAAGAGAATTCAGTGTAGGAGTAATGGGAGCTATTGGAGCTGCCCTCATCTTGCTAAACTCTATTGAGAAGAATGCAGACTCTGTGAAGGAGCCTAGGAAAGTGGATCCGAAACCCGATAAGAAGGCGAAGCGTTTGCGGATAGAGGATCCGAACCCAAACGAGCCAAGGAAAAGGTACTGAAAATACTTGTGTTCTACAATAAACAAAAGTGTGCCATTTATCTAGACACATCATAGTAATTCACAAGGAAAAATGCACCACTTTTATTTCTGTAGAACGCAAATAGTATGGTTGTCATTATCCTTGAATTTTCTATCTTATATCTTTGCTTTTCAATTTTAATGTAATTCAGAAGAGGGCAAAATTTGAGCAAAATTGTGGTAACTAATTCTCCTTTTGGTGATGGCCATCAATGGAGGAAGTACGGTCAGAAGAATATTCAAAATTCGAAGCATCCAAGGTATTTATCTGAAAAAAATGCAAATAATTTTTTTAAAAAACTTCTTGGTTAAGGCATTCAAATCTCAATTATTAATCAGTCTGTATCAAATGTGATAAGCAACAATAAAGGCCCGATCTCCTCCTATGGACTCCTATGTGTGTCAAAACTTTTCTTTGTTAGTTTTGAAATCTGAACTTCTTAATCTTCACCAAACCTTGTAAATATTTTTCTCTTTCTTATGTAATACATTTGGAGTATGGCTCCTTGCCCTACTCTTTGTCTAAGAATAAATAAACATTTCATCAATTTTTACTTTAACTTTAATTAAGGACGTGTTTGGCAACCGGGAAGTAAATGAAAAGTGCACTGAAATTTAAAAAGTGACTCTACTTTCCATTTTTATCTCATTTGGCATTTGGCAAGTGGATGAAACGTGGTTAGAAAGTGAAGAGTGTCACATAAGCATTTTAGCACATTTCACTCTCTCCAATTTTTGGAGAAAGTGAATGGAAAGTGAAGAGAGAGGAAAGAGAAAATATATTTTTAAATTTTTTACGTATCATTTTAGTTTTACTTGTCCACTTTCTACTATTATTTTCAGTGATAACCAAACAGAACAAGAAGAAAGTAAGTATCACATCATTTGCCACATCAGCTTTCTCTCCTCTTATTTTCTAACATCCAACCAAGATTTTATAAAATAGAAAGTAATAAGAAAGCACCTTCATGAGAAAGTATTTTCTCTTTTTTTTCACTTTCTATTTACTTTCCCCTTGCCAAACATGCCCGTATCAGGAAAGAACAAAAGAAGATCATTTCTATTGTTGGTGAGGTGAATATATATAGGGTAGGGTTACAATGCATCTAGGGTGTAACTAACTTAGTTACATACTTGTAAAAGTACATGCTTGATGATCGATATTAAAGATCTCCATTGTTTATTGTGATCGATGCATTCAAAACTTCATGGAGATTGATCAATTATTTCTAGTTTATCCATCTAATGACCTAGAAATAAACTGAGTTTATACATCTAATGACCTGGAAATGAAGTATCTATCCTAATTCTACCTTTTAATTCATACAGATGCTATTACCGATGCGCATATGCGCCTTATTGCGAAGCAAAGAAGCAAGTTCGACAAAAGAATTCAAGCTATCCACCTAACTATGAAGTTATTTTCAGCAATGAACACTCTTGCATTGCCCAAATGGATTCTAGCCCTCAACGCTCAACCAAGTTAGAGTCCCAAATTATCAACTCGGATCCAAATGACCCGAACCCAATATCCAAAGAAAAAGAAAATGATGCAGAATCCTCCGGTTCATTGGCCACCGATGAAATTGATTGGATGCCTCCACTCTCTCCAATTGACCTCCATGGATTTGATACATTTGCTTGTGATGATCCTCTTTATGTCATGCAATTTCTAGCAGATTTATGAAGATCTCTGGAAATTAATTTGGTTTTTGTGGATAGACCCCCTGTATTATCGCCAAATTGACTACATCCTTGTAATTCTATTGTTACGAATAGACCCCTTGACTGAATTTTCTTTTCAACCCTTTTCAAGAGGTCTATCTACAACAATAGAACCACAAGGATAGTAAGTTCAACTTCATGATAGCACAGGGGTCTATCCACAGTTAACCCAAATTAATTTTAATCCGCTCCTACTAATTATTAGGTAGGGAGTATATTATATATATTTTAGGAATAATGATGCTAGAGAAGTTAGGAGTGTTTGTTAGTCATGTTCTCTTAGTTGACTAAGTCATGTACAAATGTCATGTTCTCCTTACTTGGTGAAACTACTATCCAGCTAGTTTATGGTTAGTGGTGTAATCATGCTTATATTTAGCAGGCAATACTTTGATGGTTTGAATTGAGGTAGAATCTTAATCTTTTCCCACTTTGTTCTTCATCTTGGTTATTTTGTTTTCAGAATCTCCCAGATTTTTTTGGCAGCATTCTAAGATAAATATCATCCTTTTCCATGTTAAAACGTTACTTACAAAATCTAATTCTCGGCAACTCCACCCCTCTCCTCCCCCTCCTCCTCTAAAGAAAAAAAAGATTCTGGGGCATCGTCAGTTTAGAGAAGGCATATTTGAGTTTACGAATATTAAGAAGATATACATATAAAATTATAAGATGATAAATATGATTTTTTTTAAACGAATGAATAGTTAATTTAACTATAAAATTGCCAATTAAGTGCAGCCACGTATATATAGACAGAAATTGTTAAAACTAATTTCATGTGTCTAAACACATATAGTGATTTAAAGCTGTCTAATTATATGTGTTACATTCAACTTCATGTAGGCATTCCAAAAGTTGAATATAAGATGAAGAAAAGGAATTTAAAGAGTGTGTTTTGGCAATTCATCAAAACTGGGTCATGATCAGTCATGACTCGATTCTATTATAAACTGGTTCTAGTTTAGGGAGGAGTGGTCCAAGCTAAAACTAGTTTAAAAGCCAAAATTGGAACAACCTTCATCCAACAAATTTCTTTTCAGTTTGGTAAAATTTTGGTCTAAGCTACAACCAGTTCTTTCTAGTTCAAAATCTAGTCATTAAACTACTTCATCTATGGACAAGCCCTTATCTGAATCAAATATGTCCTGGTTAAGAAAAACCAATCCAAAGACAGTTCTATTTTAAAGTTGTCAAACGGCCCCAAAACATTATAAGTTAACAAGTACAAGTGCCTATAATATACAAATGAAAGCACTAAGTTAAACCTTATTTGTCTAGATAATCTTCATTAATTATTGTTTTGAGTTTTTTTCTAGAAACCACCTTGAAAATAGGGTAATTATAAGGAAGCCGTCTTTCATTTTCAATTTATACATAAACCATCTTTAAAATTGGTTTTTGTTGCAATCAACCACCTTCCAGTCAGATTCTTCACCTAAAATCCAAAATTACCCTTAAAAACTCGCATTCAATGTACATGACTTATTTTTTTAGTATTTAGGTCTTGTTAGGATACAACTCATGTATCTTGCACTAGAACTTTTTAAGAGTATTTTTGGTTTTTTAGTGAATATTTGACTAAGAGGTAGTTGATTGCAACAAAAATCAACTTTAAATATGATTTATGTATAAATTAAAAATAAAATGTGATTCCGGTATAATTACCTTATTGTTAAGATGATTTCTAGAAAAAAAAAAAAACTCTATTGTTTTCTTTGTGATAGGATTACCTATAATAATTTTTTATACGTGCTAATGATGCCAGCTAGTAAGTGTTAATTAATGGGATCTTGTTTCGCTGTCTAGTGACATTGAATGCTGAAAGAAAATGTTGAGTCAGCGTTCCCACTAATCCGCACGATGAACGATTATTGTATTGTTTGTTCAACGTCAGCATACGCTTAGATAGTTTACGTCACTGTTTCAACGTCATCTTGAAAAATGCTTATAATATATTGTACCTCCTCTATGGACTTTTGTATAACACAACAAGAAGTTACAAATTATCAATGTCATGAATACTTCACTTTATATCGCAAGTTGATTGGAAAATTTCAGATGGTCCAACCTTATCTTGTACGAATTGATAGGCCGGGTTTAAGAAATAGAGTAAAAATATAAAAAATAACCTTCGGAATTGTATAAAACTTGCATTAAGTTTTTATATTTAGCAGATAACCTTTATAATAGTGTCCGTTCACATTTAGAATCTAAATTTGTCACCAATGCAAAACATAGATTAACATCATTACAAGAGTTATCTGCAAAATGCAAAAACTTAATGAGGATTTTCTTTTTTTGAACAATCCATTTTTTTAATAATCCAAATAGATATTGAAAGCTGAGTGCGATTTTAGAAGTTGTTGGGGGCCTCCTGCAAAAGGCTTAAATTTCATCGGGATTTAATGAAATTTACCCGTGACAAGTAAATCTTTCATGCCCATTTGAAGTAATGGAGGGGAGTATTGCTGAATAAATGTATTGCAATCGCCCCGCTGTTTGTTCATCTTTAGCTATAGTCTCTGGGGTAGTTAAATTTCATAAAACACCCCAAACTTTTGGGTGCTTCCCACGAAAACCCCAAACGTTTTCCCTCTAACATCTCAAAGTTGCATAAGGGACTACGAACTTTGATAGACATTGTTGTTTTCTCTTCTTCCATTATATTTGCTGTAGGATCCAAATAACTAAACGCATACAATAGAGTTAATCTACAATTAGGCTATGCATAGCGAAACATAAAGAAATCCTAGCATGCATCTAGGAAACGTAAATAACAAGTTTAGGGTTATCATTTCGGACCTTTTCTGTAGGATTGTCACGTCTATATTGATCAACAGCCATATGGTGACCATACCATGTAACCGGCGAGAAGCCTCCGCATATTACACCGCGACTACCACATAAAGCATAAACTCGATTGGAGAAGGAGATGATGGTTATGTGTTGTTTGTCGGAAAAAGTTAAAGAGAAAGTGGAGAAAAGTATTGTATTGGTTTCTTTTACTGAAGAAAGACTTACAACCTCTCTCTCTTCAATCGCTCCTATCGGTTGATCCAATTTACAAAAGAAGGAAGGATGATTTGACCCTCCCTTTTGTTTAACGCCGGGTTCTTCGCGACAGCGGTGGGAGTTTGATCCTTGTATCCCGTTGACGATCCGAACGCCTATCCTCGTTGGAACTTCGATGGAACTCTTAGGAGTTGTGAAGAACTTGCGATCAAGTTTGTAACTCTGAATGAGTCCTTAGATCTCCAAGCCGATCTCCCCTCTCTCCAAAAATCTTAAGCCTAAGCTCTTGAAAACTCTAAAAGAACCGAAGGTTGATAGCTCCTCGGGTGCCCCAAAATCTGATCCCTTCTTCAGCTGATTTTTCAGCTATTTATAGAGGCTTAAGGGGTGTAACTGACCCCTTGGAATGAGGATTCGTGGCCCTCAAATCGTGAAAAATAGTTTTGGAACCGTTTAGATCGTGTTTGAACGAGTTAGAACGCGAGCTCCGCGTTTTTGAACGACCTCCGCATCTCTGGCTTAGAACTGGGACGCGGGGGTTGAGACCCAAGTTTTAAACTTTGAACGCGGCCGTGAGCTCCGCGTTTTGAGCTTTGAACGCGGTCATGAGGTCCGCGTTTTGAGCTTTGAACGCGGTCATGAGGTTCGCGTTTTGAGCTTGGAACACGGTCATGAGGTCCGCGTTTTGAGCTTTGTACGCGGCCGTGAGCTCCGCGTTTTGAGCTTTGAACGCGGCCATGAGCTTCGTGTTTTGAGCTTTGAAGCGGTCATGAGGTTCGCGTTTTGAGCTTTGAACGCGGTCATGAGGTCCGCGTTTTGAGCTTTGAGCGGTCATGAGGTCCGCGTTTTGAGCTTTGAACGCGGTCATGAGGTCCGCATTTTGAGCTTTGAACGCGGTCATGAGGTTCGCGTTTTGAGCTTTGAACGCGGTCATGAGGTCCGCGTTTTGAGCTTTGAACGCGGTCATGAGGTCCGCGTTTTGAGCTTTGAACGCGGTCATGAGGTTCGCGTTTTGAGCTTTGAGCGGTCATGAGGTTCGCGTTTTGAGCTTGGAACACGGTCATGAGGTCCGCGTTTTGAGCTTTGAGCGGTCATGAGGTTCGCGTTTTGAGCTTGGAACACGGTCATGAGGTCCGCGTTTTGAGCTTTGAGCGGTCATGAGGTTCGCGTTTTGAGCTTGGAACACGGTCATGAGGTCCGCGTTTTGAGCTTTGAGCGGTCATGAGGTTCGCGTTTTGAGCTTGGAACACGGTCATGAGGTCCGCGTTTTGAGCTTTGAACGCGGTCATGAGGTTCGCGTTTTGAGCTTGGAACACGGTCATGAGGTCCGCGTTTTGAGCTTTGAACGCGGTCATGAGGTCCGCGTTTTGAGCTTTGAGCGGTCATGAGGTCCGCGTTTTGAGCTTGGAACACGGTCATGAGGTCCGCGTTTTGAGCTTTGAGCGGTCATGAGGTTCGCGTTTTGAGCTTGGAACACGGTCATGAGGTCCGCGTTTTGAGCTTGGAACACGGTCATGAGGTCCGCGTTTTGAGCTTGGAACACGGTCATGAGGTCCGCGTTTTGAGCTTTGAGCGGTCATGAGGTCCGCGTTTTGAGCTTGGAACACGGTCATGAGGTCCGCGTTTTGAGCTTTGAGCGGTCATGAGGTCCGCGTTTTGAGCTTTGAACGCGGTCATGAGGTCCGCGTTTTGAGCTTGGAACACGGTCATGAGGTCCGCGTTTTGAGCTTGGAACACGGTCATGAGGTCCGCGTTTTGAGCTTTGAACGCGGTCATGAGGTTCGCGTTTTGAGCTTTGAGCGGTCATGAGGTTCGCGTTTTGAGCTTGGAACACGGTCATGAGGTCCGCGTTTTGAGCTTTGAGCGGTCATGAGGTCCGCGTTTTGAGCTTTGAACGCGGTCATGAGGTCCGCGTTTTGAGCTTTGAGCGGTCATGAGGTTCGCGTTTTGAGCTTTGAGCGGTCATGAGGTTCGCGTTTTGAGCTTGGAACACGGTCATGAGGTCCGCGTTTTGAGCTTGGAACACGGTCATGAGGTCCGCGTTTTGAGCTTGGAACACGGTCATGAGGTCCGCGTTTTGAGCTTTGAGCGGTCATGAGGTTCGCGTTTTGAGCTTGGAACACGGTCATGAGGTCCGCGTTTTGAGCTTTGAACGCGGTCATGAGGTTCGCGTTTTGAGCTTTGAGCGGTCATGAGGTTCGCGTTTTGAGCTTTGAACGCGGTCATGAGGTCCGCGTTTTGAGCTTGGAACACGGTCATGAGGTCCGCGTTTTGAGCTTTGAGCGGTCATGAGGTCCGCGTTTTGAGCTTTGAACGCGGTCATGAGGTTCGCGTTTTGAGCTTGGAACACGGTCATGAGGTCCGCGTTTTGAGCTTTGAGCGGTCATGAGGTTCGCGTTTTGAGCTTGGAACACGGTCATGAGGTCCGCGTTTTGAGCTTTGAACGCGGTCATGAGGTTCGCGTTTTGAGCTTGGAACACGGTCATGAGGTCCGCGTTTTGAGCTTTGAACGCGGTCATGAGGTTCGCGTTTTGAGCTTGGAACACGGTCATGAGGTCCGCGTTTTGAGCTTTGAGCGGTCATGAGGTTCGCGTTTTGAGCTTGGAACACGGTCATGAGGTCCGCGTTTTGAGCTTTGAGCGGTCATGAGGTTCGCGTTTTGAGCTTGGAACACGGTCATGAGGTCCGCGTTTTGAGCTTTGAGCGGTCATGAGGTCCGCGTTTTGAGCTTTGAGCGGTCATGAGGTTCGCGTTTTGAGCTTTGAGCGGTCATGAGGTTCGCGTTTTGAGCTTGGAACACGGTCATGAGGTCCGCGTTTTGAGCTTGGAACACGGTCATGAGGTCCGCGTTTTGAGCTTTGAGCGGTCATGAGGTTCGCGTTTTGAGCTTTGAGCGGTCATGAGGTTCGCGTTTTGAGCTTTGAGCGGTCATGAGGTTCGCGTTTTGAGCTTTGAACGCGGTCATGAGGTTCGCGTTTTGAGCTTTGAGCGGTCATGAGGTCCGCGTTTTGAGCTTTGAACGCGGTCATGAGGTCCGCGTTTTGAGCTTGGAACACGGTCATGAGGTCCGCGTTTTGAGCTTTGAGCGGTCATGAGGTCCGCGTTTTGAGCTTGGAACACGGTCATGAGGTCCGCGTTTTGAGCTTGGAACACGGTCATGAGGTCCGCGTTTTGAGCTTTGAGCGGTCATGAGGTTCGCGTTTTGAGCTTGGAACACGGTCATGAGGTCCGCGTTTTGAGCTTGGAACACGGTCATGAGGTCCGCGTTTTGAGCTTGGAACACGGTCATGAGGTCCGCGTTTCTTTCGGTTCCACAAAACAGGGCCCCCCACTTGGGGGGGCCCCAAATCGCGCAAAAAATGCAATGTATAAGGATTAAAATGTAAACTTTGATCATATAATTGAGGGACCACGCGACCACGTCTCCTGCGAGCGGAGAACCTAAGGCGAGCAGCAGCGAAATTTATGGTTTTTTCTTTTTCCTTTTTCTTCGATTTTTCACTCATAGATCTCATCAAATTAGGGCGAAATTCGACTTCTCTCTTGTAGAAAAGATTTAGCTGCTCTGCACCTCATCAAGAATTAAAGATTCTTCAATTTCTTATAGAAAAGCTTCAACCGGCAACCGACTTCCCCTCCACTTCAAATTTGGTTGTCTTGTTGACTATCCCTGTCACAGTTGCATTGGCAGAAAGGAGCTTCTCAAAGTTAAAGATATTAAAATCATACTTGAGATCAACCATGTCGCAAGAGAGGCTAAATGGTCTGGCTTTGCTCTCAGTTGAAAGTGGATTCTTAGACAAGATTGATTATGAAGCTTTGATTGATGACTTTGCAACAAAAAATGCAAGGAGAAAAGTTTTCTAGTGAAGTTTTTGATGTCAGACATGTCAAGATTATTAGTAAGATGTTGATTTTGTGTATCTTTTTTTTTACTATCAATATTTTGCACGTAATATACTTTGCAAAGAACCATTGTTATGTCTTAATGTTTATTTTAATTCTAGGTATAAAAATTTCTTTCCATGGTTAGTACTATGTATAAAAACAATTATTAGTTTCTTCTGAAGATTGATTAAGAGGCCCCAATTGAAATTTAGAACCGGGCCCCCAAATTGTCAGCCACGCCTCTGCATCTATCTCATAACTGTAACCAACATTTGCATACACATCATTAATCCTAATCATCTCCTAAAATTAGTTGAAAGTGATTTTCCCCCGTACCAGATAGACAATTTAAGAGGTATACTTCACACAAAGTATGATGGATCTGGGATGCAAGCCTAGAGAGGGAGGTGGGGTTGAATAGGATTGCTATAATTTTTGACTAAACTCAAAATATGAAGCTGAAATAATATGCGAAAAGCTAAAAGCAAACCAACACAGTAACACACGAGATTTTTATAGTTGTTCGGATTAAAATCCTACTTTCACTCTTCCTTCTCGTGATGGGCCTTCTTCACTATGATCTGAGTTCTCCCAAATCACAACCCGATTTGGCCGGCTTTACAGACAGGACCTTGCAATCTACTCGAAACCAGTCGACTAACCTAACTCCTCACAATATCTAGAAAAAACCTAGGTTTAGCTAGACACCCTCAATTCACCCGGCCTGAGTAGATTAACCCTCAATTACCCCGGCTTGAGTACGTCATCAAACTTACAAGCTTAAAATACAAAACCAATACAAAAACAATCAAAGCACAATTAGAAAAATCGTACAGCTCTTTTAACAAATCGCCCTTCAAATAAATGATGATGAAGATCCGTGAAGAAGTGATGTTGAACTTAAATGCAAAGAGCGCTTCTTCTCACTGAAACAATCCTCCGATATTGAGCGCGACAAGAAGAAATTGAACGAAGCTCCGGGTGTTGAATTCTCAAATCAAACTCTCTGACAAACCCTAGTTACCTTCTCTCTTCTTGTTGTTAATTCTCTTTCTCAATTTTCCTTTAAATAGGTCTTGAAAATATAGGAAAGAGATTCTCTAATAAGAGTTCCAATAGAAGTCCAAAACTATCAACGAATGACTGAGATTGAATCTTGAAATCTTTCAAAAACTGCCAAATCACGTCTAAACCATCGACGGTGAGAAATGATCATCGATGGTCCATTGATGATCATTGATGGTTGATTGTAGTCCATCAATTATACAAATTCTGATTTCTGAATTTCTGCGATTGGTGATTGTAGTCCATCGATGATCCTTGTGGTCATCGATGGTCGACTGTAGACCATCGGAGGTTCGAAATATGGTTTCTATTTTTTCGATTCTTTCCTGTAGTCCATGGATGACTTGACTTGACCATCAATGGTGTCTTGTGACCATCGTTGGTTCAAAGGCTAAAATCAACGTTTGTGTTGATTTTTGCATCGTTTTGAACCGCAACTTGTTTGTACTTGTTTATACCTAAAATGTATCATCTCACAAACATATCAGTAGTATATGAGAGTTTGTTATTAATCAAACAAGAGATATTGCACGAAAAATATTCTACTAACAAAGTACTGTCATGTCTGAAAAAGGACAAAAAAGGAAAATAAAACTAGTAGTCACGGTTAATTTATATTACCAAGATATTCTTTCTGTTCTCAAAATTACATTCATCCTCACTTGACTTTTTAAAACAAACGATTGAGGATTAAAAGTAGAATCAAGTTAATTGAACTAAAGTTGTTTTTCACCAACTTTTTCATTCTTTAATTTTGCTTCGAGATTAGTCCTAGTGTGTGATACATTGCAAGTTGCACACCTCAAAAATAGTTTTGATGTGTATCGTACACCAATACGAATGTCAAAAAAATTTAACAACTTAAAAATTTGGTGGACAAAGCCCTCATTCGACTTAGATTTATTCTAGCTTTAATCTATGATTCAGATAAACAACAAATTGAGATAAAAAGGCAAGAACCCGTCAATTGTATGGTAGAGCAAGATTTGGATAGAAAGGGAACATATGCTACTTAGTAAGGAAATAAAATCACAGAAATTTGTGACACAATGTTTCTTAACCAAACATGGACAAGCTCTATGATTCTTACAGTCTCTCTCCCAACTTGTAACAAAATTCACACTAAACTAATAAGTTTAAAATATCATCTATATCATCAAAATTAATTCCACAAGGATCTTGCTGCCAAGAAGGGCTAGATGGAAAATCACTGAAAATGGAAGTAATGCTTGAATCCTCTTCAGTTTTCTCCTTCATAGCTGAATTCATGGTCAATAAAGAGCTACTCTCACTCTCCAAGCTGCATTTTTCTTCACTTGAGTCCTTGTGATCTTTCTTGCTAATATTTTTGCTTTTTGAGCATGAACTCTTGGACTCAAAAATGAAGAAGTTAGATTCCTTTGATGGAGAGGTGAAAATTATCTGAGGAGAATTATCTAACATAACAGCGTTGCATGTGTGTTTGTTGCTATAGATAACCTTGAACAGTTGAGAGTCATCATCCTCTTGTTGCACAAGTTTTGTAGCTGGGCACTTTTGATCATCACTATGAGTGCATCTGTAGTAGCTCCTGTATAGCATATAATTATAATTTCAGTGAATATATTTGTGCAATATATGATTTATTTACAATCAAAGATATTTTCTAAGGGAAAGTATAAGTATTCACCCAATATGGGATGATCTCAAATTTATTTCAAATACTCTCTAACTTGTCTTAATATCAAAAAGAATTTACCATTTAATCTTATTAATATATAGTACCTTGTCCATAACTTGTAGCTTTTTTGTTTTTGGTAGAAAATACCATTGAAGTAACAATCAATTATGATTTTGTATAATTTATGATCTTCATTTTTTCTTATGGACTGCATTTCTCTGCTTGATTTGATTTTTAACCTAACACCTTCATTTATCTTGTCATTGATCGAAAGAAAAAGCGCACATAAGAAAAAAAATTATCACAAAGATTCTTAAGATAGAAAATCATTTATCTAAAAGGTCTAGTCAGACCATTGAGCATTATGATTGTCCCCTATTCATAATTGTATAATTAATTATTAATCTAGATCAATTCTCACAGCCAAGAAGGTATATATCTATTGTCATTTATAATGTGGGGAAAAATTAAATAAGCCAAGGTAGCTGATAATGATTAGGTATTGAGCTACTTAATCACAAAGACATAAGCTGTAATTGATGAGTTTTTTCTTGTTTCTTTCTTCTTTTCTTTTCTGTTCTTTCTATCCTGGATGGATTAGTTTACCAACCTAATTAATTGCTTAAATATACTATGAATTTAAGGTGTAATTTAAATGAAGGACCAAGTATAATTTAATATAGTACTATGAATTCTTGCTTCCACAATATCTAAGGAGCTACGACTTTTCCGCCCATCATTTTTTATTGAATATTTTAATGTAATCATTTATTTATTTCTGGATAAAGATCTTAATTAGATCTGAAATCGTTCACTATGCAATTTTTTATTAAATTTCACTAGCGTATCATTATGGGCTAAATATCATAACCCCTTAACTTTGGATGATCATCAGAAAACCTCCCTTAACTTTGAAAATATCAGAAAACCCCCCTTAAGTTTAGGGGTTATCATAAAACCTCCCTTAACTTTGAGATTTTATCGGAAAACCCCCTAAGTAAGCGGGGTTTTTAAATAAAATATGAAAGTTAAAGGGGGTTTTCTGATAAAATCTAAAAGTTAAAGGGGGTTTTGTGATAATCCCGATACGTAAAGTAGGTTTTTCTCATATTTTGAAAGTTAAGGGGGGTTTTCTGATAATTGTCCAAAGTTAAGGGGGGTTTTCTGATATTTAGCCTATCATTATCATGATGTGTACTTGGAGTAGTAATCCTTTGTTTAGAAGGTTAATTTAAATCCAATAATTCTAATTATTTACATCATCCTAAGCTTGTGCATTTGTTCTTAATTTCTTAGCTTCTCTCTCTCTCTCTCTCTCTCTCTCTCTCTCTCTCTCTCTCTCTCTCTCTCTCTTCACCGGATCTCAAGGGTATATATCAAATGAGTAATCCAAATTCAATTTTTGATCTATAGATAAATGATACATTATTCTTTACTTCACAGACCTGTTATTGGCTAGCACGGACTTTTATATTAGGCTCCAATGAACAAAACTTGTATTGTTTAGAATTTAAAAATAAAAAAGAGGGGAAAAACAGAGCAAAGGCTATATACTTAGGCAAGGCAAAATGTCCATTATGAAAAATTATATTCTGTAAGATTTAATTTTTGTATAAATTGGAGGCTTTGGATCATCTCCACTATAAAAAAAAAAATTTATGGTGAATCTAGAAA
This sequence comes from Asparagus setaceus, assembly GCA_012295165.1. Classification (NCBI taxonomy): domain Eukaryota; kingdom Viridiplantae; phylum Streptophyta; class Magnoliopsida; order Asparagales; family Asparagaceae; genus Asparagus; species Asparagus setaceus. Next base: position 4,368,741 of record CM022704.1, on the reverse strand, counting down.
CCACTACTTTAACAATAGCCGTTGATTATAAAAATATTATCTATTTTATGATTGAATATCCAGGATAAAGCAACCTTTTAGCTATCGTTAATCTTTTAAAAACTTAATTTCTATTTTCCTTCATCATCAATTAATTTAAGTGAATTAAACTCTATAAAATGTCACTGCTAGAACCTAAACATACATAAAGCCAAAGTTAAAGGGAAAGAACTTTAGCTTTAGCTCACCTTGGATGTTTGGAATTATGAATTTTCTTCTGCCCATATTTTCTCCATTGATGACCGTCATCATAAGGCGCCGGTGTAATTATTGTCCGAGAATCAATACTCTTCCTATTTCAATAAATAAATAAATAAATAAATAAAAACTAAGACACAATCATATTACAACAAAACAATTATAACTAAAAACTTACTTTCTCTTCTGACCTCCCTCCTTCCGATCATCAGAGTTAGCCGCCGCCGGCCGCCTTTTCTTGCCGGAGACGATCTTCGGTTCGGTCTCTTTAGGGTTGAGAATAGCTAGGGCAGATTCAAGTGCTTGTTGTATTCCTTTAGTGAGCTCAGTTGCTTCATTGTGTTGCTGAAGATGAGGGCAGAGGAGATTCATTAGCTTTTTTCCTCTATTGATCTCCTCAATGGCACTCCTCATTGAGAATTTAGAAGCCATTAATTCTTTTATCTTAAATCTAGAGGTAGATGCTAACTAGTTCTCTGTATACAATCCTCTATTTATATTTGAAAGTTTTGGAGATAGGGTGGATAAATATAAATGAATAATAATTGGATGGTGATGTGTACATATATATTATTTCAAGTGGATGGAAGTAGCTTGGAAGATGGACACCCTGGCAAAGTGTAAATAAATTTCAAGTGACTTGAGATGCCCCTTTCAAGTGTTATCAGGTTCTCTTTGGTCAACTTTGGGAATTTTAGGATTTTTCTCAAATTATTGCATCCTTGTAGAGCCCGTTGTAATCTAAGCGCGTCGGTTTCTCTCAAATGAGGAGTATTGGTGAATATATTTGAATAATATATATCAGAGGGGAAAAGTCTAGGGACACTCGCTATTGTTAGACACTCGCTGAATTTGATGTGGGGGAGGGATTGGGTCTAGGCTCGGGTTTGGGTTTGAGATTAGGGAAAGGAGCATGTTGCCTTATTTTTCGCGCGAGTGACAGGGACAATCGCTTTTGGTGGGGACCTATCGCTAGAACTCCTCCATGGGAGTAGTTGAATGTGAACTTATCACATTTTTAAAAAATGGGAGCAAATCTTTTTTTTTTTTTTTGGTTCCTTCCTTATATCTGGTTTATATTAAGAGGTAATTGCGGATTTACCTCATGTAGCATCGTTGTTTTGGAATTTTTACCTCTAGTTTTATTTTTGAGGGTTGAGCATTATAGATTTATATTCTAATATGCTCAAGCAGGTTGAGAGCTCTTTCATAGGCAGAAACCTGGACTCACTCGGTATCTTTTTTTTCCCTTCTAAATTCCGTTAAGAAATTCATGGCGAGCAAGATTTGAAACTGCACTGCTTCGATACCATCTTAAAGTCTTTCCACTAATCAAAACTCCAAAGTTATGATCATGGTTGAGGGTTATAGTTTTTACATTCTATCATTTTTGTTAAAGTTAATCCTAATTCTAAAAGGATTTGAATTAGTAATCTTTAAGAATCATAATCACACTAGGATTTGAGTTAGTTATCTCTAGGAATTATAGTCATATTAGAATTCTATTATGAAACACATTGTAAAGCCTTTAAATAGGCATTCATGCATCCTTGTATCTAAGAGGGAAAAAAATTAAAAAAAAATTAAAGGGAGGCTGAGTACTGTAGCTACAGTAACCCGAGATATTTAAATTTTTTATTTGCTATTTTTGTTCCAACAGTGGTATCAGAGCCATGAACAATCTAAACGGGATGATGTCGCCTTTTATTCCTATATTGGATGGGAAGAATTATCACCGGTGGAGAGTGCAGATGAAGGTGTTGTTTGAGTACCAAGATATATTGGGTGTCGTAGAGAACGGAGTTGCTAATCTCGCAGATAGCGCAAGTGAAGCTGAGAAGAAAACCCATGGTGAGATCAAGAAGAAGGATCGAAAGGCGTTATTCTACATCCATCAAGGAGTGAACGATTCAGTTTTTGAGAAGATCGACGGAGCAACTACCGCAAAGCAAGCATGAGATATTTTGGAGACATCGTACCATGGAGTTGAAAAGGTGAAAAAAGTTAGGCTTTAAACATTGAGGCGTCAATTTGAAATTTTGCAGATGGAATCCGCTGAAAGTATTGCAGATTACATGACTCGAGTACTTGTTTTGACAACTCAAATAAAAATAAACGGGGAGGAGGTTGCAGATTTAGCAATTGTGGAGAAAATATTACTATCTCTTACAGTAAAATTTAATCATATCGTGGTGGCAATCGAAGAATCGAAGGATTTGTCCAAGATGACAGTTGATGAGTTAATGGGTACCTTACAAGTTCACGAGCAACGCATGAACGAGAGGTTAACCGAGAAGCCCCTTGTGAAAGCTTTTCAAAGTCAAGCTTTTATAAAGAATAACAAAGGAGCGCAGGATGAAAGAGACCAGCGAAGAGGAAATTTCCATGGCAGAGGACGAGGATACGGGAACTACAACAACCAAGGACACGGATACTACAATAGTCGAGGACGTGGCAGTTATAACAACAATCAAAGAGATGACGGCAATCAGAGAAGCAATTATCAATCAAATTCAAATTATCGAGGACGAGGTCGAGGTCGAGGCTTTAGACGTGGTAGAGGAAAATTTAATAAATCAAACAGTGAATGTTGTTACATATGTCACAGATATGACTACTATGCAAAGGAGTGCAAGTACCAGGATAATTTTCAATCCAGAGAAGAAGCTCGATTTGCACAAGAAAGAGGTGATGAAGACAACCACACTTTATTGATGGTCACGGTAACCGGTGAAGAATCAAACTACAACACATGATTTCTTGATACTGGGTGCTCTAATCACATGTGCGGAAAGAAGGAGTTGTTCGTGGATCTGGATGAGTCGATGCGGTCAAAAGTCAAGTTTGCCGATGACAATACTACACCAGTGATGGGAAAGGACGAGTTCTCATCAAGTTGAAGAACGGAGACCACAAGTTTATTTCCGATGTGTTCTATGTGCCGAATATGAAGAACAATTTACTTAATATGGGCCAACTTCTTGAAAAGGGGTACGATTTGCACTTCTCTAGTAATCAACTTTTAATCTTTGATAAAAGAGGTGTATTTATCCTTAAAGCCCCTATGATAAATAATTGCATGTTTCGAGTTGACATCGAGAATGATGTTTATCATTGCTTCAATGCTATTATGAAAGATGAGTCTTGGTTGTGACATTTTCGGTTTGGACATCTGAATTTTGGCAGCCTGAAGTTGCTTGCTCAAAGAAATTTGGTGAGAGGCTTGCCCGTTGTAGATCATCCCGAGCAGTTGTGTGAAGGTTGTATTCTTGGAAAGCAACATAGATCATCCTTTGGTATTGAAAATACTTAGCGTGCAAAGAAGCCTCTTGAGCTCGTTCATTCAAATGAGTGCGGTCCTATGAACACTATATCCAATGGCAATAATCGATACTTTCTTATTTTTATTTATGATTTTACAAGGAAAATAGGGTCTACTTTCTGTAGCAAAAATCTAAAGTCTTTGATTGCTTCAAGAGTTTTAAAGCCTTAGTTGAGAAGGAAAGGGGTTACTTTATCAAGGTGCTACGAACAGATGGAGGTGGTGAATATACTTCCAACAACTTCAATAAGTATTGTGCAGAAGAAAGAATAAAGCGTGATGTTACTTTTCCCTATACACCTCAACATAACGGCATCACTAAACGGAAAAACAGGACTGTACTTGACATGGCGAGAAGCATCCTAAAGGCCAAAGGTATGCCAAATTGTTTTGGGGTGAAGCTGTCTCATGCACTGTTTATTTATTGAACAGGTCACCAACAAAGAGCTTTGATAATCTCAGTCCTGAAGATGCGTGGACTGGTTATAAGCCAAGTGTAAGACATTTGAAAGTGTTTGGCTCCATTGCTTATGCTCATATTCCAGCAGAAAGAAGAAAGAAACTTGATGACAGAGGCGAGAAGACAGTTTTTATTGGCTACAAGTCTGAAGGTTACAAACTCTACAACCCCGCTACAAAGAAGGTGATTGTAAGCAGAGATGTTATGTTTGCTGAAGAAGAAGCTTGGAATTGGGATCTAGAAGCACAAAACAATTCACAGCGTACTGTTCTTGATATTTTTGAAGACGGTGCCCCTGTTGTAACTGAAGAAGCACCACCGGCCAATGCTCTTGAAGCTCCAACCCCGCAAATTTCATTAGAAATTGAAAGACCAAAAAGAAATCGACAACCATCAGTTCTTTTGAGAGATTATGTAGCAACTCCAAATAATGATGTTGATGCAGATGGAGATATAGTGCACTTTACAATGTTCACAGATTGTGAGCCAGTTATGTTTGAAGAGGCTATTCAAGATCCTAAGTGGATAAACACAATGAAAGAAGAGATAAAAGCAATTGAGAAGAACGACACGTTGGAGCTGACTAATATTCCGCAAGGACATAAAGCAATCGATGTGAAGTGGGTTTTCAAGACAAAGATTAAGACGAACGGCGAGGTTGAGCGGCATAAAGCAAGATTGGTGGCGAAAGGCTACGAGCAAAGACCTGGTTATAATTACCAAGAGGTATTTTCCCCTGTTGCTAGAATTGAAACTGTTAGACTAATAATTGCCTTGGCTGCACAGAAGCATTAGAATATTCATCAGATGGACGTGAAGTCGGCTTTTCTTAATGGGCCACTTGAAGAAGAAGTTTTCGTGAAGCAACCACCTGGATTTGTGAAGAAAGAGTGCGAGCATAAAGTATACAAGTTGAAGAAAGTCTTGTACGGGCTGAAGCAGGCGCCGCGAGCATGGAACAAAAAAATTAATTTGGCGAAGAATCCAGTCACTCATAGAAGGAGCAAACACATTCATACTCGTTACCACTTTTTACGAGACAATGTTGAGAAGAACGAGATCGTGTTAATTTATTGCAAGTCCGAAGATCAAGTTGCGGACATCCTCACGAAGGCCTTGAAGTTTGAAGCATTTGTCAAGCTGAAGCACATGTTGGGATTGAAGACTTTACAGAATTTGGATTAAGGGAGGATGTTGAAGTTAATCCTAATTCTAAAAGGATTTGAATTAGTTATCTTTAGGAATCATAATCACACTAGGATTTGAGTTAGTTATCTCTAGGAATTATAGTCATACTAGAATTCTATTATGAAACACTTTGTAAAGTCTTTAAATAGGCATTCATGCATCCTTGTATCTAAGGGGCTGTTTGGTTACTTTCCGTCACTTTTCAAAACCCACTTTCCTTCACTTTTTTGTCTTTCCATCACTTTCTTGGAAGAGTGTTTTTTGTGTTTGTTTCGTAAAGAAATATGGAGCATAATTACTTTCCATCACTTTCTTTAGTTTGGTTCAAATTAAGTGTACAAGAAAATAGTTGATGTGTGACTTAATTCCCTCATTTTCTAGTGTTTGGTTCAAACTAGAAAATAGAAAAACCATGGTTGTGGTCACCATGGTATGCTTACCACTCAAATAGGACACAATATTTGTGAAACATAAGTGGGGTGAGAATACCTAACATTTGAGGGTCTAAAATTCTGAAATAAGACCACTTATGAATTGAGGGACTAATTTTAAATATAAGGTAGTAATTTGCAAAATTTATAAAGATTTGAGGGACCAATTACGAAAATTTAAGAGAGTAAGTCCAAATCTATAATTATTCGAGACTAATTTAAGTTTTATAAATCCATTTGAGAGACTATATTCAAAATATGAACATTGGAGGGAGGAAATTGAAATTGTTTAAAGATTTGGGAGAGTAGTTTTAAATTTAAGGGGTAATTTGCAAAATGTTTAGAGATTTTAGGTACTAATTTCAACTTATTATGGACATTTAAGTGTGTAATTCCAAACCTCTAAAGATTTGATAAACTAATATTAAGTTTGATGAAGTAATTTTCAAAATTTTAAAGGATTTGAGGAAATAACGTAAGTAATTATTAATTGACTGACTAATATCAATAATTGTGATGTTAATGGACTTTTATGAAAATTATCACTACAAATTAAAACGAAACACGGAATAATGCAGATTCGTAGCCTTAGGCCCAAAAAACATTGATCACTTAGTCCTCCTCCACATTAATTCAACCCAAGCCCAATTCCAACACCCAGATTCATCGCCGACCCGTAAAACCCCCCTTCCTCCATCGAGACCTCCACCCTCACCCCTCTCCCCTCCATCACCCTCACGAACTCCCGCTGCCGATTAATCAGCGGGTCCCCGCCGAACCCCCTCACAAGACCCTCGGCAACCTCTCCCCCTCCATCGAAACCCTCGTCGGATCGCAGTACTCATGGCCCCTATCGGCCCCCACCGGCAAAGCCAGCTCCCACATCAGGTCGTTCACAGCCAAACAAGGAACCGCGATGGAGTTGCAAGGCGGGAGGGAGGGGAAGAAGAACGAGAAAAAAATAGAGAGGTGACGAGATGCGGTGGCGGCAAACTGGGGGAGAAACCGAACCCTAGCTTTTTTTCGTACGGAAGAGAAAATTGAGAGGTTTTCTACTGAAATCGGGCCTATGAGGGGGGAAAATTTTTCCCAGAAAATCTTACGTGGCGGCATTACTTTCCCTCACTTTCCACTTTCTTTTTGGTAAACCAAACAGCTAGTTATGGGGGAAAACACTGAAATTTTCCAATGTCAGTTTTCTGTGGGTCTTTTTCTACTGTTTTTGGACCAACCAAACAGCCCCTAAGAGGGAAAAAAAGAAAAAAAATTAAAGGGAGGCCGTGTACTGTAGCTACAGTAACCCGAGGTGTTTAAATTTTTAAATTTGCTATTTTTGTTCCAACAATTTTACCCTCATGGGGCTTATTTGTGAAAAGAAAATTGTTTTGTCAAAATGAACCTAACACAACATTCAAACCCCTAACATCTTAAAATTTTTAATCGGATAATCTTTTTGCCCACGAAACTAATGACATTCAATCACACAATCTTTTTGCCCACGAAACTAATGACATTCAATCACACAACCTCTCAGCTCTTGAGCACCCAATGCTTAATTCTTGAAACAAAACCTATAAGCCAAGGTCCAAAGCGCCTTGAGCTTTGATATCTCCCAAGTTTTAATCCTGGCTACGCCTTTGTGACTTGTACTATAGCAACTTAAAATTAGAACGTATGAAGGACCTCATTTAACCCTCATTGGCTCTCAAAGACCATTTGAAGAACAGTCATTGTGATAATTAGCTACCTAATTAATTTAACTTTATAAATAGTGAGAAGGCAAAGCGAATAATGACATTTAATGAACGTCACGAGGGCTGTTTCTATCGTAACGCGTGGGAACGCGTACCCAGTCTTTGGAACGACCATTTTCACTCATTAGCGAAGGAAAGTGAGGTAATCATGCTGACGGGACCACGGTGACGTCATCCAGGTTGGATGCCATATTGTGCATTTCTTTATTTATGTATTTATTTATTTTGATAATGGTATCTTGACATGGATGTCATATCAGTATGTGGCAATGTCCTAATTTCGTATTAGTCCCCCAAAAAAATCTCCTCCTTTCAAAATTATTTGAAGAAGTTTAGGTTTTTAAAGGAATATTGAGCTTATGCCTGTTTTATGCAAACCTACCGAGCCATGAGATGATGAGGATCAATATAAATTTATCTAGATTCAATATAAGACAATTAGGAAATTTTAGTTAATTGATCTTTATTACCGAAATTTTAGTTTCAAAAAACCTTGAGGAGACATGAATATTGTCAGCTCATAAAATGATAAGCTTGTCTAGAAGCAACGGTTGAGTGACATAATGTATTGTAGTGTCACAAAACGTCAATTTATACTTATTTTAATACATTTATATTTTTATTTACTGCTGTGGACACCCCTAGAATTAGATATAGCACCATTAGAGGAAATAAAATTGTAAAAATGTATATATGATTTTAAATACAACCATGACAAAATACGTAAGAACATCATTGAGACAAAATTATGACTCCACGGATGTCAAGAACTGATACCAAACAATCATGGGCAAATAGGGACGCGTATGTTTCTTCTTTTCAAGTAAAGACTATAATTTGATCCCCCACGGCCCACCCACATCCACACCCACACCCACGCAACAAAAAATAAACAAGTTAATAAACACAAAATCTTGAATGATACAGGGATGTCAATTCATTTGACTTTCAAGAAAAGTACAATTAGGGCACACTATGTGCAAGAGAAATTACTTGAAAGTATTGAGAAAAAAAAAAACATATGTATTCACCGTATAAGATTGCAAATATTTTTAGTCTTATGTCTTTCACAATAGTCCATGCAATTTTCATGGTGTGGGATGAAAAGACCCAAATATAGTGTAAATTCCTCCAAAATAGTTGTGAAGGATAAGTCTTTTGCTGCTCCTTGGCACTACCTTCTAAAAGAGACAAAAGAGGTGACAGGTGCCCTGTATTTGGTTTGATGTCGCATTTTTCCTTGTCGCAAGCCATTTGATAAACATCAATAGATACAGTAAATATTGTTGCACCCCTTGGGCACGTGAAGGGTCACTGTTGAGGGCCCGCAAATTTGCCGTGTCGCTGGACTTTTTTGAAATTATTTGGTTCCAAATTTAAGCATGAGATGCACATGGCCTTGTCTTGAACGAAAGCGACGACAGAGAGAAACAGATGGCATAGTGCATATACAATATAGAGCCCTTTGAATCGTGGGGGTTGTACATTGATCCCAAATCATGGTAGAAATTGAAAAGTGGAGTCACGTTTAATGAAACATTCAAATAATGTCAAAGTGTATGAAGACAGGCTTTTGTTATATTAGCATGCTTCATCTTTGGTAATTTTAGAGTAGACCCCTAAATCTTCATGTTTTTTTAGCAATACCCCCGATCTGGTTGGCCGGTCTACTGTCGCCGCTTCGCTGTTCCGCCTATTGCTTCCATTCCTATCCTTCCGATGTCTCTCGGGCTGAAATACAAAGCTATTTCCCGTCAAATCTATCAAATCGCTTAAAACAAGAGCTCCATTTTGAACAATATGGATAGCTGAGGGCTCATTTGAGACATATAGACATTTGAGGATCGACTGCATTATTTAACAATGATGTAGGGGGTTTAATGTAACAAAATCCCGTATCCACTACACTTTCACATATAGGGCTAACTGTGAAAATTTTAGAGAGAAAATTACAGTTGAAATTTTGAGAGTAATAAATGTATGGAATCCATAAAAAAGACTAATCTTATCGTGTCTAGAAAGCACAATATTTTAATACTTTCATCATCATCATTGAGAATACCAGTTCGGTAAGAGTTATAATTGAACTGCAATTAATTCCAATTTCCTAAGTGCTAAAAGTAGTGAGGTTATCAAAAAAAAAAAACATAAAATCGTAGTGAGTTGGAGAAGATACAACTGTAGTATATAATAATTTAGTGGAGGCATCATCTTAGGTAGGTACTAATTAACTGTAATTAATTAATCTTAGGTAGGTGATGGCAAAAGGATTTAAGATCTAGATTAACTGACCAGCCGTGTGAACGATGCTCCTTTGTTCCCACCTTAGTATAATTAAAATAGTCAAATGCAAGCAAGGAGGCAATTATCTCAAGATTTTATGAACATGGGCCTGTTTGACAATTATCTCAAGATTTTGAGAATAACTTAGTTTAGGAAAAATTGGGTCAGTTTTTCTCCTAGGTCTAAAAACCTTAGACTGTTTCTATTTTGAACCACTTCTCCCTTGATTCAAAATAGAATCAGTTTAACTCAAAATTGGGCTGACCCAGTTTTGTGTAGTTTCTCGAATGATATACTATTCTTAAGTTCCAAAGGAAAGTTTGATAATTACTAGAATCATTAGATTTATTTAGAGTTATGGCCCTGTTTGGCAAAGGGTTAAGAAGGGGAGTTAAGGAGAAGGGTTAACATAGTTAATTCATTTGTTAATTCAAAGGGTTAAAAAAATTTTAATCCGTTAGATTAGTTTATTTTAATCTTTTTTATAATTTTTTGTGTTTGGGAATAAAAAGGCTTATGACCATTTTCTTTATAAACAGAGGGGTTATCTCTTAATCCTTCTAAATAGGTGGATTTGTAAACCCTTCATTTTGAGGGGTTAACTCATTTTAACCCCTCTAAAGGGATTTGTAAACACTTATACTATTTTTTGTGTTTGGCAAATTATGAGGGGCTAACTCAGTTTACACCCTGTGTAAACTGTTTGTGTTTGGTTGGTTAAGGAGGGGTTAACTCTTATTAACCCCTCACTTAACCCTTTGCCAAACAGGGATAAGTGCTAATAATTTAGAAGGTATTTTGCTATAAGGAGATCATAAACTGAGTCATACCGCTGCCACTGTAGAAAAAGAAACTTTTCTTTCCAAATCAAGTAGAGAAATTTAACATGAACGATCAACGGAAAAGTTAATTGTTTAGTGACTTTATCAATGATATTAAAATGAAATGAATGCAAAACTTAAAGGAAACTTAATTTCCATAGAGGTGCAGTGGGACCTTTTGATGACTGCCAACTACTAATATTAATTGATCACTAAATAAATTGATATTGGCAAATCTGGAAAAATAAATCTAAAATAGTTCAACCCGAGATTAAATCATGATTCTTTGAAAATTTAAGAATTTTAAGACAATTTTTATAATTTATAATTTTTAAGAATCCTGTTAATATTCAATTATGATAAACCTCCTGAATTGCTGGAAATTGTCATAAACGAGGTTAACAAGTAGGGAAAAGTCTAAACTAGCCTTTTTACTCTTTTGCCTACCCTTATCTGAAAAGTGTAACACAGGATTATATTTAGTAGTTTAAAAGTTATTATGTGCAGACCACATGACATGATCATTGTAAGTCATGATACTTTAATGTGAAATTTTCAGCGAGATTTTCTATAATTTATATAATTTCAGGAATTTTCTCCAAACCCCTGAAGTTCAAGGCTTTTATGAAATCTACCCAATAAATAATTAATGAACAGTATGATTCGACTAGTTGTAGATCTACGCTTATTATACTCCCACTAGTATCAGTTTTCATTTAATACAAATCACAACCATGTACTTGATGATAAGTGATGATAAAGTTTGTGATGGAGTAAGTAGACTTTGTACTAGTACTGAAAAAGGAGCCAGATCCATAATACATTTAAAGCCCTATTGAGAAGTCTTCACCTTGATGATAAGCTCTTGAGGAATTTGAAAGCTCGACGTTGATTCTATATAGGTTAATTTGCACCTTGGTTCCACAAAGTTGTCATCTTTTTAAACTTTGATGCTTCAAAAGTTTCACTTTAATGCTCCAAACCTTCTTTTTAAATTAGATAATTTGTCATTTGGTGTCATATATAAACTTTTACTACCAAGTAAACCCCGGGTGTGTGGGTCCCACCTTTCATCCTCGCACTCTAGGTTAGACAGACATGATCGAACTAGGGATTTGGGAGGTGTTGACAGTATTACCACTGCATTCCTAGACTACCTGCGCTGCCCGCGTTTGGTTTTCTATGTACATGTTTGTTTTACTAAACGATTTACACAGGCTATAGATAGAGCGCCTCTCAATTTTCACTTCTTAGGCATCAAGCAAATCATCCCCACAAGAAGGGAGTGAGATAAAGTAGGTAGCTAATATTAAGTTTGTGATGTGACACATAGAAAAAATCAGAGAGATTTCCTGTAGAATAATAAAGAGGGAGGAAATGAGTACGAAAGAGATGAGCACCTTGCAATTATATGACCACGAGATAAGCACCTTGCAACTATATGACCACAAAAAATATCTGCTTACTCATCAAACCTACCTTCAAAGCCTTCACATATAACTAGTGACATAGAATAGAATAAACATATACTATGGCTTCTCAATCCTCAGTGAGGAGTGCAATACAAGAGATTAGTAGAGGAAAAATGCTAATCAACCTCCTTCACTCTCATCTCAACCTCCACACTGAAGCAACTGATCTCACCAAGGGAATACAACAAGCACTTGCATCTGCCCTTTCAATCCTCAAACTTAAAGAGAGTGCTAATGCCGAGATCGTCTCCGGCAAGAAGAGGCCACCGGAGACCTGTTCCTCCGGTGACCGGGAGGAGAGAGTTCAAAAGAAAAAGTAACTAGTTTTCCTTCGTACTTGTAATTTTCTTATAATTACATTAGTTGTATATTGTTGCTTATATTTTTTTGTTTCACTGTTTTTTTTTTAATAGGAAGGCTATGAATTCGAGGACAACAGTTACACCTGCCCCTCATCATGATGGTCATCAATGGAGGAAGTATGGGCAGAAGATGATTCATAATTCCAAGCACCCACGGTTAGCTAATTAATTGAGCCTTTGATTGAATATTTAACACTATTAGCATTTGTTACATAGATAATTTATGCATAGAATTTCAATTAGATCTAGTTACAATCCTCGAATGTAACTAGTCCATTAAATATTGTAGGCCGATTCCAATTAAATTGGAGGCAGACCGGCTCAGATGATAAAGTATAACGTTAGGTAATTAGGGACATAAAATCCTAGGATAAGCTAGCTATTAGGAAAATGATAAATACTTTGTTTTTCACCCAAAAGAAAATTAAACTAATTACATGTCTAATTTGTACTAACTCACCGTACTGTATTGAAAGGATATAGCTTGTATTCTATTGAAAATTAAATCTAATAATTGATAGAAACTCATTCACCAAGGAACTAGGATCTTATTCCATATATTATAATGCATTTGACTCCTCTCCTTTAGTTTATTAAAATCAATAGATACTTTGTGCGTAAGTTAGAATTGTATATTAATTTGATTCAGTCAAGCTAAGGGGACAAGTCATAAGAATAATGGAGGTGATGCAATTATATACAAATTCAAGATTGTTTATTTATCAAAAGATGAAAGTTAAGGATATTGTCTTTCTAGTACTCCTGAAATTCACATGTCACACATAAAACAGGAATAAAAGTTTAAGAAGAACTATTTAAGAGCTGAAAGATTAATAAATTTTCAACGAAAATGCGCATCTAAGCTTTCCTTAATTGTTAAAAATAGTAATGTTTTAATGTTGTATTTTTTGTAATTATGAAATGCAGGAGCTACTATAGATGCACATATAAAGAAGAACAAGGATGCCTAGCTACCAAACAAATTCAACAAGAAGAATGTGATGACTCTCAATTATTCAAGGTCATCTATAATAACCAGCACACGTGCAACCCTCCAATGTTAGACACAACTCGACAAATTATTCTAAACTCTACATCAAAGGAGTCCAACTTGCTTAACTTTGAGTCTGTGGATTCACACACAGAATCAAGTAATATGAGCAAGCCTAACTCCCTCAGCCCTATTATTGACCTAAGTGAAGAAAATTTGAGCTCTCTCAGTGAGAATTGCTCTTCATTGATCAAGGAAAACATCGAAGAGGACACGGGCAATGCACGTCGGCTCGATGTTCTACCAATCCCAGATTCTTGTGGGTTTGATTTAGATGATATTGATAGTATTCTGAGCTTATTAGGATAGTGTGTTGTATTTTGTTAGATCCAAAAAAAATTCTTGAAACCAAGACATTTTAAGTGAAAAAGATGGTAAGAGTTACTAAGTTTTTTCGTATGTACAAAGAATATGTGCATCTTTATGTGAAATATGAACCTTGAAATGGGTACTGTAATGCTCTCAAACAACAAAATTGTAATGATTATCTCACTGTTCCTTTTTCAGTTCCATGATATAAGTACAAGTTTTTTGGCTTGCTGAAATAGTTGATTAAATATAAAAATCAACAGGAGTGCACTCTTGGACTTGGGGTGGGCTCCTTTATATGTTACCAGTCCTGTTTTTTGTAGTAGTATGGCTGGGGCCTCATTCGTTGGTGCCTTATTCTTTTTCTTTACAATTTATTTAGAGCATTGCTTTCGATGCTCCGAAAATAAGAAGTTAGGTAAATTTTGAAATTTTTAAATAATGAAAAACAAGTTGAAATATAGAAAGGATAATGTGATCATTCCTCTTTTAGTTTGTTTTTCTTCTTTTCTCATAATTGTTCATATCCTCACCCGTATTTTTCTGTAACTTACCCTCTACCGAATCCACAAAATTACTCCATACTATATGATTTTTAAGAAGCTCCTCTCTTAAAAAATGTTAAAATGTTAATTTTAATCCGAAAATAATTTTATTACTAGATATTTTAAAGATACAGTGATGCCTTTCATAATTATAAAACATAATATCGATATGTTGAAATAAATTAATGACATGTGTTTCTATCGAAATTTTCTCAAAAAATGTTTTTAATTGAATATATGACAAAAGAGATAAATTTGATCTTTTTGTAAATTAGAAATAAAATGGTAAAAGGTAGAGAAATAATATGATACAGATATGATATGATTGTCATGCCATTGAGAGAAAATTATTTAAGGAAATTTGGTAGAGCAAAAGGATATTAAATCGATTTTAATTATAACCATTTTCAAACAGATTTTTCCTTTTAATGGTACATTTAATTTCTAAAATACCCTGAAATTGAACTTACTTTTGATTGTAGGTGCGGAACACCCCTTAACCACTCCATACCTTAAATTGTGGAATGTGAGGGAGAAAATTTTGGTGAAAATTAACCAAGAATGCCATCGATGTTCTAAAAATCATATTTTGGAGGAGTAGTGATAGCTGTACACAATAGTTATACTACTCTTGTACTCCTATACACAATAAAGTGGGATCTTTTTTCGTAAATTGCAAAAGTAAATTATGAGTTGCAATGGAACCCACTTCATTGTGTCTAGGAGTACAAGTGTAGTACAACTCTTGTAGTACACTTAACATTTTTCATTTTGGAGCACCGAACCTATCAGCATTTATTAATTGGGTAAATTACACTAAACCCCCAAGAACAATCAGCATTTTGCAGTAAACCCTCAAAAATTTCTAAAAATCGCACTAAACCACCCAATAACTATATATTGAAATTGCAGAAAACCCTCTATAACTTTTGCCAGTTTGCAAAGAACCCCCCATGATGGCGTTAGTCCACATTTAGGATCTAAAATATGTCCCCAACATAAAATGTGTACTTATGCCATCATAGGGGCTATCATGTGCACCAGAATCCTTGTAGTTTATTATTAAAACTTTTACTGACATATTTGTACATCAGTAAATCTTCTTATGATTTTAAATATCCTTCTACTTTTCACAAATACTCTTCCATCAATCCACATTAAAACAACCTTATTTTCATTAATATTTCTTAATAATTTTGTAAGGGTTTAAATGACTAAATGAGTTTCCATATAAAATTGTTTTACGGAAGTATTTTCTAATACTTTCTAGCTTGGTTTTGGCTTCAATGTGCATGGGAAAGAGCTACACCAAGAACAACCTTGGTTTATGCTAGACTTTCATTTTCCTTCATCTTTCATATTCCTTCATCCTATGCATATGAATGTTGTTTACTTTTAGAACTCAATTACCACTTTTCAAGAAGATTTCATGGTACTGTTGTCTTGAAGACTTACTTGCATGTGTTCATACTACTGTTAGTGTGTGTAAAGTCCTTCGGGGGACATTCATAGTAAATTGCTGCCAAACACTGATAGCTTCTGTCCTTGTCTCATTTAATTGCTTCATGAATATTGTTATTACTAAGTGGGAATTCACATTTGTACATATATCTTTTTCCAACTTTAAGGATCCTAATAATCAACTGAGTGTACTATTTCAACCGTTCCCATCCTCATCTTATCTTATAGTGTAGAGTTAGTTGTGGATAGATCATCTGTAGTTTTATTTATTGAATAGACCCCTTAGCATTAACCCAAGTACGAATACACCACCTAATTAGTGGATTTTCTGACACTTTTTAAAGTCAAAAAAATTAGCAACCGATCACCAATTGAACTATAAGGGCTCTATCCGCCTCCTAAAACCTTTAGTCGATTTTAAGAGTAAAAGAAAAAAAATCACTCAGAAGGTTTATTAATTCGCTACAAATAGAACTACAGAGAGTCTATTGGCAATTAGGCGATACTACAAGAGTGTTTTCGCAATTAACCCTATAATATTATATACAATGCGTTCGCTTGGGTTTATCTTTAGTTTCTCAATCACAATCTCTATCAAGTGTGAACTAATAATTATTTTCATGTTCTTGGTTCTTGAATTCAAGGTCTTTGTTTGTTGCTTGAATACAAGGTGGAGTCCTTCCATTCGCCCTCTTTTCTTCCCCACTTTTGCTCAGAGTAAGGGCAATTAATATGCTTAGGATACCTAAGGTATATTCATAGCCCTTAACTGATCTATTCTCAATATTTTCCACTTGTAAGTGGTTTTATTATTTGTTAAGCTCTTAATGAGTTCTTCTAATGGCAATAGTTTTAAGTGCATAGAGGTTATTAACATTAAATTTGAATGATAAGATTTTTTTGAGTATATCCACACATATTTTAATTTTATTCTTTCTCTAATAGATAAACTTTGCAATATTACCCTCTCATATGGTCTCTCTTTCAAATTCTTTTGAGAAACCACCACAAAAAAAATCTTATCTCTATAAGGAAAAATTGTAATATTAGAAAATGCATAATGTATGATTTTTATAAGTGATAAAGTACTTACATTTTTTTTGGTAAACGAGAAAACTTGGTTAGGGACTCTTATGCCTGCGAGAGAGGGGCCGCGTTCGAGCCCTCTTACAATATGGAGGATTTAATCTATGAAGAAAATTGTGAGAATTGGGGCCCACCACATATCTATCCCAATTCGAATAAAGCTGGCAAAGACACTCAAACCTCGTTGAATAGGGAGCAAGCCTATCCAATCATCCTAGTGGACCCCTGTGGGTCATATGTCCTTCATTTATTATGTTGTATAAGAATTTCTAACGAGTGAGTGGAATAAATTTGTGCATTGTCCCCATAACTTTAACTATGCCATTATATTTGAGTTCTCTAATATTTGGTGAAAAATTCTGGTGGTCCTTAGTGGATAATTAATGTACATCTCACAAACTATTGGTGCATGATGTCAAATCTTCAAGGCTTCAGTTCCTATTAAATAACGTCTCTTTTATGATTTATCCATTGCGAATTAGTATAGAGTTACTCTACGTTTTTACTCATGGGAGGTTACCTAACATAAACCAAATGAGTTTCTTTTAGCTTAAATTGTGTATTGGAATCCTTTATATATAATGGATTATATGCATGACCTTTGAATTAATATACAGAATCATGAGTCCGAAGTTCTCTTTGACGTCTTCAACTAAAAATTCATCATCATTTATATATCTAACAAGTGTTTTCTTTAATTATGGATTCATTTATATATATATATATATATATATATATATATATATATATATATATATAAACTTAAGTTGATAGGGAATAGTCATCCAACAACTTTTCTATCCATTGATGTTGCCTTGGGATCAGTGAAAATATAAAGTCCACTTTGAGATTTGTGTGCATCTTGATTTCCGCATCTCAAGGCAAGATCAATGGATATAAAAGTTGGTGGACACTCCTCCCTATCAACTTAAGTTATATATATATATATATATATATATATATATATATATATATATATATATATATATATATATATATATATATATATATATATATATATATATATATAAAGTAAGGCTCCTATGAACTTAAGTTCATAATGAATAGTGATGCACCAACTTTTTATCCACTCATCTTGCCTTGAGATTTGTGATGCACAAATCTCAAAGTGGCTATATATAGAGCAAGGCTCTATGAACTTAAGTTCATAATGAATAGTGATGCACCAACTTTTCTAACCACTCATCTTGCTTTGGGATCCGTGAAAGATATAAAGGCCACTTTGAGATTTGTGCATCACAAATCTCAAGGCAAGATCAATGGATATAAAAGTTGGTGGACACTCCTCCCTATCAACTTAAGTTATATATATATATATATATATATATATATATATATATATATATATATATATATATATATATATATATATATATATATATATATATATATATATAACTTGTTGTAGAGAATTAGAGCTTGGAGAATTTAAGTTTTAATTTTAACGGACCATAAGTGGACCCTGAAGAATAGGGCTTTCTGGTCAGAAACTAATTGGGCCTTTAGAACAGCCCATTACTTTATGAAGAGAGAGGGCTATGGCCACAGTTTCTCACAGTCAAGCAGGCCACTTGCACTTCTCAGTGGGAGAGTGGGGCATAGTAATGAGAACGACTCTTCTTTTTTCCTTGTTGAAAACAAAAAATATTTTTTTAAGGAAAATTAAAAAAAAAGAATATATATGTATACTATGTATTTATTTTCTCTTGAAAATAGAAGAATATTTATGCATTCGCAACATGGTATATGACATGTTTATTTATATGAAACGGGAAACTAAAAGTGAAAAACAATATATTTAATTTAATTTCAATGATATGTATGTGCAAAGTAGGGGAAACTATAGGTGCTTAAGTGCAATTAAGCCTTAAATAACTCTACAAAGAAGCCCCTAATTTTGGCCAAAACATGACAACATCCTCATTGATTTTGTTAGCAGACAGGATAACATCAATCCACGAAGTTTCCAAATAGCGACATGCAATGACGCAATTGCCTACGTCTCCCCCATGACGTCATCCTTCTTTTTTAGCTTCTTCTCCGTTGCTTCTCTCTCTCTTAAAAGCTAAATCTCTCTTAATCTAATTAAGAGAGGCAGAGGCAGAGAGAGAGTGAGGCTGCGAAGAGAAAGAATCATGAGTTCTTCAAATAATCAAGATACCGTGATTAAAGAGCTGGTCAAAGGGCGGGAGCTAGCCAGTCAACTCGGAGCTCTTTTGGAAGAAAACCATGATCTGAGTTCAATTGTCGAAGAAATATTGGATATATTTTCTAGAGCTCTCATGTTCATGGATTCTGCAGCTAAGGATGATGGTGGGAGAAGGAAGATCCCGTCGACGAAGGCCGGAGGATATCGGAGGAGGTTGTATTTTAGAATATGTTTGAATTGGTTCGATTTGAAAAACATTGGACATGAAATTAATGATGGTGTTAATTATCTAAAATCTCATTCTATTTTTTATTTTTTCTTGGCCCATAACCTCTCTTAGGTTGGGAAATGACAGAAAAAAATTTCTTATTGGTTATTATTTCATAAAAACTTTCTAAATCCGCAAAGACATTCTTCAATTGACTTGGCTTTTTTTTTTTATTTCTTTATTTTCAGATCTCGCTCTTGTTCACACATGATGATCAAAGTGAAGTCGCTTGATGATGGTTATTCTTGGAGGAAATATGGACAAAAAGAAATACACAGATCTAAATTCCCGAGGTAAAAAAGGAAAAACAAACTGTGCATATAAATAAATAGGGAGGTCTAGTATTTAGTGGATAATAATTGAGAGCTGTCTTGAATAAAATTTTGAAATAAGTACCGTAAAGTCATTAAAGTCATGTGGATAAAGTATATGTTTTAGATTTGTATTTTGAATCTTTCCACTAATAAAAAGTGGATTGGGATCCTCTCCACTACTAAAAAAGTAGTGGAGGAACCACTAGTTACCTATAATTATTGATTTTTTAATTAATTATAATTATTTATTTTCTAGTTGGTGGTCGTGATTTTTTCTTTTAGTACAAACTAGGAATGAGTGCAATACATAAGGATGCGATGAATGTTAAATTTAGAATGTATCACTATCACTCATATATATATGTGGTTTTTTTTTTGTTTTGGCGAAGAGGATCCAAATTGATAAAAAGTAGCTCAATGGACGGCTGCTTGTAATTCATTCCTATACCCCAATGCATGAATATCACTCATTTCTTTTTACTCTCAAAAAAATAAATTCCGACCATAGATTAAATAATCAACAGTTAGAATTAAAATTAATGATCTCTCCATTACTTTTTTACCAAAATGCATGACAAACAGTTCGCTAAGAGAGAGGGTTGTGATTGAAAATTGTACTAATCTAAAATGTTCAATTTCACAGGAGCTACTTCAGATGCAGCCACAAACAAGATCAAGGATGCAGAGCAACAAGACAGGTGCAGCAATCCGAGGAAGATCCATCCTTGTTTATAATCACATACTTTGGGGAACACACTTGCAAACACCCAATAGATTTTGCATCAACATACATTGAACAAGAAAATCCTTGCATAATAAGCTTTGCTTCAGATGCAAAGTTTGATGCTGACCATAAACAACCTAAGACCCCACTGTTGAATCAAGAGTATAGTGAAGAAGAATATGCTAACAATATTCCAACAATGGAAGGATCAGATATTGATCACAGTGATGTACAGTCATGTGTTGATAATTGGGGGTGGGATTTCATGGAAGAGTGCTTTGATTTTGATGGGATGTTGAACTTTGAACATGAGGGCATTTTGAGAGAATAGTTAGGATTTGTGTTGTGTTGGTGGGCTTTTGTTGTACTCCTGAGATTAGGTTTGTTTCTTGGGGAGTTTTTGAATAATCCTATGTATTATTGTCCTTTTGTGAATATATTCACCCTACCCATGTGGAAAAAAGAGGTGATGGAACTTGTTATCTATTTCAAATATTGACATAGTTATTACTTATTAGTGAGCATGACTTGGTTTTCTAATGTTAATCGATATGAAAGAGGGCTTCTTTTTATTGATATGCTTTACATGGTCCTTAGGTTATATACACACACACACATAGACACCCTTGACAAGCCACCGACAGCACACATGAGCCCACATGTTGTACATGCTTATAGGGCGCCTGGACAAGGTTATTCATGATTATATCTAACATAGGGTGGACAAGGTTATTCATGATTATAATCAGTGGCGTGGCCAGGATTGTGATCCAATGGTATGATCATATAATTTATCATAGTCGTATTTGGAATTTGCATTTACAATTTCGTAACTTTATCCCTTTTAGTGGTGTCCTATCCTAATTCTAGTGATTCCCTAAGCAGCAAATACAATTAAAAATATAAAAAGATATATAAAGTAGGAAATCTAGTGGTGTCATTTGACACCACTTGAGACTATGTGGCTCCGCCGCTGTAGATAATATTATCTAACATCTAGTTTCCCAATTGCCATTGAGATGTGGATATTCTCCAGTTTAGTATGCTTGTCACTAATAGAAATAGCATGCTCCTTTGTAAACGATTTCACTTTAGTTGGATTTGACTCACATTTGGAAGTTTATCCTACCATAAATTGACATGTTATGTTGCCATTCAATGAGAAAATGAAAAGTTATGTTACTGATATCGGACAACGTAGGCTAAATTTCACTTAATATACCGTATAGTTTCATTCACTTTGCACATATACATCCTAAGTTGTCTAAAATTGACACTTTAATACCCTTTATTGTGCATACATAAATTTTTTTACTCGAATTTTCCCATACAACACTCACATTCAAATTAATTTATGAGTGTTATTTTACCTAAAAAATGTTCTTAGTGTCATACGAGGACATTCGGGGGGAAATTTTCATGTCTACACAATATAGTTTACAACTCAGGGTATGTAATTATAAAGTTAGTGAAACAATAGGGTATTAAAGTGCCATTTACCCTTTATTTAGATGTGATTTTGCCCCACCTAACCCCAAGTTGCGTTCTTTTTTGTTTTTAATTTTGGATTATTTGCATATATACCCTTAACTCATTGATATTTACGAAATTCTCCTTCAAATCTTAGTATTTACAAAACTACCTCTCGAATCATCAACTTGTGAAAAAAAATGCCTCTAAAATCAACAAATCATCAATTTGATAAGTATACATTTGACAATTATTTTGAAACTTTTTAAGTTGCAGTTGCAGATTGGCATATTAAAGTTGATGTTTGATAGATCTGGGGGTGTTTGTTTCTAAAATTGATGATTTGAGGGGTTATTTAGCAAATACTAAGATTTGAAGAATCGTTTTACAAATACTTATTATGTAAGTGGTATATATGCAAATAACTCTTTAACTATTTGATGGGGAAAAAGATGCGATGTCGGCTCTCATAATGATTTGACATCAATAAGGACATCACTAGGGCTCCTTCTTTTTTCCAGTTGGCTGTGATTCCTTTGGTTAGAAATATTTTTTTACAAAGGCCCAAGACCCATACCTGCATGGTCTGGGCCGGGTAGCAAAGTGCAGACCCTTCTTTTTCAATGTTCTTTTATTCCTTTTAAATTGTTAAAAATGTATTAAGATATTTTTTTTTTGATGGAAAAAAATGTATTAAGATTTGACAAACTATGGAGGTTAACTCACTTTATTACTTCGTAGATGTTTTGTGTTTGACACTTTAATGAGGGGTTAACACTCCTAAGCCATGCACTTAACTTGTTGCCAAACGAGGTGCAAAAACGAACAGTTTCACAAATATATTTGTATCTGATAGGGTACAAATATGATCACTAAAAATCTATATTCAGTAGGATATATGATTACAGATACAGATGTGTAGTGAAATATCTGAATCCATATCCAAAATAATACTGAATATATCCAAAATAATAGATTTGAGGTAAAACTTGAAGTTCAAATGAGCTAATCTTAGCTTTTAAGGCGTATGAACATATTAATGAACTCTCTTGTATCATATAAACAATACTTTCTCAATCTTTTATGGTTTTCTCATATCTATTTTGTACTTGCATGTAAATCCACATATATCCGCATGTATATCCTTATCCGATTTTAGTGGATACCATCATCATTTTGTAATTAGGCTTCCAGAAATACTGTATCATATACACAACAAAGTTAATTGATGCGAAACAAACAAAAGCAAAAAACAAAAATAAAATAAAATAGTAAAATCAAAATAAAAGAGCAGAAAGAGTATGGAGAACACCCAAACATAAAGTTTTCCTAATGTCATCAAGCTCAACATCTTTTATCCAAAAGTGTACGGAGAAAGCCCACTTATTTTGGAAAATTTTTTAGGTATTCAATGAGCACCAATGTGGCATACACCACGACAATAGAAATAGGCTATATGGCACGAACTACATGAACATTGCTCTTATGCGTACCCAAATCAACCAAGTAGTTTCTGCAACCAGTCAATAATTTTTTGTTTTTGTTTTGTTTTTTTTTTTCGGTTGAGGAAGTAATTAGTCAAAAGTTCAGTTTTGTACACGTAAAATGTAATAAAAAATATGGTTAAGAGAAGCGATCCAGAAACTTTAATGAAATTTAAGAAATTGAAACTTGAATCTTTATTGATTTTTTTGTTAATCATAAAAAATTTACAGTTTGACACCGCAAGTAAATAAACCAGTGAGATTGTTAGCAAGTTCCCAATTGCACACTCACACGGGACAAACCTATCACTCATGGAGCTCTCTATATTATAAGATTCCGTTGAGCATCCTATGACTTGGAATTATTAATTAGCTTTATCAAACATTTAAAAGCATATACTCTATTTTCCTCAATTATTCATTTGTCTCTTATATTCATATCTTAATTCTACATCTTATTTGCCAAAGTATATATGTTGCAGCCTTTTGACTGGTTGAAGAAGCAGTTCTTTGAAAAGCCAGAATCTGAGCAGTGACAACCTCTTGGCTTGTCAAGGAGAAATTTTGCAAACGATTTTCTCTCATTTTCATCAATTTTTGCTTATTGAAATAAATATATGAAAAATATTGTTTTATATTTTATTCATTCATTTGGAACAATGTTATCAACCTTGCCTTCATTGGTCTAAATAGTATCCTTTGTTTTAGATATGATGCTTGTGATTTTCTTAGATATAATGATACTATTATACAGATTAAAGCTCCTATAAACTTAAATGGATAGAAATTTGTTGTCCACCAACATAGAGTGGAAGGTACCGTGGCAATAGATAATCAGTGACACGGCCAGGATTGTGATCCAGTGGTATGACCATATAATTTATCATAGTCGTATTTGGAATTTGCATTTGCAATTTCGTAACTTTATCCCTTTTAGCGGTGTCCTATCCTAATTCTAGTGGTTCCCTCAGCAGCAAATACAAGTAAAATAATAAAAAGATATATAAAATAGGAAATCTAGTGGTGTCATTTGACACTACTTGGGACTATGTGGCTCCGCCGCTGCAGATAATATTATATAACATCTAGTTTCCCAATTGCCATTGAGATGTGGATATTCCCCCCTTTAGTATGCTTGTCACTGATAAAAATAGCACGCTCCTTTGTAAAAGATTTCACTTTAGTTGGATTTGACTCACATTTGGAAGTTTATCCTACAATAAATTGACAAGTTATGTTGCCATTCAATGAGAAAATGAAAAGTTATGTCACTGATATCGGACAACGTAGGCTAAATATCACTTAATATACCGTATAGTTTCATTCACTTTGCACATATACATTCTAAGTTGTCTAAAATTGACACTTTAATACCCTTTATTGTGAATACATGAAATTTTTTACTCGAATTTTCCCATACAACACTCACATTCAAATTAATTTATGAGTGTTATTTTACCTAAAAAATGTTCTTAGTGTCATATGAAGACATTCGGGGGGAAATTTTCATGTCTACACAATATAGTTTACCAAAGAGTTTAGGGTTACGTAAGAAGTTGTGAAAAACAAATGAGGGTATATAAATGCAAAGTCAACGAAACTATAAGAATTTTTTTTTATTTGTTTCAGCAAAACTATAAGATGTTTATGGGCCATTACTTGCACAATACTTGCTGAATTGTGAAAGCGGCTGAAATGTAAAGATATATTTCACAATTTAACAATGATATTAAATATCTACATGCAAAAAAGGGATAGTTTGAGGGTGTCACCGAAAATTAACCCTTAAAAAAAGCTCTTTGATGGTTTCCCCTTTATTTTCTCCATCAAGCGTTTTATCCCTCGGAATTTTTCACCACAGAAATTGATTTCTCATTTTTAAGTCTTTGGATCGAAAATGGCAAGTGGATCGGGGCTGTTCAAGTTCCTGGCGCCGCGCCTCCGCCCTCAGGCGGCGGACTTCTCCGCCGCCGCAGCCTGGGGCGTCTCCGGCGTCGTTGGCGCCTTCTGGATCGTTCAGGTTTCGATACCCATTTCCCCATTTTCTTGATTCCTTCATTTATTTTTTGTAAATTTTGTTCTTTTTTTATAAAATTTATTTGATGGGTAAATTTGCGCTTTCGGCTTCCATGAATGAGATCTGCATCAATTTATGAGATGAACTGGTTTCAGAGTCGCGCGGTGTACGGATTCATTAAATATTGTCGCTTTTTTATAGAAACTACGGGTAAATTAGGGTTATTCTATAAAGCAGAATTTTTTTTATAATAGACTATTTTATAAAAGTAATTATCATTTTTGACCCACTACCTAAATATTTGTCATTTTCGATCTAGTTTCATCCATGTCAGCTGAAACTAGGTTGACATTAAAAAAAATTATTCACAAACTCTACGGGATTGCTAATCCCGTAGAGTTTAATTACTCAATTAAACTCCACAGGATTGCCAATCTCGTGGAGATTAACTCAAGTAGACTTTGTTAAGATATAAAAGACTATGGCATTATCTACTAAACTACACGGGATTGTGAATCCCGTATAGACTAATGCAATGTTAAACTATACAGGATTCCAATCCCGTATACTTTGTAACCTTTTATTTGAAAATCGACCTAGTTTCGGCTGACGTGGTTGAAACTAGGTCAAACATGATAAATATTTTGGTAATGGGTAAAAAATGATAATTAGTTTTGTGTAATCATCTATTTTGAAAATTTCTCCTTCTATTTTCGTTGTAAATTTATACATAAACCATTTTTAAACGTTTTTTTTATTACAATCAACCATCTGGACTCACTTTCTAGTGAGGTTTTTTTTCAATTTTGCTATAATGGTTAGCCATCAAATACCAAGTATAGTAAAGAGATGATCCTTAATTAAGGTTAGGTGAGGTCAATTACAAAAAAAAGCTTAACGGAAAAAGTGGGCACCACCGCCCATGTGATTGATGATAACAAAAACCCTTTAAATATAATTTACATATAAATTAAAAATTAAAGAGTAGTTTCGATATAATGATCATATTTTAAAGATGGTTTCCAATAAAAACCTTGTAAATTTTTTAAAATTGAAAATGTCACAATTCTTTAAAATTAGTTGTGAACCATTGTTTATCGTTTAGATTTATGAAGGGCCAAGCCTGGATGGTCTGGGCCGGGCACTAAAGGTCGTACCTGTTTTTACTTGTCTTAAATGTCACTTCTATCTTTTTAAATTGTTAAACAATATATTAAAATTTTAACCAAATGTAAAAATTATCACCAAAGATAAAACATATAAATTAAAAAGAGTAACACAGTATCACAAAAGTTTAGAAAAGAAAGAATTTAATCCATCAATTAATAGAAATTTACAACATGAATTAAATTGGAGATAAGTACATAATTGGAAAAGAAAGACTCCTATTGTTATATTAACATTGAATACTTGTAAAATGTTTTACAAAATGGTTTGAGTTTGGGTATTTAATACAAATGAAACAATTTTGTCCCTACAAGGCCTGTTATTAAACCGGATCTAAGGGTGGGCCGGGCCAGGGCCTGTTATCTTGGCCGAATCGGCCCGCTTTCGAGGCCTAGTTACTGTTAATCTCTATATGTGCATATAAAGTCATTGTTGCAACATTTAAAATGCTATATGGGATTATCATATAGATAATGCAAGTTAAGGTTGACCTTGTATCCTTGTGCCAAATTATATGAAAGATATCATTAGCTAAAATGTCGGTTCAAGATGGGTAAGTATAAAATTTATGCCAGGGAGCACAAGTCAAAGAAGAAAACCATCTTGCTGGAGAAAAGTATACGAAAGTTACATAAAAATTTTGGCTTTTGTTGAAGATGCTTTATGTTTGTAAGTGTTAGAATATAAAAATATAACCCTTGATCTTCATCACAATTTCAAAGTTTTGATGTAATAGTTAGATGAACTTTAAAATAGTAACAAAGCAATCTAGATTCAAATCCCACCGGCCGCGAATTTAAACGGATACTAGTTGTTAATCAGGAACGATTGACACCCACAAGTAATAACCGAGAGAGTTCGTTCGTAAGTTCCAAATTGCAGCTGGCATACTCATATGAGACAAACCTGCCACTCATGGAGCTCTCTTTCTCATAAGTTTCTGTTGAGCATCCTATGGCTTGGAATTATTAATTGTCTTATCAAACATTTAGAAGCATACATCCTTTTTTCCTCAATTATTCATTTTCCTCTTGTATTTATTTCTTAATTCTATATCTTATTTGCTCATGTTGCAGCCTTTTGACTGGTTGAAGAAGCAGTTATTCGATACGCCAGAATCTGAGCAGTGACAACCTCTTGGCATGTTAAGGAGAAATTTTGCAAACAACTTTGTTTCATTTTCAGCAATTTTTGCTTATTGAAATAAATATATGAAAAATATTGTTTTATGTTTGATTCATTCATTTGGAATAATGTTATCAACCTTGCGTTCATTGGTCTAAATAGTATCCTTTGTTTTAGATACGATGCTTGTGATTTTCTTAGATATAATGATACTATTATATAGAGTAAAACTCCTATGAACTTAAGTGGATAAAAGTTTGTTGTCCATCATTTTTTTATTCATTGATTTCATTTTGAGGTTTGTGCTACCATGTGATATAAATCATTTAATGCATACATCTCAAATATACTTTTCATGTCTAGCACGAATCTGAAAGTAAAATTAAAGGATAAAGTTAGTGGACAATAGTTTCTATCCACTTAAGTTGATAGAATCTTCATTCATACTATACCGAGTTAGTATTAGACTGTGAAATGTTTATCCTTGGTAATTAAAAGTACCATGACCTTGTTATTGATTCTTAATTTCTTTTTGAAGAAAAGAATGAGATCACAGAGATTCCATCCTTAACGTGTGAAATATAAATATATCCAATTCTTCATTAAATAAGTAAGGTGATAACCCACCCAAATTGTTGTTCATATAAATACAATCCAGGGTCACAGATCTTTTAGTATTCTTTAATTAACATTGGAACCTTTAATAATTGTAAAGAGTATTATACTATCTATCCACCATGCAAGTATGCAAACAAGTATTCTGGTGATACAAGAACTCCTATTTCATGGGCATTATTAATAGAAGAAACAACCTGTTATATCAATATTATATTCGAGATTAATGGGTATCGTATCTTGTATGAAGATTCCTCATATCTGATGATGTGGCGATCTCACCAAGTGTGGTTATGAAGTATTCTCTCTCCTACTTTATTAACTTGGTGAAGATTGTGCACATCATATATGAGAATCCCTCAATAACATATGATACCCATTAATCTCATTATTATATTCATATTTATATCAGTATGCTTGTAAAATATATGCCGATATCATGTAAATATTTTAGTATAAAGAAATAAATGTATAATATACAATACGTATCTAAAGTAAGATTATTTTGTATATTAATTACTCATGCATTGATTTCATTTTGAGGTTTGTGCTACCATGTGATATAAATCATTTAATGCATACATCTCAAATATACTTTTCATGTCTAGCACGAATCTGAAAGTAAAATTAAAGGATAAAGTTAGTGGACAATAGTTTCTATCCACTTAAGTTGATAGAATCTTCATTCATACTATACCGAGTTAGTATTAGACTGTGAAATGTTTATCCTTGGTAATTAAAAGTACCATGACCTTGTTATTGATTCTTAATTTCTTTTTGAAGAAAAGAATGAGATCACAGAGATTCCATCCTTAACGTGTGAAATATAAATATATCCAATTCTTCATTAAATAAGTAAGGTGATAACCCACCCAAATTGTTGTTCATATAAATACAATCCAGGGTCACAGATCTTTTAGTATTCTTTAATTAACATTGGAACCTTTAATAATTGTAAAGAGTATTATACTATCTATCCACCATGCAAGTATGCAAACAAGTATTCTGGTGATACAAGAACTCCTATTTCATGGGCATTATTAATAGAAGAAACAACCTGTTATATCAATATTATATTGAGATTAATGGGTATCGTATCTTGTATGAAGATTCCTCATATCTGATGATGTGGCGATCTCCATGCAGTGTGGTTATGAAGTATTCTCTCTCCTACTTTATTAACTTGGTGAAGATTGTACACATCATCAGATATGAGAATCCCTCAATAACATATGATACCCATTAATCTCATTATTATATTCATATTTATATCAAGATGCTTGTAAAATATATGCCGATATCATGTAAATATTTTAGTATAAAGAAATAAATGTATAATATACAATACGTATCTAAAGTAAGATTATTTTGTATATTAATTACTCATGCATTGCACGCTTAAAAAACAATGTTATTAAGTAGTTGATAGCATTTAAAACTATTATAATAAATCATGACCTTACATCAACTAGAACTCTACCTCAATATTAATATCTCTAGGCCCATCATGACCAACACCTAACCCCCGGTAAATACTCAATAAAAAATTCTATGGTCATCATCCACCGTCCATCTTATCCACCGTCAAAAATGGACGGATGAGATTAGTCCAAAGTGTTTCTACCCGATATTTCCAAAGCACCTGTTTTTACAAAGAAAGCGGAAGCTTCAGTATCAAACACGTCTCCTTTTGGTCTTTTCATTAATCCCCAACTCCCAGAATGGGATCATTATAAACCCTAATAAATAAAACGTGAGACTTTGGTGAAATTGATCTCGCTTTTCACTCAATTGCCCCCCCTCTGCGATCTGGGTTCGCTTCAAAATCCGATCTTTTCAAGTGAATCCTCGATTTCTGAAGTGGGGATTTGTGGAATTAGGGCAAAGATGAGGGCAAAATTGTGTTTTTTGATCTGGGTTTTGTTTCTGTGGGGTTCTAGTTTGGGGAGATTTGTTGTGGAGAAGAATAGTTTGAAGGTGACTTCGCCTGAAACGTTGAAAGGGGTTTATGAGTGTGCAATTGGGAATTTTGGGATTCCTCAGTATGGGGGGACTATGGTTGGGATCGTTGTTTATCCTAAATCTAATAGAAAAGCATGCAAGAGTTTTGATGATTTCGATATTTCGTTCAAATCGAAACCGGGAGGGTTTCCTACCTTTGTTCTTGTTGATCGAGGAGGTGAGATTTAGATTTTGAGCTTGCTTTAGTTCTTTGAGCTTGCTTTAGTTCTTTATTTAGATTTGTTTATTTTGGTTACTGAATTGTTCAGTGGTAGTTATTGATGCGGTTTTGTTTATGTGTTGCTTAATTTGATTGCATACCGTGTTTGTTGATATTGTACTAATTATAGCTGAAATATATGCTATTGTTAGACTATGATTCTCTGTTGATCATTTTTGTGCTGACAATTTTATGTTTATTTCTGATCCCCTTTTAAGTCTTTAGTGTGTCAATGACTCTTTCAGTTTTGTTTCCTTGTTATTTTTGGGTGTTATCAGTTATCTGGAGCTAAATATAGGAAAATTAAACTTAAAATGCGCCATTTATGCAAAGAACCTAATAAAGTTATTTTTCGATCAGTTAAATTCAGTTATATATGCAACATAAAAGTGCTTAAGCTTACCAATTTTGTACTTAAAACATGAGAAAACAAATAGGGATTGGGGCAAAAGCAATGCTTGATGACTTTGAAAGATATCAATTTAGCCAGGTTTTCTTATGCGACTGGGTAGATCTTGTTAACTTCAATTTTTTTTTTCCTGCCTCTTCCTTTTTGGTGACAAATTCTATGTTTGGCAATGTTTTGCTTGTAGTTGCTACTGATTTGCATATATCTTCTTTTCTGACATCTCTTCATGTTTTTCACACAGATGCATTATAGCTTTCAATTCTGTTAGACATGCATTGCCCATGAAGTTTTCTTCCTTGTTGTTCATATAAATTCATACAGTAAATTGTAGTGACAAATAAAGCAAGAAATTTATCTAGTGAATAAATATGTTGGTCCTGAATCATAGTCATGTACGCTGCTCTCTTCGAGAGAGTTGCAAATGATTTTCTAATGAAAGAAAGAGAAACATTCACCATAAATTTGGTAAATCAAACATCAAGAAATTAACTGCAACTTATGCAGTTTTGCATGAATTCGACATGTACATCATCATTTTTCTCACAGTTTTTATTTCTTTTATGAAGGTACTGATCTGTGTGCATGCTGGTTCAAGTTAAACACTTATTGCCTAGTATCCTATAGCATTAACCACCAATCACTTGGTGTTCACACTTCACATTATTCTGTTGTACTTCATTTTCTACATAGGGGACATGGAGCTGGTCTAACCAGCATACCACTGTCTTCTATTTTACTGGCAATTTATGCACACATTACTGTTGGTTAATCAGTGCAAATTCCTTATTTCTGTGTGTATGTGTGTGCATGTCGACGTTTTTGTATTATGCTCGATCTTCTTTTACTTGTTTTCTTCTTGCCTTTTTTGCTTACCAAAATTATGTAATGTTTGGCTCTATACAAAAGTTCACTTGCATATACTCTATCCATCAAGATAGAATTGCATACTAAAACTTTCTTGTGACTCGATTTATTTATGCAATAATCTTTTTTTACAGATTGCTTTTTCACAACAAAGGCGTGGAACGCACAAAATGCTGGCGCTGCTGCTATCCTTGTTGCTGACAACAAGGTGGAGCCCTTAATTACAATGGACACACCCGAAGAAGATAACAGAAGGGCAGATTACCTGCAGAACATTACCATTCCTTCAGCTCTTATCAGCAAAAGCTTTGGTGATAGCCTTAAGAAATCCCTTGAAGACGGAGATATGATTAGCGTTAACTTAGATTGGAGGGAATCTCTACCCCATCCCGATGAGCGAGTAGAATATGAATTTTGGACCAACAGCAATGATGAATGTGGCCCGAAATGTGACAGCCAAATAGACTTTGTAAAGAGCTTCAAAGGAGTAGCACAAATACTTGAGCAAAAGGGTTATACACAATTCACTCCACATTACATTACTTGGTATTGTCCTGAAGCTTTTATTTTGAGCAAGCAATGCAAATCACAATGCATCAACCACGGGAGATATTGTGCTCCTGATCCTGAACAGGACTTCACTAAAGGGTACGATGGAAAAGATGTAGTTGTTCAGAATTTGCGACAGGTTTGTGTGTTTAAGGTCGCTAATGAAAGTGGAAAGCCTTGGTTGTGGTGGGATTACGTGACTGACTTTTCGATTAGATGCCCGATGAAAGATAAGAAGTACACAAAGGAATGTGCTGAAGGAGTAATCCGGTCATTGGGTGAGTTTGCAAATAGATGTTGTGTAGTTGACCAAAGGACTCATTCTAAAGTTTAATTAATTTTGCAGGTGTTGATATCCGAAAGATAAATGACTGTATTGGGGACCCTGAAGCAGATGAAGATAATCCAGTGCTTAAAGCCGAACAAGATGCACAGGTTAATACTTTCCCCTTATCCTAGTCTTTTTTTTTAAAAAACTTTTCTTGTATATAATCAATTCTATGTTTAACTTTTTTGTTTAGATTGGTAAAGATGCACGTGGGGATGTAACCATCTTACCTACTCTTGTCATTAACAACAGACAATACAGAGGTGTGTGCCTTATTGGCCTATGGTTTGCACAAAGTGGATTGAAGTATATGGACATTTTGTGATTGCTTTTTATTTTTTATTTTTATTTTTTATGTAGGCAAGCTCGACAAGGGTGCTGTTCTTAAAGCAATATGCGCAGGCTTTGAGGAAACCACGGAACCAGCTGTGTGTTTGAGTGATGGTTAGTGGTATTCTTTGCCTTCTAATTTCATCATCTATATTCTTTTAAGATAATTGTTAGATACTTAATGGTTTATCCATTCTAGGCATTGAAACTAATGAATGTTTGCAAAATAATGGTGGATGCTGGGAAGATAAGGCTGCCAATGTTACTGCATGCAAGGTATTAATTTTTGTGGGTTTTCTTATCAAGATATCTCATAAAATACTGTTGTTCTTGATGATCTTAAAAAAAAATTTGTCCACAGGACACTTTTCGTGGTAGAGTATGTGAATGCCCTGTTGTCCGAGGTGTAAAGTTTGTGGGTGATGGGTATACCCACTGTGAAGGTAAGCCATTAATCAAAGATTCTGGAATCTGGAAGCTTATTATTTGGATTAAATGGAAGGTTTTGTCATGTAATATTAAAATATTTTAGATTTCATGAAGCAGAATTTTTTACATCCTTAGCCTCTCTATCCTAATTCCTAAAAGCCTGTATTGTCTGTTAACTTGTCTTAAACATAAGTTTAGTCCGACTTCTTACCTGACTTAATAGAATTATTGGAAACTTTGCAGAGGGGATATTAACTGTTGCAGGGATAACATTGGGAGATTGTGTCAGTAAAGACTTGAATTATGTTCGGTTTGCATCATCATTAATCAACTTGGAAATTAAGCTTGTTTGTTCCTATTATCCCTTGTCTAGAAAAGATTTGCTGCTACTATTATGAATATTTCCATGTTTTTGAGTAGAATGAGTAAATGCTGTATGATACCTAATATGTTTACTAATCTTTCATATATTTGTACTTTCAAACTTGATCATTCTTTTAAGGTTAGAAGATATCAGAAACAAGGAGAATTCTCACCTAAAGTCATTTGTTTGTGCTTTCAAACCTGATCGATCTTCTTTTATATATCGGGTATCAGAAACCAGAACACCTTTAGTAACTAAGAGGACAACATTATAAACATGATGAGTGGAAGCATAGTGATTACTATAGCCATCTGGTAATGACTCACTATGGTTAGATTGTCTGAGTGTAAACTGTAAACAAAGAAAGGAAAGTTGTGCTTAGTTTGACTAGGGCAGAATGAAACTATCATGTATGGTCACATTAAATCTCAATGATACCCTGAATGACATCGTGGTCATCAATATTCTAAGAGTTACAAGGTAACTTACTGATGGAAGTGATATCTTACAAATCCAAGTTACCTATCAGCAGAATTGGCTATTTGGAGGATCCAATTTGGATCTAAGATCTCCTTCCTTCTATTAATATGTTAGTTTCAAAGCAAAAATGTGGCTCTTGAATGTGGTAAGCTTTTGCTTAAGAAGATATAGAGGATAATGTTTTTTTTTTATTATAATTCTGCAGCTTCAGGATCTGGTCGTTGTGAAATCAACAATGGAGGCTGCTGGAAGCATACTAAACATGGAAAGACATTCAGTGCTTGTGTAGTAAGTATTTTATTGGTGGAGATCAGCATGTATTAATTCTTTTATGGTTCAAGTGCTGAGCAATATACTACTTACCCTTGTAGGATGATCATTCAAAAGGGTGCCAGTGTCCTCCAGGCTTCATGGGTGATGGGGTCAACTCCTGTGAAGGTAATTTCCTGACACAAGCACTGTAATTTCTTTTCAACGTTGACATGGAGTTAATATTTTATACATTTTAATCTTCAAGCATTTTTCGTGCCTTTTTAAGTGGATTAACATTTTGGGTTTTTCTAATGGGTTAATTGTGGATAGACCCCTTGTACCCTATTGCGGATAGAGCCCCTGTTGTTCTGTGTGTTCTTGTTCTATGTGTTCGGATTGACCCCCTGAGTGAATTTTTGTTTCTGACTTTTCTAAGATTAAAAGAAAATTCACTCAGGGGGTCGGATCTATCCACACTTGGCAAATAGTATAAGGGGTCTATCCGCACCAATAGAACTACAGTGGTCTATCCATGATTGGGCGATAGTACAAGGATCTATCCGCAATTAACCCTTTTCTAACATTGGATTCTAATTCTATCATATTTTCATATTAGGCCCCCCAAATCTTCATATTTGTATCTTACACCCCCAAATCTATTGAGTAGTTTGAAATGGGGGTGTACATAAAATAAGTTAATGGATTTGGAGGCCTGATATAAAAATAAATAGAATTTAAGGTCTCATCTGAGAAAAGCCTATGATAATTTAGTTCTGATAAATATTTTGAGGGGCTTTTTGTTTCTTTTCTATCCTAAAGGGGACTGACTTGGATGTCAGATAAATGAGGAATTTAATAGCAATTTTTTCTTGATGTGCTCTGTATTTTCATGGTTATGTTTATATTTGATGTTCTCTACTTATTTGCAGATGTTGATGAATGCAAAGAGAGAACTGCTTGTCAATGCTCAGACTGCAAGTGTAAGAATACTTGGGGAAGTTATGAGTGCAGCTGCCGGGGCAATCAGTTATACATTAAGGAGCACGATACATGCATAAGTGAGTCATCTTTGGTCCTTTTCTTTCACCAACAAACGAGAATTGAAGTTCCAGTAACATGTGCATAAACAAGAGAAAAATTGAAGCTTCTTATTTTCCTATTTTCATATAATCTTTAGACATTTTAGAATTTGTTGAAATCAGAGAAACAGCAATAGCTTTTTATTGATTGATTGTAACAAGCCCAAGAGTTCTTTTTTGTAATTACAAAAGGGATTGGATACAAATACAGTGAATCTTGGAGCCCTCTAATTATAATAATACTAAGGTAACAATGATGTGGTGTTGCTCACTTGTAATAATTTGTAAGAGGTGTATCATTTATCAAGGTTTCTGAGCTATAGGTTATGATGCTGTTTATTTCATAGTAAAGATGTTGAAATTGCTTTATGTATGCTATTTGCAGGTAAGGAGGGGTCCTCAGAGGTTAGCTGGAGCTTTATGTGGGTTATTTTCCTTGGCCTGTTGGCAGCTGGAGTTGTAGGCTATGCCGTCTATAAGTACAGAATTCGGGTACAACTTATTTCTCCGCAAACTTAGCACTCTATTTTGGTTTCTTTCTCTTTTCCCCCTAACCAACTGAACTGTATTTGCAATCTTAACTTCCCATTTTATTTGCATTAGTTAGAACCTATACCGTAGATCATCAAGCTTTTGAAATCAACAGTTTTGCATTACTTTCTACAAGCATGGCGCCATTTCAAAGAGAAGCATGCATTCATTATAGCAACTTAAATGTAATAAAAATAGGTTGTCTAGTTGGGCGAGATTATGCAAGATAAGATGCCAACCCTTGCCATATGTCCCAATATGATTTGAGTCGGTCTATAATGCCATTTCTTGAACTTACCGCAAAACCAGTAATGTTGCTTGGGTAACTAATATGAAGAGTTTCCTAAAAACCAGTAAATGTTGCTCGGGTAACTAATATGAAGAGTTTCCTAACTCTTGCAAAAACTTGGAATTACTCTTTCCAAATCCATTGGGAAGAGCACTGCTAGTTTCAACATCCAAATCATACAAAAACCAAATCCTGAGCTCTTGTGTTAGCTCTCTCTAAAAAAAACTCAAAAGCACCAAATATTCGGTGATCAATAGTTCACATACTTTATAATGGTTTCTTTTTTGTTTAATCTTTTTCAGAGCTACATGGACTCAGAGATCCGTGCTATCATGGCTCAGTACATGCCTCTAGACAACCAAGCAGAAAACGGCAATCACGTCCCTCTACATGGAGATATTTGAGACTTCGTAATTTCCAAAGGCGAGGAACCAGCACGTCCGTCTTCTACGTGCTTTATAGTACACAAGTAGAAGCATGGTATGGTTTCTACCATTTGGTTCATGGTGAGCCTACAGAGAGTTTTATGTAAATTTGGAAGCTCATCGACTCTAAACTATAATGGTTAATAGTATGTAGACCCATTGGGATTAAGTCATGTATGTTTATTTAAGTGTTTGAGCTCATGAAAATAATGACTTGTAAAATTTCATCTCCATATCTGTGTGCAAAGTGGTGAATAATGCAGAGAGTGGTGTTTTTAGGTGAGATTCTGTTCAAAATTCTTATGCTGATGATGGCTATGCTCACGTTAGACTGCAGGTAATGAGTAGGAATATCATGTATGAGAGATCTCTTAAATTATGTCAATTCTTTGCTCTTTTTTGCCCTAATTTTCTTACCTGGCTTCTGGGTTTATGTTCTTGAGGGACATGGCTTTTTGCATTTGACTCAGCATGTAGGTGGTTCAGACATTGAAAATTATTATTCCTCCAAAAATTGATACGTGCAGTTTTTGAAGGATATATGGCGCGTGAAGTAGCTATGAAGTAGTTGAAATTGAGGGAGTAGAGATTATTTATGCTATTTAGCTATGAAGTAGTTGAAATTAAGGGAGTGGAGACTATTTACGCTATTTCTCAGCACAAAAGTATGTTTTTTCAAAAAAGCTATTTCTATTACCTTCTTAATGACGGTGTCTATATGTCTTGATATGTGACATTCCTACTGCTTAAATGTTCTTCCCCTCAGCTTGGAAGTAACTATAACCTGTGTCAGTTTAGTAATAAAATTATTTGTAATATTATGTTGATATTCTCTGGTTCTAAATAAAATTTGGAAAGATCATCTCTCTTCTTAACAATATTTATAATTGCTATTCAAACAAGAAGACGAATCAAGTTGGAGAAATACTGTTTTCACCACTTCTAAAAATTTGTGAAACAAACACAATAAATAATCGTCATCACTTCCTACTTTAATAATTTTGATTTACTTCTTACTTCCTACTTCATAATTTTGGAAATAATAATTTTAATTTACTTCTTTATGCTGACAATTCCTGTCAACAAAGCTTGCCCTACCAAAGCTGTAAATCCCAAGCCAACTACCTCCCTCAAAAAATTGTTTTTGGTGCTAAGAATAATATTTCAAGATCGTGAGAAGATTGGAATCTGAACTTCCATCAAAATGGAGATAAATCAGGAAATACACCATCCAGACTACGATCCACCTTGCCAAGTTTCAAACTCGAAAACGTGGCATTTTAAATAAATAAAACTAATGAATATACCCAATCAGAAGCCCAAAATGCAAGAAACTACAGGTTAAAGCTCATCAATCAAGCAGCAGCTCACACATGATATAAGAATGATGCATAAATATCACATCTGATAAATACTTGAACCAGAAAAAGAGGGGGAGTAGAGTCCAGCAGGCTCCCAAAGGCTAGTATCACATGCTCTAATAGCCAAATCCATAACATAGTTAAACCAACAAAAAATAAATAAAAAATAAAAACACATTTGATCGGTCCCATACAATATATATCTTTCTCATAAGACCACACCTCATTTCTCAAAAAATTCACCATGTCGAAAGATGACAGTAGAAGAAGAAGAAGAAGAAGAAGAAGAAAGCCTTCACTGTAATTCTACAATCCACCAATATCCAGCTACTTCAGCTTTTGTATGCAGAAAGGTTAAAAAGGTTGCGAGCAATCCTTGTCAGAGAGTCTCGTAGCTCAAAGACCGGTGCAACAAGTAGATATTTCCCATACTCTTATTCCCCAGTAAGATGCAGTTACTTCCTGATACGCATAAAGAAGGGTTTGTGGGGGTAAAATGTAAAGCTAATAAGGCGGAGAAATCTTAAAGATGACCGAACTAATAATGGACATCTTTCAGAAAGATTTTTTTCACAAATTCAGAGCAAAAAACTAACCTACATATGGACCGCCTTTAATTTTCTGAATTGTTTTCTGAAGCTGGGCCTTTGCTGCTGCTGCTGCTGCTGCCGCCACCACTTATCATGATTCTGTAGACATAAAATGCTACCATCGCTCCACTGTATATAGAATTTGTGTCAGTAGAAGTTCAAGATTCTATTTGTGGAATCTTACAGTTAAAATAGATTAGATATCTTCTAACTATTAGTTGTGATTTCAACGAAAGAAGCAGTGATATAAGCAAATTTCGTACAAATATATGAATATTCTAACTACAGAGATGTCTAAGGCAATTCAGAAGATATCAAGGGACAAAAGGCTTTGATTTGTATGCATGCTTGACTATAAGTGATTAGAAGTACATTCAATTTGGTCAGTTGCTCCAGGATAAATGCCCCTAAAATGATAATTGA
Source organism: Asparagus setaceus (assembly GCA_012295165.1). Classification (NCBI taxonomy): domain Eukaryota; kingdom Viridiplantae; phylum Streptophyta; class Magnoliopsida; order Asparagales; family Asparagaceae; genus Asparagus; species Asparagus setaceus. The sequence goes on along the minus strand of CM022704.1, from coordinate 4,329,681 downwards.
AATGCCAAAATAAGAGAAGGTGCATGCATTGCTCAGCATCTGCGCACTGCCCAAATTGGATATGCAAAATTCAATTTCAAGCAAAGAAGAAAGAAAATACAGAAAAAATGTTAGCCTATCAGAATATTCTGAAGCCCATGCGAGCCTGCAGACTAGATGCTGATTGTTAAATCAATGAAAGATGCAACATTTTAATCCCATCAATGGAAGTAATGTGTACACAAGCATTTCAAGCAATATCAAACATCACCACGAAGTTCGTGAAGTGCAAACCTTATAAGGGTCATCAATCCAGTTGAAAAGAATCCTGTCTGCAAGAATAAGCAGATAATCAAAAACATACACCAACCTTCTACAAATTTCCTAGAAAATCCATATACACCTTTGGGCATTATTATCTGAAGGCTGAAAGATTCTCCTTACCTGGCAAAACAAACGCCATTCCCTTAGAAAGATAATTGTCGCAATTGCTGCAGCACCAAAGTGTTAACCAGAAGATGAGAAGTTTTTCTCAGGAAAAAGAAATGCATATCCAAAGCACTAGAGTTACAGGAACAGATGGATCCAGAATGACTACAGAGTAGTATGCGCTTTGACAACTTATGATTGCACATTTAGCCAATTTATTACCCTCTCAACTCTAAACTATTGGCTGTACTTTTCTTTCCAATATGACAGAAATAAACCATCATCAGCAAAATAACAACTGGCTGTACTTTTCTTTCCAATATGACAAAGAAATAAACCATCATCAGCAAAATAACAACTCCAGAACTAGACATTTAGACCCTTCTTAGGCCAAACGCTAAACTGATCAAAAGATGATCGCCAGTTTGAAGGGTGATAACAGCATATACTACAAAGAGCGTCCATTTCATTTTATTTTCAGCACACTCTTCCCGCGAATTAACAAGGCACTGGCAAATATTAAATCATAGATAGCAATATTCTTTTCAATCTAACTATGCAATTGAAAATATTCTTTTCAATCTAACTATGCAATTGAAAGGACTTTCAAGTCTTATCGATAGAAGAAGTTAGACGAAATCCGATTTACATTAATTTTGGTTCTTTCAAAAAGTTTTTTGATTTCTGGGGAAATTAATTAATTCTTAAAATTAAATGAACAATTCTTTCCTATATTTGTTCCAACACGTAGCCCAGAAACTAAAATGTGATAGGATCGGACGCCAATTAAAACCCAAATTAACCCAAACTTTTCCAACAACTTGGCCCCAGCCTTGTTAACATGTTTGGATTATGATCGGGTTGGGCCAGACAACTCCCATCTGGATGCACTATAATTGCTTAAGTAGATTGATCGATATTTGGCTGAAGTAAAAAGGAGCCTGAAGTTGTCAGCCTCAAAATAATCTAGCATGTATCTGGTTGGCTTATGTGAAAGAATTAAATCCCTCAGCTCTTAGATATATTTATTGAACATAAAAAAAATGTAGTGAAATCATATGAAGATCGCAGTTCCATGATATTAGTCGCAAAAGATAAGAACATGTGAAAGGAAAGGACTGACCAGCCTGTCCTTGTAAAGGCCGTTCAGAGGATTGCCCACTTTTCCATGATCTTAAACTGGCAACACTCAGGGCCAGTAATGCACTGCCAAGAACAACACCAAAGCGAATGGCTGACATACTTCCAGTCAGCATAAACCAAAGAAAGCCTCCAATAGCGAGAAAAGCACCTACATGAATAAACAGTTCGTGTAAAAATTAACATTGAAATAAGACCATATAAATGCAAAAAATCAAATGATTGCAAATTTAACCCCAAAGACTTGCAAGAGGATTTTGATCCTCTCCACTACTAAAAAATAGTTGAGAGACCACCGCTTTATTTCAACCGTTGATTGTTTAGGTTTTAGTATGCTCTTGAGTGCAAAATGGGAAAGAGTGCAACACATGGGAGTATGATAAGTAACACATTGGGAATGAATCTCAATCATCTATTAAACAATCAACTTTAGGAATTAAAAGTAGTGGTCTCTCCGCTACTTTTTGGTAGTGGAGAGGATACAAATTCGTTGCAAAATAGTAAAAGGATAAACTATTCATCCAATTACAAGCATGGCAACATATATTTTACACATGTACATATACTTACCATAGGGAATCCCAAGGTGAAAATCTCTAACAGCAGATATTTCCTTCAACTCATTGGTGGAAGAAGCAAAAGTTTCCACAACATCCTTTATTGGTTCAGGAGATTCCTCTGCTGCTTTAGAAAGATAAACTTTTCCTTCTTCACTTATTTGTTTGGCTACGACACTCAAATCTTGTCTTGCTTTTTCAGCCTGGATCTTCAGTGTTTCAGATGTTTCTTTTAGCATAACAATTGCTTTTTTGGAGTATACTTCATATGCTTCTTCTGACATTGCCTTCATCTTTATTGCTTCCTCTTTAAAAGATTCTAAAGCTTTCTTCCATGCCTCCTCTGCTTCGTTAACTTCTGGCTTAAGCTCGTCCTTCTCTTTCTCCACCTCAATATCAGGATTTGTCTGACAAACAAAAAGAAAATGAAGACCAATATTCAAACAATGCTAACTCTATGGGGGGCAAAAAAAAAGAAGGTACACTCTGCGATTGTTACTCAACATAATTTCCAAATAACGGTTTATGTGCCTATGCTTCCACCATATGTAGTTGCAAGGAGCAAAATGTCAAATCAGCTGGTTAATTTAAGTTCCTCAGCTTGATATGTCAAACCCGTTGATAAAATAAAACCAACATTCTCTTCGTTTCATATAAAATTTACTGATTCCTACATGAGGTCTTCAATGTATTTAATCTTCAAATTATTCATGATCTTGAAGTGTGAGACTATCAGTTGAAATCTCAAGTCTAAGAAAGTAACACTCTCCATACGCTGCCTTTACCTAGCATCAAAACTTGTAATAGTAATAAGAAAAGTGGTGATAATTGTAGGCAATAAAAATTGCCTTAATCCCTACACAGCAACTCGGAATGAGCAAAAGAGCTCAAGGGTCCATCTGAGTTGAGTCAGGCCCACCTGAGGAAAGACAGCTCAGGACTGCCAAAAGTTCTCTAGGCGAGGGTCACGCGCACCCTAGTTGTCAAAGCTTCAAAACGAGACTTGCTCAAGAGGCGAGGCTCAACCTCAATCCGAGGTTCACAAGAGGAGCGAAGCTCGACATTCGTCTTGAAACTTGACTTTAATCTTAAGGCGAGGTTCACCCACTTAGCGAAGCTCGACTTTCATACAAGGTTCGCCCACTTAGCGAAGCTCGACTTTCATACGAGGTTCGCCAAGCAAATGGCTCTTCATTCAAACGAGGTTCGCCAAGCAAATGGCTCTTCATTCAAACGAGGTTCGCCAAGTAGCGAAGCTCTCCCTCGACGAGGTTCGCCAAGTAGCGAAGCTCTCCCTCGACGAGGTTCGCCAAGTAGCGAAGCTCTCCCTCGACGAGGTTCGCCAAGTAGCGAAGCTCTCCCTCGACGAGGTTCGCCAAGCAAATGGCTCTTCATTCAAACGAGGTTCGCCAAGCAAATGGCTCTTCATTCAAACGAGGTTCGCCAAGTAGCGAAGCTCTCCCTTCTGGACGAGGTTCGCCAAGCAAATGGCTCTTCATTCAAACGAGGTTCGCCAAGCAAATGGCTCTTCATTCGACGAGGTTCGCCAAGCAAATGGCTCTTCATTCAAACGAGGTTCGCCAAGCAAATGGCTCTTCATTCAAACGAGGTTCGCCTAAGTAGCGAAGCTCTCCCTCGACGAGGTTCGCCAAGTAGCGAAGCTCTCCCTCGACGAGGTTCGCCAAGTAGCGAAGCTCTCCCTCGAGCGAGGTTCGCTACGGCGGTGAACCTCGACATTCAACGAGGTTCGCCAAGTAGCGAAGCTCTCCCTCGACGAGGTTCGCCAAGAAGATCAAAGCTTGACGAGGTTCGCCATGCGTGGCTTCGCCTTCCAACCATTTCATACAAGGTTCGCCCACTTAGCTAAGCTCGACTTTCATACAAGGTTCGCCCACTTAGCTAAGCTCGACTTTCATACGAGGTTCGCCAAGCAAATGGCTCTTCATTCAAACGAGGTTCGCCAAGCAATAAGCCCTTCACTCAACCGAGGTTCGCTACGGCGGTGAACCTCGACATTCAAGCGAGGTTCGCCAAGAAGATCAAAGCTTGACGGTTCGCCAAGAAGATCAAAGCTTGACGAGGTTCGCCTAAGTAGCGAAGCTCTCCCTTCTGGACGAGGTTCGCCAAGCAATAAGCCCTTCACTCAACCGAGGTTCGCCTAAGTAGCGAAGCTCTCCCTCGACGAGGTTCGCCAAGTAGCGAAGCTCTCCCTTCTGGACGAGGTTCGCCAAGCAAATGGCTCTTCATTCAAACGAGGTTCGCCAAGTAGCGAAGCTCTCCCTCGACGAGGTTCGCCAAGCAAATGGCTCTTCATTCAGACGAGGTTCGCCAAGCAATAAGCCCTTCACTCAACCGAGGTTCGCCTAAGTAGCGAAGCTCTTCATTCAAGCGAGGTTCGCCAAGCAAATGGCTCTTCATTCAAGCGAGGTTCGCCAAGTAGCGAAGCTCTCCTTCGGACGAGGTTCGCTACGGCGGTGAACCTCGACATTCAACCGAGGTTCGCTACGGCGGTGAACCTCGACATTCAAGCGAGGTTCGCCATGCGTGGCTTCGCCTTCCAACCATTTCATACGAGGTTCGCCAAGAAGATCAAAGCTTGACGAGGTTCGCCAAGCAAATGGCTCTTCATTCAAACGAGGTTCGCCATGCGTGGCTTCGCTATCAACCAAAATGCATAAATGCATTCGATGAAGTTCGCCCAAACAAAGAAAGCTAGTCATATAGTGAAGTTCATCCAAGTAGCGGACCTCGTTATGCAATCGAAATTTGCCTGCATAACGGTTCAAGAAGCTCAAGCTCGCCATTCAATCAAGGTTCGGCCAGTCAATGAAGAGCGGCTCGTCATCTAACGAAGCTCGCCCTCGTAGCAAACCCAAAGGCCACGAAAGCCACAACAACCACGTGGGTTAAGTGGTGGGCATCAGTTATGCCCACTAACCCATGTTTCCACGATTCTAGCATGATAGTTACATGCTTAAAGCCCTATAAATAGCCGTGAATAGCTATGAACAGGGGGCTTTTGGAGCTGGCTGGCTAGCTGGGGAAAAAGTCTAAGGGCTTTTTGGAATTTGGGGGGAGCTCAACACTTGTGCGTATAGGAGAGATCAGGAACCTCTCCAACAACCTCTTGATCACCCGCAGCCTTGGTCTGATCGTCAACGGGAAGCAACCTCGACTCGAGCATCGAGTGAAGCATCCTCTCGCCACCAAGAACCCACCTTAAAAGAGGAGTCAAATCAACCTCCTCTTCCTCTGTAATCGAGAGAATTTGATTGTAATACATTCATTCAATCAATAAATATTTTTTCGACCCTACAAAAGATGGCGACCACAGTGGGAGCAACCGTTCATTCCGATGAACTGGTGGTGGCGCAATCAGACAAGATTGCAGTTGGAACCGAGGTTCAAACCTTGGTCATTGAATTCGATCAGGGTAAGTACGAGGAGTTCCTCTCCTCTGGGGCATCTAGCCCAGTGAAGACGCGCAAGTGTCGTCGAGTCTCGTATGAGACTTCAGCCCCCGTGGCTCGTGTTGAATCTCCTCGGCGAACCTCGAGAACCGACCTATGTCTCTCGACAAGGCTCCAAAAGCTAGCCAACAGGCTAAGAAGTGGGTGGTTAAGCAGTCCAACCCAACCTCGGAGGCCATTAGCCAAACTTTGGCTTCTGCGGGCGAACCTCGTCTGGCCCGTGGAAAGGCAGGGTATGCCAAGGGTCCAATTTCGCGACGTGCCAAACAGCGTCAACGACAGAACCAAGCTCGCCGTAGGGCTCGAGCTTTGGTCTCGTTGGACGGGCTTCACTATCGTCCAAAGATGGCCAAACGAACTGAGGGTCGAACTGATGAGGAACGTCACGAACCTCGTCACTGCACCCCAAGTCGTGAACCTCGTCTTCATCTAAGGGTTCATTCAAAACAAGACGAACCTCGCCCCAACTGTAAACCTCGTCAAAGTGGCGAACCTCGCCTACAACGCGAGGTCCCCTTGAAGGATGAGCCTCGTTTGAGTGGCGAATCTCGCCAGCAACATGAGGTCCCCTCTAAAAGGGATGAACCTCGTCCAAGCAACGAACTTCGCCAACATGAGGTCTCCTCTAAACAGGACGAACCTCGGCAGGGCAGCGAACCTCGTCGCCAATATGAACCTCGCCGCCAGAACCAAAGGAAGCGGCAACCTCGCCAGGTTCGCCAAACTCGACTCAGAGAGCCTCTCTCATACGAGGCTCGTTTTTCAGAATCAACTGGGGGTACACCCACTTCTGATCTCCGTAATTATCTCACGCGCAAGCATGATGCCAGTCAAATGCAATCTCGTTGCTGCTGTGAGAAATTCATATCTGCGATGCGCGCCCAATGTTCATCGACACATCAACCTTCTGTATTTGAGCGATTATCTGACCCGTCAACTAGACGAAGGCGGTTTCGCCATAAGAAACAAGCGGCCCGCGGTGGTCATTCCCCTGGAGTGACTATTAACATGGTTGGGAGAAGCGGGAGCAAGACCCCAACAGACGATCTGAATCGTCGACCACGAGTATTCCCGAGGTTACGGCGCATTAATCAATAGTCAAAGCGCTATCGAAGCACCCGCCTTCGCATCGAGCGCAATCCCGCTTGACTATAGCCAATCGGGCCGGGGTACCCGTGAAGAATGAGCCTGCGTTTGAGTGGCGAATCTCGCCCGGCAACATGAGGTCCCCTCTAAAGGGATGAACCTCGTCCAAGCAACGAACTTCGCCAACATGAGGTCCCCTCTAAAGGGATGAACCTCGCCGCCAATATGAACCTCGCCGCCAATATGAACCTCGCCGCCAATATGAACCTCGCCGCCGAACCAAAGGAAGCGGCAACCTCGCCAGTTCGCCAAACTTCGACTCGAGAGCCTCTCTCATACGAGGCTCGTTTTCGAATCAACCGGGGTACACCCACTTCGATCTCCGTAATTATCTCACGCGCAAGCATGATGCCGATCAAATGCAATCTCGTTCTTCGCGTGAGAAATTCATATTCGCGATGCGCTACCAATGTTCATCGACACATCAACCTTCAGTATTTGAGCGATTATTTGACCCGTCAACTAGACGAAGGCGGTTTCGCCATAAGAAACAAGCGGCCCGCGGTGGTCATTCCCCTGGAGTGACTATTAACATGGTTGGGAGAAGCGGGAGCAAGACCCCAACAGGCAGTCCTGAATCGTCTGACCCTGAGTATTCCCCAGGGTTACGAGGCGCATTAATCAATAGTCAAAGCGCCTATCGAAGCACCCGTCTTCGTACCGGAGCGGCAATCCCGTTTGACTATAGCCAATTGGCTGGGGGTACCCGTGAAGAATCCGAGAACTCCGGCATTGCCACATCTCAACCTTCAAACACTGATATAAGTGATCAAGCCAGCGTCCTCATGGCTAATAAAGAGGAAGAGATGGCAAAGAAGATCGAAGAGCAACAAGCTCTTATTGTTGCTCAACAAGAGTCTATCAGACGCTTAGAAGTAATGATGGAGAAGCTCGTCGGCAAGAAGAAAGTAGACGAGGGAGGTTCCAAATCAAAGCATGAAGGCTATGAAGAAGACCGATGTCCACTCGGGTCATCTCGAGGCGAGTCGAACCCACGATAAAAGAGCGAGATCATAAGTTACATGATTTCCAAAAGCAGCTTGATGCCCTCAAGCTCCAAGGGCGTTTTAAGGAGCCGGGGGTGACTAGACCATACCCTGCGGAATGGGATGATGTCCCATATCCTCCAAAATTCAAGCCACTCAATCTAGTGCAGTTTGATGGAAAAAGCTCTCCATCACAACATGTTTATTATTTCCAAGCGCAAACCGGCATATAGCGGTGCGATCCTATCATGACCGATTGTTCATTAGCACTCTTAAGGGAGTTGCTTTGAGTGGTTCCGGAGGTTGGAGCTGGTTCCATTCACTCTTGGAGATTTGGAAAAGCTTTTATGGCCGATTCTTCGACGATGACACAGAGTATCTATGGCAACCCCGCTAGTCGTAAAGCGAGTAAGAAAGAATCTGTAAGCAACTTTGTCAAGAGATTCAGGAACCGATCGATCGTGCGTAATCGATTTCGAGGCCACTCTCATCGAGATGTGTCGGAATAATCTCTCCATCAACATTCTGTCTAATATGGGCGCTGTTGTAGCTCGCTCGTGGAAAGACTTAACCCGCCAAGGAGAACAAGTCGAGAGCGTGCTCAAGCGTATGGAGGTTGAAGAGCTATTTGAATTTCGAGGAGGTGACGACCAAGATACCTTAGTGGTGGCGACCGCTTCCTCATCAAAACTCTTTTCAAGTAAGCCCCTGATGGCACCTGCCGAGCTCGCCAACGCGGAACCAAGCTATGGGACCGACTGTGAAAACTTGGCTACAATCGGCCAAAGATGATCGTTGATGCTTATATGCATCAATCGCCAGAGGACCAGCATCCGACGGTAAATTTTTAAAGAAGTACTACCCGTAGTCTTCTTTCAAACTCCTACTAAGTTGTCATGTTAACAATCACCTCTGATAACTAATTTTCTCTAAATTCCTCCGCCAATCCTCGTCAATAGGATGGTGGGTTTTCAAAACTATCATGTTAACAATCACCTCTGATAGTTCCCTCAAGATTTCCTCCGTCAATCCTCTCAAATAGGATGACGGGACCATTCCCACTGTCATGTTAATATTACACCTCCGACAAATCAACTTACCAATCCTCTTCAATGGGATGGTAAGTCCTCAAAGTCGCTCCGTCGCGACAATCTTGTCATGTTAACATTTTACCTCTGGCAAATTAACTTACTAATCCCCTTCAATGGGACGGTGAGTCCTCAAAGTTGCCCCAATCGCAACAAATTCTTGTCGGGTTAGCAATCACCTTTGACAAACTCCCCTTCCAATCCTTGTCAACAGGATGGCGGGCCCACATAACTGTCATGTTAACAATCACCTCTGATAGTCCGCACCGTCATTCCCGCGAATGACGTTGTCCAATCAAGTCGTCATACCCCTATTCCCATCATAGTTGTTATACTTCCGAGTTACTGAATAACTAGATTCTTCTTGGTCATAGGTCGTCATACTTAGTGTCGAGCGATTTGATCAATTCCACATTGTCATTTGGTAGTGGCCTACCAAGTGTTGTGCCAGTTTGTCAAATTACCACAAATGATATCTACTATCCTATCACAGTTGTTATACTTCTATGTCACTGAACAACTTAATGTTTTTGATCAAGTATCGTCATACTTTTATGTCACTGAACGATCTGATCACTTCCATATTGTCATGTACCCTAATGACTTTGTTTTAGACAGGGGCCTACCAGATGATGTGCCCCTATCAATCCCCTTACTGAGTAGTGGCCTACCATGCGATGTGCCGCTATTTCAGCCATAGTCGTTATACTCCCATGTCACTGAACGACTTGACTACTCCCACAGGGTCATTCCTCTAAATGATTTTGTTCGTAATCACTGTTGTTATACTCTCACGTCACTGAACTTGATTGCTTTTTGGTCGCGATCGTTATACTTTTATGTCACTGAACGATTCGATCATTTCCACATGATGGCCTACCAGGCGATTTGCCCTTATCTTTTAATCCAACGCCTTGAACGGCTAAGAATAGAGGGGAGATTTTAGCACTTAGCCTAAAAAGAAACTCCTCGCAAACTCACCATGCTGAGGGGAAAAGTATGGCAAGCCCGATTCAAACGGTAATCGGTAAAGGCACATCAAATCCGTTGATAGCTGGGGGTTTGCTAAAAATCCTAGAGGGCGATCATTAGATGCGAGTGAAGAATTCAACTTTACCGAGTTCCTCGCTCTGTCTGCACGGCGGCCATATCGCAAGTCTTCATATCCAAAGTGTTCCAGACTCCATTCAACCACATTCAGGTCTGAAAACTTTGGAGAGGGTTTTGTAGGCAATAAAAATTGCCTTAATCCCTACACAGCAACTCGGAATGAGCAAAAGAGCTCAAGGGTCCATCTGAGTTGAGTCAGACCCACCTGAGGAAAGACAGACCTGTAGACTGTCAAAAAGTTCTCTAGGCGAGGGTCACGCGCACCCTAGTTGTCAAAGTTTCAAAACGAGACTTGCTCAAGAGGCGAGGCTCAACCTCAATCCGAGGTTCACAAGAGGAGCGAAGCTCGACATTCGTCTTGAAACTTGACTTTAATCTTAAGGCGAGGTTCACCCACTTAGCGAAGCTCGACTTTCATACAAGGTTCGCCCACTTAGCGAAGCTCGACTTTCATACGAGGTTCGCCAAGAAGCGAAGCTCTTCATTCAAACGAGGTTCGCCAAGAAGCGAAGCTCTTCATTCAAGCGAGGTTCGCCAAGAAGCGAAGCTCTTCATTCAAGCGAGGTTCGCCAAGAAGCGAAGCTCTTCATTCAAGCGAGGTTCGCCAAGAAGCGAAGCTCTTCATTCAAGCGAGGTTCGCCAAGAAGCGAAGCTCTTCATTCAAGCGAGGTTCGCCAAGAAGCGAAGCTCTTCATTCAAACGAGGTTCGCCAAGCATCGGCTCTCCTCGACGAGGTTCGCCCAGTAGCGAAGCTCTCCCTCGGGCGAGGTTCGCCAAGCAGCGAAGCTCTTCATTCAAACGAGGTTCGCCAAGTAGCGAAGCTCTTCATTCAGACGAGGTTCGCCAAGCAGCGAAGCTCTTCATTCAGACGAGGTTCGCCAAGCAGCGAAGCTCTTCATTCAAACGAGGTTCGCCAAGCAGCGAAGCTCTTCATTCAAACGAGGTTCGCCAAGCAGCGAAGCTCTTCATTCAGACGAGGTTCGCCAAGCAGCGAAGCTCTTCATTCAAACGAGGTTCGCCAAGCAGCGAAGCTCTTCATTCAGACGAGGTTCGCCAAGCAGCGAAGCTCTTCATTCAGACGAGGTTCGCCAAGAAGCGAAGCTCTTCATTCAGACGAGGTTCGCCAAGAAGCGAAGCTCTTCATTCAAACGAGGTTCGCCATGCAAATGGCTCGCCTTCCAACCATTTCATACAAGGTTCGCTACAAGAAGCTTACCATCCAACCATTTCATACGAGGTTCGCCAAGAAGCGAAGCTCTTCATTCAAACGAGGTTCGCCAAGAAGCGAAGCTCTTCATTCAGACGAGGTTCGCCAAGAAGCGAAGCTCTTCATTCAGACGAGGTTCGCCAAGAAGCGAAGCTCTTCATTCAAACGAGGTTCGCCAAGAAGCGAAGCTCTTCATTCAAACGAGGTTCGCCAAGAAGCGAAGCTCTTCATTCAAACGAGGTTCGCCAAGAAGCGAAGCTCTTCATTCAAACGAGGTTCGCCAAGAAGCGAAGCTCTTCATTCAAACGAGGTTCGCCATGCGTGGCTTCGCCTTCCAACCATTTTTCATACAAGGTTCGCCTACGAAAATGGCTTACCATCCAACCATTTCATACGAGGTTCGCTTACAAGCAATAAGGTCGCTATTCAACCAAAATGCATAAATGCATTCGATCAAGTTCGCCCAAACAAAGAAAGCTAGTCATATAGTGAAGTTCATCCAAGTAGCGGACCTCGTTATGCAATCGAAATTTGCCTGCACAACGGTTCAAGAAGCTCGGCTCGTCATTCAATCAAGGTTCGGCCGGTCAATGAAGAGCGGCTCGTCATCTAACGAAGCTCGCCCTCGTAGCAAACCCAAAGGCCACGAAAGCCACAACAACCACGTGGGTTAAGTGGTGGGCATCAGTTATGCCCACTAACCCACGTTTTCACGATTCTAGCATGATAGTTACATGCTTAAAGCCCTATAAATAGCCGTGAATAGCTATGAACAGGGGGCTTTTGGAGCTGGCTGGCTAGCTGGGGAAAAAGTCTAAGGGCTTTTTGGAATTTGGGGGGAGCTCAACACTTGTGCGCATAGGAGAGATCAGGAACCTCTCCAACAACCTCTTGATCACCCGCAGCCTTGGTCTGATCGTCAACGGGAAGCAACCTCGACTCGAGCATCGAGTGAAGCATCCTCTCGCCACCAAGAACCCACCTTAAAAGAGGAGTCAAATCAACCTCCTCTTCCTCTGTAATCGAGAGAATTTGATTGTAATACATTCATTCAATCAATAAATATTTTTTCGACCCTACAATAATAATAAAATAACATTATAATGGGGTTTTAACTTCTTCTTCTTCTTCTTTTTTTAATCATACTCTTACATACACATAAAAGGGAACCCGGAAATAAAGGGGTTGTATGGTTGTGCGGAAATAACTTACAAGTTGAAAATGCAACGAATCCTACGCTACTTAGTGGAAGCAAGAATTACAGCCTCCAGAAAAGGAAATTAAGAAATAAAAACTAATTTCTAACATATTGTGCAATAAATATACCGTACCCCCACAAAGATGCCGTAAAAGTGGGTTAACAATAATAATTTGCCCAATTGAGTTCGAGCAGCCCCATAAAGGGCTCGGCCCATAACCTCTATATACAGCGCGGTTAAGATAACCTCAAGCTCCTAGCTCCTTCGATGGCCCTATGACAAAATCGTTAGCCAGGTTGGTGGAATTCTTCTGCGCACGTGTCTGCCATCCTGTCGTCACGCCTTTTCCAGGAATTAAGGACAGTGGTCGCTAAACAACCCTCCTGACCTGCAGAATGCCGACACATGTATTCCCCCTGTTCATCCAACCGTTTTCCTAACAATAATAACAATAATGACAAGTGATGGTTTTCTCTAACCTAATGCACTCTAGGGTTTTACTAGCCGCTTTACATTTCTATCTTCTTCTTCTTCCTTAGGAAGATACTACTCATTCATCCATCGGAGGGCGTATCTGGGCTCACCCCTCTGTCCAGTCAGTGGATTCACGAGGGCCCAATTTCCAACACGGCCAAACACTAACACTGATTTTGTACTGATAAAATCATTCACCTTTATAACAGATTTTTGTTTTTTTCCAAAAACAATGAATTAGAAGTTGATTTCCTACAACAAATGCAGCACGCACCATTTGCTACAATATATTTAATATTGTCGTAATAATCAAAACAGGAAACTTTCCATAATTAATGAGACATAAAGCAGCATAACCAAAATTAACTGAACGAGATAGAATCGAGAGAGAGAGGAGATCTCACCGAGTCATCGAACGAAGCGGCGATCAAAGAGTTCCTCCCAACCCTTCGATCGAATGGGAGAAGCCCTAGGCCCAAATCGAGGCGGCGAGCCCTGAGGGCGTTGAATTGGGAGCAGCGGGGAGAGGAGAAGGGGAAGCGAGGGGGGGGAATGGGAGGCCTGAGCCTCAAATTAGGGCTAGGGTTAGGGTTAGGGTTAGGGTTAGCGAGGGGGGCGAAGGCGAGGAGAGAGGCGGCGGCGGCCATCGCTGGGGGATGAAACACGTTTGCAAAGGACGAGTCTTTTGAGGGCGGAACGGCCGAAGGAAGAGGAATTTGAGGGGGGGTTTTGTGAGGTTTATTGCAATTATTGGCTTTGTTATAACCGGCTGCCTTTTTGTATAAACAACCCTATCAATGTCAAGTTTAGCCAGAAAGCCCAAGAGAAACAGATATTGATCTGCTATTATTTAGAAGTAGGGAATATCCACCTACTACAAAATATGATTTGTTTTTTTGTTTTTAAGAAGGACAAATTTTCGTTTTAGACCGTTTTTGAACTTTAATTCGAAAAAACGACCCATTCGGAACTTAATTGTCAATTTCGACCTAGTTTCTGCCGCGTGGCAGAAACTAGGTTGAAATTGGCGAAAGAGCTCCGAAAACTTCACGGGAAATGAATGCCCGTGAAGTTTTAGTTCGAAACTTCACGGAAATGAATTCCGTGAAGTTTTCGAACCTCTTCGCCAATTCGACCTAGTTTCGCCACGCTAAACTAGGTCGAAATTGACAATTAAGTTTCAAATGGGTCGTTTTTTCGAATTAAAGTTCAAAAACGGTCTAAAACGAAAATTTATCCTTTTAAGAAGTAGGAATGTCATGATGTCATGTCACCATTTAAGATTGTATCAGAAGTAGCTTTCCCAGAAAAACAAATAAATTTTTTTTACTTCTGATACAATCTTAAATAATCAATTTTTTACTTCAACTTTTTTTACTTCAACTTTCTCATAATTACTTCTGTGCTAACAAATGAATTCCCGTTCATGACATCTACTTTTTTTACTTCAACTTTCTCATAATTACTTCTGTGCTAACAAACCGGCCTTAAAGTAAGATTTTAATGGCCCACGAGGGAGATTAAGTATTTAAAATCAATTTAAATCTTGATAAATTATGATATTAGATAAACCATTTGTAAATTTAAACTCGCCAAAAAAAACCTTGAGTTTACAACTTTACATCCCTAATGCGGGATTTTGTATTCCAAGTGCGTACAAATTTCATGAGAATGGTCCATGTACAAACAAGGGTGTTTTAAGTCATTCACGAAGAGAACAAAGGACAATTTGGAGATTTCTACTGTCCCCTTTATCCCTTTATGATTCAGCACATCTTGCTTGCATATATAATGTTTCATCAATTTTTGTATTCTAAGCAGCATTGTAAGAATTCTCTGTCTTAACTATCTCTGGGCAAAAATAAATCAATCTTACCTCATCTTATACATTTTTGAGAATTTAAAATTAAGAAGAAAAAAAAAAAAGCATAAGGATCTAACCTTTATAACAACAAGGGTTAACACCTAAAAGAACAAAGTGATGGGGAAAAAAAACATACTATCCAAGCAAAGAACTTCCACAGAATCTCAAATAGAGGACTAATCCAGCAATACCTCTCAAACTCTATAGCCAAGCAAAGTGCATGTGCCTCTCAGAGAGAAGCAAGGCAGAAACAGATGCCACATGCTTTTCAACAGAACAAAAGCCAAAGGAGTTGCAAACAAAATACAAGTAGTAAAAAACAAATCTTTTACATCTTCTCTTTGATCTTAAAAGAGTACAATCTACAACTCAAACAGTATAAAAATTGTATCACTTTCTTCTTCTTCTCAAAATGGGTCAATTTGCAGGATGAAAGACACTTTCTTTTTTCATTTTTTTCTTTCTGGGGAAATATATGCTCTCACTTGATGCTTGCCTTCGCGATAGAAGATGTGCATGGACCCGCGGATGTCATGAACGGGACTCCCTTGTAGGTTGCTATACCCTTGTCGTCCGTGTACAAATGCTGAATGCATAAAGAAGAGTTTTAATGATAGCTTATAGAGTATATATAGATAATCTCTATTCAGAAATAAGTCTGCCCATGATCAATGTATTTTATCCAACAAGGATCCAAACCTCTCGAGACGTTGAACCAATTTTCTGAGAATTAATTGAAACATTTTGGAATTTTCAGTAATCCAAATTACATTTTCGCTGCAATTTCATGTTGTAAACGTTCCAAATTGCCTCTAAATAAATCTTTTCACAATTTCAAAAATTGTACCTCTTGAATAGTTCCTAAATAGTGACCATGACTTGTTCCTTTTCTCTTTTGAACACAAAGATCATAACAACCTTCCATAATCCCAAGCCATGTTCTTAAAGTTGAGGCAAGACCCAGTGGTAATTTCTATTTTTACTTGGATGACATAGATGTCGGTAAAAAAGTGCCCTGTCCATAACTAACAACTTATGTCAAGATAAAGAAAAGGCCCATAAACATCCATGAAGCATAAAAAAATCATTAGTATGTCACATGGTTCTTGGCAAATAGAAAGGCGTGAAAATTGTGAACAATCTTTTATCTCACTTCCAGTAGACTAAATAATCAAAGACATTTCTACATAAATCAAAATATCAAGGACGATTGGCATACCGGCGTGATCTTGTCCAACTGCTTTTTCTTTGGGTTTAGAACATCTTCCGGCTTCCCATCATACCTATAATAAAAGAACGCGTCCATAGTTCACAAGAAGATTCTGAAATTTGCAACAATACATCCGAGGGTACAAAGCAATTAAACTACCATCCATTTAAATCTATGCTTCCAATAATCATAACAAGAATTTCAATTTCAAGGGACAGTAAGGAAGTATAATATTATGCGCTATTCCCACTCAAGTAAGCAATTGTAAATGGGTTTCAATTTTCAAGGAATTCAATACCAGGTCTTTTACAAGCAAAACACATGAATGCTTAACGACTATTCAAATTCCAATAACCCCAGTTGAAAATTTTGAGGGTCGATACTAAGTTGGTACGCAATTCTGATGGTAAAGCCAACAACCAAAATCGAGTGCTAGATAGGGATGGTAATCAATGATGATTTAATAGGTTTCTATGAATAGATAATAAAAGTACAAATCATGTGTAGAGAAAAACTTATCAACTAATGAAAAAATAGAGATATATTTAAATGGACACCAATTAGTCCATTTGCCAAATATACCTATCGACTAACAAACTGAAAAGGGTATGGGTGTATTCTCTCGAACTTAATTTGTCCATTGTATAAAATAATATAACTTATGCATGTTTACCCTGCAAACGAGATACGCTCCCCAATAATGGCTCCTTCTGGAGGACTCAAAGGCTCCACTGCTGTATGGTCTTCATTTGAAGCACATAATACCTAAGAACAGGTGGATTATATAATTAAATAACATTTCTTTTAGATAAACCAAAGATAAATAAGTGACGTAATAAGTTACATCACAAAACCATATAAAGAATAAAAGAGACCGGCAAAAGCCTATATCTCAAAAATAACATCTCAATCCATCAACGATCAAAATCAAGTACAACAGAAATGTGAAAGACTTGGAGTTGAGAATGTAGAGTAATTTTCCAGCGCAAACAAGATGGTATCAATAACAAAAGCACCAGCGTTAGGTTTACTAGAATGCCCAAATGTGACTATTATACGAACTGAACTTTTGCATGGTAAAGAAAATAGAAAAATATACTTCTCTAATTGGAGTAGACACTTTTAACAGCCAGGCTAATAAGGAACGGTTCAGCTGTGCAGATAAGGACATGTAGGAAAAGACATCATAGTTAATGAGAAGTATAAAAGATCTCTGTGCCAACAACAAATCATAGTCTAAAAATATCAAATGCTATATCTACTCCCTAAAGCAACATGAAGTATTCATGATTAACTCAAATAATTGAATCCATTGATGGAGCTCTAATTAAACTGATGCTTATTGGCGACAAATCAGATATCATCTATGTTACCTGGGTACTTCTGATATAGAGCCGTACCCGTACTCAAAATGTGTCATACCCATACCCATACCCGATACTTCTTGGACATTCCTTAAATAGATGCATATATTTATTTTGACATATACTTAATTATACTATGCATGTTTAATTTAAAACACTCGTCATACGCTTCATGGATATATATCCACACTTCACTTCCATTTCTGTAATTTGTTGGATAAGGGTCGAGTTCATTTCAGCCTTAAGAAGAACTACGATTTAAAAGGGCATATATAGCTCAGAACTATAAGTATATCCTATGAGTTTCAGTCGTGTCCCCGTACCCTACCTTTTACAAATTTACCGTGTCCCGTACCCACACCCGTACCCGTAACCGCACCCACACCAGTACTGGTGCAACCTAGGATATCATTCTTCTAGGAGAAATTTGGGAGTCAAGAATCTGTTATTATCTAAGGGAATATTGTGACAAGGTATTGAACATAAACACTACAGTGAAAACATAAAGCTGCTTCAGTCAGTTATTCAACATTTAAGCAAAGTTACAACAGAGACTTACCAAGCCAGCAGACATCACATCTCGTAGTTTTCCAGGTTTAACATTTGTAATTAGCGCCACCCGACGATTCTGCATAAAAAATCCAAACCATATTTATCAATTACATATATAATTGATCAAGAGAGAATGAACTTGACCCAGTAATTGATAGCAATGCATCTACAATCTTGAAAGAGAATAACACAGGAAAAAAAGTATTAGATGATGATAGCAAGGAAAGTTGAGCTCTTACAGTAAGATCCTCTGGATTACAGTATTTTGCAAGTCCACTCACAACTTGGCGTGTGTTACCATCTCCCAGCTCAATCTCCTCAACTAGTAAGCTGCAGGACAAAACAAAGCACTCAAATCAAAATGCCATTCAATTTAGAAATTAGTTTTATATTGGCCATGAAACATACCTATCAGCAGATGGATGTTTCCATGCCTTTCGAATAAGACCAACCTGTATATTAAGAATAGTAACACTCGTTTCTGTATCCTTTTCAGAGGACCCCTTATCAGGTTGCTTGTTCTTCTCCTCAGAGCTCTTGATATTTTTCCTTGGTTCAACAGCAGGTTTATCATCGCCGGGAGTTTTTTTCTAAAAATTTCCAGAAGCCAATCAATTTTGCCAAACCCATCCATAGTAGTTAGAAAAAAAATAAACAAAATAAATTCATGGAAAACTGCTAGCAAAATGATGCAATAACAAGTTCTCAGTCATCCCAAAAGAAGGTCAAATGTTGAATGTACAGATTAAAATAATGGGCCAGCAACTCAATGCATAGGAGCTCTCTTCCTAGCATTGTAAAATAGCAAATTATGAAGAAAAGTGCAAACTGTATAGCTGGCCCACCAAACAGTTTATAAATAGGAAATTACTACATTAAATATGTCACAGAACAATAAAAATCGTTACATATACAATGGAGGACTTTGTTGTTCTCAAGATAACATGGATGATTATTCCAACAAACCAAAGAGCATGGCAGCGATCCAGGGATAATGCATATTGTTTACCAAGATCTACATGTCCTATGAAAGATGAATGTAAAATCATATAACCTTGCATCAATAGTCACAGAGTGAACAAACTCTATGTGACAGAAGTATTCTGCCTAACTGTGAGTTTAGATCAATAAAAATCTGTCTAAAAGAAAACTCATATAAAAACACATATCATAACCTTAATGTACGAAGGATATCATCATCTACAAGCCTTATTAATGGATCTGCCGTGATCATAAGGCTCCATAAAAGAGATGACAAAAATTTACATGAGGTAACTTGATGTGTCCACCTTCTAAAGTGGTGCAAAATTCTTGGTCATGAGTACTATGGAGTAGGAATAGAGAAATACCATTATCCACATTCATGCCAAAACTGAACAAATACAATTAATTCTTGTTGGGCAATGAAAGAACAAACATTGCCAATTAAAAATTACTCAAATAAACTTTTCTCTGCGAAAGGAGAATTAATTAAATAAACTTTTTGCTATCTAAATATAGTACCTCAGCAGCACCTTTCACTGAATTTACTTTTCCTTCTGACTTTTCTGTATCCTTTGAGGCCTGAGAAACTTTCTTTGAACTTGTATCAGCATTAGACTTATCAACTTTCTTTGAAGTCTGATCAACAGTAGTCTTATCGACCTGCATTGAGCTCTGTAAAATAGAACATAGGGGAAGAAAAAAAAATACACTAGTCAATTCACCATCATAGGGGTCTTTGCTTATTAAGAGAAATTTTATACATACTACTTAGGAAAACTAGAACTTTTGTAGTCCTCAACAAGTTGCACTTGAATTCTATCCGCAATCTCACTTTAACCTAAATGGGATAATAAACAAAGATAGGGTGAAGAGTCCAACTGATGGAGGGAACTCACAAAATGTTCAAATGCAGGCTTGCTAACCACAATTTTTGCAAGCGATCCCCCAAAATCTACCTTGTTCTGCATCCATTTATCAAACGTAGAACATAACATTATTAACCACTGCGTTATGGAGCAGATGCAATAAAAGAAACCAAAAAAGAGACCAAAACATTACGAGTATTGGCATGCACTTATTATTTTTTGCAAAAGTGACGAGTATTTAATGAGAGAAATCCTAGAAATACATTAGTTAACACAATGAATGCCAATGTTTGAGAACAAATAGAACAAAAAAAGGTATCGGTGTATACAGCTTCAAAATTTTCTGATGATCACTCGAGAATGATTTTTTTGGCAAAATGAGGTAAAAATATACATTCATGGAAATAATTTAGCATAGGAATGAAAGTGAAATATATATCAGAACGCTACCTGAATGTAGTCCATCCATCTTACAATATTTGGGTACTTTTGCATGTCTGCTTCAGAAAGATGGCTCTATGCATCATACAAAAATAATCAGAAAGTAATGAACATCTTACACCAGGTCCAATTTCATATTTACACAAACAATAAAGTTCACACAATAATAAAAATACTTCAATTAACAACCTCTAATACATATGATTATGAAAGAAGAAAGCAGGATATTCTGGATGGAGTCAAGATATAACACCAATGTAATGCACTTGTTAAGCTTTACTGACAAGCATCTGCCTTTGTTCAGATTTTTGTACAAAAGGTGTCATAGATATTCCTGTGGACTACATACGTAACTCCAATCTTAACCTCCTCACTCTTTTTAAAGATTCTATCCTTCATATTCCTCTTTTTGTTCCAAAAAAAAAAAAACAATGAAATAAATTCCGAGGTTCATAACAAGAGAAGATGGGCTCAAAAAGTGCATGATAATTAAATTAAATATATTGTTAATGAATACTTCTACAAAAATTAGCTTATAATTATTTTTCAGAAAATAAAAGAAATTAAATAACACACTTTCATTTCATCAATACTGTTTTTGAAATTTGAAGTGGAGCTGAGTCAGCAGACGTTCATGTATTGTTGAAGTTTCCAACTCGACGCCATGAAATTTACAACCATGTCTAGTCTAAAAAGGTACTCATCATAAATTAGAAAAAAAGGGTGCACCAGTCATGGGCCCTGGGTTTTAAAGGAAAATGACTTTGTCTAGATGGAAAGGCTAAATTCATTCAAGACTTAGGGGTCTCTGTTTTCACCAAAACGAAAAAGGTAGCACGGTTTATCAAAGACACTCAGCAACTAATATTATATGGAATGGAAATTACATACCACAATAGAGTGCAATGCAGAAAATAAAACAATGTCAGCCTCTGAGGGTTGAAATCCGGAACCCAAAAGAACAGCCCTTGAGGCCAAATCCTCATTCAGACCTTCAAGTTTCGCAAAACAAGCCTCAGGTTTGCATGGAAAATTGCTCGCAAACTCTACCCACTTCATTACCTGACACCAAAGTTACAAGATGTCAAGCTAGTACAATCAGACATAATCAATAAAAACAATCCAAATAGCAAATATGCCGCGAATAAATTGAACTTTTATACCTCAGCTTGATTTGCTAGGGGAACATCATTCCCTGATAGTTTCAAAATATTCGAGAAAAAACTCATAAGATCACCCGATTCGATACTTGCACTTGAAATTTTGCTCTACAAATTCAACATGATTCTCTGAATTAGTAATGAGATAAATGACCTAACAAAGCCAATCAAAATCAGTACATGACCATTACAACAATTACTAGTTTGCTTATAAGATTATCATGTGATTAATCACCCAAGAATGTAATTGTGTCTCAAAACTTGATTACACTTCAAGATAACAAATACAACAAAATAATAAATACCCAATTTAAATTATCAAATCCGAGAATAGCCCAAGAAAAATCCAACAAAATTACTCCGACCCATTACTAGTATCGATCACCAACTGAACTTTCCATTTATAACCACTAAATCAATCAAAGAAACCCCAAAAAAAATTAAAAATAAAAAAGAAATAAAAAGATTGAAGTGTGAATAGTTACTGGATCGAGTGAGAGGCGTTTGCAGAGAGCAAAGATCATAGCTTTGTTCCTGTTATTCGTCTCCATTTCAGCGGCCATTTTTTTCTTCACTCTCTCTTCTCTCTTTGCTTTGCTCCTGGGGTTTTAGCTAGGGCTTGATTCGGGTCGGGTTGAGATTTTTAGTTTTTAACCGAACATGCCCGAAACCGTTATACTGGTAATTGGGCTGTCTGATTCGGGTCTGACCCGCTTTGTCCGATTTTTAGTCCCAGATAGATCGGGCTAAAGTGATATTGATGGGCCGATGGGCCTTAATATGTAAAAATTTGTTTTTTGTCAATTTGCAATATATACAATTTTATTTTATTTTATTTTTGATACGGAATCAAACCAGGTACCTGGGGATATTAGCAGTATTATCACTGCCTCCCCAAACCACCTGCGATACCCGTGGTGGGTCAATTTTTACTACTAGCTTAACCATATATTAACGCCCATCTATTACCTAATATTACTCAAATTTCAGAATGCAGATTAAACATTTTCCGTGGAAGTGGTTTATGTAAAGGGTGTAAAGGGTTAAAATCATATATATGAAGGAATGGAGAAATTTTTTTGGAGCAATCCGAGACTAAATTTAAAGTTGATTAGTACTAGTTCTTGCACTAATTCAGTATTTTCCACCGTTGTTGATTTTTACCATTTGCATTGGTTAAAAATCTGTGCTAATAAGGTACTCTAGTACCCATAGGATCCGCCATGATGGTTGAGAAGGTTTGCTCCATGCTCAACAGAATAGTTTGCCGGCTTTTTCGGAATTGGAATTTTCTTTAGAAATTTTATGGATTCAAGGTGGATCCGAATTCTTGGAGGCTTTCTTAAAAAGGTTTGAGTGCTCCTGATGATGTGAGAGTTCTAACTCGGATGTAGGAGTCCCCAACCAAATTCCCCCATTGCCAAAAAAAATTACTCTATTTGTATTGATTTTACTGTTTTCATTGCTTGAAAATTGATAGTGGAACACATAACCTGCTTCTTATTTCTACAAGCATAATTTTTTATAAAAAAAAAACCCCCAAAAACTAAGAAACAGATAACAATGAGTACAACTGGAGACTGGAGAGAGCGAGGGGGAGAGATAACTGTGACTTCAAACGAAATTGATGTCCCCATTTACTTTGTTTATTTGCATTGAAATCAACAAGTCTACTTCTATAATTTAAATGACATTTCTTTAAAAATTTGAAGACTCCTCACATCAGTCTCAACAATTGTCATGTGGCTTGTATAATGAGCCTTCCATTAAATTTGGCCCACATTGTCTCTTGTGCAGTACTAAAACATAAGACTTGAGCATCATTCTCTTTGTTCTTCCTTCTCAAGGCTTGAACATTTTTTATTACTATTATTTTATCATACTGTTACATTTTTCAAGGAAGTGAATAACTTCCATAATTAATTTGTTAAATTTCTTTATTCATGAAGATCAAGTTATAGGATCCACATTGATGCCATGTTTGCAATTTGACCAGCAGGAGTACAATCATTGACTAAAATCAAGGTTCCCTAGATTTTTGGCACCAGACTGCGTCAGTTTTAATCTACATTAATAATAAAAAAATTAGAATGGCAGATTCAAGAAGTCAAGTTTTCAGTACTCATTGGAATAATAATTTTGTTTTGTTTTTTAGCAGCTTTAGCCACCAAAGGTTGACACATATTTGCCTATATTTCAATAGTTTAAACTTTTAAATAAATGATTCTCCATGAAATACAATAGGAATCTAGTGCCATGGAAATTTTGGAAAATTTTCATCTCTCATCTGAACTTAGCAGCCATTGGATCTTAGAGTCTTGAGTCTTCACTCAGAAGGAGAAGATCATGAATAGAGGAATATTTTTCAGTGACAAGATAGCCATAATATTCTTTAATCTCTTTTAGTCCACTGCTGAAGTTCTTATGCTTGAGAAATATATTATTATATTTAGCAAGCAAATGGGGTCATTAGAATTTTTCCCTAAATGACAAAATAGATAGTTTGGCAAACATAACTTAATACATAAATCCAAAATTAGCCAGTCTATACAGAAAGTGTAATTTCAGACAATCTAATTTACACACACATATATAGTTTAAAATTGAAGCATGGTTAGATATTGACAAGTCTCCTTGCTAACAATCAGTGTAATTAAAAACATTAGACAAAATAAGGACAAAATGACATGAGACCTGGAGAGTACCATGATTCTTAGCTATGAACCCTTTCATAAACATTACACTAATAATCAAGTTAAGCACAGTTAAATGATGGTTTGAATTTAATGCTGGCTCTTTTAGGTAGCTATTGTTTAATTAAAACTATCATAGATCATAATTCTTTGCTTAGATCTTAAATATTGATTGTCTGCTTTTTTTTTTGGTTGGCGCAAAAGGTGGATGGAGAACAGAATCCTTTCCTTTTTTTTACTTGCTAATCCATGTCTCAGTAGTTACAGCATTTATCTCTGTTAGGTAGTCATAGGTCAAAGCAAAGATTTATTACAGTTGAACTTCATGTCATCACCCAAAAAAAAAAAAAAAAAATATTTAGATACCAGTTCCTTAAATCTTCAATAATTGCATATTAGTATCTCATTTTTTAAAATTGCATATTAGTCCCTTAAATCCTATGGGGTTTACAAAATGGTCCCTCCGTTAATATTTAAGTTAAAAAATCTAATCATTATTGGGTTAACTCCTAACTCAGCACGTGCAATCACCAAAGCATCCCTTTCTCTGATGTTTCAAACCTTTATGAAACTCAACTTTGAGCTAGGGTTCATTTCTTACTATTCGAGAATAAAAACTCAAGTGTGTTTGGACGTTTTAAGCGGGTATTGGTTTTAAACCCATTAAAAAAATGGGTTGAGGAACATAATCGAGGGGTAAAATGATCTCTTCGTCTCCAACCATTAGATTTGGCGGAATATTCCATTCAAATCTAACCCGACTTAACTTGAACTACCATTTTACAAGATCCTATAGGATTCGAGGGACTAATATGCATTTTTCAAGATTTGAAGGGCCAAAAAAAAAAAAAAAAAAAAAAAATACAGTTAACACCCCCACTTATTACAATCAACAACCAAACAACAAGAAGAACCCTTTATATAACCCCTCCTCTCCCTTCCCTCTCTCTCACTCTCACCTCCATCAGTTTGAGGGAGTTCAAGAAATGCAAACTCAACAACAATGGCCTCCACCATGAACTCCCTCTCCCTCCTCCTCCTCCTCCTCCCCCTCCTCTCCCTCTCCAGACCCCTCCCCCCCTCCCCCAACCCCGACCTCCTCGGCCTCCTCGTCTTCAAGTCCTCCCTCCTCGACCCCTCCCTCTCCCTCTCCTCCTGGTCCCCCGACTCCGACGACCCCTGCTCCTGGGCCCACCTCCGCTGCGACCCCGCCTCCCGCCGCGTCACCTCCCTCGACCTCTCCTCCCTCGCCCTCTCCGGCAAGCTCAGCCGCGGCCTCCTCAGCCTCCGCTCCCTCCGCTCCCTCTCCCTCTCCAACAACTCCCTCAACGGCTTCTTGATCCCCACCCTAACCCACCTCCCGAACTTGACCCACCTCGATCTGAGCCACAACGGCCTCATCGGAGAGATACCCATCGAGTTCTTCCAACAATGCGGGGGCCTCGTCGACGTCAACCTCGCCGGCAACGGCTTCTACGGCTCGATACCGAGGAGCGTCGGGTCCTGCGGGGACCTCGTGAGGCTGGACTTGTCGATGAACCATTTATCTGGGTCTTTGCCTGACGAGATCCTGGGGCTGAGCAGCGTTGAAAGCTTGGATCTTTCTGGCAATTTTCTCGTGGGTGGGATCCCCGACGGGATCGAGAGGCTGGGCGGTTTGAGGAGCGTCGATTTTAGCGGGAATTTGATGAGCGGGGGGATTCCTGGCTCAATGTGGAGGAACTGGATGCTGAGTGAGCTGAGACTGGGGGGGAATTCTTTTTCCGGCGAGGTTCCGGATTGGATTGGGGAGATGAAGTGGCTGAGGGTTTTGGATGTTTCCTCAAATGGGTTTGATGGGTTCGTGCCCGAATCGATCGGGGGGTTGAAGTTCTTGCAGAGGTTGAATTTTTCTGGGAATGGGTTTGTTGGCGGCTTGCCTGAGTCGATGAGGGGGTGTACTGGCCTGTTAGAAGTTGATTTCAGTGGGAATTTCTTGATGGGTGATCTCCCTTCGTGGGTTTTCGAGTTGGGTTTGGAGAAAGTCTCGATTTCGAACAATAGGTTGAGCGGGAAGATTGAGTTGCCTGCGTTTGGGAGTCAGTCTCTCATGGAGCTGGATTTGTCTGGGAACCAGTTTTCTGATGTGATTCCGGTGGAGGTTGGGAAGCTGTGGAGATTGCAGTTCTTGAATTTGTCTTGGAACGCGTTTTCGGGTGCGGTTCCGGCGAGCCTGGGGGAGTTGAAGGCAGTGGGGGTGGTGGATTTGAGTGGTAACAGGTTGAATGGGGGCCTTCCGTCAGAGGTTGGAGGAGCTGTTTCATTGAAGGAGTTGAGGATGGAGAAGAACTTTCTCAGTGGAGGGATCCCAGGCCAAATTGTGAACTGCTCTTCTCTCACTTCTTTGTAAGTTCCATTATCACTTCTGATACTTTCATAGAGAATCATCCATGGTAATTTTAGCTATAAAATTTAACGTTTTCATGTATGAGTATCTTCATTTTTGTCACCATAGTTTGTTTATAGATGTCAATCTCAAAAGTTGGCTTAGCTTGTATTCCAACTAAATTTGTCAGTATGAAAACTGAAAATTTGCTAAAGAAAATATTAGACACATTGAGACTTGAGATCACTTAAGAGTAAGGAAACCCTATTTATCAAATATTTTTCTCTACTAAAACTGAAAATTATGAATTATTAGTAATAAAGCAGGGAGCACGGGTCCTAGTTGATCTGTATATATATATACGTGTAAATTTATAATTTCAGGAGTGCTTTTGCGAGTTTGCGGAGTATTTGGATTAAACTTGCACCCTTAAATCATCATCATTCTTGTGTGAATTATAACACATTACCCTTATCAGCATTCTTTTTCTCTGGTAGTTTGTTTGAATATCTTGTGTAAATTCTAACACAGTGCATGATCTCTTATATATACATCTGCATTTCCAATCTTAGGAGTGATATTGCCAGGTTGCATGGTATTTGGATTCATTTATCCTCTTAAATCAGCATTATCTTCTAGTAGTTTGTTTGAATACCTTGTGCAAATTCTATCACATTGCATACTTTCATGATCTCTTATGTCTGAATTGTTTCAAACAGGATATTATCAAAGAACAACCTCACAGGCTCTATACCCTCCTCCATAGCAAACCTCACAAACCTACAGAACATAGACCTCTCCTTCAACAACCTTCAAGGTTCACTCCCAATGAACCTCTCCAACCTCCCAAACCTCCTCTCCTTCAACATTTCCCACAACAACATCTCCGGTCCCGTCCCTTCCGGAAACTTCTTCGACACGATCTCCCCCTCCTCCCTCTCCGACAACCCCCACCTCTGCGGGCCTGCTCTCAACCGAGCATGCGTCCTCCCAAAACCCCTCGTCCTAAACCCTAATTCATCCTCCCCAAACCCCAACCGTAACCCTACTCTCACCTCCTCTAACCTCCATCACAAAAGAATCATTTTGAGCATCTCTTCAATCATCGCCATCGCAGCTGCTGCCGTCATTCTCCTTGGCATCATCACTATAACTATACTAAACCGACGAGCTCTCTCAAATTCTAGTTCTCCCTCTGCTGAGGGCTTGGCTGTCCCCGGTAGTGATTACAGTGGCTCACCAGCAAATACCGATGCTAACTCTGGTAAACTTGTCATGTTCTCCGGCGAAATTATTAATTTCGCCGCCGGAGCTCATGCCATCCTCAACAAGGAGGCTGAGCTCGGCCGTGGAGGCTTTGGCACGGTCTACAAGTGTTTTCTCGCCGATGGTCGCCCTGTTGCCATCAAGAAGCTCATTGTGTCAAGTCTAGTGAAGTCTCAAGAAGAGTTCGAGAGAGAAATCAAGAAACTAGGCAAAATGAACCACCCTAACCTTGTACCATTCCTAGGCTATTACTGGACTCCATCGCTGCAGCTTCTTGTCTATGACTATATCTCTAGCGAGAGCTTGCACAAGGCTCTGCACGAGAACTCAGATGCAGAGCCCCTCTCTTGGAACGAGCGATTTGACATAATTCTAGGCACTGCAAAGAGCCTCGCTCATTTACACCGTCATAACATAATCCACTACAATCTGAAGCCCAAAAATGTGCTAATCGATGGCTCTGGCGAGCCAAAGGTTGCGGATTATGGGCTCGCGAGTCTATTGCCAATGCTGGATCGATACGTTCTGAGCAACAAGATTCAGAGCGAATTAGGTTACATGGCACCAGAGTTTTCTTGTGGAAATGTGAAAATGACAGACAAGTGTGATGTATTTGGATTTGGAGTTCTCTTGTTGGAGGTAGTCACAGGAAGAGAGCCAGTGGAGCATAAAGAAGACGGCACAGTGGTTCTTTGTGATGTGGTGAGGGGTTTGGTGGATGGAGGAAGAGCACAGGATTGCGTCGATGGTAGGCTCGAGGGGAGGTTTCCGGTGGAGGAGGTGGTGCCGGTGGTGAAGTTAGGGTTGACATGCACATCGCAGGTGCCATCGAATCGGCTGGAGATGGCTGAGGTTGTCAAGATACTGGAAATGATCAGATGTCCTAATCAGGATGAACTGAGTTCAAGCTGATATGTGTTTGTTATTCCTTTGTTGTTTTCAAATTTTGTTTGAAAGTTTTGATGTATGATTGTAAGGGAGGTAGAATGAAATACAATTTGGTCGTTAAGAAAGAAAGGTAGGTTATAGTGTTAGCAGAATGAAATGTTGAGATGTATCATTGCTTTTGAGTTTTTGGAGGAAAGGAATTTGAGTGATTTTTCTCTGATTTAAGTGTTTGTTACTATCTTGATTCACTTGTGGAAGCCTAAAATCATTGTATTTCTTCATCCTCAAATCCTCAGATAGTTCCCTGAGTACCTACTGTATATAGCTTTACAGGTATTACTGACAAAATTATT
The DNA here is from genome assembly GCA_012295165.1 of Asparagus setaceus. Lineage (NCBI taxonomy): Eukaryota > Viridiplantae > Streptophyta > Magnoliopsida > Asparagales > Asparagaceae > Asparagus > Asparagus setaceus. The sequence goes on along the minus strand of CM022704.1, from coordinate 4,300,890 downwards.
GAGTCACATGGAAGTTAGTTGAGATGTCCTTATTTGTCATTAGTATCAACTGCAACATAGGAAACCTGTAATGATGTTGACAGAGGTGAGACTAGTAACTCATCAAGTTCTCAAGCTTCAATTGCAGTGACCAAAAGGTCATGTGATAACAGTAAACAAAAGGTTAAAACAGTATTTTCTTTATCTCTAGGCTCTAGCAGGCCAGACAGAAATTTCATCATTAATTTGTTTTAGGCTTTCAAAAGTGAGAATAATTAAGAGATTCTGCATTGTTGGCATATTGAAAAGCAAATTAATATTAGTGCTCTGCTCTTCTTGTTCATTAAAGGAGGTGACAAAAACAAATTTTGGAATCTTTTACCAAAGACAAATTTTGGAATCTTTTACCTCCTTTCTTTGCGAAAGTTAACATGCTCATCCCACATTGGGCTTTGGAGGGTCTAAAGTAAAGCATAGAACAGTAGATACCCATAATTATTCTGCTATCATAAAGCCAGTGGAAACACTATTCACAAAAATAAATGTCAAAAACTGATATCATGATTTATAGAGCTCTGAGTCTAATTATTCACACTTAGTATGAAAGAAATTGATCAAGAGACAACATGATATGCATCCCCTTTAACTTTCGTCATAAGCATGGGAGCTTGGGGAGCACATTGATTCTGGGAGTGGATGGGCATTGAGTCCTTGCATCAACACACAACACAAAGTTAAAGCTGATGATGGTGTTGATTTAAAAATAGGCATGCCCATGCTTTTATATGGTCAGGGGCTATACTTTATGGAGATTGATGATCATGAGTTGAAAGCCCAAAGCTTTGAATATGATAAACTCAGTTAAAGATGGATAATAGGAGACTACATATTCAAAAAGTAAATAAAAAGTTAACTGAGAAACTCACATTTAACTTCAAAATCAGTGATTCCACTTTTGACTGAATCCTGAACTAGAGAAAGCAATCCAAAGAGCAGTTACGAGAAATCTCAGAAACTCAAAAGTTCAGTCACTAATTATGCCAAAATTCTTACTCTTAACAGTTAATATGCCTAAAAACATATAATCAAATTGGAATTTGATTTCTTTTGTAAGATTAATGTGTCTTTTACAGCAACATAGGTGCGCGGTTCCGCACAGAACAGGAAACAGCAGTTAACAATTGTAAGATGTAAACATATATCATACCACTTGATTCTATACATACATCCTTCAAACTACGGAGTTGTGAGCGCGAACCTCTTTAAACTAAGACTTCACATAGCATGACTGTAAAATACAATTCAAATTGACAAAGAAATTGTTCAGGGGGGACAAGAAACCAAAAATGATGCAGATTAATACTCGATTGATATGCTGTCCGGTATCCGCGCTTTTGCTTAAGCTATAGCTTTTATGTTTATGCTCGGCTCATATACTGTCCAGTTCTCGTGTCAACCATTATCTCATCTCCGGTGTTCACAAATAGAGGTACATTCACAACTGCACCGGTATCGAGTGTAGCTGGTTTTGATCCTCCTGCAATATAACATACTTATGATAAATCCAGGATTGCCTCTTTGTATCTTAATTTTTAATAAGTATGAATATCTAATTTGCATATAGCAAACAGAACAGAGAGTATTAACTAATCCTTCCTAGAGATATGCTTCATTAACTCTGGATCTCAATCCTTATTCAGCGGTTAAAAGTAGTTAATTAAATGTAAAAGTAGTTAATTAAATGGACATTATAACTTTTCTCAAAACGAATAAAAACAATTTGATGAGTTTATTGTGTTGATGAAGAACAAGGTAATTCAATGAACTAATTGTGCTGCTCTTTTTTAATTCAAAGAAATAAGAACTTGGACCGTGTTCTGCTCATCACAGGCCTGCTGTCATGAGACAACTTATAAGATTCCCTAAAATTAAAATGATGATAATAATTAATATAAAATAACCATCTATTCCAACAGAGGGTTATCTGAAAATCGAATGGTGTTACCTTGTGCAGTGTCGCCTTTCAAGCCAGGATCCACTTGAACTACAGCCAGCTTAACTGTGATGGGTAGCTCAAAGTCGATAACCTGCAAAACTCATGGTAATTTCAGAAATTATGCAACAAAAACTAATAGATTGGAATTCATATATGGATAAAGGAATTACCCGTCCATTCCAGAATAGTAAATTACAGTCCATTCCCTCTTTTAGCCATTTCTTTTTGTCGCCAACTTCTGCATCACTTAATCGAGATTCTTCATAAGTTGACTGCAAAATATAAAGCACATTAATAATAGATTGAATTTAAAACTATTCGTAAAATTGAAAATAAGAGTTAGGGTGTAATGATGAGTTTGGAGTTATCTGAAATCACCCACATCTCCATTCAAACAATCAACAATAACCTAAATTTTGACTCTTGAAGAAACTTATGAATCTTACACCCTGAGTCTCTTGTAGCCTAACAAGGTCTTAAAGAGACAGAATTTATGATGAGGAAGCTCAAGCAATTGCTCATCTTGAAGCTTTCCTACTACTGAATATGAACTTCCTAAACAAATGGATGGAATAGCTCCTTAGAGTTTGATTATCATGGTATCTCTCATCTTAATTTACTCCATATTCTTTTATTACAGTTTAATATTTGTTGTAACTTTGCTTCCCATGTGCAAAGATAATGTTAAACTAGAAGCGACCTGGAAAAGATTGAACATAGAAGGTGATTAAGGAATCAACAAGTGAAAACAAACAATTCATGGATTTTAACAAACTACTTATAGGGAGAGATGGGGAAAGAAATGATGGGATATGGAATTTGAGGAAATGAGGAAGAGAAGTATTCAGCAATATTTTATAGGAATTTGATTTTCCAATCACAAGATTCACTTCCAGTAGAGTAATAAACATGATTTGATATAATACTAAAGGAGATCAAGAAAACTGCTAGGACATTATTTATGAGATAAACACAATAATATCTTTCAAAATTTCAAATCATCAACTGCAAGGCCAGTGAGATAACAAATAAGCATACCAGATCCATGAAAACATACTGGTTTCCATCTTTGTATGTAAATTGTTTGGTTTCTTTTACTATGTCTGCTTGCTGTATCTGAAACAATAATAAGGAACATTGTGTTAAAGAGACAATGTTTTGCATTATGGGAACCAACACTAATAGAGAAATAAAAAGAATTTTGTAAACATGGAAGAATGTAGATTAGACTACCAATAGGAAACAAATTTCCTAACACTGACTATGAAAGCAATTAAATTTATGTCTTTCTTTTGACAATTAAACTTTCATGATTTACTGGAAATACTGATGGTATCACTGCAGTCTTTGTGTACGTTGCATAATGGCAATACAGTTTTTTTGCCTATGTTTGCATATTACTCGTGAAGTTGCTACTCTCATTTTACATTTGAACATAATGTTATAAAATTCTAGCCCATTACTAAACAATGTCGTATTTTATGCATTTAGGTTTAGTGCAATTTGATGTATACCAATGATAATTGTTCTTGCAGTGGTAATATGCATCCATGTTATGTCCTATCTCTATCTTTTGTCATTAGAGAGCATTTAGGGTGTTTTGTAGAAATTTTTTGAAAGTTAATTGTGTCTTAAGAGTTATGCACAGTTGTAAGTTGCATTTAGGTAATTTCATGGAAAATCCGTCCACAACTGTTCACTTTCTGTTGACACCAATACACCATTGGCTCTCAAAGTTGATGTTTGTATGATGTATATATGAACATATAGAGTCATAGACATGTGTATTCAACAATATGCAATCAGGTTTTAAATACCTCTACTTTAATATTGAAATGTAATAATGGAAAGAATCCCAAATGAAGAGGTATCAAATAACTCGGTTCAAGATCAGAAATACCGTAGTTCCAGCTCGAAAGGTTTTATCAACTGTGTTCCCTGTAATATAATTGCGAACTTTTGTCCTCACAAAGGCTGCTCCTTTTCCAGGTTTAACATGAAGAAACTCTACAAGAAACATCGGAAAAGTAACATTTCAAATGAAAACATGAAGTCATGTATAAATCTGAATGATTTCCCAATTCTCCATGAAGTATGTTTTATGATGCCAAATCATATGGATCGATCAATAAAGTAATAGTAAAAGGGAAGTGATATTGATATGCCTAAATTACCAAAAAATTATCATAACATCGTAAACTAGTTCCATTTTTTAATTTTGTTTTCTTTGACAGAGTTGAATGAATATATTCTCAATATGCCCAACAAATTTGAATTGGCAACTACAATGCTCATTGTTGTATTTTTTTTTCCCTACACGAGCAGTCTTACATTTTTATTCAAATTATGATCCATTAATTGATGGTCATTGTTTTTCTGCAACTTCCACAGGAGGCTCATGCATCATTTGTTACATATAAGCGTGACAAATGAAAACTACCAAGTAAACAATATTAGTTCTCCTAAGTTCTACACAAAGAACTTAGGATGTGTTTATTAAGTAGCAGCTAAATTTGGAAGTATATCGCAACATCATACACTTCTAACTCCAACTATTAGAACACTCTTGAACCAATGCAGTATAAGTCCCATATTTTCGAGGTATTTTTACTTTTCCAAAAACTCTTTGGAGTTACAACAACCATGGACATGTGACTCCAACTACTACTAATCATAGCCTTCTTGTATGCTGTCAAAACTCATAACTACCTACAAGAAAACTCAAGTATTATCATACATACGGGAGAACCAAAGTATGTTGAAGTTATTAATATGCGAGTATAGTCCCATATCAGATAGGATAAGAAAAAGTGATGGGTTTAAAATATGTGTTGGGGCCAATGCCCAGTAGCTATAGCTTTTAGGTTCAAATTGGTTCCGGCTTCCATTAACTCTAGGTTGGGCCTGATTTTGTTATAAAAAAATGTATCTACTTTTCAGCAAACAAGACATCTACATTGTTTAACCCACAGTAAATAAACTTCTAATTAACACTATTAACTATAAATTTCTAGCATTTTAGTAGAAAAATTGAACGAAAAAGAGTCAACAGAATCACATTGAGCAAAATTGAAAGTCATACCTATAACTCTCCAAGGGGCGCCATCAACCTCAATATTGGAACCCACCTTGATATCATTGCTCGAAAAAGCGTAAATTCCTGAAATCCAAACAAAAACCCATCAACAAATGAAACCCAGAATTTCAAAAACCAGAAATTTGCTCCCAAAAAAAAAAAGTTTACTTGGGTATCTACAGCGCAGGGGCATTCCGGGAAGAACCCGAGCCCTCATTGGGAAATGCAATGACCTCGAAGAGGAGGAGGCGGGCAAAGAGAGGCGAGGATTTGTAGAAAGATGGAGGGAATTGATTCCCGCCATTTTTTATTTTTATTTTTTGGCCTTTTTTTCTTCACTTTTTCTCTCTTTTATGTTTGCTATTGAACTTGAGGGCTGCTGGCTGTGTGTTGATAAGGGTTTGCTATGTTTCGATCGGAGTGGGGAAGAGGGGGACGGTACTCACGTGATGTCCTGGCTTCTCACGTGAAAGAGTTTTATGTAAAAAGAAATGGTTTTTTTGCATAAATTTCAAAAAACTACTATATATATTATTTATTTGAGAAACAATCACAAATTTTTTAAAACTACTGAAAATTAGTGTTGACGATGTTAACAGCTTGAATAAATGGTCTAAACCACTAAAAATAGGAGAGTGGAGGAGGGTAATATAGAAGATATATAAAGTACTGTTGATGTATATAATCACAGTCACTAACCTCGGGTGAGTTTAGTTTTTAAGAGAGCGGAGTCCGCCTTCTCTCCTAATGCCTGATGTGATTCCGGTCAAGTTAAGCACTTGTGAAAAAGAAGGACACGTGGAAAAGGCGGAGTTGGGATCTTCGGTGGTTCCTCCGACGGTCAAGTTAGTAAAGAGGAGGATAATCTAATGGAGCAGGAATTCACTCAGAAAAAATCACTTACTTGGTTCGCTGTTCACGTTGCTATTTATACCTAGGGTTCAGGGGGTATTTTCGTCTTTTCATCGGTTAAGGAACCGATGAGTCACTCTCTTCCACGTGTGAGCCGGTGATTGGTGGCGTTTTATTTATCTGCTATGGGGCCTTTACAGTGTCAAATGCGGGTAATTTGAGGGTCTCAGATGGTCTATTCGCCATTAACGGATGGGATTGACGCTACCGAGCTGCATGGGTCCGAGGTGCCTTAAATACCGCGGAGAGACGGGGAGTTAAGGGCCGCCAATGCATTTAATGAGATGTTGATGGGCTCGATGCAGAGTATAACCGTCGTTTGAGCGGAGGAGCCACGCAGATTAGGGGAGCCGAGGTCGGTGGCCGACTCGCCGCGGCCTCGGGGCGTCCTTTGAGGTAATCAATTGAAAGGGCGACCGGGGCGCCTTCGCGTCGTCGGAAGGGCGGGTGGTGAAAGAGGGGTCTAAATTCGTTTCGCATTGTTGGGAGAGGCCGACGACTGGTTGGATGAGGCTATAATGGGTGACGGGTTGGGAGGACGACTAGCACCGCCTTTCGCGTCGTCCGGGCAGACTAGCGGTTGGGAGGTGATAGCTGGTCGTCCCTACGTCGCCCGGTGGGGACGGCGGCGTGGAATAGCCGAAGCGATCAATTGGCGGGCGGGCAGTATTCTGCCCTGGCGTCGTTCAGCGGGAGAGAGTTGTTGATGGGCGACTTACCGCCTCGCGTCGGCTATGGTGATAGTCGTCCATTGGATCATGACGGGGTCGGTGAGTGCCGGCCGCTTTGTGGAGTCGAGTCGCGAGGCTCGTTATGCATTTTTGTTGTAAGGCGTTTATCCATGTCAGCGCTTGGTTTTTTCTCCTTAATCACTGGTTAGTGGTTATGACCATAACAGTTGGCCCCTTTCGCTTGGAGTCGGTTGGAAGCGAGTCCAAGTGAAATAATGCGTAGCCTTGGCGAGAGAGCTCGAGAGGGGTTGAGCGTTTCATCGATGGGGCGTGGTGATGTCGTGGCGGTTCCACGGCCATTGGCGTTCCGCCACGGGTGCGAGTGGGGCCCTCTGGGAATAGGTAGGGTTGCTTTTCGTCTCCCGAGGCGGCGCCTCGGGAGCGGGGTTTTAATCCTCTCCGTTGATCGCAAAAGGTGTGGTGTCAGTGGGTCCCACCATATAAATACGGAGAGGTGAGTGGGAAGAAGGCATCCGCTTTCCTCTTCAACCACAAATTCAGCGATTCTCCGTGGCGTCTGAACTGGTATGGATTCCGATCGTCATAAGCGGCTTGAGTTCCATTCAAAGGTTACTCAGGCGCAGATGAAGTCTTTGCGCCAAGTTTGACATTCAGAAGGGTTACAAGTTGGAGGCTCGTGAAATCATCTCGATTAATGCGACCCGCGGTGAGCAGAGGGCTCCTCGTATCTCAAGCACTTGGAGTCGCGGCCTTGGTACCCTTGCATCCCTTTCTCCGAAAAGTGTTTGATGAGCTAGGTGTGTCTCGGTGCAAATGGCCAAACTTCGATAGCCATATTGGTCGGCTTCACCGTCATCTGTCGCTGGCTCTCGATTCGGCCAACGATGAGCGTGCTGAGCCACTTGGTCGGCATTACGGTCCAGAAGACGCCTCATTACTACCTTCAGATGTCAGGAGAATTCAAGGTTGTCCTTGATCTGCCCAAGTCGATCAAAGGGTGGAAAGATAGGTTCGTCTGGATCACTGGGGATGACTCGAACTTAAGTTGTGCGTCTTGGCCAGAGATTAGAAGAGAAACCCTGGAGCCTAAACCCTTGTCGGCCGAGCACCGTCGTGAATTGGAGCAGATCCTTCAATACACGGGGCCGCGTACAATGGACACCCTGCTTGACAAATCCGTCTTGCGGCTTCATGGGATTTCTTCCACCCCTCCTGGCCCTTCCGATGAGGCGAGGGCTCATAACATGACTTTCGGGGGGATAATTGGGAGAGCGTCGAGGGCTGAGCCTATGTCGGATGAGGAGTCCCTTGAAGAACCCGAAGAGGGGTTAGCTCGGCCGGCTAAACGGCAGCGGCGTGAGCCGTCTCCGGAGGGGGTTTAGTCTCGGCCGGCAGGAGACGAGGAGGTCGTCGTGGGGACGTCCGCTATGGGATGTGAGTATACGGCTGAGGGTGTCACCTCGGGGGGTGGGCTCGGCTACCGTAGAACCTGGCAAAAGAAGACTAGTCGTGGTCCTCGAGGGGCTAGTCGGGCAGGAGAGAGTGCGGAGTATCCGATGGAAGAGGAGTTGCTAGAGTCGGATGAATGGGAGGACGACCGGCTATCGGCCGGAGCCGGGGAGGGGGTCGGCCTCCGCGCCACAGGTGTCACTTCCAAGGCGGTGCCGGGAGAGGTACCCAGGGGGATTGGTACACGACGGGGAAGTGATGCAGAGCCGGGACGCGGGGTCGGCCATCAAGGGGCGCCCCCTCACCGTCAGGAGAAGGAGGCGGCCGGTGGCCAGGGGACGAGTTTTGTTCCTGCGGGGTGGCCCTCTCGCTATTACACGGCTGAGGTCGAGGGGGATTGGAGTAAAGTATGTGACTCGATGATGGGAACGCTCTCCCCGGACGTTATGAAGGGGAGCCCGACGCGGAGCATCGGTATAGGCCGGCGTGTCATTTGGACGTCCGCTCGTCGGTATTAAGGTCGGGCTACTTACAGGGAAAGGCGGTAGAGCAGTTTAGCTTGCCTGAGGATAGGGAGATTTTGAAGCTGATTCCTGATGTCGGTCTGCATATAATCTTGCGGAGTTATTTGACCAGGGGGTGTTTGGTGGAGGAAGAGCTGTTTAGTCGGCTGCGCCAGGGCCACCAAGCCTACGAAAGGCTTCGAAAGAAGCATTTATCCCCCGGGGCTGGCTCCAACGAGGATCTTGATCGAGCGATCGAAAATGTCGGTCGCGCCAGCGAACTTCGATGGTAGCGGCAGCGGAAGTTAATGACCAAGTTATCACGGAACTTAAAGCGTCCGGTGAGAGAATGCAGGCAGAGATCGGAGAACTCCGGCAGTGCCTTCAGAGCGGTGGGGGACGACCTGGGTCGTCCGACGAAGTTTATAGAGAGCGCGACTTGGCAATGGTGCAGGTCGCGCTTGAGAGGTAGTTCGCGCAGCACGCCAAGGCTCAGTCGGCGGAGGAATCGGTCGCCCGTGAACGACTAGCGAGGGAGTGCGCTCAACTTAAGGAATCCTTGAGTAGGGCGGAGGAAAGGGCGAAGTATCTGGAGTCGCGCGAGTATCGGTCGTCCCTGAGAGAGGAAGGCCGACTGGCCATCATTGAAGAATACCGACAGAGTACGCTGGGGAAGGTTGAAGTCGCTCTGGCTTGTAAGGCGGGTAGCGATTTCATGGTTAAGCAACTACCGCCCGAGTATCAGGGTGTCCCAGGTCGGCTTCGATATCCTCCGGGTATAGCCGGCCAGATAGATCTCCTCTCAAGATTTGAGGCGGTGGGGGCAGGCTACGACCTAGGTGACAACGACGCCGAGGAGGGAGAGGAGGACGGGTCATCAAGTGGTGGTTCTTCGAGTGAGGCCGACTCGGGTCAGTAGCTTAGGTCTTAAGCATTCGCTTGTCATGTAATTGTCGGTGTGTATATTTTGTGCTCGTTATCAAATAATTGAATGCAGTAAGAGTTTTTCCGTTTTCGTAGTCGTGTTTTGTGTTGTCTTCTATGGCTGAGGCGATTGTAGAGTCGAAAAAGTTTATTGATTGAATGAATGGATTACAATCAAATTCTCTCGATTACAGAGGAAGAGAAGATTGATTCGACTTCTCTTTTGTATGGGTTCTTGGTGGCGAAAGAATGCTTCACTCAATGCTCACGTTGAGGTCCGCTTTCCGTTGACGATCAGAACAATGTTGTTGATGATTGATGAAGAATTCGATCTCTCTTGTGCGCAAGTGTTGAATTTTCCAAAAGTTCCAAAAGCCCCCTTCTAATGGCTGCTCACCGCCATTTATAGGGCTTTTAGCACGTAACTGGCGTGCAATAATTGTGGAAACGTGGGTTAACTGATATGGACGTGGGCATAACTGATGCCCACGACTCAGTTCACGTGGCTGTCGTGGCCTTCGTGGCCGTTGGCTTTCTTTGTTATGGCGAGCTTGAGCCGTTAGATGACGAAGCCGCTGCTCATTGACCGGTGAACCTTGATTGAATGACGGTTCGCTACTTGGGTGAACCGGTTTGATAACGAAGCCATTGCGTGGCGAACCTCGGTGGATGCATTTATGCATTTTGGTTTGACAAGCTTCACCGGGGCGAATCTACTGAATGAAGAGTTTCACCGCTTGGCGAACCTCGATGCGGATGAAGGGCTTATTTGCTTGGCGAACCTCAACCGAGTGCAAGGGCTTCACGCTGGTGAAACCTCGGCTAAATGGAGAGCTTCACGCTTGGCGAACCTCGACTAAATGGAGAGCTTACGCTATAGGCTTAACCTCGACTAAATGGAGAGCTTCATCGCTATAGCGAACCTCGACTAAATGGAGAGCTTCATCGCTATAGCGAACCTCGACTAAATGGAGAGCTTACGCTATAGGCGAACTTCGCTGGAAGTCGAAGTTTCAATGTTGTGGACGAACCTCGCTGAGATGGAGAGCTTCATCGCTATAGGCGAACCTCGTATGAAAGTCGAAGCCATAAATGGGCTTAACCTCGCCTTTAAGATTAAAGTCAAGTTTCAAGATCTAATGTCGAAGCCGCCCTCTTGTGAACCCGAAGTGGAAATCACCGTTGTGGGCCGAACTTCATCAGTCATCGCTATAGCGAACCTCGACTAAATGGAGAGCTTCATCGCTATAGGCTAACCTCGACTAAATGGAGAGCTTCATCGCTATAGGCTAACCTCGACTAAATGGAGAGCTTCATCGCTATAGGCTAACCTCGACTAAATGGAGAGCTTCACGCTTGGCGAACCTCGACTAAATGGAGAGCTTCACGCTTGGCGAACCTCGATGCGGATGAAGGGCTTATTTGCTTGGCGAACCTCGACTAAATGGAGAGCTTCATCGCTATAGGCTAACCTCGACTAAATGGAGAGCTTCACGCTTGGCGAACCTCGATGCGGATGAAGGGCTTATTTGCTTGGCGAACCTCGATGCGGATGAAGGGCTTATTTGCTTGGCGAACCTCGATGCGGATGAAGGGCTTATTTGCTTGGCGAACCTCGACTAAATGGAGAGCTTCACGCTTGGCGAACCTCGATGCGGATGAAGGGCTTATTTGCTTGGCGAACCTCGACTAAATGGAGAGCTTCATCGCTATAGGCTAACCTCGACTAAATGGAGAGCTTCATCGCTATAGGCTAACCTCGACTAAATGGAGAGCTTCATCGCTATAGGCTAACCTCGACTAAATGGAGAGCTTACGCTATAGGCTTAACCTCGACTAAATGGAGAGCTTCATCGCTATAGGCTAACCTCGACTAAATGGAGAGCTTCACGCTATAGCTAACTCGCTGGAAGTCGAAGTTTCAATGTTGTGGACGAACCTCGCTGAGATGGAGAGCTTCATCGCTATAGGCGAACCTCAGATGAAAGTCGAAGCCATAAATGGGCTTAACCTCGCCTTTAAGATTAAAGTCAAGTTTCAAGATCTAATGTCGAAGCCGCCCTCTTGTGAACCCGAAGTGGAAATCACCGTTGTGGGCCGAACTTCATCAGTCATCGCTATAGCGAACCTCGACTAAATGGAGAGCTTCATCGCTATAGGCGAACCTCGACTAAATGGAGAGCTTCATCGCTATAGGCGAACCTCGACTAAATGGAGAGCTTCATCGCTATAGGCGAACCTCGGCATATGATTATTGAGCTTCGTTTCTCGTGCGAACTTCGCGTTAAGATCGAACTCCGCTCCACGTGCGAACCTCGTATTGAGGTCGAGCCTCGCCTCATCAGCGAGCCTTGTCCTGAGGCTTTAGCCACTAGGGTGCGCGTGACCCTCGCTTGGAGAATTTTTTGACTGTCTACAGCGATTCGGTGGATTGATTGGTTTGACGTCGTGACTTGATCGCGCTCGCGCCTTGAAGGGTTGGCATGGCCTTCCGTAAGATGGTCGACCCAGGATAGCTGAGTCGGTCTTTGGGGTTACTTGTTCTCACCAGTTCACGGGCCGGCCGGGCCGCCCTACTAGACAAAAACCGATTTAGTTTTCTAGCGCACTGGGCGCATCGTAGGGGATAAGGCTTGACGTCAGCGGTACTTTAGCCGTCAAAGGCGCTTCGAATTTCGAGCGAAGAGACGTGGGTCATAAAGGCGGGTTTTTCAATTTTCAAGAGGCGGTTCGTATCCGAGAGCCAATCCAGACCATTGGATTTCAAAGTTGAAGTGCCGCCCAGGAATAGACACGTGGGCGTTTTGGGTGTCTATATATGCCCTTACCCTTGTAGGGTCGAAAAAATTGTTTATTTGATTGAATGAATGGGTTACAATCAAATTCTCTCGATTACAGAGGAAGAGGAGGTTGATTTGACTCCTCTTTGTATGGGTTCTTGGTGGCGAGGATGCTTCACTCGATGCTCGAGTCGAGGTTGCTTCCGTTGACGATCGGACCAAGGTACTTGGTGATCAAGGGATTGTTGGAGAGGTTGATCTCTCTCTCTCTTGCTCAAGTGTTGAATTCAAGAGTTCCCAAAAGCCTTGAATACGGCCCCACCAAGCCCCCTTTTCCATAGGCTGCTCCGGCTATTTATATGGGTTTTAGCATGTAGCTGGTATGCCAAAAATCGTGGAAACGTGAGTTAGTGGGCATAACATGATGCCCACTCCTTAACCCACGTGGTTGTTGTGGCCTTCGTGGCCTTGGGGTTCGCTTCGATAAACCGCCCGGTACTCTGATGAAGCGAGGGACGCTCACGATGCGGCGCCTCTGCGATGCGATGGGCACTTCTGATCCGCAGCCAGCTTGCGATGCGCGGGTAGCGAACCTCGTCAAACTGCTGTCGTGGGCGAACCTCACATGACTGTTGAGGTTGAGCGTCGAGGTTCACTGCTGTAGGCGAACCTCGGTTGAATGTCGAGGTTCACTGCTGTAGGCGAACTTCGGTTGAATGTCGAGGTTCACTGCTGTAGGCGAACCTCGGTTGAATGTCGAGGTTCGCTGGCGTGGCGAACCTCGGTTGAATGTCGAGGTTCGCTGGCGTGGCGAACCTCGGTTGAATGTCGAGGTTCACCGCTGTAGGCGAACCTCGGTTGAGTGTCGAGGCTCACCGCTGTAGGCGAACCTCGGTTGAGTGTCGAGCTTCGCTGCTTGGCGATCCTCGTTTGACTTTGATGCTGCAGGCGAGCCTCGTCAAACAACTGTTGTAGGCGAGCCTCGTCAAACCACTGTTGTAGGCGAGCCTCGTCGAACTTTGATGTTGTGGGCGAGCCTCGTCGAACCACTGTTGTGGGCGAGCCTCGTCAAACCACTGTTGTGGGCGAACCTCGTCAAACCACTGTTGTGGGCGAACCTCGTCATATGACTGTTGAGCTTCGTTTCACGTGCGAACCTCGTGTTGAGATCGAACTCTGCTCCACGTACGAACCTCGTTTGAATGAAGAGCTTCGCTGCTTGGCGAACCTCGTTTGGATGAAGGGCTGCGCCACTTGGCGAACCTCGGTTGGGCGAACCTCGGTTGAATGTCGAGCCTCGCTGCCAGGGCGAACCTCGTCTGAATGAAGAGCCTCGCAGCTTTGCGACCTTCCTCATATGCTACGAAGAACGGGTCGTAACTTTCAAACCGTATGTCGGAATTGGACGAATTATATATGAAAATTGACTATCTCGACGAGACGGAGCCAACCAAACCCACCCGAAGGGTTCGGTTTGCTCCGGTCATTTTGCCAAATTCCTTCCGGTTTGGGAGATATCGACACTTTTGTCTATTTTGTAAAGTCAAGCATTCAGGTGAACTTAACCCTCAGGTGGGCCTGACTTCACTCAGATGAACTCTTAGGTTCTTTTGCTTGTCCCGAGTTGCTGTGCAGGGATTAAGGCAATTTTTATTGCCTACAACCCTATTTGGGGGTTTCTCTTCGCACTTCCTAAAGACTCGTTTCCTTCTTAATTTGAAATATTTTAGAGTTTTCTGCCATGGCTGCCTCTACCCCCGCCTCTATTGACAGGATTGCCAAGCTCAAGTCTTGGCAGTCGAAGGCGAGAGAAGAGGATCTGGAGGGGCTCCATGAAAGGTACGATCTCCCCGGAGAATTCACGGTTTCTCTCCCAGAGAAGGACAGCGCTATCGTTGATCATAGCGCGGATAAGCTGCCACTATACATGGCACACTTGGACAACGGATTGCGCCTTCCCCTGCCGGCGTTCGTGAAGAGGTTGTGTGAGAGGCTTGGGGTGTCTCCGATGCAGTTTGCCCCTAACGCCATTGCTACGATAATGACGTTTTTGGTGATCTGTCATCGAGTGAAGGTGGTGCCGACTCTTCAGCTCTTCGGCAATCTCGTCACGGTGAGGGCGACGAAGAAAGACGCCCATTTCTTCTTCGGGTATGTGGGCGGTCGGTTTGTTGACATTCCGGATTCGAACAAGGACTGGAAGAACAAGTTCGTTTGGGTTTTTGGCGCCGGCGCCGAATTGGCTTGCCGTTCGTGGCCGGAGATCAACAAGGACGGCCTGAAGAATCTTCCCCTCTCGGCGGACGAGAGGCGCGACCTGAACAGGTTCCGTCATTATTCAGGGTCGCGGAAGGGCTACAACTTGTTCGACAACGCCACGAGTAGCGGGCCGTTGCTCGCTCGACCGACCGGGTCGACGAAAAGAGAGAAAGAGTTGCTAGAGGCGCCCCCGGGTTGAAGATCCCAAAGTGGGGTCCCACCGACAAAAGCTACCGAGCCGCAACTTCCTCGAGAAGAGGGTTAGGGAGGAGAATTTGTCGGTAGGAGGAGCAGCAGTGGAGGAGAAGTTTGAGGAGTTGGCTTCCATGCCGCAAGTAAAGAAGGCTCCTCGTCTCACGGGCCGACCGATAAAGAAGAAAAGAAGATGAAGAAATCGGAGGATCGACCTTCAAAGGGACGGCCGGAGGGCGTCTCTTGAGCGTGTCGAGGGTGTTATGGGGAACTCCTAAGCTGGAGGGAACCGCCCTCGCCCTCCCTCCCTTGCCTTTGTCTACCGGGTCAGATCTCGAGGGGAATCTTGTCCTCAAGTCGGCGAAGGTCCCGATAACCGACCGGGGGTTCAGCGGTTTGGAGGGGCCCTGGCCAGGCAGTGGCGGGGACGACCTCCGATGAGCCCGCTCAGAGGCCGGGGAAGGAGGCGGTCGTCTCGGATGACGCGGCTTCGGGGTCGGACCTCTTGAGCCTGTTCAGGGATCAGGGCATCGAGCTTTCTTTTCATCACTATAGGCAGTAAAAATTGCCTTAATCCTTACACAGCAACTCGGAATGAGCAGAAGAGCTTAGGGGTCCATCCGAGTGAAGTCAGGCCCGCCTAAAGGTTAAGTTCACCTGAATGCTTGACTTTACAAAATAGACAAAAGTGCTGATATCTCTTGAACCGGGAGGAACTGGGCAAAATGACCGGAGCAATCGGCTCCGTCTCGTCGAGATGGTCGATTTCCATATATAACTCGTCTAATTCCGACGTATGGTTTGAAAGTTACGACCTGTTCTTCGTAGCAGACGAGGCTCGCCAAGCAGCGAGGCTCGACATTCAGACGAGGCTCGCCAAGCAGCGAGGCTCGATATTCAGGCGAGGCTCGCCAAGCAGCGAGGCTCGACATGCAGGCGAGGCTCGCCAAGCAGCGGGGCTCGATATTCAACCGAGGTTCGCCAACAGCAGCGAGCCTCGACATCCAACCGAGGTTCGCCTATAGCAGTGAGTCTCGATACCCCGCCTCGACATCCAACCGAGGTTCGCCTATAGCAGTGAGTCTCGATACCGCCGACATCCAACCGAGGTTCGCCTATAGCAGTGAACCCCAACACTCAACCGAGGTTCGCCAACAGCAGCGAGCCTCGACATCCAACCGAGGTTCGCCTATAGCAGTGAGTCTCGATACCCCGCCTCGACATCCAACCGAGGTTCGCCTATAGCAGTGAGTCTCGATACCCCGCCTCGACATCCAACCGAGGTTCGCCTATAGCAGTGAACCCCAACACTCAACCGAGGTTCGCCTATAGCGGTGAACCCCAACACTCAACCGAGGTTCGCCTATAGCGGTGAACCCCAACACTCAACCGAGGTTCGCCTATAGCGGTGAACCCCAACACTCAACCGAGGTTCGCCTATAGCGGTGAACCCCAACACTCAACCGAGGTTCGCCTATAGCGGTGAACCCCAACACTCAACCGAGGTTCGCCTACAGCGGTGAACCTCGGCGTTCAACGGCTTCGCCCGCGGCATCATTGGTCCGACGAGGCTCGCCGCGTTCGCCCGTTTTGACGCGCGTTCTTGTAGTAGCGACAATCAGCGTAGCGGCGCCTCATAGCAAACAGAGGCCATTGTCGAGCGGGCACGGTGTTGGGCGTGCGCGCGATGGGAAGGGTCATTGACCTCATATGAGAGTGACAATAGGGTCGCCTACACCCTCAAGCCCATATAAATAGTTGAAAGCCCAACAAAGAAAGGGCTTTAGAGAACTCTTGAAAATCAAGCACTTGCGCACAAGAGATCAAGCTCCTCTTCAACAACCTCTAGATCATCCGCGGCTTGATTACGATCGTCAACGGGAAGCAACCTCGACTCGAGCATCGAGTGAAGCATCCTCTCGCTACCAAACAACCCACCTTAAAAGAGGAGTCAAATCGACCTTCTCTTCCTCTGTAATCGAAGGAATTTGATTGTAAGACATTCATTCAATCAATAAACATTTTTTCGACCCTACAGAAGATGGCGACCACAGTGGGAGCAACCATTCATTAGATGGTGGTGGTGGCGCAATCAGACGAAGTTGCAATTGGAACCGAGGTTCGGACCTTGGTCATTGAATTTGATCAGAGTAAGTACGAGGAATTTCTTTCCTCTGGGGCATCTAGCCCAGTAAAGACACACAAGTGTCGTCGAGTCTCGTATGAGACTTCAGCCCCCGTGGCTTCTGTTGAATCCTCTCGAGCGAACCTCGACATTCAACCGAGGTTCGCCAACGCCAGCCGAGCCTCGACATTCAACCGAGGTTCGCCTATAGCGGTGAACCCCAACACTCAACCGAGGTTCGCCAACGCCAGCCGAGCCTCGACATTCAACCGAGGTTCGCCTATAGCGGTGAGTCTCGATACCGCCGACATCCAACCGAGGTTCGCCAACGCCAGCCGAGCCTCGACATTCAACCGAGGTTCGCCTATAGCGGTGAGTCTCGATACCGCCGACATCCAACCGAGGTTCGCCAACGCCAGCCGAGCCTCGACATCCAACCGAGGTTCGCCTATAGCAGCGAGTCTCGATACCGCCGACATCCAACCGAGGTTCGCTATAGCGGTGAGTCTCGATACCCCGCCGACATCCAACCGAGGTTCGCTATAGCGGTGAACCCCAACACTCAACCGAGGTTCGCCAACGCCAGCCGAGCCTCGACATCCAACCGAGGTTCGCTATAGCGGTGAACCCCAACACTCAACCGAGGTTCGCCAACGCCAGCCGCCTCGACATCCAACCGAGGTTCGCCTACAGCGAGGTCCCTCCAAAAGGATGAACCTCGTCCGGTTGGCGAACCTCGTCATGGCAAGTGTCGAATGACGAACCTCGCCATGGCAAGTGTCGAATGACGAACCTCGCCATTATGAACCTCGACATAGGGTGTCGTCCAAGCAAGTGGCGAACCTCGCCATTATGAACCTCGACATAGGGTGTCGTCCAAGCAAGTGGCCGAACCTCGTCATTATGAACCTCGACATAGGGTGTCGTCCAAGCAAGTGGCGAACCTCGCCATCATCGGGGTTCATTCAAAACGACGAGGGTCACCCTACCGCGAACCTCGCCATTATGAACCTCGACATAGGGTGTCGTCCAAGCAAGTGGCGAACCTCGTCATTATGAACCTCGACATAGGGTGTCGTCCAAGCAAGTGGCGAACCTCGCCATTATGAACCTCGACATTCAACCGAGGTTCGCGGCAGATGAACCTCGACATAGGGTGTCGTCCAAGCAAGTGGCGAACCTCGCCATGGCAAGTGTCGAATGACGAACCTCGCCATTATGAACCTCGACATAGGGTGTCGTCCAAGCAAGTGGCGAACCTCGTCATTATGAACCTCGACATAGGGTGTCGTCCAAGCAAGTGGCGAACCTCGCCATGGCAAGTGTCGAATGACGAACCTCGCCATGGCAAGTGTCGAATGACGAACCTCGCCATGGCAAGTGTCGAATGACGAACCTCGCCATGGCAAGTGTCGAATGACGAACCTCGTCATGGCAAGTGTCGAATGACGAACCTCGCCATGGCAAGTGTCGAATGACGAACCTCGCCATTATGAACCTCGACATAGGGTGTCGTCCAAGCAAGTGGCGAACCTCGCCATGGCAAGTGTCGAATGACGAACCTCGTCATGGCAAGTGTCGAATGACGAACCTCGCCATGGCAAGTGTCGAATGACGAACCTCGCCATCAACGCCAGGTCCCTCCAAAAGGATGAACCTCGTCCGGTTGGCGAACCTCGTCATGGCAAGTGTCGAATGACGAACCTCGCCATTATGAACCTCGACATAGGGTGTCGTCCAAGCAAGTGGCGAACCTCGTCATGGCAAGTGTCGAATGACGAACCTCGCCATTATGAACCTCGACATAGGGTGTCGTCCAAGCAAGTGGCGAACCTCGTCATTATGAACCTCGACATAGGGTGTCGTCCAAGCAAGTGGCGAACCTCGCCATTATGAACCTCGACATAGGGTGTCGTCCAAGCAAGTGGCGAACCTCGTCATTATGAACCTCGACATAGGGTGTCGTCCAAGCAAGTGGCGAACCTCGCCATGGCAAGTGTCGAATGACGAACCTCGTCATTATGAACCTCGACATAGGGTGTCGTCCAAGCAAGTGGCGAACCTCGTCATGGCAAGTGTCGAATGACGAACCTCGCCATGGCAAGTGTCGAATGACGAACCTCGTCATGGCAAGTGTCGAATGACGAACCTCGCCATGGCAAGTGTCGAATGACGAACCTCGCCATTATGAACCTCGACATAGGGTGTCGTCCAAGCAAGTGGCGAACCTCGTCATGGCAAGTGTCGAATGACGAACCTCGCCATGGCAAGTGTCGAATGACGAACCTCGCCATCAACGCCAGGTCCCTCCAAAAGGATGAACCTCGTCCGGTTGGCGAACCTCGTCATTATGAACCTCGACATAGGGTGTCGTCCAAGCAAGTGGCGAACCTCGTCATGGCAAGTGTCGAATGACGAACCTCGCCATGGCAAGTGTCGAATGGCGAACCTCGTCATTATGAACCTCGACATAGGGTGTCGTCCAAGCAAGTGGCGAACCTCGTCATGGCAAGTGTCGAATGGCGAACCTCGTCATGGCAAGTGTCGAATGACGAACCTCGCCATGGCAAGTGTCGAATGACGAACCTCGCCATCAACGCCAGGTCCCTCCAAAAGGATGAACCTCGTCCGGTTGGCGAACCTCGTCATGGCAAGTGTCGAATGGCGAACCTCGCCCGACAGCGTGATGAGCGTCGCTCGTTGGCGAACCTCGTCATTATGAACCTCGACATAGGGTGTCGTCCAAGCAAGTGAGCCAACCTCGCCATCATCGGGGTTCATTCAAAAGCGAGGCGAGGGTCACCCTACCGCGAACCTCGCCCACACGGCGAACATCGCTCTGCTGCGAGCCTAGTACAAGTAGCGAACTCGCCATCAACGCCAGGTCCCTCCAAAAGGATGAACCTCGTCCGGTTGGCGAACCTCGTCATGGCAAGTGTCGAATGACGAACCTCGCCATGGCAAGTGTCGAATGACGAACCTCGCCATGGCAAGTGTCGAATGACGAACCTCGCCAACATGAGGTCCATGCCGAGCCGATGAACTTCGCCGGATGGCGAACCTCGCCATGGCAAGTGTCGAATGACGAACCTCGCCATTATGAACCTCGACATAGGGTGTCGTCCAAGCAAGTGAGCCAACCTCGCCATCATCAAGAGGTTCATTCAAACAAGACGAAGGCCGCCTACCGCTAACCTCGCCCACAAGACTAACGCCGCCATGCCGCGAGCTCGCCCAAGTGGCGAACCTCGCCATGGCAAGTGTCGAATGACGAACCTCGCCATGGCAAGTGTCGAATGACGAACCTCGCCATGGCAAGTGTCGAATGACGAACCTCGCCATGGCAAGTGTCGAATGACGAACCTCGCCATGGCAAGTGTCGAATGACGAACCTCGCCATGGCAAGTGTCGAATGACGAACCTCGCCATGGCAAGTGTCGAATGACGAACCTCGCCATGGCAAGTGTCGAATGACGAACCTCGCCATGGCAAGTGTCGAATGACGAACCTCGCCAACATGAGGTCCATGCCGAGCCGATGAACTTCGCCGGATGGCGAACCTCGCCATAAGCTTCGCCGAGCCAAGGGAAGTGGCAACCTCGCCAGTTCGCCAAACTCGACTCGGGAAGCCCTCTCACGCGAGGCTCATTTTTCGGAATCAACTGGGGGTACACCCACTTCCGATCTCCGTGATTATCTCACACGCAAGCGCGATGCCAATCAAATGCGGTCTCACTGCTGCTGTGAGAAGCTCATCTCCGCAATGCGCGCCCAATGTTCATCCACGCATCAACCTTCGGTTTTTGAGCGGTCATCTGACCCGTCAACTAGACGAAGGCGGTTCCACCGTAAAAGGCAAGCGGCCCGCGAGGGTCATGGAGTAACCATTAACATGGTTGGAAGGAGCGGGAGCGAGACCGATGGCGATCTGAATCGTCGACCGAAGTACTCGGTCTCTGGCGCATTAATCAATAGTCAAGGCGCCTATCGAAGCACCCGTCTTCGCACCAGGGCGGCAATCCCGTTTGATTATAGCCAGTTGGCTGGGGGTCCTTCTGAAGAATTGGAGAACTCTGCCATCGCTACATCTCAACCTTCAAATACTGATTTCAGTGATCAGGCCAGTGTCCTCATGGCCGAACGAGAAGAAGAGATGACACGAAGAATCGAAGAGCAACAAGCTACTATTCTTGCGCAACAAGAATCTATCAGACGCTTAGAGATGATGATGGAGAAAGTTGTGGGCAAGAAGAAGATGGACGAAGGAGGATCCGGATCGAAGCAAGAAGGCTACGACGGGGATCATGATGTTCACTCAATGTCATCGGAAGCGGAATCGAATCCGCATACGAAAGAGCAAGATCATATGTTGCGGGATTTCCAAAGGCAGCTGGATGCCCTCAAACTCCAAGAGGGCTCTAAAATTTTGGGGGTGGCGAGGCCATACCCTATAGAATGGGACGACGTCCCATATCCTCCGAAATTCAAGCCACTTAACCTGGTGCAGTTCGATGGGAAAAGTTCTCCGTCACAGCACATCTATTACTTCCAAGCGCAAACCGGGCATATAACGGGCAACAATCCTATCATGACCCGGTTATTCATTAGCACTCTTAAAATTAGCCGAATGGTTTGAAGGTTAGAGCCCGGTTCTATCGGCTCTTGGAAAGATGTGCGAGGCTTTTATGGCCCGATTCTTCGATGATGACACCGAGGTGTCTATGGCCACTTTGTTGGTCGAAGAGAGAGAAGGCAGGTGTCGGCTTTTGTCAAGCGATTCGAATCGTCTTTGCACTCCGGGACCAAGCCTCGGGCGACATTCATCGGGATGTGCGAGCCAACCTCTCGATCAACATACTTTCAAAGATGGGTGCGGTTGAAGCACACTCTTGGAGAGAATTGGTGAGGCAGGCTAACAAGTTGAGAACATGCTTGTGAGGATCGGTAGGAACCCCGTGATTCTCGGCCCTAAGAAGGGGGTAATCGAACAATTTTATTCCTCAAAAGCAATCGAAGGGGAAGGAGACCTTGGCTGTGGAGACCCAACCTACTTCGAGACCCTTCAAGCAGAAATCGTATGTTTCTGACACCCGTCTTCCGAGGAAGTATGATTTTAAGGATGACCAGGTCATACCAATCCTTAAAACTTTACTCAAGATGAACAAGATCACACTTCCAGAAATAAGGAAGCCGGACGAGGCTTCAAGGACGGATGATCCAAAATACTGCATGTACCATCGAATGGTACACCACCCGACATCATCATGCTACATTTTGAAGGACAAGATCCAAGTCTTGTTGGAGGCAGGTGTTATGACTCTGCGGGAAGATCAGAAGAAGGTGTCTGCAAACCTGGTCGCTCTCCAATTTGGCGACTTTGCGGAATTCCAAGTGCAAGATGGTGTGAAACCAATCCATAAAGCAGAAGCCAGAGTTGTGAACTTTGATCTTCAGCACCGGGAGGCGCAAGGCATGATCCCTTACACTACGCCGAAAGGCGAAATTATATGGGTTCACCCTGACTTGTTATCAGATGAACAATGGACTTCTTCAAAGTCTAAAGGGAAGACTTGTAACGCTACCTCTGCCGCGCCAGAAAAGGAGCAAATCAATGATTCCACCGAGCAGCAAATCACCCCCGTTGCACGACTTGCACCAGCGTTGGCTACCCGAGGTGGGAAAGAGTTCTCAAAGGAGTATCCCGAGGCAATACTTGACGCACCATCAAAGGCGCCAGTTGGTGAACCCAAGGCAAGGGAAATCCGCTACAACAGAGCGCTTAGGAGGGACACACCTGAGACTTCGAAGGCCCCTTTCCAGTTCGATGTTTTAGCCCAACTCTCTAACATCCCGGCGAGAATCACCTTATTTGAACTCTTACGGCTTTCTCAATCTACCAGAGAAGCTCTGCGAGAAGCATTGGCGGACAACGAAGCCTTTCTCGCTCATTTCCCAGAAAGCTCAACAGAAGTTTGCGCCCAATGTCACCAGGTCTTCAAGGGGCCAATACCCTGCATTACCTTCTCCTCGGAGGACATGCAAGTGAAAAACCCGAAGCATGACAAGCCATTATACTTTACCGGTTACATCGGCTCGTAGAATCAGCAGAGCTCGAGTGGACCGGGATGCGCATTGAGTATCATCCCATTGAGAATTATACAGCACCTTGGGATACCGTTGCATCGATTGGCAACCACAGGAACCACCATCTATG
This sequence comes from Asparagus setaceus, assembly GCA_012295165.1. Lineage (NCBI taxonomy): Eukaryota > Viridiplantae > Streptophyta > Magnoliopsida > Asparagales > Asparagaceae > Asparagus > Asparagus setaceus. The sequence continues at coordinate 4,277,789 of CM022704.1, read as the reverse complement.
GTTTCAATGCCACCAATTCCCGTCCCTTGGGCAAAATCAAACTCAGATGCCAGATAGGAGACTTGAAGACAGACGTCACCTGCTACGTCATTGATGCTGATACATCCTACAATTTGCTATTGGGTCGACCCTGGATCCATGAAAACGTGATCGTCCCGTCTACGTTGCATCAATGCATGAAATATGTAGATGAAGAAGGGACGGTTAAAACATTGGTCGCGGAAAGGCAACCATTCAAAGGTGTGGAGAATTATTTTACTGATTCTGTTCACTACCTTGAGGAAGGCCAAACCGATGAACCACAGATCGAGGACTATGACAGCGGAAATGAAGCTGACATAGAGTCCGAACAAGGAGTTATTTTCAATGATGTAAAACCCTTTGTAATCGATCTGAATGATCCTGATGACGATATCGTCGTTTTCAATGAAGATTATGATTTAGCTTACGCACCGGATGTTAAAAGTCATACTGACTCCGTGTCAGAAATTCTTCCACGGTTGTATGCTGAAACTACGTTGCACATGCCCATTCGGTCGTCATTTGTGACAACTCAAAGGCACCTCGATTCTTCACGAGCGATTTTTGTGGTACCGGCCCGGGATGATGATCAGAAAGATATCATCTTTGGGCAGGTCAAGAAACCATCGCAAGCTGAGGTAGAACAACCCCGAGCAGAAGAAGAAGAACCCCAACTTTCATATTTCTCGCCAACGGCGCAACGCTTGATGAAGAAAATGGGGTATGACTTCCTTCGCAAAGAAGGACTAAACTTCGGGAAAGGCATCAGGGCACCGATCAGATCCGCCTATGTCCCGGAAGGCCAGCCTGATGATTACTATCATAAAACTCGTAAAGGGTTGGGGTATGAATCACCATCGTACTCATGGCATGTCGAGACTGAGAGCGATTCAGAGCACTCATCGTCTGGAACAGTTTCACAGGATTAGAAGTCGATCTGAGGACATGAATTTCGATCCCCGATGGCCAATATGACCGCAAATGATCAACTTGAGATTCAAGAGGACGATCACCGTCATTATTCAAGATCCGCTAAGTCAACGGCTTCGGGATCACGGTGGGAACATCGTTTTGAACAACGAGAACCGCCCACCGATGACAAAATAGTCCGAAGTTGATATGGGGATGAAGCTAATCCAAACCCATATTCATAGCGATAGTTTGACAAATGAAGAAAAGGAAAGCCTTATCGCCTTGGTACGGGAATATATCGATGTCTTCGCTTGGAGTTATGAAGATATGCCCGCTTAGACCCTCAAGTGGCTATGCATTGCCTTAATATCGAACCGGGCAGCTAAGCTGTTAAACAACAAAGAACGACGATTTGCCCCTCGTGTCATGAAGGCCATTGAGAAAGAAATCGAAGCCGATCAAAGCAGTTTCATTCGGGAGGTTCAACACCCCGACTGGGTGGCCAACATAGTACCCGTTTTGAAGAAAAACGGACAGATCCGACCGTGCGTCGATTACCGAGACTTAAATTTAGCATGTCCGAAAGATGATTTTCCTTTACCAATCACGGATATTATCGTCGATAACACGTGTGGGTTTGAAAGGATGTCTTTTATGGATGGCTTTTCAGGGTACAATCAAATCAAAATGCACCCCGATGATGAAAAGCACATCGCTTCAACACCGCCGAATATATCGTTATACGCTTATGCCTTCGGCTTGAAAAACGCAGGGGCTACATACCAGCGTGCCATGACCACTATCTTCCGAAAATATTTGCGGAAGACAGTAGAATGCTACGTAGATGATTTGGTGGTCAAGAGTCGCCACAAAAGTGATCATTTACACGACTTGAGGATGACATTTGAGATAATGCGGGCTCATCAGCTGAAGATGAACCCAACTAAGTCTTTTCTGGGGATGTCTAGTGGCAAATTTCTAGGGTTCGTGGTCACAGCTGATGGTATACGCCTCGACCCGGACAAAGTCAAGGCTATCCAAGAACTTCCACCTCCTAGAAGCCTCAGAGAGCTTCGTGGTCTCCAAGGGCGTTTGGCTTACATTCGCAGATTCATCTCCAATTTATCGGGGAAATGTCAACCATTCTCAAAGCTCATGAAGAAAGGCGTATCGTTCGTTTGGGATGAAGATTGCCGGAAGGCATTCGAAGAGATCAAGACGTATCTTTCTAATCCCCCTGTGTTGGTTGCACCTAAATCAGGAAAGCCATTTCTGATTTACATCCGCGCTACAGAGCATGCGTTAGCAGGTCTCTTAGCACAGGACGATGACAACGGCCACGAGCAGTGATCTATTACCTCGATGGGGCGTTGTCGGGCCGAATATCGATATCCTCCCATTCAGAAGGAATGTTTGGCTTTGGTCTTCACCATCCAAAAGATGCGGCACTATCTAGTGGGACAGACCATACACGTCATCTCCAAAATTGACCCTATCCGGGTATTCGTGACCCAGCCTGGCACGTTGAATGGTCGAATGGCTAGATGGGCATTGTTGTTGTCTCAGTACGACATTCACTTCAAACCTCAGAAGGCGATGAAGGGTCAAGCTGTGTGTGATCTTATGGCTAACCACCCTTTGAAAGGGAAAGTCGAATTGTATCAAGACATGCCTGATGAACCTTATGAAGCTAATCTGGCCTCTAAGGAACAGGTATGGCAGTTGTTCTTTGACGGAGCCTCGAGAGCGACCCCTGACGGCCCCGTTGTAGCCGGAGTGGGGGTAGTATTGATATCTCCACACAACCACGTGATACCACGAGCTGGTGTCGTTGTCGAACCATGCACCAATAACGTGGCGAGTACAATGCGTTATTGATTGGTCTCGACATAGCCAAACAGCTAGGCGTGAAACACCTTGAAGCATTTGGGGATTCGCAGCTAGTCGTAAAACAACTGAGAGGAGAATCTGAAGTCGGTAGCGAGGACCTTATCCTCATCATCACGGCCATGACTTTAGTCGACTCCTTTGAAAGCTTTTACATTGATCATGTACCCGCTTGCGTAACACTTGTGCGTATACTGGCGCTCTCTTGCAGCTTACGCGCCTCGCCTCGAGAATGCTACTCAGCAGGTTATCGTGTCTAGTCGGCAACTATTTCGGCCAAAATATGCATTACAGATCCAAACAGTCGAAGACGAGCCTAAGTCACTGGAAGCACGCGACTGGCGGTTCCCGATCATCGACTATGTCTTGCATGGGATATTGCCCGAAGACATAAAAGAAAGGGAGTCAATTCGTCGGCGAGCGCCAAGATTCTACTATGATTCCCAATTCTGGACTTTGTATAGAAGGTCCTATGATGGGTTCTTGCTCGATGTTTGTCAACTAAGGAAGCGAGCAAGTCTTGAAAGAAGCTCATGGCGGTGTTTGTGGAGCACACCACCGACCCAAGTTATGGGACCGGCTATGACTTGGGTATTATTGGCCGACAATGGTAAAGGATGCCGTGGCTTACGCTAAACGGTGCCATGCATGCCAAGTACATGCTAATTACCTTCATCAACCGCCGGAACACTTGCATCCTACCGCAACGTCCTGGCCATTTGAAACATGGGGAATGGATATCGTTGGTCCAATTTCTCCACCTTCTTCAAAAGGACATCGCTTCATATTGGCGATAACCGAGTATTTCTCAAAGTGGGCTGAAGCCGTTCCGTTGAGATTGGTCAAGACAAGCGATGTGATCAAATTTGTTAAACATCATGTCATATACCGGTATGGTGTGCCGAGGCAGATCGTCCACGATAATGGTCCGCAATTTGTCAGTCATGCCTTCACGCGATTCTGCGATAAATTTCGATCCGAATTTAGCATCAACGACTTACTACCTGCTGCGAATGGGCGGTGAAGCTTTTAATAAGGCGATCATCAAAATCCTTACTAAGATGGTCTCTTCAACAAAAGGATTGGAACGACAAGTCGGGCAAAGCACGTGGGCTTACCGCATAAACGGTTCGCACACCGACAGGTACCACCCCATATTCTCTGGTTTATGGTTGTGAAGCCATTTTACCGATAGAGATTCAAATCCCGTCGCTTCGAATGGCGTTATCCACCGGAATGACAACCGAGGAAAATCATCGCCGACGCCTTGAGGAACTTGAAATGCCGGATGAAAAGCGACATGTGCTCAACAAAGATATCGAAGCTTTACCGCACGGATTTCTAAAGCATTTGACAAGAAAGTCCGGTGTCGTATTTTCAAGGAAGGCGACCTTGTTCTCGCTGTCCGACGCCCAATGATTTTGAACTCCAAAAAGAAGGGGAAGTTCGAACCAAAATGGGAAGGGCCATTCGTAGTGGAATCAGTTTACTCGAATGGAGCATACCGCCTGACCAATCAAGAAGGCGACAGAATCATGATGCCTATTAATGGTAAGTTTCTGAAAAAGTACTACCCATAGTCTTCTTTCAAACTCCCACTGAGTTGTCATGTTAACAATCACCTCTGATAACTAATTTCCTCCAAATTCTCTCGCCAATCCTCATCAATAGGATGGCGGGACCCCAAAGCTATCATGTTAACAATCACCTCTGATAGTTCCCTCAAGATTTCCTCCGTCAATCCTCTCAAACAGGATGACGGGACCACTCCCACGGAATCATTTCCTAAATGATTTTGTTCGTAATCACTGTTGTTATACTTTCACGTCACTGAACAACTTGATTGCTTTTTGATTGCGATCGTTATACTTTTATGTCACTGAACGATTCGATCATTTCCAAATAGTGGCCTACCATGCGATGTGCCTCTATTTCAGCCATAGTCGTTATACTCCCATGTCACTGAACGACTCAGCTACCTCCACAGAATCATTCCCTAAATGATTTTGTTCGTAATCACTGTTGTTATACTTTCACGTCACTGAACAACTTGATTGCTTTTTGATTGCGATCGTTATACTTTTATGTCACTGAACGATTCGATCATTTCCTGATAATGGCCTACCATGCGATGTGCCATTATTCTGGGTTCGTCTTTGCCCTAAGAGAAGACAAAACAGGGTTCGTCTTTGCCCTAAGAGAAGACAAAATGGTTCGCTTTGCCCCAGGAGAAGACAAAGTCTGCACGCGCGACCAATCCACGTGTAGCCAGTTATTAAACAACAGCTGAATCTATGTCTCTCTGACATAGGGGACTTTATCTCGACCCCTTATTCGAGATTAGTCTACGTCTAACACACGTGGCCGGGTAGTCTATTCCCGTGAGAAAGACGAAGTCTACGTATTCAACATCGTAGCACTAAGAAAGTTAACTCTCTTAGCACAACGTTACATGTAGAACGGACTTAGGTAATCTACATGCTAGCCCGATTCAAACGGTAATCGGTAAAGGCACATCAAATCCGTTGATAGCTGGGGGTTTGCTAAAAATCCCAGAGGGCGATCATTAGCTGCAGGTGAAGAATTCAAATCTACCGTGTTCGTTAGAAGGTTCCTCGCTCCGTCTGCACGGCGACCGTCTTACAAGTCTTTGTATCCAAAGTGTTCCAGACTCCATTCAACCGCATTCAAGTCTGAAAACTTTGGAGGGGGTTTTGTAGGCAGTAAAAATTGCCTTAATCCTTACACAGCAACTCGGAATGAGCAGAAGAGCTTAGGGGTCCATCCGAGTGAAGTCAGGCCCGCCTAAAGGTTAAATTCACCTGAATGCTTGACTTTACAAAATAGACAAAAGTGCTGATATCTCTTGAACCGGGAGGAACTGGGCAAAATGACCGGAGCAATCGGCTCCGTCTCGTCGAGATGGTCGATTTCCATATATAACTCGTCTAATTCCGACGTATGGTTTGAAAGTTACGACCTGTTCTTCGTAGCAGACGAGGCTCGCCAAGCAGCGAGGCTCGACATTCAGACGAGGCTCGCCAAGCAGCGAGGCTCGACATTCAGGCGAGGCTCGCCAAGCAGCGAGGCTCGACATTCAGGCGAGGCTCGCCAAGCAGCGAGGCTCGACATGCAGGCGAGGCTCGCCAAGCAGCGGGGCTCGATATTCAACCGAGGTTCGCCAACAGCAGCGAGCCTCGACATCCAACCGAGGTTCGCCTATAGCAGTGAGTCTCGATACCCTGCCGACATCCAACCGAGGTTCGCCTATAGCAGTGAACCCCAACACTCAACCGAGGTTCGCCAACAGCAGCGAGCCTCGACATCCAACCGAGGTTCGCCTATAGCAGTGAGTCTCGATACCCCGCCTCGACATCCAACCGAGGTTCGCCTATAGCAGTGAACCCCAACACTCAACCGAGGTTCGCTATAGCGGTGAGTCTCGATACCGCCGACATCCAACCGAGGTTCGCCTATAGCGGTGAACCCCAACACTCAACCGAGGTTCGCTATAGCGGTGAACCCCAACACTCAACCGAGGTTCGCTATAGCGGTGAACTGACACTCAACCGAGGTTCGCCAACAGCGGCGAGCCTCGACATTCAACGAGGTTCGCCTATAGCGGTGAACCCCAACACTCAACCGAGGTTCGCCTATAGCGGTGAACCCCAACACTCAACCGAGGTTCGCCACAGCAGTGAACCTCGACGTTCAAACGGCTTCGCCCGGCATCATTGGTCCGACGAGGCTCGCCAAGCAGCGAGGCTCGATATTCAACCGAGGTTCGCTATAGCGGTGAACCCCAACACTCAACCGAGGTTCGCCTATAGCGGTGAACCCCAACACTCAACCGAGGTTCGCTATAGCGGTGAGTCTCGATACCGCCGACATCCAACCGAGGTTCGCTATAGCGGTGAGTCTCGATACCGCCGACATCCAACCGAGGTTCGCTATAGCGGTGAACCCCAACACTCAACCGAGGTTCGCTATAGCGGTGAACCCCAACACTCAACCGAGGTTCGCCTATAGCGGTGAACCCCAACACTCAACCGAGGTTCGCTATAGCGGTGAACCCCAACACTCAACCGAGGTTCGCTTATAGCGGTGAGTCTCGATACCGCCGACATCCAACCGAGGTTCGCCTATAGCGGTGAACCCCAACACTCAACCGAGGTTCGCCTATAGCGGTGAGTCTCGATACCGCCGACATCCAACCGAGGTTCGCCTATAGCGGTGAACCCCAACACTCAACCGAGGTTCGCTATAGCGGTGAACCCCAACACTCAACCGAGGTTCGCTATAGCGGTGAACCCCAACACTCAACCGAGGTTCGCTTATAGCGGTGAGTCTCGATACCGCCGACATCCAACCGAGGTTCGCTTATAGCGGTGAGTCTCGATACCGCCGACATCCAACCGAGGTTCGCTTATAGCGGTGAGTCTCGATACCGCCGACATCCAACCGAGGTTCGCTATAGCGGTGAACCCCAACACTCAACCGAGGTTCGCCTATAGCGGTGAGTCTCGATACCGCCGACATCCAACCGAGGTTCGCTATAGCGGTGAACCCCAACACTCAACCGAGGTTCGCTATAGCGGTGAGTCTCGATACCGCCGACATCCAACCGAGGTTCGCTTATAGCGGTGAGTCTCGATACCGCCGACATCCAACCGAGGTTCGCTATAGCGGTGAGTCTCGATACCGCCGACATCCAACCGAGGTTCGCCTATAGCGGTGAACCCCAACACTCAACCGAGGTTCGCTTATAGCGGTGAGTCTCGATACCGCCGACATCCAACCGAGGTTCGCTTATAGCGGTGAGTCTCGATACCGCCGACATCCAACCGAGGTTCGCTTATAGCGGTGAGTCTCGATACCGCCGACATCCAACCGAGGTTCGCCTATAGCGGTGAACCCCAACACTCAACCGAGGTTCGCTATAGCGGTGAACCCCAACACTCAACCGAGGTTCGCTATAGCGGTGAACCCCAACACTCAACCGAGGTTCGCCTATAGCGGTGAACCCCAACACTCAACCGAGGTTCGCCAAGCAGCGAGGCTCGCCAAGCAGCGAGGCTCGATATTCAGCGAGGTCGCCAAATGGCGCGTTGAATTGAAGGCTAAGCAATCTACGATCACTAACCTCTAAACTCATCACTCCAAGCAGGCAGCCGTCATCGATAAGCTGAAGGAAGAGGTCGCCCAGCTGAAGAGGACGGTCGAAGGCTCCGAGAGGGAGATCGAGGAGTGGAAGGCTCAAATTGGGGGGCTGGAGAGTGAACTGGAGGCTGCGAGACTCGAGGGCCAGAACTTGCGGGTCGCCCTGGGTGAGTCGAAAGCGGCTCATCAATCAGTCTCGGACGACGCCCGGTCGATCGAGGCTCGACTCAAATTCGCGACGTCGGAGGAAGGCAAGAAGGAGGTCATTGAAGAGTATAGGCAAGGGCCCATGGAGAAAGTGGAGCTGTCATTAGCTGTCAAAGCGGGCTACGACTACTTGAAGGCTCAACTTCCTTCGGACGCTCTCCCATCGTTGAGTCTCGCCTATCCTCCCAGGGTGGAAAGTTCCCTTCGCGTCTTGCAGAGTCTGGAAGCCAGAGGGGCAGGGGTGCAACTCAGCGCCGAGGACAATCCCGACGAGGATGAGGACGACGAGGAAGATGAGGGTGAAGGTGGAGAAGAGGGAGACGGCGATGATGGAGGAGATTAGGTTGCCTTAGCGCTTTGTTCATTCTCTTTATTCGGTTTTGGCCGAGAAATCATCGTGTACTTGTAATACATTTCACCTATGAATGAAACTTAGTTTGTGTTATCTCACGCCAAACTCTCCCCTTTTTATGCCCTTCTTAAAGCTTCGTGGCAACAGCGACTTTGGCCTGAACGGCTGTCTAGGGTTTGTATGACAGGGCAAATGGGTCGAGCGATGATCATAGCTCAGTCGGCCTGATTGGTAACTTTGCGCCCGATTGGTGGTCGGCCCTAGGTGAGTCGGGTCGACCACTGGGTGGTATGGTTACGGACGGCTGTGGAGGGGGCGCCAATTCGCCCCTCGAGTGGAGCGCAGATATCGTCAGCGGGCCGTCCCCTAATTGCTGACTCTTAGGCTTCTGGGATGGGCGGTAGGTCTCATTTAAAATAAAGAGGCGTTTCGGCGATTTTCGAGGCGGCGATTCGAGCCTCTGTGATTTCCGAGATGATGCCTCGAGTTTCACGTTTTTAATTTCCTCTGTTGATCACGAGGGGGCTTAGCATTTATGGGCTTTGTTATAAGTAGGGGGGGAGACAACTACTCTTCGTGTTCTCGTTAGATTGGCGATTGATTTTGGCTCTGATCGCTAATTTTAAGGTCTCAAACTGGGAGCGCCGGCGAGCTTCGTCGAAAGATGGTTGGGGCGTGGAGGTGGATTCTCTCCCCGGAGTCCACCATCTCCGGGGGTTTCCAGCTGAGAGTGCCGGCGGTAGTTCCGATCATCTGTGAAGAAGGGGGGAAATCCCTTTGTTTGCACCTGGTGATAGGGGCACGTTTCCTTGTCGTCCCTGTGTTCGTTTCAGTGAGGAATAGTTGGAGCGCCGAGTGTTTCTCCGAGGAAGAGTGGCCTTGTTTGCATCCATGGGTTCCGGGCTATTGTGCTGATATGAAACCATGGGGTCAATGTTTGCACCCATGGCGCCCTTTCATTAATTTCTGCAACTATTGCGGCACCTCCTTTCTCAAGGGAGCACTGGCATGAGCGCCGAGGCGAGCAGGGGGGACGACGAAAGAAAGAAAAAAGAAATTGGCGAGTAACGACTGGAACGTCTGTTTGGACTTGTGTTTTTTTTTCTTTTTTGGCGGACCATTGTAAATTTTTGCTTGGAACATCAATGAAAGGTCTTATTTTAGCGATGGTGGTCATCTATTCGACTCATTCTTGGCTCTTCTTTTCTTTTTTTTTTTAGATCGAAAACGAGTCGGCCCCTGTGGGGCCTACAACGAACATTATAAATAGATCGAAAACGAGTCGGCCCCCGTGGGGCTTACAGTGAACATTATAAATAGATCGAAAACGAGTCGGCCCCTGTGGGGCTAGACCCACCGTCCAACCGAGTCCAAGCGAAATGAGCCAACTGTTATGGTCATAACCACTAACCAGTGATTAAGGAGAAAAAACCAAGCGCTGACATGGATAAACGCTTGCCTGTCAACGAAAACAGACACGAGCCTCCGCACCCGACCCACAAAGCGGCCGGCACTCACCGACCCCGTCATGATCCAATGGACGACTATCACCATAGCCGACGCGAGAGGCGGTGCAAGTCGGCCCATCAACAACTCTCTCCCGCGAACGACGCGAAAGGCGGTAACAGTCGTCCGCCCTGCCAATTGACTGCTTCGGGGCTATTCCACGTCGTTCGTCCCACCGGGCGACGTAGGGACGACCAGCTATCACCTCCCAACCGCTAGTCTGCCCGGACGACGCGAAAGGCGGTGCTAGTCGTCCTCCCAACCCGTCACCCATTATAGCCCCATCCAACCAGTCGTCGGCCTCTCCCAACAATGCGAAGAGAATTTAGACCCCTCTTCACCACCCGCCCTCCGACGACGCGAAAGGCGGTGCTAGTCGTCCTCCCAACCCGTCACCCATTATAGCCCCATCCAACCAGTCGTCGGCCTCTCCCAACAATGCGAAGAGAATTTAGACCCCCTCTTCTCAGCCACCCGTCCTCTGGGACGACGCGAAAGGCGGCCCTGGTCATCCCTTTCAATTGATTACCTCAAAGGACGTCCCGAGAGGCCGTGCGAGTCGGCCACCCGGCCTCAGCTCCCCCCTAATCCTGCGTGGCTCCCTCCGTTCAAACGACGGTTATACGGTACTCGAGCCCATCAACATCGCATTAAATGCACTGACAGCCCCTTAACTCCCCCGTCTCTCACGGAATTTAAGGCACCTCGGACCCATGCAGCTACAGGCGCCGTCAATCCCATCCCGTTAATGGCGAATAGACCATACAGACCCTCAAATTACCCGCAATTTGACACCTGTAAAGGCCAGCCCCCATAGCAGACAAATAAAACGCTCAGCCAATCACTGGCTCACACGTGGAAGAGAGGGCTGACTCATCAGTGGTTCCTTAACCGATGAAAAGACGAAAATACCCCCTGAACCCTAGGTATAAATAGCAACGTGAACAGCGAACCAAGTAAGTGATTTTTTCTGAGTGAATTCCTGCTCCATTAGATTATCCTCCTCTTTACTAACTTGACCGTCGGAGGAACCACCGGAGATCCCAACTCAGCCTTTTCCACAGGTCCTTCTTTCTGCTGCAGGCGAATCTCTTGACTGGAATCAGCATCACTGGGCATTAGGAGAGAAGGCAGACTCCGCTCTCTTAAAAACTAAACTCACCCAAGGTTAGTGACTGTGATTATATACATCAACAAGTACATAACAGAAAAATTGTCTGAAACATGTCGCATGCTAAAGACAGGCAAGTTATTCTAACTACAGTCAAACGTGATAGTTTGGTTAAAATGATTCGTTGTAATTTTACCCGAATAAAAAAAAAAGATAGTTTTGTACAATACTCCTAAATTCATGGCAGTTCTATGAAATTACCCATTCTAGGTAAATGAAATTCTTTCCAAGTCTGGAAAAGCCATGAGCTCCAACTAGTTAATTTTTAGTTACATATTCATCATTCGTGGAAACCTTTTATTTTCTTTATAATACGGATGCTCTATGATGTTTAGATAGATACTATTATGTTAAACTATGATAAATCCTCCATAATACCAATATCTCAATGGTCTTCAAGAGTCACCCAAGAGGGTCTAGCCGAGTTGGCAAGTTGCATATGAGTAGTACTCCAAGACCTCAGATTCGACTCTCCTGGGAAGCAAACACACAAATTTAATTTTGTGGAATACAAGAGGCTGTGCGTTGGGGGGGTGCTCCTTAGCCACACCTGGGGGTTTGATACCCATAGTTCGAAGGATCGTAAGTTCCCTCGCAAACCGGAAAGACGTGAGTAAGTTCCCTCGCAAACCGGAAAGAAAAAAAAAGGTCTTCAAGAGAGTCCAGAATGCCTGTTTTAGCAAAATAATCTTCAAATATACATCACAATGAACTAGTAATGAAGGCAAAATGGGTAATGTAATGCTTCAGATCTAACAGCAGCTTCTATTGATTTCATACGTTCAAACACAAGCAAATATCATACACAACATGAATTTTATGCATTATTTCTCCTTAACATTTCAACACCCCACTCACCAAACTTCTTCTGAGATTCCAAGTCCTCATCCTCCTTCTCCAAACCAACATAAACATGCTCCTCAACATCATAATACTTGAACAAAACCAGGTAAAAGACCACGGAAAAAACCACCATCAAAGCCAAAATCCAACTGAACTCCAAATTAGCCAAAGCCTTTGCTCTCTCGAGGGACCCTTCATCCTTACACCTGACAACATCTCTCCCGTCTTCAAGCTTCAAGAAGCAGCCTTTTGGAATGAGCCCCGGTGACCACAAAGCAAACGCCATCACAATGAACCAGACCCCCTGGAAAGCAATGCTCACTGATCTCACAAAGCTCACTATAAAACTCTTCGGTAGCCCAAGACCGATAACTGTAGTAATGAAACAGGCAATAACAACAATTTGCTGTAGCCAGTGATATTGCCCTTCAACTCCAGCATGATCAGTTGAATGCAGATGAATTAAAAGCCATTCTTGAAAGAATACCACCGAGGCAATCACCTGCGTTAAACCAAGAAGCACGTTAGTCTTTTGTGCACGTGAACGTGCACGAAATTTGTCAAATGCAATAGAGAAAAATCCATAGATGAGGAGGAAGAGGGAGACTGAGAAGTGTTCAACGTAGCGGAGGAGATATGAAGGGATAGTATAGTCATTGGCTAAGGGTTTGTGGTGAGAGGGACAGATGAACATCTCAATGGCAGTGTAGGTGAAGCTCGCTATAGAGATGAGGACTGGTTCTAAGTATCGAAATTTGGGAGTTGGGAACCAAGGATGAGATCTGTAGGTTGTCGGGTAAAGACAATGGAGCTTTATGTGGTTGAAGAGGTGCCATAGGCCAATAAGTAGGAAACCAGTGCCAATTGCTACATGACCAGCTAACGAAGTTACCATCTTTGAGAGGAGGTGTTTCTATGAGAGACTGGTGATGGAGATAAGGGGAAATTTAAGATTAGGATATTACGATGAACATTCTTATAATTGTCTATCTAATGATAATTATCCAATAAATAAGCATGTGATATCTATAGCTTCTCCTTTCTCAAAATCCATTCCAATTGAGTAATGAAATGTCCACTCTTATGGAGATTGATGCCTCATTACTAGCTACTTTTGTTAGGTTCTATAATGAAGCGAATTACTATTAGTTTTTAGAACTTCTAAAGAAAAATTTATCAACTTCCATGTAAAATTAGTAGATACAGATTAATAAGTCTGGGGTTGTTGTCTATGCTATTATATTTTATGTTGTATTATTTTATTGTCTTCGTTTGCTATGAACCAAGTCTAGATATGCAGCATATCAAAATTTCCCCCTTTCAATCCTGCTTTTTAACCTAAAGTTCAGTAGAATTTCAAACTATTCGTTATCCTTCAGCTGAACATCACTTCAAATTAGCATCCAACACCCAATTCACTGATAAAGCTATTCGAAAATTTTTAGTTTATATGGACTTAGTGTATATGATATCCACAACAGACAGTATATTATGATACCATGACGTTGTTTTACTATCATCTTCCTCCCTTTAGTTTTGTCACAACATTTAAAACAGGAACTCACAGAATACACAGCATATTTGTTCCCAAGTTTGAACAGATCATTTACGCTAAGTACGAAATTCTAGTTATTCCAAGTAAAATTCTAAAATGTGCAGATTTTGAAAGAACACCACCGGGGCGATCACCTGTTTCAGACCAAGAAGCACGTCAGACTGGTGTGCACGAGCACGGATCCTGTCAAATACAATACAGAACAATGCGTAGATGAGGAAAGTAAGGGAGATTAAAGAATGCTCAAGGTTGTGGATATGGTCAGAAGAGTTGGTCCGATCATTGTCTAAAGGTTTGTGTTCAGAGGCATAGATGAAGAGCTCATGGGCGATGTTGGTGGTGGTCATGATGGAGATGAGGACTGGCTCTAAGTATCGAAATTTTGGAGTTGGGAACCAAGTAAGAGATGTGTAGATTGTTGGCTGAAGAGAATGGAGTTTGATGTGGTTGAAGAGTTGCCAAAGGCCAATGAGTAAGAAACCAGTGCCTATTGTAGCATGGCCAACTAACAAAGGACCCATCTTAGAGAGGTGTTTATATGAGAGAATTGTGATGGAGATAAGAGAAGTTTAAGAAGGCATTGGGGGATTATGTTTTGGGGTTTTTTCTAATAGCTCAAGATGCTGTTTTGATAGTTTTTTATATGATTTAGTACCAAATGAGAGGAAGTAACCCCTATTCAACTAACAAAATGGTTTGGCTTAAATCCAAAAATCTACACTATTATATTAAAAACCAAGAGGGTATCCAAAAGTTTGAAGGATAATTGAAACGCATATTCAAATATGAGGATAGCTTGGTAATTTCACAAAGAATAACTATTATCAATCAATCATGTGGGCCTCGCATCCCCCAACATGAGACCTCTCTCCATCCACACCCCCAATCATGGTCTCCCTCCGCTCTGATTCTAATTCAACCACGCACTCACTCCTACCTGATTCTAATTTTTTTGCAAAATCAATAAAGCGTGACTGAAGGTATTAACATATTGACATATTTGCAGATATTAAAATATGATCAATAATTAAAATCTATATGTTGAAAAACAAAAGTGAAAATAGAAATGCATCTTTTAAAGTTATTTAATTAGCACAACATAGAAAGAAGATTAATAATAAATAAAATTATAAAATATTTTCTTAGTTGCCAAATAAATGATTAAAATATTTATTTAAGGTAATATCTAACGCATAGGTTTTTACATATCTTAATAGTTAAATTATCATGTCGCAATCTAATAAAATTTACAAAAAGTAAAATTGAAATATTCACCATGTGCATTTGCACGCAGAAATCCTAGTATGAGATTTTATATATATATATATATATATATATATATATATATATATATATATATATATATATATATATATATATATATATATAGTTCATAGGAGCCTTGCTCTATATATATATATATATATATATATATATATATATAAAACAAATAATATGATCTGCAGTGTGAGCATTTGTAGTGAATTGTCATAGAAGGAAAGAAAGGAAACAAGTTGGGTAAAAAGGGGTTATGTGAGAGAAAAAAATCTTCCTCCAAAATCCAAAATAGATCATTTTAGGTAGTAATTGACAAATTGTACAAGCCTTAACCCTACTACCTTTGATATAGCAAAGGTTGTTAAAAATATAAATTACTATGAAGATCATATTTGATACTAACAAAAATCAAGAAAGGCTACATAATCTCTGGTTCTGTTTCTCTCCCATCATAATCAAGTTCTTTAGTCAAAAGAGAATTACAACCAAAGTGGTGAAGAAGCATTTTTTTCCTTGTCCAGTTGCACAAAGAAAACCAAGACAGACACATAATTTAAGTTGGATTATATATCATGGAAATATAATTAAGATTTACTTTTGACATTGTTTTCAAATTTCAAATAAATCAACACATAATACAAAATCATGATCAAACTCACACACTGTACCCACTTCTATGGGTGGAGAACGTAAAACTTTTGAACCAAAATTTAAATGACTACTAAATATATCAGAAAAGCTGTGCCAACAAGCTACCGAAAAACAATAGAACCATATTTGACTTGTAACATGAAACTTATCCAAGAATATTCTTGCAAAGCCTCTTGCCATAAATCTAATATAAAGCAAAGAAAGTTGAAGTACATAGTTTAATGTAACAGATTACATATTATATTCTAAGAAGAGAGAGGGGGGTTTTGGGCGATTGTCATGACATTGCCTGTTAATCTAAAATTTGAAGTATCCCATTGTTTAATGCCTAGTGTGGACAAAGAGAGGTAATCAACCAATGACAATCATAACCTAAAACTGAAGTACCCCTAATTCAGAATGAGAAATTAAGCCTAGAGTAAAAGAAAACTGAACCAGCCACTGTAGATTTGTTTAAAGGACAAATTATTAGCTATGTACAAAATTCTAATTATTACAGAAAAGAAATGTTCTCAATTCTTATTCCAAGTCAAACTAATACTCAACGAGAACTTCAGCAGTTTACCTTAGATAACATCATAAAACAGAATGAAAAAAAGTGTTATTAGATATTAGTCCCTCAAATCTACAATAATTCCATATTAGTCCTTCAAATCTCAATAATTGCTAATTAGTCCCTCAAATCTTAGTGTTATTGGAATTTGGTCCTCAATGACCAAAATACCCTTGGCTAATGTCATTTGCAATTTGGCATTTTAAAGTTTACATATTTTAAAACTTTGATACCCCAAAGTTTTCTTGACACTTTGATATCCCAAACTTTACATCTTTTTTCACTTTGATATCCCAAACTTTTTTTGACACTTCGATATCCCAAAGTTCACACATTTTTTTAACTTTCATATCCCATAGATTCCATATTTTTTAATTATGATACCTTAAAGTTTACACATTTTTAACTTTGATACCCTAAAGTTTGGGGCAAGTGTCAAAAACAAAACTTTGGGATATCAAAGTGAAAAAGGTATAAACTTTGTCGTAACAAAAGTGTTAGAAAAAAATTTAAGGATCAAAGTTTAAAAAGGTGTGTAAACTTTAGGGTATCAAAGTGTCAAAAAACTTTGGGGTATTAAAGTCAAAAAGGCGTAAACTTTAGAATACCAAAGTGGAAATAACATTTTTCCGAAGAGTATGGGTTTTAAGAGTGAAATCGTAACTAAAGGGCATTTTGGTCACTAAGGGACCAAATTGCAAGACCCCTTAGGATTTGAGGGGCTAATGATCAATTATTGAGATTTGAGGGACAAATATATAAAAATAACCCCAACTTGGGTAACTAGTAGTAAAAGATGACAGATAACCTTTGCTCCTAACATGATCAGTAGAATGAAAATGAATCAGGGCGATCACCTGAGTCAGACCAAGAAGCACATTAGGCTGGTGGGCACGTGCATAAACCCTGTCAAATGCAATACAGAATAATGCGTAGATGAGGAAGATCAGGGAGATTGAGGAGTGTTCAAAGTTGTGGAGGTGATAAGAAGGGATAGTCCAATCATTGTCTAAGGGTTGGTGATGAGAGGGGGAGATGAAGAGCTCCATAATGATGTAGGTGAAGCTTGCTATAGAGACGAGGACCGGTTCTAAATATCGAAATGTTGGAATTGGGAACCAAGGAGGAGATATGTAGGTGGTTGGGTGAAGAAAGTGGAGCTTGATGTGGTTGAAGAGATGCCAAAGGCCAGTTAGTAGGAAACCAATGCCTATTGCAACATGACCAACCCACAAAGAACCCATCTTTGAGAAGTGTTTGATGAAAGAATGGTGATGAAGGAGATGGAAATTTAAGAAGGATGGGTGATTATGTTAGGCATTTCATAATTGAGAAAATGAAATCCATTGAATTGCAATCCTAACTGATTTCTAGATTTGTTTTGGGATTTCTTCAATAGCTCAAGGTGTCATTTTGATGGATATAGATATGATTCTACTATCACATGAGCGCGAAATCTCAGTTTACCTAACAATATGCTTTGGCTTAAATCCAAAAATTGATATTTATAAATATACCAAATAAAATGATGTGCAGAGCATTTGTAGTGAATTGTAGTAGAAGGAAAGGAGGAAACGAGTAAGGTACAAGAAGAAAGGAGTTAGGTGAAGAAAGCTTTCCTCAAACTCCAAAGGACAAGATCATTTTGGGTAATAATTTGTACAGATCCTAATCCTATTATCTTGATATACCAAACATTGTGTAAAAATATTAAATTACTAAGAATGATAACCTTTGACCCTTGTTAACAATACTAAAAAGATAAAAAAAAGGCTACAGATTCTCTTATGTCATAGTCAAGTTTCAGTTGGGGCATATAGCAACTTCTGCTGCCACTGCTACACCTTGCAGTGCCAAATTTTCTTAAGCTTTCTCAGAAAAACTGAATGAAAAGGCAAGATAAATGAAATTATCTTTGACGTTTGCTTATTGTGAAATTTGAAAAGAAAATTACAAAAGAAGTGATGAACAAAACAACATTCCTTGTTCAGTTGCACAAAGAAACCTAGTTCAAATTTCAAATATTTGAACACGGTATACAATCTTGTCAAGCTTACACACTGTATCTACTTTGAATAAACTTCTATTGATGGCTCGTGTAAAATTTTTGAACCATAATTGAAAAATGACTAGCCGTATATCAAAAAATTTATGCAAGCAAGTGTATCTTTTGCTTCCAGGGGAAAAAAAACTAAGGAACCATATTTGACTTGTAAAATGAAACTCATCTGAGCACATACTTGGAGAGCCTCCATTCAACTAGAATCGAAAGGTTGCCATCAATGTAGAGCAAAGCAAGTTCAAGTACATAGTCTATTGTAACTGGTTAGATATAAGATCCTAGATAAGTGCAGGCAATGGTCATGGGCCATGGCACTGCCCTTATCCTGAGGTTAGCTTCCTCTTAAGTCTAGGCTTTATAAAGCCTACCATTAATTTATTTAAATTGACCTATCTCATTGTTTAATGCCTAATGGGAGAAGAGATATGTCATGCAATTTCTGTGGAGTGTAGGGATCAAGCATCATAAACGTAACCTAAACTAAAGGTAGCTCAATTCAGAATGACAAATTAAAGCTCAAGAGTAAAAGAAACTGAACTGCTGTACCAGACATGCAATCAATGATGCAGGAGAGAAGTTTTCGATCATACCAGAAGATATGGGGGGAAAACAGCAGTCAGATTAAACAAAAGGAGCTAAACCTGCTAATAACATGCATCCACAAAAATTTAGGATGTCTAAACTTGGATCTCTCCTGAGGGGCAACATCATAAACCCCTAACAAATAAATAAAAGAAATTTGCCTACAGCTTCATATTGCTCAACGTTGTCGTACATATATCCCCAGCATAGTGAAAAGAAAAATGTACAACAATGTTACTAAAGTTTCCAAGTTTATAATTACCCACGTGAATCCTGTTTAGATATTGGTTTTGCAAATGTTATATTATATATACCCACTCCTTCAAGCACATATCAATTGTTTCCTAATGGTTCTGAAGCCAATCACACACCAAAAACTCCATATAGTACAGTTCAATTAAATCCAGACCCTAATTTGTGAGTTGAAAAGTTCAACCCTGACGAACCAAATCAGATTCAGGTTGGGGATATCATTAACTAAAATCCAGTTGACCATTGGATTGATTCAAATTTTGCATCTGATCAGGTTGCTACACTGGACTGTCTAGAGTTATCAATCTAATAAACAATTATTCATGATAAGCATGTTCGAACTTTCAGTATAAAACAAATGTATGCGTGTGAAAATCAAACTGTTCCAAGTCAGGTCAGGTTAGAGCGGGATTTATTCCTGGATCAATCCCTAAACTTAGTCCAACTAGAACTCAACATGATTCAGAGGAATCAGGCTATTTCTGTGTAAACTAACATATTTCTCAACAAAGGCAACTATGAAAATAAAGGATCTCCATTAAACCTTTGAGGCAGTTGATAGATGCCTTTTTCTAACAGATATATTAGATATAACAGGGAAAACAAATGGAGCAGAACTAGCTTTGTGTTATAAACAGAAAAGCGTATACAATCAGCAGACCTGGAGATTATGGATGATGGGTAAATAATCTCCTTCGACTGAATTGGCACCCATCATGAATTGAAGTT
Organism: Asparagus setaceus; assembly: GCA_012295165.1. Lineage (NCBI taxonomy): Eukaryota > Viridiplantae > Streptophyta > Magnoliopsida > Asparagales > Asparagaceae > Asparagus > Asparagus setaceus. The sequence goes on along the minus strand of CM022704.1, from coordinate 4,258,068 downwards.
GCATCTCCTTGACATCTCTTAGTCTATATTCCCGGTACAAAATATTTAAAAATCCTGCATTGCTGAAGCTGAAAATCATAGAGTAACTAGTAAGTTTTAAGATTTTTTTATTGGAGTAAATCATCTCAGTAAATTCAAATTATATGCCTCCATGATTTAAATTGGTTTAAATAAACCATTTGCCCAATAACTAATTGTTTAAAAAATGCAAAAGCTATATCTCTTGCTGCTCCTTTCTCCAGTTCCAATATATTAAGAACTGACTCTCTCTCAATTAGTAGATAGTGAGGATCCTGATGAAGCAACCCAATCTGACTTGATTTTCCTTCAGTAATTGATTTTTTTTTAACACAAAAGCGAACGGTTAGCTATAACTCGTTATTCTAGTTAAGCTATAGCTAAACACCAACTGCAAAGAGCTCAAGCAAATTACTCATTAATATTTAAAAAAATTATAAAGAAAAAGTTAATAGTGTCTCATCTAAATTTAATAGATATCGCTTAATGATTTTATTGTTAACTTATATTGTATTTTTTTCTTGTCCTTGTTTGCTATGGACTGAGTCAAGAATTCAAGATAATCTCCAACATATCAAAATAATCCCTCTCACTCAGACTTTTTTACCGACAGCTGAGCAGAATTTCAGATTATTCTTTAACCCTCAGATGAACATCAATTCAGATGTTTTTCAATGCTCAATTCATTGGTAAAGTTCTCCAAAATTTATAGTTTACATGAACTGAGTATATATGGTCAACGATATTAACAACAAACTTTTATGATACCTTTTCCACTGATACCATGAAGTTGTATTATCATCATCTTCCTCTCAGTAGTTTTGTCATGATATTTATAACATTAAAGCACAGAATTCTAAATATTCCAGAAAGGAAAAGATACCAAATCTTATTCCCAGTTATATTATCATTCAACGAGAACTTAAGTAATTTATAGTACATAACACCATAAAAGAGAACAAAAAAACCATGGGCATAACTAGCACTAAAGTTAGATGTCAAAATAATCACATTAGTATCTCGATGAAATCTAAGAAGGTTATGTCATAGCCCTGACAATACTTACAAAGAGTTTCTCATCTGCGCATAGGGCATTGTAGAGAGCTTATAGAGATATCCATCTAGCACAGAAATGTTCAGCCAGTTTATACGCAGAAGCACCATTGGAAGCTACATGAGAGAGCTGAAAGTCATCCTGCTTACTCCTCTTGCTGCACCAAAGCATTGAAAGACTTCCTTTGATGTCCTTCTCCAACACTTAATACCAACCACTGAACTTGGTGTATGAAAACCGCAAACACCCAGGTATAAGCTAAAGATTTCTGTCCAAATTAATATCCTCTCTGGTATGCTTGAGCTCTCCTGCATATGCTAAAGTATCTTGTTTTCTGGATCTGCTCACCTGAAAATGTACCAAATTCTTCTAGTATTACACTGATGAACTGGCAGGTGAAATAATTAAAGAGTATATTACATCATCTTTTATTGAGAATGACCTTTTGTAAATTCAGATAAAATGTTTTGTGCTCCTTGGAGGCACCATCACATGCCTCGGCAGAAGTATCTGACGAAGTAACCATAGACGGTACCATCATGACCCAACAAACATGGCTAAGCATTCTCTGTATATTTGACTCTCTGCTCAGAGTTTGGAGGTATGTAAGTGGTCTGCTTAGATCAATCAATAAACTGAGCTCACATATACGGGTCAGGAAGATATCATCAAAATCCATGGAAATGTTTTATTAATTAGAGAAGCAGCTTTTAATTGCAACACCTTCAGTATACGACCTCCCTTCAGAGTTTTAAGATATGTTTCTCTTTCCTCTCTATTAACAAAATGGAGGAAAAGATGCCCCATTAAGATACTAAAAAAGTTGATTCTGACAACTTCTTCAGCAGGAAGTTTCCTTAACTCCACTTTCTCCTGGATTAACGGATTCATTTTGTCTTTGCCTATCAGGCTTCTCCAGACGCACTATTTCCTCCAAAATGGCATGGACTTCTTCATAGTTTTTGACACGGCGGATGATCCCAGTACTAATTTGGGAAAGCAATCCACTTGAAGGAGCATTTTTTAACATTTTGTCCTGTTCCCCCTTTGTTGTTTCTATTCTCCTGTTGTCCTGTTCGCCATTTTCTATTTTCATTTTCAAACAGTCCTTTCCCCCATTTTCTGTTTCCATTTCCCTATTGCATTGTTTCACTTTTACTATTTCCATTTTCCTATAGTCCTCTTCTGCTTTTATTATTTCCATTTTTCTCTTCTGATCAATTCCCCTAGTTCTCCTTTTAGATCGTTTTCCATGTTGTGGCTCTGGCATAGGTACGCCTCCATTTGGATGTGTGAGGAAACCATTTTGCTTTATCTCTTTCCACTTTCTCATTGCTTCACTCTCCTCCACAGGACTAGAAGAACAAGCCTTCATTGAAGAATATGCAATTTGTAGCTGTCTCGCATCTTTTAAGGAATAGGAGGAACTCGTCCCTAACGAAGTTGAGTTTTCTACATCACCAATGACAAGGGATTCGTCAAAGCATGTCCCAGCAATCCCTAAACTGCTGTTAGATGATGCGATACTGCCATTGTGACCCACACTCAAATGGCTTGCATTCTGTTTGAAACGCTCATTGTTACTATCCATAGTCCCTTCTAAAATTCTATCTGAATGCCCAAATGCAGTAACCTCTCCAATTTGGTAATTCAGCTCTTTTTGACGGCGTATCGGCGCCATGGATTTTTATGGAAATTATTGTTCGCAAGTTTCAAATCCTGATGCATGGAGCTACCATTCAGAGAATGAAGTCAAGGGGCAAGAATAAAAACAAAGAGAAGTAGAATAGGTACTTTGCGCCTCAGCAAATATGTACAGCATTATCTGAACATTTATGATAAAGAAAACATTTATGACTTGAAAAAAATAAGAAATTTCCAAAAATGAATTGTAAGTGGTTCATGCATACGACGATATGATTTATTTGTGTGTGTGTATACAGGGAGAGGCTTTAATGCTCCTAGGGCATAATTATCTTGGTTAATGCAACCTCCAAATCAATTTGGATGATCCATTCCGTCATATTCACAACCTCCAAATCAATATTGTCTTAGAGATCTACCCAAAAAAAAAAAATGTTGGGTTCTAGTTACTCATGCATCAAGTGGTCCTAAGATTAATGGTTTTACAACAATGCAACTAAATAGATAGCATGACCAGGGACCAGAAGTCCAGAAACGCCAAGATTTTTCATATAGAGGTCTTAGTTTGAAGAAATGTAGATCATAATGAACGGAACAGACCATCCATAACCGTTAATTTTTGCATCCACTTGATGCATAAACAACACACGCTTAATGTATATCAATTTATGATTTTTCATCGATAGACTTTTCGATAGATTTACATCAAGTTGAACAGATTTCCAGATTCCCCAACCATTCAGTCGATGGAGAGACATACAACACCAGAACCCATTCAACTTTACTTATCCATCTAAATTAACAATAATACTCATTTCTTTTTCTTTTTTTTTTTTTAATGTAAACTACAAATTACTAAGCATTACCAGTTATCAAAAAAATTCAGAGTCCATTAAGCTTAAGATTTACCAATCTACACACAATTGAGACCAAATTGACAGAATAAATCTAAATAAAATAACCAAATTGAGACGGAATTCATACCACAAACATCACTTCAGAGCTCGATTCAATCACCCAGTAGTAAAGCCCCGCCCTTTGTCCCAAGAGATTTAGTGGCGGCGGCTGGAAACCCTAACCCTAACCCTAACCCTAACCCCAACCTCGAGCGGAGACCGTAGAGAAGGAGATGGGATAGGATCGAAGGGGGGGAGAACGTGGATCGAAGGGGAGAGGAGCTAGGGTTTGGGATCGAGAGAAAAGGGTCTCAATAAAAATGAGATTTTTGAGGTGATTTGGGTTTTTATAGTTTTCTCTTGGTTCGAGGGAGCGGGAAGTGAACGAAGTGGGTGTGGCTAGTGGTCTTATTTATAGGACGCCTCCTCGGTCAGATAAAAGACATATGATTTATTTCCTTTTTCTTTTCCATTGCTCATGAATTTTTTTTTTTCTAAAGGGTAGATTCACAGAAATTTGGGGTTTTGGCAGAGAAACCCCCTAAGTGATTTTTTTTGTTTTACACTTGAAATCATTGAAAATGTTTCTATTGGGGATGATAGACCCTCTTTTTTTTTTGTTGAATTTTAAAAGAGTCAAAAAAGTTCGCCGCGGACTTCATTTGCCACAAATAGTACTATAGTGGGGTCTATTTGTAATTGGGCGATACTAAAAAAGTCTATTCGCAATTAATCATTTTTTAGAAGGGTAAATTCACATAGCTCGGGGGGTGTTCAGAGAAAGACCGCCAACTTTGTAAAGTTTAAAAGCCTCCCATGAACTTGCAAATTCCTAATTTCAAAAAACAGCCTGAATTTTGGCAAATATCATGGACAAATTTAAAGTGTAAGATAACCTGTCCTAAAAATAACCAACTAAAACCTGCGATTTACCCCCTCTCAATAAAACAGTAAAGCAAACTATTTCCAAAATTTTTTGAATTTTCCCTCCTTTTAATTTCGTTAACGATGATTTTTCTCAAAATTTAGAGGGTTTTTCGTGAAATTTACCCTAAAATTTAGAGGGGGTTTCGTGAAATGTACCCCTTTTAAACCTTCTGAGGGTGGCTTCGGGTTTGGAATATACGAATAATATTCGAGAAGAGTTTTTAGATTTTGCGATGCTGTATAATTTGATAAAAGCAAATGTATAATTTTAAAAGAAATAAACACTTAAAAGTGGATTTAATAGTAGTCAAATAGATTTTTAAAGGATTTTTTCCTTGAAACCGTCTTATATTTAAGATCCATTTATGTAAATCACCTTATATTCAATATATATATAAATCACCTATAAAGTTAGTTTTTCTTCCAATCAACTCTCGATTCTATTTTGTTGCTAAAAATTCCTTAAAATTCCAACACTATCCTACTTAATCTCACTTTGAAAGCTTGAAGAGTGTCAACCAGAGAAACTTGTCAAAGTAAAAAAAAAAAAGAAAAAGAAGAAAAAAAATGCTTATACATACATTCACAAATATAAAGACTACCCTCGTCATTATCCACAAACTGCCGTGCCACCCTATTATACAATGGATCAATGGGCACATACCATGCACGAGAAAGTCTAGGGGCAGCTGCTCAAAGCGACTACCCCACCTCACTCGGGGCCACGTCAGCACAATGTTCAATTGGTTAGGGAAGATAATCTATGCCTCTATTTTTATTAACTATAATCAAAGCGACTTATTATAAGCTCCAACAATACTAGACTGACCCTAATAATCTTCGAGAAAAGCTCGTGTAAACTTAAATGGACCGAGAGTTCAGTCCACCACGTTTTTTATACCTTGTTACAATCGGGCTTGAAAAATTTGCTTATAGCCAATTTGATTTCTCTTCTATATAAATTATCCGTATAGGCTTATCCTAATATTTCTTTCTTTGATTTTCTATTTTCTTGATTCTCGAATATGTACTATTAAGTAGCAACTCCTGACTGTGTATTTTGTACCAAATTTCTCTTGATTTTGCTTGTGGAAAATGGTTGATGAGTTGTTAGCCAACCTCATGCTACAATTTATGCACAATAAATAATTCAAATAAGAATTATTAAATAAGGAGAATAATGAAATAATTCAAATGACAATTATAACCGATTTTATTAGTTTATCTCCACTATTCTCTCCCAAAATTTCACAGTGCCAGTCATAAGTTTTATATCTTGTTAGTTTGAACAATTTTTCATATCTCCTTTATTCTTGTACATCTGTAGTAAAGTGTTAATCTTTAATCTAATCATCATTTGCTTTTAGCATTACAATCTTGTTGAATAGATTAATAGTATCTTCTGTAAATCTTCTGCAATCTTATAGATCCTAACTTAAATTTAGGACAAACATTTGTGTTGTTGTTATTAAGAAGCACTAAATAATTTCCAAGCTAGCTGTGCACTAAATGTGAAACAACTTTGGTCTCTCTATTAATGATCATTTATCACATTTAAATAAAAAAAATCAGAAGTCAGAATTCAGAAATCTTTATCAGCCTACATTTACAAGAGCATTAAAAATTGAACACAAAAACTTCAATAGGTGTGTTTGGTTGCCATGTGCCCACATCAACCACATAGAAGAGAGAGAGGGGCTGTGAGCAAATTTACCACAAGACTCCCCCAACTACCACCAATCTCTTCCTATATTAACTTCACACTCACCCTTCCCTCCTCACAATAGCTCCAACTACCACGCTCCTCTTTGAGCTCTCCTCTCTCTACTCTAAAACTTTTGCTCTTCTTTCTCAAGTCAGTAATCTTCAGTTCTTTGTAGTTTCATATCTCTTGATTATGTTAATTGTTTGTAAATTTTGTGTGCATTTTTGTGCAGTGGGCTCTGAGATGGTGATGGTGGATGAGATTCCTTTTCCTCATGAGATTACAACCTCAAAGGCTTTGCCACTCATGGGCTCTGGTAACTGATTTTATCATATTTAGCTTCCTTAATTAGTACGTAATATGATCATTTGGGTTTGAGTTCATGCTCGTCACAGTTTCTAAGTTTTGATATTATGAAAGTGAATATGAAAGTGCATTTAAGATGATACCATAGCAACCCAGATTTTTAAATCCTCCAAAAGCAGGTTTAAAAAATTTCTGCTACATAAAAGCTCATATTTCGGTTCATAGAAGGACAATCAATCTGAGAAAGTATGTTACGAGTATAAACTTATAATTCTCGACCCTCATCATACCAGAAATTTTAATACTTGGAAAAACAAAATACATCGATAATTATATATGTCGAAGAATGTGCATTTCATAGTGGCTTGTCCGGAATCACCCCTAATTTTGTAGTATAATACACCCGTAGAATTTCATGCTTGATTAAATCAAGTTACAGTTAAAGCAAATTTTCAGTTTCAATCCATGAAAATATAAGTTAAATCAAAATTGACACCGAAATGTTCATAACCTCTAGATAATTCAGGATCTCTATAATGTTTGAATCTTGACATGCACAAACTTCACATATTTTCAGGTATCATATTAATGTTGATTGAGAGTTTTCAGGACTTTATAGACTTGATGCTCATATTTCATATTTGGTTCACTAATATTTTCATTATGTGCAGGCATTACTGATATTGAGATACATTTCCTTCAAATTAAGCACAATGCAATTGGGATTTATTTGGATGAGAGTATTGTCGAGCATTTAGGGAACTGGAAGAACAAGAAGGGCAGTGAGCTAGCTGGAGATGACAGTTTCTTTGATGCTCTTGTATCAGGTAAGAGTAATATATCATCAACCTGTAAACTACAAAACTTACCATTTTGCTGACATTAGACTTATCATTTACACGTTCAGCCAAGAAATAGAAAGATTGATTTTTCTTAGTGCATGATTCCTGAAAACATTATTCATTCATAAAATATACTTAATAAACGGGGGTTTGTGTCTCTCCATGGGGTTGTCTGGTGCATTGCTGACATGGTTCCACATCCAAGTCATTACCACTAGATCATTGCTGATAGCTTGGATATTTGCCATACCAGCGACAAACCATCCGACGCCCAGGAGAAACATATCAACTCTCATTTACTCATAGAATGGGGGTTGGTCTGTCCCTCCAACACCATTGGAGGGTGTTGCTGACGTGGCATAAATCTCATGAACATACCCATACCATAGTTGATGGCTTGGGTGTATGTCACATCAGCATACACCGTATAGAAACACCCCAGTCCTTGTCTACTCAATCAAGTGCATAAAGTTTATATGTTCGTCATGAGTTATTCTAACTAGTAGCTATATGTGCAGCTCGTGTAGAGAAATATTTTCGGGTTGTGGTGATCAAAGAGATAAAAGGAGCCCAATTCGGCCTCCAACTAGAATCTGCAGTGAGGGACAGATTGGTAAATGTTGACAAATATGAAGATGAGGAAGAAGCAGAATTAGAGAAGATTGCTGAGTTTTTCCAAACCCCGTATTTCAAAAAGGGTTCAGAGATCACCTTTTATTTCCCTGCAACCTCTCATGCCCCGGAGGTAATTTAATCATGTCGATATTTGCATATATTTAGGTTAGTTCTTTATTTCTTTCTTCTTTTTTTTCTTCAATCATTCTAATTTTGGGGGTCGAAAGTTTCAGATAACATACACAATTGAGGGGAAAGATGCAGTAAAGATTGAGGTGGAGAATGCAAATGTGGCTGAAATGATACAGAAATGGTATTTGGGTGGGTCTAGAGCTGTGTCTCCTAGCACTGTGCAAAGCTTGGCTGAGAAATTTGGAGCAATTCTATCTGTTGCTTAAGAGGTTTTATTATAATATGGTTGTATTTCATGTTTTTTTCCCCTAATGAAAAACTCAAAAAAATACAAGTGTTTGAGAGGTTGGCAATGTTAATACCTTTGTACCTGTAAAATTTTCTAATTCTGTGATGTGCATTGGATGCCAAGAGTTTTTTTTAATGATGGGCTACTAATATCTATTTCAGAGGATGAAGAATTGAATAAAAATTAAGCAGATGGATGATTGTATTGCACAGTATCCTAATTTTAACCATTGTTTTTCTTATTTCTTATAAAAGTAGTTTTACTTTTACTAATAGACAAGATCGGAATCCTAAAGAAGTTGTACGAGATCTTAAAATTTTTGTTTTCCCAAATAAAATAATGCATATTCATGCATTAATAAAAAATAGATTAACAGGTAAAAATTGAAGAATCATGTATAAAGGATCAAAAACACAAAATCCCCTTAAGTAAAACTATTCATATTATGCATCCAAAAGAAGAGAAAACAGAGAAAAACAAGGGTTTTGAGCTCTTGAAGAACAAAAAATAAAGTAAAATGGAGGCTCCTATATTTCGTCATTCAGTTGACTACAAAACTAGTACTAAGAAAAAGAACAGTGCAACAAATATTATTTCATCACATTTACCCACAAAGGCAAAGAATACTTTACAATGAAAATCCAGAACAGGAAGAAAATAGCCTGAAATAGACATCTAAACTTGGTAACACAATGCTTGTAAAATCATACACCCAGTAGGTGCTTCTGGTCCATGCAGATGAGGTCCCCATTTACATTTTATGGATTGAAATAAATAAGAAAAAAAGAAAAATACAAGCATAAATGATGAGAAATATTCCCAAAAGCACCGAGACCTGTCAATATAAAAGAAAGATAATATCAGCACTCAATTTCTCCTGCAGACAGTAACACATCCAATTATAGCCATAACTGAAATAATATCAATAATATTTCTAAATCTTCTATACAGTGCTACGATATTGTGGTATCTATTATTTCGCACTGGAAGGAAAGGGAATATGTTATCAAGACTATCAAATGGGCAACAATTTACTAGATTTGGATGCCTACAACTGATGAAGATAATCACGGAGATAGAGAAAACACTGATATGGACAAAGTGATGCTTTTTTGTAGTTTATCGGCCTGATTTTTTTTGTTTTTGGACGTTAAGGCTGAGGTTGTTTTGGCCATCTTTTCTGGGATATTTATAGTTCTTACAACTGTAGATATTTCGTTAAACTATTATTAATGAAAAGTGGACATATATACAAGCGGTTCCTCTTTTTTTAAAAAATATGCAATGTTATCAAGTTCCATTTTGTTTTCCAGGTCATGTATCACTGGGCTATTTATAGTTCTTACAACTGTAGATATTTCTTTAAACTATTATTCATGAAAAGCTGGACATATATACTCGCTGTTCTTCTAAAAAAAATTGCAATGATATCAAGTTCTATTTTGTTTTCCAGGTCATGTACCATATCCTTTTGACAAAGTTTTGAAAAGGAAGGCGTACAGCATGAGAAAATATAAAGTAGTCCTGATCCATAACATTCATGGTGAACCAAAAAAGGATGTCTACATTGGATCAGTGCTCTAATCCCCAATTCCACTAATCTAAAAGCAGACTAGAGATTCCTTTGGTGCACCATAATGCTTAAAGATCAAGACCATTGAATGCTTTATTGTACGCAAATGAATTTCACGAGGCATGGATGGAAATAACACTTGAAACGTGTGCTCCTATCAATAAAACTCCAAAAATCCTAGATGTGATGTTATCTCAACTGGTCATCATTTTTAATATGCATCCTAGAACATGGATTAAACATATGCTATCCAGCTAATGATCATCTGAAGATAAATTGAGTGGGGAACAAAATTTGAATTAGGGGTATCCTGGGAGGATGCACTTGGATTATATGAATTGTTAAGATGAATTCGGATTCATGGATATACATCCAAAAATCACCAAATAAATAAAAGAAATCATGGCTAATTCTTATAAATGATGATCAAGTTTTCTAAAATCCATTCTTGACAGTGTGAGGCAATGAAATTTCCTGCAATCATGATACTGGATATTGTATATTTTTACAGAAAATTTAGATTTTATAGTTCTTGTAGTCAGACATTATGTGTTCTATTTAACTAGTTTTCTTTTTATCTACAAGACAATCAAAGTCTGTAAGAATCGATAGCTAGCAACTTCCATATCTAAGAGAAACTACTACACAATATTAACCATGGAACATCTGAGCGAACCCGTAATGCTTGATGATATTGAATTTTGTTGATAATTTTTTTCATACACTATATACATGTTGCAGTATGATATGATATTTACGTTCTTAAACAAGTCATATTCTATGATTTGCTCAAGTCTTGAGCCAAGGGAATCCCTTAATGCTTGACAAAAGGGAAGATTACAGGGAATAATAGTCTAAAGCCAACCCCATGTGGTAGGCACCCTAAAAATTGATGTATATTGCATCACATGTTTTTTATGTAAATATTAAACCAGTTAGTAGCTAAATTGATTGCGTGTTTCGATCTTAAAGAATCTAAATACACTAACCTTACTAATAAAAACCCAGCTTAATTCTCATTGACACGTAAACATACAGTACTATGACTAGGTGTAAAAGTCGGTTACATTTGGGGTATTAAATTGTAAACTTCACTAATTTCTAGATTCAACCAATTTATTATGAGAAAGTCCAGAAGAGGACCTTGGAGCAGTGGGAAAGATGAAATCAGAGGAACTAACTTGCCTAGATTCAACTCTCACAGAGATGGAACCTACCTGACATATTGATAAATATATCTATCTAAAATAATAACATTATTAATAAAAATACAATAATATTATTAGTAAGGAATATGCCAAACATCTTTTTACATGAACCATATGCTTTGTATACACGTCTGCTGCATGGATCATATCCTTGTTTCTATCATATAAATTAAAATTTTATTATCTAGAGACAGTCAATTTTATGGAAAATATAGGACATCACCAGTCATTCTATAATGCCAAAAGATTATGGAGAGATCAGATGCAGGGAAAAGAAATCTAACCTTAGTCAAGGAGGGCGGGTTATAGCGAAGGTTTCTATCTGCATGCTCAATAGAATAACGTAACATGTCAACCATAGCTAGTTCCGTGTTGTAGTCACTTGAATCTGCATGAAAGATGACTTTAATTTAAACAGCAAGATATAATTAATAGATATCAAGCATCCTAACCTAATTGCAAGAAAGCATCACCTGGGATATCAAAAATTTGTTCAGAGGGTGGAATTCCCAAAATATCTCCCAAATAAGTACGTACTTGAGCACGTTCATGGAAAGAGAGTTCATCACCATGAGTGACCACAACAGGTGGCTTGTCATCTGCAAATAAATGATGGAGGAATTTATAGTCGACTTAACAAACAATATATCCTGTTACTCTCACAAGAAACAACATAGCAATTGACGTGAAACATCATAAAGCAACAGTATATACGAATAAAATGGACATTATCGCATTCAGTTTGCTACTTCATATACTATCTTCTATAATTAGCCATGTTTTATGCATATATCTGAGTTTTGCCAAAAAGTGGAGATCCATAACAACCTCCACATTTATTTCTCCCAGTAGTGAAAGATTTTCCAGCTTACAACAAAATGTAGGTGATAATATCTCTAATGACTATAAAAAGAAAGAAACATGGGACCTCCAGCATGAGTTACACCAATCAATGGATGTTCCCATCTGAAAATAAAAAGTAAAGAAAAAGGAGAAATCTCCAAACTATAAAATATATACAGCCTCAACAAATTAAATACTTTTGTTTTGAACATAGTTCCATCAAAGTATTAGCGTTGGTAGGTTGTTTTCATGTATAACTTACTGGAGTTTAAGAAAGCATGAAGATTTAAATATCAAGATAAGAGAAACTTGAAGTAGAAAAACAATGAACAAATCAATTTGTTTAGCGTGCACATAAACTTAAAAGAAATGCAAGAAAGAATGGGAAAACATATATACCTTTAAATGACAAATATGGACAGTTGAAGCTTTCCATGATCATTTCACGGTCTTCTGATTCCTCTTCATTCATTGATTTCAGAACAGAGACTCCATCAACAACATATATAACAAAATTAACAGACCTGTTCCTGCAAGGAAAAAGTGTATATTGTCGTTCCAAGGTTTTTATTTTTTCCTTCATAACAGTGGTATCCGAATCCCTGTTAGCAGAAAACAAATGTATGTGCACTGTTAGTTAATTTATAAAAGCATAAAACCAATTTAACTACTGAAGGTTAAAGCTAAAAGTGTAGAGATTGCAAAACAAAAAGGCTTTAAGGTCTACAAGAATGCATGTAGACACTGTGGCTTTCCGAGATGATGTTACAGTCTCTTCTTAAAATGATCTCGTAGGAAAGACAACAAACTAAAATCCTTATAAGACCAAGTCGAGATCATGCTCATGATATCCTAAAGACTATTTCAAACTGCCACTCCAATCTATTAGAAATATCTTCTAGATTGCACAGGCAAACATACATTGTCATGATACGGACATATATACAAGAAGTTTGAAAAAATTGGATATGACACAAGGGATACAGCAGTAAATAGACTTAATTTAGAAATACAGAAATAATATATTTATTTCCCCAGTTAAATATGAAAAATAAGCATTAAACTACTAAAACACATTAACAAGCATCAAAATGATTAAACACATACTACAAGAATGCTTTATCAAAATTCAAAATGGTATGTGTGTGTATGTGTCATACATGATTCCATGACAGAAAACCCAAGGCTATGAGAATACCGTTCTTCAATAAACAACAAAAACATAAGGAAAGAGCACGAAAATTATAGTCTCACCTAATGACCATTTCTCCATGAGAGACACCTTTAGTCATCCAACGTTTTAGCATTGCCAAGTTATCAGATTTGCTTATCGACAAACCACGGCTGTCATAGAGACAAAGGGACTTGGAGCTCCTTGGAATCATGTACCCTCGTAGGAAGCAGGATCCATTATTTACCGATGAATTATCTGCAACAAGCATCCGTTAAATTTAATTAAAAAGATTTAATAAAAACTGAATAAATACAGAGACCATTCTCCATAGAACTTCCAGCAATCCTGTTTGGTAGAAAATCAAATGGATGAAATCCATTAGGAAAGACAAAGAGCATGCCCCCACATTGAAAATCTTAGTTTTCATGGAGAGGAACAAAAAGAGTATCTTATTTCTGTGGAATAAAATCTGCAGTTTTTTTGCTCATGCATAAAAGGGAGAAACTCTTCAGGAAAATCATAATATTCTCTAACAGACTAACAGAGCAAAATTAACTCTTCTTTTGGAGCAGTAAAAGAAAAGGTTTGCATAGTCTTAACTATTTCTCCTCAATGAAGCATATAGATTAAGAGGGGAAAATGTTATCTCCTTGAGAAAATAGCATAATCATCAATAAGTTTGGGCCGTAATAAACACAGGAAATTGACAGCAAGAGGTATGGATTTCAATTCATTTTTAAACTACTAGTAATAGAATAAACAAGTTAAAATCTACAACAAGTTTAAATTTCATAGACCCAATGAGAGACTGTCCATCTGAGTGTTAAACATGAAAACTAAAAGTTTTGGGTTAGGTGTGACTAGGCAAGCTACATAGGGATGGATAGGATCTGGTTCAGATATGTTACTTACCAGTTACAATATTCACATATGCTTTCTAATCATAGATATCAACATGAGTATCCACCAAAAGTGAAAACGGGTAATGATTGGCTACAAAACAGATATAAGAAAAACCAGACAAAGTTGAAAATATGGGCCATGTGATAAAAGAAGTTGTTCAAAGTTAAAACAAAAATTCTTAGATCAAACTTGTTGGGATAAACCAGCAGCGGTCTGATCAAGTGTACCAAAATATTAAAACACAAAACCAAAAAATAGAGAACAAACACAAACACACAAGATTTACGTGGTTCGATCAAATTGATCTACATCCACGGCAAGAGGGGGTTTCACTATATTTATCTCTCGATACAACACTCATACAAAAATGAGAACTCTCTCACAGAGGTTGTAAACTCACACGGGATGACTCGCTTAATGAGAGAAGGAAATCCCACCAGAGATTGTGAATCATTTAAGTTCAACTTCTGAGAACGACCATGTGTCATTTTCTTTTAACTCAAAGCCCCAAGTTCCTTAGCCACCTTTGTTGAAAATTTGTTCAAAAGAGGGGTCCACTTCATTTAATTGTCTTGAGAAGTGTGAGTGCTTTCGGTGGTAGAAATCAAATTGTCAAATTTATTTCTCTTTTTTCAAAACAAGTGGGTCCCGCTTGAGAATGAAAGACAAACATCAATAATCTCCACCTTGAATTGAATTCTCAAAAAAAATCAAGAACCACTGAACAACACCCCTCTTGCAAACAATGCCCCCAAACGGGGCCACCTAACAAGTGCGAATGCCTCCCAAGTCCAAACAGTGCTTGAACTTGAAAATCGGGACCGGTTTGGTCAACATGTCAGCTGGATTATCTGCAGTAGCAATCTTCTTCATCGTGATGCTTCTTTCAGCAGTTGCCTCACGAATAAAATGATATCTGATATCAATATGTTTTGTCCTCTCGTGATGTGCTGAGTTTTTAGTTAGGTGTATTGCGCACTGATTATCGCAAAATACAACTGCACTAGCGTCCTGCTGAAGCCCAAGCTGACATGTTGACCAAACCGGTCCCGATTTTCAAGTTCAAGCACTGCTTGGACTTGGGAGGCATTCGCACTTGTTAGGTGGCCCCGTTTGGGGGCATTGTTTGCAAGAGGGGTGTTATTCACTGGCTCTTGATTTTTTTTTGAGAATTCAATCCAAGGTGAAGATTATTGATGTTTGTCTTTCATTCTCAAGCGGGACCCACTTGTTTTGAAAAAAGAGAAATAAATTTGATAATTTAATTTCTGCCACCGAAAGCACTCACACTTCTCAAGAATTAAATGAAGTGAACCCCTCTTTTGAACAAATTTTCAATAAAGGTGGCTAAGGAACCTGGGGCTTTGAGTTAAAAGAAAACGACACAGGGTCGTTCTCAGAAGTTGAACTTAATGATTCACAATCTCTGGTGGGATTTCCTTCTCTCATTAAGCAGATTTGTCACCTCAGAAATGAGCAGCAAGCGGAGTCTTCACAGGCTTGGCATCAAGCATGCCAAATCTCTCCAATACCTTCTTGATGTATTTCTCCTGAGATAGAAATAAACTTCCTTCTTGCCTGTTCTTGTGAAGACTCCGCTTGCTGCTCATTTTCGTCCATCTCTTCGATCTCAGCACTAGTCATCAAAATTGAGAAAATTGGTACTGCTATCAAAAACCAAACCCAAATTTGAGATACCCCTGAGATACCGAAGGATCCACTTCACTGTCTCCCAATGTGCCTTCCCTGACTGAGCTATATATCTGCTCACTACACTGACTGCCTGGGCAATGTCCGGACGAGTGCAAATCATAGCATACATAATGCTATCCACTGCACTAGAGTATGGAACTCGGGACATCTCCTTCTTCTCGGTTTCACTCTTAGGTGAATCTGAAGCTGAGAGCCTAAAGTGTGGAGCTAAAGGAGTCGTAACGGGCTTGGTCTTCTTCATCCCAAAGCGCTCAAGCACATTTTCAATATAACTCTTCTGCGAGAGATATAATGTTCCAGCATTTCTGTCCCTCTTGATCTCCATCCCTAAGATCTTCTTTGCTGCGCCAAGATCTTTCATCTCAAACTCATCACTGAGTTGTTTCTTCAAAATAAGAATCTGCGACATATTCTTAGCAACAATAAGCATGTCATCAACATATAATAGAAGATAAATAAAAAAATCATCTCCTAGACGCATATAGTACACACAACTATCATAAGTACTTCTCGAGTACCCATGACTAAGCATAAAAGTATCAAATCTCTTGTACCACTGTCTAGGAGACTACTTCAGGCCATATAAAGATTTCTTCAATCTGCAAATATGATCTTCTTTACCTTCTACGAAGTATCCCTCTGGCTGAGACATGTAGATAGTCTACTCAAGCTCACCATGTAAAAATACAGTCTTCACATCGAGCTGCTCAAGCTCCAGATCAAATAGAGCAACCATGGCAAGCAATACACGGATGGATGGATGCTTCATAACTGGAGAAAATACTTCATTTAAGTTCACACCTTCTGTCTGACTGTAGCCTTTGGCTACCAAGCGTGCCTTGTATCTTACAGAATCTGTATCTGGAGCTCCTTCTTTCTTTTTGAAGACCCATTTACAGCCAATAATTTTCTGTCCCCTTGGTGGCTTCACTAACTCTCATGTTTGATTCTTGTGAAGAGACTCCATCTCTTCAGTCATCGCAACAGTTCAATCTGCAGCCTCACTGTCACTAATAGCCTCCTTGTAGGTAGAAGACTCTGGAATCTCAATCGATTCTGCTATACTCAAAGTGTAAGCAAGCATATCTGCATATCGCTGAGGAGGTCGGATCTGCCTCTTTGTTCTCCCGGTGACAATATTGTACTGTTGCTCTTGCTGTGTATCAACATCTAAAAGAAATGTCACCAGAGATTGTGTTTGTTCTCTATTTTCTGGTTTTGTGTTTCAATATTTTGGTACACTTGATCAGACCGCTGCTGGTTTATCCCAACAAATTGGTATCAGAACTTTTTATACACTTGATCAGACCGCTGGTGGTTTATCCCAACAAATTGGTATCATAAAAAACTCTGATACCAGTTTGTTGGGATAAACCGGCAACGTCCCAATCAAATATTAGAAACACAAAATCGAAAATAGAGAACAAACACAAACACACAAGATTTACGTGGTTCGATCAAATTGATCTACATCCACGGCAAGAGGGGGTTTCACTATATTTATCTCTCGATACAACACTCATACAAAAATGAGAACTCTCTCACAGAGGTTGTAAACTCATACGGGATGACTCGCTTAATGAGAGAAGGAAATCCCATCAGAGATTGTGAATCATTAAGTTCAACTTCTGAGAACGACCCTGTGTCGTTTTCTTTTAACTCAAAGCCCCAGGTTCCTTAGCCACCTTTGTTGAAAATTTATTCAAAAGAGGGGTGCACTTCATTTAATTATCTTGAGAAGTGTGAGTGCTTTCGGTGGTAGAAATCAAATTATCAAATTTATTTCTTTTTTCAAAACAAGTGGGTCCCGCTTGAGAATGAAAGACAAACATCAATAAAACTCAATCGCTATTTTCAACATATCTAAAAAACTAAAGTTAGATATATGAAATACTAAAATTGGTTTGAAACCAACTAATCTAAGGTTAAAATGATTTTGGGCGTTTGACTAATACATATATTAAATACTTGTATGGTAGGATATGAAAACAGATATGGCCACATTTTTTAACCTTTTTTTCTTTGTTCTTTTTTTTGGGGGGAGGGGGGATGATGGTTATGAGGTGACGGCTCATTTTGCTAAATGAGCTACCAAGAGATAGAGTGGTGAGGTCTAAACCGTTTGATGTGACTAGCAAGGTGGGGTTCACCACATGGCTATCGCTTAGTAGCTTATTTAGCAAAATGAGCCGCCACCTCGTACACATTATTTCCTACGTACGCACGCACGCACGCACATACATCCATCCATCCATACATACATACAATTCTGACACGTTTCAGCTGCGTATATAGAAACCATAAAGAAGTGTGCGGTTTATAGGAATTTTAGTAAAAAGAGCGTGATTATATGTACATGCAAAATAAACAAGATGGCTATATGTCGAATTCTGAAGAAAATTTTCCAAGAACCACCAAATAAACATAATAAATGATAAAACTAAACAAAAATAAAGGTTTCTCTCATTTAAAATGAATAAATAAAGAGAGTGGAAAAATGTCTGCTACGTAAATAAACAACCACAAAGCCTTTGTCCCAAAATCTTGGGCTCGGTATATGAATCGCATTCTTTGGGCCAAATCATCCGTTAACTTGTCACTTCTCCTAACTAATGCATTTAGTGGCTTCTATTGTACATAACCAAACCATCCCAATCATTTTTTTCTCTTTTTATCTTCAATAGGAGTGCTTCATAGATTTTCTTAATAAGCATTGTCTTTTGCATCACATGTACTTTGGTGTAAGGCAATGACATGATACAAGGAAAAAGACTGTGTTGTATACATGAAAAATAAACAGGATGATTATATGCCAATATAAATAACTATGACAAACATCAATAAAAAGACTATTTCTAATTGAAGCGAAAAAGAAAATAATAAACAGAGAGATAAAAGAGGAAGAATTGGCCTCACTAAAAACTTGCGCCCTAACAGGTGCAAACTTGTCCTCCTCAAAAACCCTAGAAATCCTGTTAATCAGCGAGCTCTTCCCCGATCCTTTCGGCCCAACCAAAAGCAACGTGGTCGCTGTCGGAAAACAATGATCCTCCACTCTCAGCCGGCGGCCTCCCTCAATCCAATCCCCGGGCTTATGCCTACAAAAGTTACACAAAACCCATCAACAACAAAGGCAAAATTTACAAACCCAAACAAAAATTTTGCAATATACACCTTAATATTTACAAAAATACTCATAACCCATCAACAACAAAGGCAAAATCTACAAACCCAAACAAAATTTTGCAATGAATATCTGAACATTTATAGAAAAATACACAAACCCCATCAACAACAAAAGCAAAATTCACAAGCCCAAACAAAAATTTTGCAATAAACACCTCAAGATTGCATCTTTGTACTCTTGGACAGTCTGAGTTCGCTCAGGGGGGTTCTGATAGGAGCGCAGGAGGCTGAGGTAAGTTCTGTTTCGTGAACGCAAAGAGACATCGGAGTCTGAAGAAGAAGAAGCGGAGGAGCTTAGGGCTGAGTGTCCTGCAAATAAAAAATTATTGAGAGAAGGGAGGTTATGCAAAATAGAAGAAAGTTGGAGGGGGTTTTGAGAAAGGTTACCTGAGATATCGGAGGGTCTTCTTCCTCCTCCCATATTCTCGTTCTCTCTTCTCTCTCTCTTTTTTTTTTTTTGAAAAGTCAGTAAACATATACAACTTTTAAAAATTATTTATATATCAAATATTTATGATAGGGATATTGATATATATTTTAATTTTGGTATGATATATAAGATTAAGCAACAAATATTTTAATCCTTATACGCATGTCATGGTGATCAGATGATTGGGATTGTTTTGAAGTTTAATAAATTAATCAAAGACCAAATTTAGTGATGCACAGATAATAATTTGGTATAATATCATTGTACAAAGATTTTTAAACTAATTTAAATCTGTATTTTTTTTTTACCGGTATACACTATGTTTATATATGTACTGATAACTTAAAATATGACATATGTGTATTTATACTCATCATTTGATGTTAACAACCATGCACTTTCTTTGGGAATTAGTTAAATCTGATTTTATGTTTACTGTACTCTACTATCTATTAACTCTCCGAGTTTACTATCAATTCTTTACAAACTAGATTGCGCAATAGAGGGTTTAAATCCTCACTAATTAAATGGTAATTTAATTTTTTTATAGTTTAATATCTATAAACTTTGTGAAATTACTATTAATTTTTACAAACTAGATTATGCAACAAGGGATCCATTTCCTCTCTAATTAAGTAGTAATTAAAGAAAACATAGTTACTCAATCATTATCGTTTACTCTAATTTCGTGAGACTCCGCTATTAATTAGGTAACGTCTATTATTTTAGAAGAAATACAAGTGAATGATATTTTGAAATGAACAAGTTTTTTTATTAGTAAAGTTAAATTTTATCAGTATCATTATTGAATAAAAGACTTGATTTGTCAAAATTTCGTCCAAAGCAACCGAAATTTCTTATGTCGGGTCTAAAAATTGGCCACACCAAAAAATCCAAAACCCGAAACCCAATACCATCCCTACCTCATATATCTCCTTCACATTCAAAATCGGATTCGGATCCTAACCCGCATTTCAACAAACTCCGACGTATAAAACTCCCCCCGCCCCTTCTCTCTCTACAAGCTCCCGCCATTGTCTCCCCTCTCCAACGGTCCAAAATGCAAGCCCTAATGCCCCCCCAAATCCCTAACCCTAACCCTACCTCCTGCGGGTCCCACCACCGCCGGGCCCACTCCGAACACCCGCTCCCCGCCGACGCGGGCGCGGGTTCGCTGCCGGATTTCGGATCCGAAGACGATCTCTTTCACATGTATTTGGACATGGAGAAGGTCGAAGGGGGAGGGGATTCGTCGGACCCGGATCCGATAAGGAGGGCGAGGCATAGGCAGAGCCTGTCGGTGGGCGGGTTCGGGTACGGGTCTGGAGAGGCGAGGAAAGCCATGGCGCCTGAGGAGCTCGCCGAGCTCGCCGTCGTCGATCCCAAGAGGGTAAAAAGGTGATTTTTTTGAATGATTTTAGGGGTTTTTTTGGTGCTATATTCTTTCTTTTTTTGAAATTTAATGGGGGGTTTCGGTTACGTTGTTATGTAATTTTGTTTTAAGGATTTAAAAAAAAATTCATTTTATTGGGATTTTTCAAACCCACATCATAGTTAGGAATCAAAAGTTAAAGTTCAGGCATAAACTATAAGTAAGAATTATGATTTATTAGAAACTGTATTAAAATTATTTAGATGGAAGTAAGCATTTTTGACGCAACCTTTGCTGCGAAGATCAGGGTTTTTAATTGTTGTGCAAATGATGAGGGGCAATGCGATATATACAAGGATTTTCGCAGAGCTTTTGGAGAAGTTGATGGCAGGAGCAAAAATGGCTCTTATAAGAACAGGAGGAGTCAATGGCTAAAACTAATTATGTGGAAGTTGAAAGCCAGAGTCACATGTTCTGAAAATATTCAAATAGCTTGGTGGAGGAAGGATTTCCATGACTTAGAGATTGAATGCCTGTGAAATTTTCTGAACTAGTTGAATATTGAATGAGAATCAAATTTGATAACTGAAGCTTAAGGTGGCAAATCTTACTGGCAGCTTCATAGTTAAGTTTGTACGTATGAGACTATAGTGTTCATATGGACATCTTCATGATCTCCTCCTTCATCTGTGAGCATACTCACTGAGGCTTCACCTTTTATCAGCAGTCATCCATAGGAACTACATATATATATATATATATATATATATATATATATATATATATATATATATATATATATATATATATATATATATATATATATATATATATATATATATATATATATATATATATATATATATACATACATTACTGGCTGCATCAACCATTAGCGGGAAACCATCGATCTGCTGATCAACATCAGTCCTCCCTTATAGGGCTTCCACAGCTTGGTGCTATCTGGGAAGTCCTGAAACCTAATACATGGACTCAATAATACAGTAGTGAAGGTGTAGGTGTCGTGGTGTGCTGATTATTGCATCTCTGGGTGATTTGGGCTCATTAATATCAGCCAATATAGAGATTCTTGGGGCATCTGCTTAAATAACTTTATGGAGGAAATATTGCATAACAATGATTAGTGATGTGATGGTGAATTAGGATCTAATGGATTACAAAAGTGGTCTTAGACTCTTTAGGTCTTAGCTCATTCCTATGTAGGACCTGACAACCATTAAGTTGACTTCAGAAATAGTAAGTGGCATCAAATTGAATTTCAGGTAATGTGACTGATGTTTGGAAGGTGCAGTTGATAAATTTGTGGATCTTTCGTCTGCCTATGAATTTCCTACTTATAATTGCTAGCAACCACAACTGCTTATGGGGTCGATTTTTATACGAGCCAACATAAATATCCTCTAAAAAATCTGTCCGAAGAGCCTGAAATTCTATTTAAAGTTGAAGATAAAATCATGGACAGAAGTATAAACAATAGGAATCCAGCTACTAATTTATCAGTGGAGTTTGATCCCTATTAATGCTTCCCCTTACGTAGTTTTTCTGCCATGTAGAGAGGCGTCCAGCCAAAAAAAAAGTATATTGTCGATAATGCTGGTAAAAAGCTGCCTCTAGTAATCTGGTGTTCTCTGATATAATGTTGGTGACCATTGTACTCAAAAACCTAACTCACAGACTATGGGCCAACAATGTCAGTCAACCAACCTTAGTAAATGCACGATATTATCAATCCATTTACTGAAATTGGTTTGCAAGCTAAACTTTACATGTTTCTGTGATATTCTTGGCAACATTTTGTCTACTGAAGTTTGTATATTAGTTAGCTTTATGCTTTCCTGTATGACAATCATTTGGCATGAACTTCCATCTACTGAAATTTGTTTGTAAGACTTTGTGTTAGTCTTAACGGCAGTTTTCAATTTCAATGCGAGTATATGCTTCTGACTTATAAGGTTATGTGACATCACTAAAGTTTTCAGTATATACATGCAGAATTCTCGCAAATCGGCAGTCTGCTGCTCGCTCGAAAGAAAGAAAAGCTCATTATATTTCAGAACTTGAGAGGAAAGTTCACTCCCTTCAGTTTGAATTAACAACACTTACTGCACAGCTCTCGCTGTTACAGGTTGGTTTCGAATTAAGTATTCATGACTTTGTTCAGTTTGGTCTTTAAGATTGTGGAACCGTACAACCAGTGTAGATAATATCTGATCCATAGATATTAATACTCTATCCATCCCTTCAGAAATTTATATAAGATTTTGACTTGTAGATATCAAGCCCTAATGAATAACCTCTTGATGTTGTATCCTAACCTATTGGTTGTATTCATTCTATACAAGCTAATTTAGATGTGAATAGAAATCACCCGCTCCAAATATTTGACATCAGCATTCTGTTTTATCGTCCTAGGATGAATAAAAATAATAAATTCCTTTTGCTGGTTTCAATTCTATATTAATTGATTTTTTTGATACTATCTTTCTGCTTCATTGTTTGTATATCTTTGCTTTTGTCAACTATTTGAGCTGAGTAGTATGCATAAAGGAACATATACAAAATTTATGCATGTTTACAATTGCATGCCACTAACGTATGAACTGTGATTAATAAGTTTGTGCCCTCTTCATTCTTCCAACGCAAATACAAAGTTGAGGAATCAAAATATTTCATCTGTTTTGTTCGGAGCATACTTATCCTGGACATATGTCATCTCCGATTAATTCATTCCAAAACTTTTCATTGTTTACGCATGCTAAGTTTCTTGTTCATAGACTCATTAAACTGTCACTGCTGTGTCCTTTTGTTTCAGCGAGATACAGCTGGGCTGGCAACAGAAAATCACGAGCTTAAGTTACGGCTACAAATTATGGAGCATCAAGCCCAGTTGCATGATGGTAAGCCTTTTGTTTTATTACTTGAGAAGCAGTATGTGTACATATTTTTATAACTTAACTATCCGCTTGTATTTCCTCCTTAATCTCTATGCATAATATTTAAAATTTCCTACATGATGACACACTTGAAACCTGTTTTCTTAAATGAGATGGCATTGAGCTTATGAAGGGTCATAGACTTGACAATAATTTCTTCTTAAGTATTACAGTAAATTATTTGTGCTATGAGCCATTTCCTCCAGGTAATTAAGCTAGCATAGGATAATAAATAATTTGTTTGCCTATTCTCTTTATAGCTTAAAATTGATGTCGTGTTTTATACACTAACATTCGCTGACTCCAAGATTTGGAAAAAAAAATTAATTAAGAAATTAGAGATGGAATGTTCTAGTTTAGGATTGTTTTTCAGGTTAACAACCACTTAATAATCAATATAAATTGTTCGACTAACAGGTTTGAACATGATTCTGATAGAACTACAGTTAAATCAGATATTCATAATGTGTAGCCAATAGCCTCACTGAAAATAATTAATATTGCATACACCATTTCTTTCCCTGATTGCACGGAAATTCTTGGGAGCGTATTAATCTCATGGTAACTTCTCTGCAGCACTGAACGAGGCATTGAAGAACGAAGTACAAAGGCTAAAATTTGCCACAGGGGAAGCAGTAAATCACACCGAATCCTATAATATGGGCATACAAAACGTACCATTCGATAAATCACTTCTACCTCATCACCTAGAACAACAACAGCAAAATTTTAGCCTTAATCAGTGCACTCAATCCCCTCAACCTCATTTTAATCATCACTCACAACCTCACTCTCAGTTCACTCAGCCTCAAGCCGTCTTTTCGAATCACCAGAATAGTTTCAACCAATGCCATGACCAAGATTTCTCAGATATAATGCTGCTGCATCAGGATGAGATCTCAGAGATGCAGGAATTGGACGGCAGCAATGGCTCTCAAATTATGCAAGCAGAGAGCTCCAATGCCTTCTGAGTTTTGGCCTTGTTTTCCAAGAGCTTAACACAAATTGTTCGCTCTTTTTGTTTACTGCCTGATATACCTGAGTTTGATATGTAAAGGTGTTAATGTATTATTTTTGGCCCCTTTGGTTGTATTTTTTTGTAAAAAAAATCATTTATTTATTCGTTCCGGGTGTTATATTATTCATTTGATGATCATTTTCTTTTCGTTAGCTTTTTAGATTAATGGAGTTATACTTGTAAGATTAAGGTTTTATAATTTTATGTAAAGATAGAAAAAGTATACAGTATTTACTAGCTTCTAATTCTTTGCCATTGATTTAAAGCTCTAACTTGACGCTGTTAAATTTCGAACTGAGTAGCTATGAAATGACAAAAATATCCTCCATTAGTTAAGAAATATAAGGATTTCGTTTTGCCCAAATTCCATATATTTTCATGGTGTTAGATAGGAAGAGAGTATAAAAAGTCCACGTGGAAGGAGCATAGGTAAATTAGCAGATACGCAAATTTAAGGGTAAATCTGCAAATAGAACAAATATAAACAGGCTATATAGAAAAAAAATCCTACCCCTTTTTGAAGTTTTTTCAGGCTTAATTGCACTTAAATATCCTATAGTTTACACTAATATTTTTAAAATTTGCACTTGATACCCTCAATGATGCAAACATGGGAACTTCCACCCGAAAATTCTCATGCAACACTATCATGCTAATTTTAAAATATTTTAACTCTTAGTATTTTTAAGTTTTCTATTAAACTTATCAAAATCCTATTTTAAAATAGAATTAGGGTAGACTGAATTAGAATTTTAGTTGTTTTAACAATAAATTTAACAAAAGAAATAAGGGTTAAAAAGTCATAAAATTAGCATGTGAGTATGGCATTAGAAACTTCGGAAGAAAATTCCAACATTTGCATAAATGAGGGTATCAAAGTGCACATTTTTAAAAACTTTAAGATTATATAAGTGCAACAAAAACAAGTGATGGTATACAAGTGCAAATAGGGGAAACTATAGGGTATTTAAAAGCAATTAAGCCAGCCGAAGTCTAGTAGCCTTAACGGGCCCAACTAACTAATACGGCCCATTACAGGAATAAAATGGGCCTGAAGCATATATATATATGAGATCCCGTCACCGCCTTTTCCCTTTCGCATCGATTTCGCCTCTCTCTCTGTCTCTCGATTTCTCGAGTCTCGCTCATCGATTAGAAGAAGAAGAAAATGGCGGGAATGGGGGATGGGTATGTGGGCACCGCCCAAGACGCGGTGAGAATAAGGAGGCTAGAGAAGCAGCGAGAGGCCGAGAGGCGAAAGATTCAGGAGCTCAAGAGCAAGTCCGCCGCCGGCGGTAACCAGACCGGCCTACTCCAGTTCGGATCCAGCACATCGGAGGTAATCTCACCCCGATCCCCACGCTAACTGCACCGAGTTTCACTTTATCTTATGTTCAATCTAGGGTTTTTGAGGTTTTAGGGCAGTTAAAGATGCGATTTTTGATGCCATGGGCAAGTTTCTATTATAAAAAAGGGCGATTTATTTGCACTTTAATACCCACCCAAAGTTTCACCCGGCGTAATTTTGGTACCCGGAATTTCTATTTGGACAATTTGGTTCCTGACTTTCACCAAACTCAAGCAATTTCAATTTTATTCGGAAGAAGATGATTATTCATATGTCAAAATAGAACTTTATCTTATGTTCAATCTAGGGTTTTTGAGGTTCTAGGGAAGTTAAAGATGCAATTTGATGCCAAGGCAGGTTTTTATTATAACAAAGGGTTATTTGAACTTTATTCCAAAGTTTCACCGACTTTTCCTAGAAAACACCCCAAATTACACCTAATTGAACTATATTTATTTGCACTTTAATACCCCAAAATTTTCACACTTTGTAACTTTGATACCCTGAATTTCTATCTGGCCAATTTGATACACCCAAGTTATCAAGTTGACGTTAATTTGACAATTTTATACCCCAAGGCCATAGCTTTGTTTCTCACTTTCCCCAAACTCAAGCGATTTCAATGTCATTCGGAAGAAGATGATTATTCATATGTCAAAATAGAACTTCAGGGTTTAAAACTTTGGGAGATTGAAGTGCAAATTACCAATTTAACTTTAACTTGACAGTCAGAATTCTGGCTAAAACACATCTTGTGTGTGCATGATGATATTTTGACCTTCATGCCCCGCACTAGAAATAAATTTCCGCAAATCCCTTTCATCTTTAGCTATTCAACACTTAAAAAAGAGAGGAGATCGAAGGTGAAGAAGATGGGAAACTATGGAGAGGGGAAGGGGAAGAGTGGTGAATTGGTCTTTGGATAATTTGGGGAGAGATATATAATATGATGGGTATCATTTTAGCCACTCTTTGTTAACAGGGTAAACTACATCTTAAAAATGTTGGGGGTAGCTTTTGGGAAAAGAACTTCAGGATATCAAAGTTAAAGTCGATGAAACTTTGGGGTGTTGGTGTGAAAATAACCATATAAAATGGGAATCTTATTGTAAAACATGGGTATGATTATGAAGCAAATCAAACAAGTCTATGACCTTGAAAACATTGTTGTTTATTAGGTGAATATTGGGGAGAGGATGATAAGGTTTGTTTGTTGTAGGAAATTATCTTACTGTTGAAGGCTGATATGAGCTGAGAAGCCAAATAGAAACATATTCTCAAGCAAAATGAAAAGCCCGTTGCAAATTTAGCATCCATTGAGCTCTTCATGTATAAGAAAGCTCATATACAAGGTCAAAATTATAAAATAAATCGATTATTACTGCATAAGTAATGTGCGGTTGGACCTGCAATTCTCTTTTATACATCCATATCTTTTTTAAATAATATCCACACGTTTTGAAGATAGCTTATTCAGGGTGTTGCTTCACTGGTATTGATGAGGCTGAAATGATCATGTTTCATTAGTGTTAATCCTTATAAATCAAGTGTCAGTCTTGAGATACAAATTTTATGCTTATAAGAATGTCAGAACTAGCTTGTGACTTCAATTAAGGCCATGTGTCGGAGTTTCATCTCAGGATTCGAAGTCTGGAACTAGTGTAATAGACATGGTGCCTTCTATGTAATGGCTATTCACCTTGCTTTTGATAATACCTTATCACCATGCTTTTGATACAACTATTCCTTTTCTTCAGGAATAAATTTCATTATTCTTCATGTGGGTCTTTTTTTTTTCCTGTTGCTTTGCTGGTTTCAGTGACATTCTTCTTTTTGTGGGTAATCAGATTCTGGAGACTGCTTTCAAGAAGGAAACAGTTGGTCTAGTTACTAGAGAACAATATGTCGAAAAGGTATGTTGGATCAATATTTTGCATCTAATAATGGATTGGATCTTTCTTTCCTTCTGTTTTCTTCTTTATTATTATTTTTAAGCAAAAGGCCATAGGTCAGGCTTCAGTGGATTATGATCTGTCTTGATATTCTACATGCATATGCACATTATATGATGTTGTTTGGACTTCTTTTAATAGAGGGTTAATATCCGCAACAAAATTGAAGAGGAAGAGAAGGAGAAGCTCGAAAAACAGCAACGAGAGTGCGTTAACCTTAACTACCTTCTCCCATACTGTCTATTTTCTCTTTAACTTTGACATGATTACTAACATGTCAATTGATGTTTTAGGGAAGAGGAACTTGAACTACAAAAACGGAAGAAGAGGAGGAGAGTTAAAGGAGATTCACGGTTGTCCTTTGCAGATGACTTTGAGAATGAAAGTGATGAGGATGATGTGGATGCAAGTGAGTTACTTTTCTTTTTCTTTTTATGTGTGTTTGTGTTGGTGGGAGGTGGTTAAATTTTAATGTTGTAAAAAATTTTTTTGCTGGCATTTGGTTGAGTCTGTTCGGGTGAGCCGCTATCTATATCCATCACGATCATCTTTGTCCCCTGAGTTTTCACCGATATCAAATGGTCTCTCTCCAGAAGAAACCTTAAAGTCAGAACCAATTTATCTAATATCTTATTCGAATTTCAGCAGTTTTTATCTTTCACAACATTTCAATTAATGCTACAGTGATGCTAAACTTCCAGATGAGATGTAAAATTTTAGGGATCGAAAATGTATGGCTTTTTAAATACATGGATTCTGTCTGAATTTGTGTGCAAACTTTGTTTGCTGGATTTTTATTTTTATTTTTTACTTGCATATTCCATCAGATCTATTCTCTCATCAAAATTTATTTCTGTTCTGTTTTTTAAGGTCTCCAACTTTGCAGGCAACATATTTTCACATTAGATGTATAAGTTTTATCATTAAAGTTAAAAGACAAGCTTAATTCATGAAACAGTTGGAGATTTATGCAATTAAAGGGCACATAGTATGTTGTATGACCAGACACGTTTTGTTATTTAGGAGTTCACATCTCACCTAGGAATAACACTAGGTATAAAGATGCCAGTAAGGAAAAAAAATCTTAATTAGGGAATAAAAGGAGGGTAAAGTGGGTAGAGGATCTTGAGAGAAATGCATATGGAACTAAAAATTTTATGTGGTTCATTCATATTCTCTGCTAGTGTTGCACAAATTTTATGCCAATTGCTCTATCAACAACATATCCTGACTGAAGATAATATGCTAATATTTTTTTGCACCTTTTCTCCTCCAGCATAAGAGCAGTCAAGTCCCATTCTTTTTTTCTTTGAAAAAACAATAAAAATAAAGCTTATAGTCTGAGAGATGGCAATGCTATTGTAGACGTTTGATGAAAAAGATTCTAGTGAAACAAATGATTTATTTAGTAGATGGAGTTAACATTAAGGCATTTGTTCCTCGTTACTTCTCCATCTGAGGCACTATGGTTTTCTTACAGAGGAAAATCAAGAACCAAAAAAATCTGGCAATGGGAAATTCGGCAAGGACCCAACTGTTGAGACGAGCTTTTTACCCGACAGGTCTGGCCTTTATGTTTGTTAATTTTTATTGTAGCTTCAGTGAAGCAATTTTTTCGTCACTCCTTTGGCTTTAATATCTGAACTGATGGTTGCAAGGATGGTCCTTCAGTGAGAGAGAAGCAGAGGAACAAGCTGAGCGGGAAAGATTGCGGAGACAGTGGCTTCGTGAGCAAGAAATTATCCGAAGTACTTTCACATTCTCCTGATAATATTTGGGTATATCTGTAAATGAAACAATTAAAATGAAACTAATATTTACTATGCTTCAGATGAGCCTCTTCAGATTACTTACAGCTACTGGGACGGAACAGGACATAGAAGGGCAATCCAGGTAATACTTCTTTCTTGAAGTCTGTTTTGAACTAGGGTTAATTGCGCGTATAACCCACATAGTAGCAGTTCTAAACTTACTATCTCTGTAGTTCTTCATCGTTTCAGATAGAATCCCCTGGTTTTTTTTATTTACTCTTTTACCCTTGGTAAAATTTTGGGAGATGTTACCCATGTGTGGAATTAGTGAATCTATCTTAGGGTAAAAGATTCGGAAAGATTCAACCCAGGGGGATCTATCTGCACTATTGAAACTACAAGGATAGTAATTTCAGAACATCGATACTACAGGGGATCTATGTGCAATTAACCTCATTGTTCTAGCTGCTTTACCAACCTCTCAAGTCCTGAAAATGTAGGTTAGAAAGGGTGATACAATTGGGGAATTTCTCCGAGCTGTTCAACAGCAGCTTGCATCTGAGTTCAGGGAGGTACGAACAACATCAGTGGAGAACCTGCTTTATGTCAAAGAGGATTTGATCATTCCACATGTGAGTCCCTTCCGTCTGGTTATAAATAGCGATGCTGATTGATAACAGCGTTCTGATTTTCTTTCCTTATTTGGGCAACATCTTGAATTTCAGCAACACAGTTTCTATGAGTTGATTATTAACAAAGCGAGGGGAAAAAGTGGACCGGTAATAATTTTTACTCTCTCATACATAGTTTATTTTGTTTCTGTGCTTATTATTATATATTATCTTCAATTTTTGATGAGTTAGTTGAACAAGTAGCCAATTTATTCTAAGCAATTATGTTGAAAAATGTAACTGATGAAACTAGCTATTTTCATCTTTTCTTTCCCACTGTTTTGAACTGCATAGCAGCCACTTTTAGTTGCGTCCTTTTGCATTAATGGCCATTCTTCACTTAAATTAATTGATGGGTTATCTGCGAGACTAGATGAGCATTTTTAATCGTCTGAATGATTTCTGCTAGCCTGTGGAGTTCTTATTTAAGTGTTAGAATTCAGAAGCTGCTTCCTATGCAGCAGAATATTCCTCAAAGATGTGTTTTCTGAACTTATTCCAGTTCATGAAACTTACATGCTACCACACTAAAGTAACGGCGAAGTGGCTGAATTTCTTTGCTTCAAGAATTCCAAATTATGAAAATAGCCACGAGAGTTTTCCATGGTGATCTTTGAGACCGTCATTTCCTTTTCTTGCTTTGGAAATAAATAAGAACTCTTCCTCCTAAATTGGCATCTTGTTCACCCTTTTTTTTTTGGACTGACACCTGCTTTACTTTTGGAGTTTGTACTAATTCATTTTCTTTTTCCTATCTTGCAATTCTGCAGCTTTTCCACTTTGATGTGCATGAGGATGTGCGGACAATTGCAGATGCAACAATTGAGAAAGATGAGGCAAGTTTCTTTTGGTATTGTGCTTTGTTTGGTTTGTAAAACTATTAGGCCTGCAACTTCAATAATTCATTTTAAAAGGTTATTACATAAAGCCAGTACAAAAGTTAGCATGTGTTCACTTTCCTTTTTTTTTTTTCGGTGCAGTCTCATGCTGGGAAGGTAGTTGAAAGGCACTGGTACGATAAGAACAAGCATATATTTCCCGCTTCAAGATGGGAGGTAGTATCCAGTTCTCATTCACCTAACATTTCCACCATCATTTTGCTATTGCAGCAAATATTATAGAAATTGCTAAATGCGGGTTCCACAACAAACTTCTTAACTTTGTTGGTTTTTTTTCCCCATTAGATCTACGACCCCACGAAGAAATGGGAGAGATACACAATTCATGGGGATTAAAGTTGTCAATGAAATGGCGGGGATTAAAGTTGTCAATGAAATGGATGACAGTGATCGTGAAGCAATATCACACTCCTGCTGATTCAAACTTGCGATTGCCTGTGTTGTTGGATGCCAGCTAAAAATGTAACTATTATTGTTAACTTATTGGGAGACTGGTAATCTGCTTGCTATTAATGCTACCTTCTCATTCAGTTCGACATTCTCAAAAAAATGTCTGTGTTGTGATTTGTTCATCTAAACATCTTTAGCGTAAAAATATAACCATATTGTTTTGGCTCCATCGCATTATTGCTAATGAGAGTAAAGTTTGCTCGTGGTACATCGTTAGAGTGGTCATAATTTTTCGTTTATACGCTGTTGATTATTATGCATTTTTTTGTTGGAGATGTTGGTGTTTTATGGGGATGCAGCATTCGCGTTGGTACAAATGCTTATAGCTAGTTATATACCCCGAGACCAGCACTTCCACGTTTCTGAGCTTCAATATTTTACCCAGCTGTAGATTCTACTTTATATGATTCGAGTTTATTGTTAGTGCAAATATCATACAGGGGTCCAGAGTTACTGCGAGGGCAACGCTAACATTACAAATACGGCAATGACCGAAAATCATTAGACCAGGATATACGTGTTAGCGATGCAGAACATCAATCTTATGATGATTGTGATACGACATAACTCACAGTGTAAAGCAAGACAAGAGAGTTCATCTTGATTTGATTTTTACCAATAAATAGAATGAAATCAAATAGAGTTGCATATAATAAGTTGAAAAGGATGGCAACAATGAGAGTGCAATTCCCAACCAATAAACAAAACTATTAAGGTAAGAACTCATCGCCCAGGGATCTGCTTTGCATCAAACCTGCGAAAACCCGAAGTGGAGACAGACCTCTTTTCCATGCCATATCTATGGTTTCTTGGCCCGTTCTTAACATTCTTTGTGGCTGCAGGATGGGCTTCGGTCCTCTGCTCAAGGATAGAGGAAGGCTTAATACGTGGCGGAGATGAAGATGTGCTCCCTGCTGTACTGCTGCTGCTGAGTTCATGGCTGTGTGCTGACTGGATTACAACTGACTCACGGAAAGGAGGAGATTTAACGGGTGGCAGTGGCGGAGGTGTGCTCAAAGAATACGGCTGGGGCTGCATGCCGGAGCTTGTGCTCCCTGTAGTGCTTCTCTTCAGTTCATGGCTATATGTCGTGCGCACTCCAGCCTTTTACGGTAACAATTACAGACAACACATCCATTGTTAGAGAGATGGAGATAGTTCGAAAATCAACAAGTTCACAAGTTTCTAATCTGAACACAAACGGTAAATGTTCAATGAGCTCAGAAGCGAAGAAATCATTCTATGAGTAGTTGAAATTGCAACGGTATGTTTTTATACTCAAGTGAAATGAAATGCAGTTCAATCGAGCAATACCACTGAAATAATAACAGTAAAACAAAGCTTTCGTCCCAATTTTTTTCATAAACATTAAAATTTCAGAACGTTTATATCTTGATATAGTGTATACCTTTATAGGATGTCCATAATCTCCTTCTTCGAGCTTCATTATGTCTTGTTCCACATTCATTGGAGCCTCCTTTTGTGTGCGAGACTGGTGTTTTAATTTGGCTGGTCTGCGCCTATAAGGAAAAAAAAACAACAGAATACCCGTAATCGACAAAGCAATCAACAAACATGTTTCAACCGAATTAATAACGACTACAAACATTATCATATGCTAAAAAGAAAAAAAATAAGGAGGTTTAGCTTACTTCCTCCTTTCATGAGGTTGGCTTGATTCATCATCTTCTTTTTTGTAAACAACAGGCAGACCTGAAAGATCGCAGGCCAGGGGGCTGGTGCTAAAAAACTGTGATTAAAAGACCAAAATATCTTAATCGAGGAAAAAAGAATTTATGTCAGCATCTTCTATATTAGCCTTAACATGCATACTTAGACACATAGACATAAAGCATAGGTGCAAATTCAAAATGAAAAATATCATGCGCTATGGACCTGGATTTCTAAAGCTGTGACGATTACTCCAGTTATATTCAGCATTCTACGCATATTGTCTGCAATTAATTCGGTTCGAAACTTTTAGACATCTGCCAGTGTTGCTTCCTTCAACTTGTGCACTTCACAGGCTCATAACTGACATGGTATGATACTGTCACGATGCCAAAATTGATGCACCATGCCAATTATCGAACTCATATGACTATTAATGGATCAAGAAGAACTAGACACAAGCTTCAAGAAACATAGATAGATGCAAGTAAAAGGGTATGCTAGTTGTTATGTTTTTGAGGAGATGACACTTAAACATAACAGAATGAACAAAAAGATCATGTAGACGCCACCAAGAGTTCTGGATAAAGTCTTTGTTGTTGTTGTTGTTCAAGATTACTATGTCAAGAAAATAAAAATAAATAAATAAGTGCAGAAAATATCTAATATAATTATATATCTAACATATAAATATCAAACATAAGGTAGCTCACTCGAAAAACAGAAAAAACTGAAGAATGATAATTTCCATATTCAAAATTATTCCTGAAACTTCTGGGAATTTTACCACCAATAAAGAACCTACATTTCTTTCTTGTTTTCTAAATGAATAACAAGCAAATTTGTACAACATCAATGGAGGTAAAACATTCCAAGCACATGAATTCATATTAAGGATGCTGTAAATATCAGAATAAATGCCAAATTAAGGTATGAATCACAATGATTATAGCACTTTACATAGATATAAACAGGCTCCAGGCAAGCAAAAAGTTTTCAAGGTACTAAACCTATGGATTAATTTCCCAAGAAGCTAAGCGCATAACAATAATAGGTGAAACTATTGTATGCTGCTTACTTCATTTTGCAGAGCAGACGATGCACTCCCACGACGTGAAGGATCTAGCGCAAGGAGCGTCTTCAACAAACCCAAGGAAGAAGAAGGGAAATCTTTGAATGCTTCGGTAATTAATGGTCTATACGGTTGTGGAGGCCGGAAGCTCGTAGAGAGCTTCAGTCTTCTCCAATAATCTTCTGGCGGTGATCCACAGAGCTTGAATATTCTGTGGAGCTGCTCAACCTGAAAGTCCGAAAAAATGTCATTACCCCTAAATGTTCAATCTATCACACTAGCAAGAGAAAGGAAACTTCATAATGCCTTTCAATGGACTTAAATTTTTTTGCTCGGAGGGTATATTCGCAATTGGGCTATAAAACAGGAGCTCTATTGGCAACAACAGAACTACAGGGGTCTGTCCACAATTATAGAGGGTCTATCTGCAATTAACTTTATTTTTAACTACTAAGAGAATCAAACCGGTATCTGCCATTTTAATGTTATTCAAGGAAAAATGTTTAGAAGTCGCAGAAATATCGGATCAAAAAATAAAGAAAATCACATGTTTCGTTCCCTCTTTGCGTCGTACGTCTCACCTCGGTCTTGCCAGGCATAATAGGCCTTCCAGCAAACATTTCAGCCAAAAGGCATCCAGCACTCCAGAGATCAATACCGACTCCATAGTCTGTACAGCCAAGAAGCAGTTCAGGAGACCTATACCAGAGTGTCACTACTCTACTCGTAAGAGGTCGCTTCTTATTCGGATTGAAATAATTCGCAAGCCCGAAATCAGCAATTTTCAGCACTCCCTGTTTATCGATCAACAAGTTCGAACCCTTGATGTCTCTGTGTAGTATACCCTTCTCATGGCAGTGTCTTAGGCCGGATAACAACTGTTGCATGTAACACTTAACCTGCATTGACGATGTAAATAATTTTACATAAACGAAACTAAAGATGAGCAAGTACTGAAAATCTAAGAGAAGATATGTCGAAATATAAGCAATTATACGTAGGAGAAACATCAGAGTGAAGAACCTGAGGTTCCGTTAGCCCTCCCTCGGGACGAGAGATAACCGTTGCCAAGTCGCAGTGCATAAATTCGAAGACCAAGTAGAGGCTGTATTGCATTCGAGAAGTGGCAAGGCCATCAAGCTTAATGATATTCGGATGGTCCAGCTTCTGCAGGATCATAATTTCCCTTGCCATGAATCTTATGCTCTCAGTTTCTGATGTATCGAATCGAACCTTCTTTAAAGCAACTATCTTTCCAGTATCGCGATCTCGAGCTTTGTACACATTGCTGTAAGTTCCTTGACCTACCTGCACAAGTATGCAAAATGATCCTAGCAAGAAAAAGTCGACGCAAATACAAAGTAAATGAAAACGTTACCTTATCGAGCTTGACGTAGGTATCAGCGCTGCGGGGCACCAGTCCAGCAAGAACCTCCCGAGGAACGTTATCAGCGAGCCACTTGGGCCATCCGTCGACCATCACTGTCTCCTCCACAGCAACAGGAGGCTCCTTCATGTCGTACCTCTCGGTAACTATTCCTGCTGATCTTACTCTCTGCACACCAGTACCATTCATCGGCTTCCGTGGGATCCGGTCAGGGTTCTTGCCGCTGGCTGAGGGCCGGCTGGGCCTGGGCACGGGCGCGGGGACGTACCCGTTCCGAAGCTTCATCTTGTCGAGGCCGCTGGTGCCTGACGGGGACGAAGGCCTCGCCTGGACGCAACCCATTTCCGATCAATTTCGGAGACGAAAATGGGTTTTAATTCTTGGAAGTGAGACTTGGATACTTGGCATGCATGACAAAACAGAATGGCCGGCCGAGGACGGCTGTGGGGGATGCGAATCTGATGCCTCCGGACTACAAGTTAATACGTGAATTGAATTTTTATTTTATATTGATTGATTCACATTTTATTATCTGCTGTTGCTATCTTTGATAGTTTAGGAGTCACGTGCAGACTTATTACGGGGCAAGGATTCTCTACCTTCTTGATTGTAGAGTTGAATCTTCTTGATTGTAGAGTTGGATTGATAGCATTGGCTCATCGAGTGATCCCTATAATTAAATTTTCTTATATTATATACATAATAAATATTATTTATGGGGTTCACCTAGTAAGAAGTTGTGACTGGTAAGCTGTAGAGGTTCTCTGCAACCAATGATAATAGGGCATCTCTACTTATTATGTCTGGATTAAACATTTTCAAACCTTTCCCCCTTCCTTTTTACCCTTTATTAGTTTCTTATAGGAGAGATATCAGAAACCCATTAACTATAGGCAATTATAAGATAACCTCGCATAACTTTCAAAATATCAGAAAAATGATACAACGACTAACTGCTCTGATACCATTTGTCATGTTTCGGGCCCACGAGCCCGTTGGCGCGATGTAAGTCCTGGGACCCACGGAGTGCAACAAGTGGTTTGGCTCAATCCACTGCCAAAACTGGCTAGCCAATATTGCACTTGCCTCTCAAAACTCATCATTTAAACCCTCTTAAACGCTATCAATTTTCCGACGTGGGACTATTAGTGGGGCATCACAGTTTTGAACTAGGATTCATTGCACATAGACTCCCTGTAGTGTCGCAGTTTTAAACTTACTACACCTGTAGTTTCATTGTTGCAGATAGATCACCAATAAACAAGAGCCACCACATTAAAGAAACTGCAAACTTGTTGTATTTCTTTTGCTTCAAGATCAAATTCAAAATTATGAAAAATGACCACGAGACTTGCAGAGGTGTTGTACTGTTTATACTTTCCTTGATGATCTCTGAGACAATAAATCGTTTGCTTTCTTTTTCTTGCTTTGGAAACAAATAGAAATTCTTCCTTCTAACTCATTTCGTTCACCACTCTTTTAATCGAACTGAAACTGAATTACTATCCATTTGGAGTTTGTATTTTGTATTATTCTTTTTTTCTAAATTTCGTTTCTGCAGCTTTTCCACTTCAATGTGCATGAGGATGCGCCAACAATTGCAGATGCAACAACTGAGAAAGATGAGGCAAGATTCTTTAATTTGGTACTGTGCTTTGTTTTGGTCTGCAAAACTTTTAGGCCTTCAACTTCAATAATTCATTTTAAAGGGTATCACGTACAAATAGCGCAAAAGTTATGCATGAGTTAATTATATCATTTAACGCCAACAGATTGCTAAATGCAGGCTTCGCAACAAATTTCTTTGTAACTTTGCTGGTATTTTCATTATCTTTAGATTTATGACCCGACGAAGAAATGGGAGCGGCACACAATTCATGGGGATTGAAGTTGTTAATTATATGGATCTATACTCGGATCATGAAGTAAGATCAGACTCCTGCTAATTCAATATCGGTCAATGTAACTGAGAATGTAACTATTGCTGTAAAGAAAGACTGATAAGTTCTAGTATGCTACCGATGATTCGATATGAGACTAAAACATTTGAAGGCCATCTAACATTGTAGTCGCCACGACTTTTTTTTGAGAACAACAAAGAGGGCCCAAACAAAGCCCCCAGCCACCCACTCGCCATGAATTTATTGACATTTATATTAGTTTTTCTCTCCACGAATTTGCACACTTGTGTAACTAATAGATTGATGATTTTTTCGTAAATTGGAGGTGAAATCGGTCGCAGATCTGTTTGTTTCCTCTAAAGAAAAGCAATACAATCTTCTCTCTCAATTATCGCCTATGAAATCTTGTTGATTACGAGGTAACCTGGTTACTATAATCGAGGGACTGACTCCACTGTCAAAATTCTCACTTCCTCCATTTTTTTCTTTTGATTCTTTTAGTGTTTCCTTTTGTGCATTTGAGCATCCATATATATCATAATTTTATGCAACTCTTAAGATCCAAGTGGAATGTTTATGGAAGTAGATTAGTCGTGAAATAATTAGTGCATAATTAATGAAGAGAATTTGATTAGTCAAGAAGAGAACATACATGAATGCTTTAATTATGGGTTCATTTTCTCACTAAAATTCATATTAAATGCATTATTAGTAGGTTTAGAAGGGGAGATGTTATAAATTACTTTATTAGCTAGGATTTAATTATTATATTGCAATATTTTTTCCATGAAAAAAAATATTAAGACACATTAAAACTAAACTGAAAACCCAGAAATACAACAAAAGAATGTGGATTAACGTTGCTCCTTATCAGACTGTAAAACATTGTGTAAAAATGATGGTGGGTCTCCGAACAATACCACAAAATCATTAATTTCCTTGGCTTTTCGGACCAACACATGAGCCTTTATATACTCCATTTGATGAACTACGTGAAAATCTCATTCCACGAGTCATGTGCAACATCGTTGAATATTCTCATTCAAATACATTCACAGGATTGGTAGTTTTAGTTTAACCCATAATAGTTGACTGAAGATGACTACTAATTTTGCTCAAGGTGCCCCAACTAAGGGTACAAAAAAAATATTCGTATTTGAGGATATATTCATATCCATATCATATGGATATGGTTACTAAATTCTATATTCGATAGGATATGGTTATGAATATGAATATGTAGTGAAATATTTGGATCCATTTTTGAAATATTCGAATATGTTAGTCATATAGTTGCAATAGTTTTAATCCTTTGGTTAATGGGTTGAAGGTTAATTTTGATGATCAAGAAATATAATCTTAGCTTTTCAAACATAATGAACATATTAACGAATTCTCTCGTGTCATATGAACTGTATTTTTTTAATATTATCTAGTTTTCTTATATCTGTTTTATATACGCAAGTATATTCGTATCCGATTTTAGCCGATATGGGTATGAGTTTTCCTTACCGAGGCATGTCCATATACATATCCATAATTGGTAAGTGGATACGGATATGATAACTGATAACTATCGTATCATATCTGAGCCGTTTACACCCAAGTGCACAACCAGTCAAACTGTGAAGTTATTTTAAGCTGGGAAATGGAGATCTTGTTAAGTGTGTCCCTCTATGCACTTGACTACTATATAGCTAATATGACATACATCTAGACTTATGCAGTTTAGATCATCCGTATATTTAGATCGTAACAATATTGTAACACACGTCGTCCAGACAATCATATATGATCTAGATATGTCAATGATCTATCCTATTGGTATGAAGGTTTGACTTTAATATGTAGAACATCAACAACACATCAGTAAAAAATGAGACACAAAATCCATATTTACTCTCTACTAGTATAGTGCACGTGCTTTGCACGAGAGCATACCTGTTTTATTTTATGTTTTTCAAAAAAAAATTTTTGCCTGCAAAAAAATGAAATGACTTGTATAGCAATATAAATTCTGAACAATTATAATTTTCTTTAAATGAATAAATTGTACGATAAAACCGTATAAATAACTGTATGATTAATTATTATAGTTTGGATAATTATTATAATTTATTCATAATTTATTAAAATAATTATAATATATTAAATAGTTTCTTCTACTTTAAATATAATAATATTATACTTGGCATAATTATAATACTATTAGTAACTGCATTTTCATTTAATAATTAGTTTATTACACTATTAGTAAATAATTTACTAAATTGTATAATTATTAAATTACAGTGCAATTTATAAATTTAAAAATACTATTAAAATCATTATACTATAAATACTATTACAATTATAATAAATAAAACTTATTTTTCATACTATTATCATATTTTTAATAGTCTAATAAGATGCAAGGTAATGTAGTCCTCCATAAGAGGTAAAACCGTGAAAGCTAAAGGTGTAAGGCATAAGCCTAATGAATTTTATTATTTTTAATTTTTAGAATTTTAAATATTATGTGAAGATAAATTAGGATAAGTTCAATTTTTATTAAAATAATATAATTAAATAATAAAATAATAGTGTGACTAAAGGTTTTGAATAAGTAAGAAAATGTATAATTAATAAGAGGTTATATATAATTAGTGAATGATTAATTACAACTAACAACATATTTGAGAATTATCAAAATTAAAAGGGCAAAATGAGAATCAAAAGTTTTGACAAGACAGTCCTCTTTTATATGTAGTATAGATAATGTGCATGCGTTTAAGAGACTTTAGGCCAGCCTCTCCCTCAAATTAAAACATTCACAGTTTTCAGAACATATAGCATGGCAAC
Source organism: Asparagus setaceus (assembly GCA_012295165.1). Classification (NCBI taxonomy): domain Eukaryota; kingdom Viridiplantae; phylum Streptophyta; class Magnoliopsida; order Asparagales; family Asparagaceae; genus Asparagus; species Asparagus setaceus. The sequence goes on along the minus strand of CM022704.1, from coordinate 4,217,323 downwards.
TTCAATTGGTTGTCCCCCATTCTATCCTCCTCTTATTCATCACTTCTTTATGATGATATTGTCCAAAGTTGCCAATGCCCCCATTCCTACGAGAAAGTATTCTATGGGCCGTCCCTATAGGGACGGCCCATATGTGAACCGTTGGATCCCCTTGGCATCTGGAAATTTCCAGATCCCAAGAAGATCCAACGGATCACAAGGGAGGAGTGCAATGTACCCGTCTCCATGGGATACTTTTCCCATTCCTACATTTAGTAGCTTCCTACAATGTTAGCCATAATAGTTAGCGCCAATCAACCTCATTAATATCACCGCAAAAGAATTGAATTGTGGACCCTTTTAACTTCTTATTTAACAGTAAACAACACAACTTCAAAATCTCATTTCAACTATATAGTTCATCATAAGAATAACAGTTATTATAGTTTTACATAATGCAAAGTTGCAAACCATAATTATCCACTAAACCATACATGGTTTTGATTGAATTAGACTCTCCTCCTTACACAGATATAGAGTATGCCAGTGCAAGAAAAAGTATTCGAACACTTGTTAAGCTTCCTAAATGCTTCACTCTTTCTTATAGGAGTTGCTTGCAGATACACCTTTACAAATGATGTCCTACGTATTTATAATCTTTAAACTATTTTATTAGTACTTATACTGCTTGAAACTCATGCAGCATTACTTAATTTAGTCTTTTAGTTAGACTGAGAACAAAATGTAATTTATCAATAATTTACGATTTTACATGATATAAATGACTGCATGATTATAGTAAATACTAAATAGATTGTAATGAATTGAAGAAGTGAACTCTTTTTTAAGCAAGAGAGCATCCAAAAACCCCTATACCTTCTTCTATAAATACCCCACACTCCCTCACTCCTCCTCCTCTCACTATCACCTCATCCTCTACCGCACCACACAACAATGTCTCGCCCATCTGCTATCCTAGCCTTGCTGCTCGCCGCGGCGCTGGTGGCTCCGCCTCAGCGAGCGAGCGCGATCTCGTGCATGACAGTCTACAGCTCCCTGTACCCGTGCCTCAGGTACTTCCAAGGTGGCGGCATGATCGCGCGATCGTCCGACTGCTGCGACGGGATCCGGAGCGTCGTGTCGATGGCTCGCACAGCCAACGATCGACGTGCGGCCTGCGGCTGCCTGAAGTCGGCTGCCGCAGGGGTTTCGGCGGCGAATATTGCGCTTGCTGGTGCACTGCCGGCTAAGTGTGGTGTGTCTGTGCCGTATAAGATCAGCCCCTCCACTGATTGTGCTAAGTATGGTTTGGTTCTTTTTGTTGGTAACTTCTCTTTATTGTTGGTTCTATTGTGCTAAGTATAAAAATTTGAAATATTTGTGGACAGTGGAATTTGAACATTTAATTTAATACCGCATCACTGCATATATCTCTAGTACTATTATTTTACGTTCTCACAGTAATTTTGTTTGTTTACTTTTTGATTTGCAGGTTGAAGTGATGAATTGAAGCAGAGTAACGAAGATGGGGTAATTTACTGGGATGGAATAAATCGATAAATTTGGGTTATGATCTTATATGTTTGTTTAGTTAAGAGAGAGCACAAACCCACAACGTGTAACGCGGATGGTTGGGAGGTTTCAATATGGCTTTTATAGTCTCCGGTTCGATTCGGACGGGCTGATATAATTATTAAAAGAAGAAAAAAAAAAGAACATGTGACTCTAGCTCATGTTGTTGTTATGGTTTGCTTGTTTCAAAGAGATTAGTCTTTCAAGTATAGTAGTCTATGGTTCAATGGATGATTTTACTTTGTTTCGAATAGAAAAATCAAAGGATCAATTTGAAGTGTATCTCCTGTATTACAAGAGTATAGCTATTTAAACCCTCTAAATTGTTTCATTAGCACTTAACATATGAATCCCGGATAATATTAATTATCTTTAAATAGATTGAAATGTCATATGAGAATCATGTGATGATAAATTATTGGTTTAACTAAAAAAATGACAAAATGCCCTCCAATTTGAGGACAAAGAACTAAAGTCGAATGAGATTCTGAGAGTATAAATGCTAAAAAAAACAGGGGTATCAATGGTTATTTCACATGGTAACTAGCAAATCAAGACCCAAATGTTGTTAGTCAAAATTTTTAAGCGATTTTTGTGACTATATGTCCGTGGTGCATAAAATTAACTCGGACTTGAGTTTGGGATTTTGTTCCATAACATAATAAACAACAAAATCCCTAATTCAAATTTCACTAATTCTCCATATCCAACCCAACAACACCAAGGAAGAGCTTCTTCATTTGTGAGGAAAGCTTTGACTTCATTAGAAAACATATCAAGAACAATGTACGTTGGTCTTTGGTGCCAAGAATTTAATTAACTCGGTGTCTATATAGAGTTCAAAGTTTTGTTATTTTTATAGCTCAGCCCGGAATCGAACCCAAGACGATGGGATTCATATTGGAATCTCGCAGCTGTCTGGATCACCTGTGGTGGGTACATAGAGTTCAAAGTTAAGACAAACACGGTTGTATTTAAATGTGTAGAGATATTGGATTTGCTATACCAGATATAAAGAGATACTATTATGTGACAAAGTTTAACACAGATCCAATCCTAAACGAGCATTTTGAGTGCACTTAAAAGCAAATGTGTGAGAACTTGATCAGCTTGCAGTTTACAATTGAACATCTCATGTTGTACTTTTGAACGAAATGTAGCAGTGGGGGGGAAAATACCAGAAAATCAGGTGCAAAGAGATTTCACCATGTCAAATATTTGAGCGCACGTTATATGTTTCGAAAACTTATGCGCACATAGTCTTATAATTGGAAGAATAGTAAAAAGTGGTATGTGAATACAGTTCCACATTTAACCTCTCTAAATTATTCACTGACCTATTCATATTATATGTACTCTTTTAAATAATAACAGATCCAAATCCAAATCACATTTATCATATTTCTAAGGTGATTCTAAAAAAAGGATTCAGATCCTCTCCACTATCAAAAAAGTAATGGAGGGATCATTACATAATCACAAGTATTGATTATCTAGTGGGTGGTTTTGACTTTTTCTTTGAGTGTAAATTAGGAATGAGTGCAATACACGAGGGTACAGTGAGTGCTAGATTTAAAATGTATCATAATCAACAGTTGGGATTAAAAGTAGTAGTCTGTCCACTACTTTTTGTAGCGGACGGGATCCAAATGCTTAAACATCATCGCTAAGTGTCATGTTCAACGAAAAACATGTTTTACTTACAAAGACAGATTCTCGCTACTGCACCAAAACTTCGAAATTGCAATGATAATCGAGGGTTATGATCTCACCTAACCTGCCCTCAACCTTAACCCCCATCTCCTCCTATAAATACCCACAGTCCTCACTCCACTTCCCCTCACAAACCAACTCAACCTCTACCTCTGGACACACAACCATGCCTCGCCCATCTGCAATCGTAGCCATCATCTTCGCCGCGATGCTGCTGGCGCCGCCACCTCACCAAGCGACCGCTTCGTGCTTCTCGCACGACGAAGATCTGTCCCCGTGCCTCAAATACTTCAAAGGCGGCGGCGGGACCGCGCCGTCGTCCAAATGCTGCGACGGAATGCGGACGGTGGTGGCCAAGGCTGAGACCGGCGTTGATCGACGCCTCATCTGCACCTGCCTGAAGTCCATGGCCAGCCGGGTGTCCGGTGCCACCGTCGAGCTTGCTGGCGGTCTTCCGGCTAAATGTGGAGTGGCTGTGCCGTTTAAGATTAGCCCCAAAACTGATTGTGACAAGTATGTGTTAGTCCAGGTTTCATTAGATTTTCTGTTAAATTTGTATTACATTTAGGTCCATTTTGACAAGTTACTAGAAATCGAATCTAAACACTAAAATGTTTGTAGTAAAAATGGACGAGGCAATTAAATTTAATAGAAAACCGAGTGAAATGAGATTGAAACTTTGAGATACCCTAGAGATTAGAAATACTTTAGGAGTGAAAAAATGGAACCATTAAATTTGAGAATTATAATAATTTTTACGTATATTCTAACGGCGTTTTTGTTCTGCAGGGTGCAGTGATGAATTGAAGCAGAGAAATGAAGATGGGCCTTACTAATAATAAACAAATAAATAAAGTTGGTTATGTTATGATCTTAGTCATGTACTTGTCATGGTTTGTAATCACGATTTCAAAAAAAAAAAGATGGGCCTTACTTTTAATTCCTAGTCTAAATAATCATTATTTTCCAATAGTAGTATAATTCACATGTTTTGCACCTGAGCGTATTTATTTTAAGTTGAAATTAATCTAATAATGTTTGTAAACTGCATGGAGAAGGATTTTATACTTGTTTCGCATGTGGACATAAATGTGAACTACTCAAACAACTCGAAGCTTCAACTCATGGGCCTCTTATCAAGCACTCAGGAGCTTAGCCCATCTTAACCTTTTAATCTCATAGTTGGATATGACGTTTTAATCTCCGCTAGCTCGAACGATCTCAATTTAAAATTGAATTATTTTCCACAATCATTACCCTGGTTGGATCAAGTTCCTTCTATGATATATAGCATTTGGAAACTTAAATATTACAAAACTATATATTTGATACAATCAAAGTGAAAAAAAGGCTACTATAATCCTCAACCCTCATCAAAATTTTGTAACCAGTGGAACAGATCTTTTACATGGAGAATGAAATTGGGTTCAAATTCTTTTCACAAGACAATGAGAAAATCACTTTCTAAATCACAATCGTTTAGGATGTATTGTAGGATTATTATTTATGTTTAAAGAAAATAAAAAATTGATATAATTCACAGGACCAAAAATGATAGTTGTATGAAGAATAAATCATTGCCAAAGGACCCTTACGTTACACCAAACCTTTAAGTTGTGGTGAAGGTTGAGGGTTGTAATTTTATACTTTAACATATCCCGATAGTTTCAGTGGACTTTTTATGATCCCAAACCTGGACTAACTAACATAGTGATATCAATATTCTTTTAAAACATGCTTTAAATACGTATTGGTAAGAATTCAACTGGATTGCTCTGATATCATGTCAAAGCTCTCCCACTACACCAAAACTCTAAGTTGTAATATGAGGGTTATCTTTTATACTCTGACAACCATAACCATCAAAATACTAATCGACAATATAGGATGCAAATCTTGGTGAAATACATTTTTTTACTAGTCATCCAACAATACCTTTTCTCTCTAAAATCTGTTTTAAATGGATGACCAATGAAACTTAAACATGATATTTAATGTCTGGTTGTATTCTTGTCCTAACTTTCTCTAGAGGGATACTCAAAATGATCTACTTACGTTGAGCTCTTACTGAAATTTCAGTATTTTCCATCAAAAATGAAATTTAAATTTGAGTTGTCCTGAAATGATCTTAATCTTTTTCCACTACATCATAATTTGAATAGTCGAATAACTTAGATAATAAGAACAACATTTCGTCTTTGGTACCAAGAATTTAACTGGGGGGATCTATATAGAGTTCAACAGCTAATTTGTGTACAGATATTGGACCATTGTTTGTTGTTAATTATAGAGATATTGCATTTGCTTTGCGAGGAATAAAGAGATACTGTGATGTGACAAAGTTAACCCAAATCCAAAACAAGCATTCTGAGTGTCTTCAAAGTCAACAGAGCACATAAAAGCCAATATGAGAGAATTTAGATCAACTTGCAGTTTCCAATTGAACATTTCATGTAGTGTACTTTTGAGCGAATGTAGCGGTTGGGGGAAATACCTGAAATCACGCGAAAAGATATTTCACCATATCAAATAATTGAGCGCACGTTGTATGTTTTTGTAAATCAAGCAAGCATGCATATATTGAATGTAAATCTCTTTTTAGAAATTACCTGTTCCGAATTTTTGGAAGGATTGCCATGTACTTCACACCGAGATGGCGAAAAGCTCCCACATATTACCAAGCTACTAACTCTGAAAATACAAAATTGTGAGAGAGCAAAGAGGAGACGGCAATATTCTTTTTTTGACATTTTTTTTTCACAGTAGGTTCTTATTTAAAGAGAGAAAAGATCTAATTCTAATCCAATCAGAATTAATTAAATATTTTATATCTAAGATAAGATAAGTCCCACTTATTTGGGTGTATCATTATTCATGTATGAATAACAGTTTTAAAAACTTATTTGTAAATACACTCTTATATTGAAAGAACTAGAAAAAACGTGCCATATCTGAATATAGTTCCACATTTAACCTCCCCAAATTTGGTGCAATGGAAATTAAGGAATTTATATGATATCAGAGCAACCGAAATTCAAATCACATTGATCATTTTTCTAAAGAGGGTTTAAAAAAATAACAGTGCTAAATGTATCATTGAAAAATGTGTTTAACTTGCAAAGACATGTGCCAAATGTCACTGCCACAACAACTAAACTCTGAAATTATGATGAAGATTAAGGGTTACAATTTAATCGAACATGCATTTTACTAGTTGAGGGTTATTTTTATGAGTCAAATCTCGAATTGCTATGCTATCATGTCAAAGTACTAGAAATCAAAAGTTATGTTGTGGTTATAATTATTAGAGTATAAAAATATAAACCTCGGTTATTAACATAACTTCTGAGTTGTGATGTAATAGTTAGAAGAACTTTATGATGGTATCAGAGCAATCCAGGTTCAAATCTCATAGGACACACTGCTGTGATAGTCTAAGTTTTAGCCCATAAAAAGGACGATTAACCAGCGAGAGCAGGTTAAAATATAAAAATATAACTCTCGTCACTGACCCTAACCTCGAAGTTGTGATGTAATGATTAGATGGAAATTTAGAATAATTTTATATCTAACAACATGTTAAAGTATAAAGCAACTTCAAGAAACTAAACTCTTATCTTATGTTGACATTTTAGAGGAGCCAAATCCCATATATCTTGTCCTACAAATACCCACACCCCTCACTCCACTTCCACTCACTACCAACTCATCCTCTCCCTCTATCACCACACAACCATGCCTCGCCCAATCCTAGCCTTGCTTCTCGCGGCGGTGCTCGTGGCGGCCGCGCCGCCGCAGCGAGCCAGCGCGATCTCGTGCACGTCCCTGCACAGCTCCCTGCTCCCGTGCCTAGAATCAGTCAAGGACGGCGGCGGGCCCGCTCCGAACGCCGTATGCTGCGACGGCGTCCGCAGCATCGTGTCGGACGCCAAGACGGCCGACGACAGACGCAAGAGCTGCGAGTGCCTGAAGTCGGTGGCGGGCGGGGCCAGGGTTGAGCTTGTTGCCGCTCTTCCGGCCAAGTGCGGAGTCTCTGTGCCGTTTAAGATTAGCACCACAACTGACTGTGCCAAGTATGTTTGTTTGTTTTGTTAACGTAAAGTTCACACCTTTTTTTAAAATTTGATACACCGCATTTTTCTTTTTTCTTTTTTATTACACTACTATCATACTCTAGAAAAGGGTTTTTTTGGTACTTTGGTACCTCCCAAGTTTAAGTGTCATCTAATTTTAGTACGTTCTATTAGGCTAAATATCAGAAAACCCCCTTAAGTTGGACGATTATTAAATAACCCCCATTAAGTTTAGGGGTTGCCAGAAAATCCCCTTTGATTTTAAGATTTTATCGGAAAACTCCCCTAACTTGGGGGAGGTTGTGATAAAATCGCAAAGTCAAATGGGGTTTTCTAATAAAATATGAAAGGTAAAGGGGGTTTTCTGATAATCCCTACACTTCAAGGGGGCTTTCTAATAATTATCCAACGTTAAGGGGGTTTTCTGATATTTAGTCCCTCTATTTCGGTAAAGTTTAACATATTCCCCCTGTTTAAAATGTATCACGTGCTTACGGCCACAAATTCTTGTAACCAGTGAAATTTAAATATGGATTTTTTTTTTTTGGCTTCATTGGAATTTCAATGATTGAGTATTAAAATTTTACGTACTAACATTTTGTTTGTATACTTTTTGTTGTGTAGGGTCCAGTGATGAATGGAAGTAGAGTAATATTGAAGATGGGGCCTCATGGGATGGAATAAATAAATAAATTTAGGTTATTATCTTTATATATGTTTGTTTTGTTGAGAAAGAGCATGTAACTGGAGTCATGTTCTCATGGTTTGGATGAATGATTCTGCTTTGTTCTGAACAGGGAAATAAAAGGATTAACTGCAGATCTCCTATATTATAACGTTGCGGTTATTTATAATCTCTCAATTATTTTATTAGCGTTTACTTCTTTAAATTCCAGGCGACACGACATTATTCTCAAGATAGATTGAAACTTCACATAAGAATCAAATAATTATGTAGCGAAAACGTAATCAAAAGAGATAACTATACGTTCTCGTATAAGCAAAACGACGCAAACCCTAGAAAACTCTAGTAATAGAAAACTTTATGAAATAATAATAGTCAATCAAAAGAGTTTCACAAATTCGTTCCCTCTATATAGAGTATAAAATAATGCAAAAGTACTAAAATAACATTTCCTAGAGCAAATGGACTTCTTAGAAATAAAAAATATTTCATAAGAACTAGAAACTAGATTAGACCAAAACTCTTCGATGCACAGTTTGAGCCTAAGGACGATTTTCTTTGATCCTGAAACTCGATTGGAACGGCAAAGCTATTCGACTTGTAGAGCACTTCGAGCTTCAAAACATATTGTTGGGGCGAACGAGCCGAGAGAAACCACCACACAAACAATAGCAAATACACAAAGAAACAAGAAAGACACGAGATTTACGTGGTTCGGCAAGTTGCCACGCCTACGGGTAAGGAGGGGGATTTTACTAATAGAAAGAGAATACAAATTAGGGTTACAAGTTCTCACCAAGAAATCCTAAAACAAACCTCTCAAATCTCTCACAAGATCTCCTCCCAAAGATGCACAATACCCTCAAAGACTGCCAAACGGTTCAATACTATCATAATTAATCGGGTTTAGGGTTATATATAAACTCTAAATGAACCGTGTTTAAAACCAAACCCGATTCGAATTCGCCGCATTAGTCGACTATTACTTCGAGTAGTCGACTACTAAGGCCTAAAACAGAGCAACTGCCGATCGCAGATTAGTCGACTACTAACTCGAAGTCGACTACTAAGTTTCAAAACCATCTCTCGTCATCGCGATTAGATCGACTATGACATGAGTCTACTAAGCCTATCTTGTGCATGTTTTGTGCATGTTCTACATATCTAATAGCGATTATATGAAGGGAATTAAAAGTTACGCCCATTGAAATTGCATGTCAAAATCCCTTTGATTTTAAGATTTTATCGGAAAACTCCCTAACTTGGGGAGGTTGTGATAAAATCGCAAAGTCAAATGGGGTTTTCTAATAAAATATGAAAGGTAAAGGGGTTTTCTGATAATCCCTACACTTCAAGGGGCTTTCTAATAATTATCCAACGTTAAGGGGTTTTCTGATATTTAGTCCCTCTATTTCGGTAAAGTTTAACATATTCCCCTGTTTAAAATGTATCACGTGCTTACGGCCACAAATTCTTGTAACCAGTGAAATTTAAATATGGATTTTTTTTTTTTGGCTTCATTGGAATTTCAATGATTGAGTATTAAAATTTTACGTACTAACATTTTGTTTGTATACTTTTGTTGTGTAGGGTCCAGTGATGAATGGAAGTAGAGTAATGAAGATGGGCCTCATGGGATGGAATAAATAAATAAATTTAGGTTATTATCTTTATATATGTTTGTTTTGTTGAGAAAGAGCATGTAACTGGAGTCATGTTCTCATGGTTTGGATGAATGATTCTGCTTTGTTCTGAACAGGGAAATAAAAGGATTAACTGCAGATCTCCTATATTATAACGTTGCGGTTATTTATAATCTCTCAATTATTTTATTAGCGTTTACTTCTTTAAATTCCAGGCGACACGACATTATTCTCAAGATAGATTGAAACTTCACATAAGAATCAAATAATTATGTAGCAGCGTAATCAAAAGAGATAACTATCGTTCTCATTATAAGCAAAAGCGACATAAACCCTAGAAAACTCTAGTAATAGAAAACTTTATGAAATAATAATAGTCAATCAAAAGAGTTTCACAAATTCGTTCCCTCTATATAGAGTATAAAATAATGCAAAAGTACTAAAATAACATTTCCTAGAGCAAATGGACTTCTTAGAAATAAAAAATATTTCATAAGAACTAGAAACTAGATTAGACCAAAACTCTTCGATGCACAGTTTGAGCCTAAGGACGATTTTCTTTGATCCTGAAACTCGATTGGAACGGCAAAGCTATTCGACTTGTAGAGCACTTCCCGAGCTTTCTGAAAACATATTGTTGGGAGCGCGGACAGCGGAGCCGAGAGAAACCACCACACAAACAATAGCAAATACACAGCAAAACAGTAAAGACACGAGATTTACGTGGTTCGGCAAGTTGCCTACGTCTACGGGGTAAGGAGGGGGGATTTTACTAATAGAAAAGAGAGAATACAAATTAGGGTTACAAGTTCTCACCAAGAAATCCTAAAAACAAACCTCTCAAATCTCTCACAAGATCTCCTCCCAAAAGATGCACAATACCCTCTCAAAGACTGCTCAAAACGTGTTCAATACTATCATAATTAATCAGGTTTAGGGTTATATATAAACTCTAAATGAACCGTGTTTAAAACCAAACCATTATTGAATGCCTGATTAGTCGACTACTAACTCGATGAAGTCGACTACTAACTCGATGAAGTCGACTACTAACTCGATGAAGTCGACTACTAAGTTTCGGTAGGAAAACCATCTCTCATCTGCCCGGTGTAGTCGACTACTAACTCGATGAAGTCGACTACTAAGCCTGTCTTGTGCATGTTTTGTGCATGTTCTACACATATCTAATAGCGATTATATGAAGGGAATTAAAAGTTACGGCCCATTGAAATTGCATGTCAAAATTTGGCCCAAAATCATCCTCTTTTCTTGGATAGCCCGAACTTCGCACGATCCGATTTCTCCCAAAAGGTATCAGCAATTGCCTCCGCATCAGTTTAACTGAAAATTGACTAATTGTGAGGCAAAGAAGTAGTATCAGCTGAGATTTAGAGAGCATAAATGCTTATAAAAATGTTTAGAGGACATAAGTGGTTACACCACCATAATACAGAAGGTATATCTAAAATTAATGTAAAATAAAAATAGATGAAATTCATGAAACTTAGAGACTTTTTTCTTTTTCTTTTTTTTTTTTTTTCTTTTTGAAATGAAACTTAGATTTTAAACTTTGATTAGAAAATTCTGAAGACAACATTACCAACCATCCCTCAATCCCCACCAGGTATATGGAGATTGCCCATCTTAACATTTTAATCTCATAATTGGATATAACATTTTAATATTTGCTCGAGTACTATCAATTTTAAAATTGAATTATTTCCACATCCATTGTTCTGATTGGATTAAGTTCTGTCTATGATATATAGCATTTGGAAATTAAATTATTAAAAAAACTATTCAAAATTGATACAATCAAAGTGAAAAAGTAAAGCTATACCATAATTGTCAACTCTCACCAAAATTTTAAAATTGTGCCCTGGTGGAAGAGACGGTTAACACTGTCGGATGAAATTGAGTTTAAATTCTTTTCACAACATAATGAGAAAATTACTTTCTAAATCATATAATCGTTTAGGATGTAGTGTACGATTATTATTTGTCTTTAAAGAAAAGCAAAAATTAATATAATCCACAGGACCAAAAATGTTAGTTATATCAAGATTAAATCACTGTCGAAGGACCCTTCAATCTATATTAAAACTTCAAAGTTATGATGAAGATTAAGTTTATATTTGTACTCTAACATCCCTTTGCAGTTTGAGGGCTCTTTTTATGTGCAGAAACTTGGGCTAACATAGTGGCATCAATTTTCTTTTAAAATATGCTCTAAATCATGCCAATAGGAATTAAACTTGGATTACTCTCTAATATCATGTCAAAGGACCATTACATTGCATCAAAACTTGCAAATTGTAAGGAAGGTTGAGGGTTATACTTTTATATATATTCTAACCATCTTAACCATCAAAAATACTAATTGACAGCTTGGATGCAAATCTTGGTGAAATTGCATATATTTTTAATGGGTGAAAATGTGTAGTCATGCAACGATACTTTTTCTCTCTAAAATCTCTTTTAAATGGATGGTAAATGGCATTTAAATTTTAGCTGTCCGGAAATGATCTTAAAATATTTTCGCACTACATCGTAATTGAATAAGTTGGATAAAGTAAGATATTAAGAACAACAATTTGTCTTCGGTGCCAAGAATTTACCCCGGAGTATTTATATAGAGTTCAACAGATATGTTGTGTACAGATATTCCATATTTTTTGTTGTTAATTATAGAAATATTGGATTTGCTTTGCGTGGAATAATGAGATATAGTGATATCACAAAGTTTGATTCGGTTCTTCTCTAATTAGATGGTAATTGTATAGTATCCAATTATCCTAATTTCTACCTTCTATTCCAATTCCAACGGCTTAGATGAAGCCATGCGGGATTTCCATTATCAGTTTTTACAATAGTGGTTTTAAAGACAATAGTGATTTTGAAATAATATTTAGAGTCTTATGTGGCTTCATCTTAGCTCTCGAAATTGGAATAGAGGGTAAGCATCGAGGTGATTGGACATTCTTCAGTTACCATCTGATTAAATCGGATCCCGATCTGACAAAGTTACACAGTTATACAATCCAAAATAAAACAAAAAAAAAAAATTCCAGTTTCCAATTGAACATTCATGTCGTGTACTTTTGAACGAATGTTGCAGTGGGGGGAAAATACCAGAAATCAGGTGAAAAGAGATTTCACCTTGTCAAATAATAATTGAGCGCACGTTGTATGTTTTGAAAACTTATGCGCAATAATGTCATCATACATTGAAAGAACTAGAAAAAGTGATATTTGAAGATAGTTCCACATTTAGCCTACCAAAAAAAAAATCTTCACCACCAGCCTATCATGATCTTATACTCTTTCAAGTGTACAACATATCGATTATGATTGAAAAGTAATCTTTAAACATCATGGTAATATGGTCAATAGAAAATATGTTTATTTAATCAACCTGAGACATGTTAATGTATAAAGCGACTCTAAAGAGACTGGTAAATTTCACAAAACCCACCATATATATTGGACTATTTTTGTGCCAACCATCCTAAATTTTAAAAGTGTCCCTTAATCCACCCAACTTTTGGGGTAATTGTACAAAACCCCATAATTTTTGAACTTTTTCCAACATCAATCCAAATTATAACCCCCAATCTTTTATTTACGGGCATGTTATGAGGCCTTGTGAAAACCCCAAAACTCAGGGGTGTTAAGTGACATTTTAGGAGTTAAGGCGGTTATCTCAAAATGAGTAAAATCCAGGGGTTTGGTGAAATTACCCTTAGTCCAATCCTCCTATAAATACCCACACCCCTCCCTCCACTTCCTCTCACAAACCAATTCAATTTCCTCTCCCACTACAACCACACATTTAACCATGTCTCGCCCATCAGCTATCCTCCCCCTGCTCCTCCTCGCTGCGCTGCTCGTCGCGCCGCCGCAGCGAGCCAGCGCGGTCTCCTGCGGGTCCATCTACGGCACCCTGTCCCCGTGCCTCGAATCCGTCAAGGAGGGCGGCGGGCCCGCCCCGAGCGCCGCGTGCTGCGACGGCATCCGCAGCGTGGTGTCGGACGCCAAGACCACCGGCGACCGACGTGCGAGCTGCAAGTGCCTGAAGTCGGTGGCGGGCGGGGTGTCGCAGGCCAGGGTTGAGCTCGCCGCCGCTCTTCCGGCCAAGTGTGGAGTTTCTGTGCCGGTTAAGATTAGCACCAAGACTGACTGTGCCAAGTATGCGTGCTTGTTTTGTTAGCACTTTGGTATCCTCAGTGTAGTTTCAATCTCATTCACTGGCTCCCCTGTCCAGATTTCATTAGATTTTCTGTTAAATTTGTGTGTCGTTTAGGTCGATTTTTAGCTAGTTGCTAAATATCGAAACAACGAGGTTTTAAATTTATATTAAAAGTTGAGAACTATAATTTTGTATATGTTTTGATCGTGTTTTTGTTGTGCAGGGTGCAGTGATGAATTGAAGCTGAGAAATGAAGATTGGCCCCGTACTAATAAATAAATAAAGTTGGATTATGATCTTAATCATGTTTACATGGTTTGTAATCATGATTCTAATAAATAAAGATGGGGCCTTACTTTTAATTCCTTCAGATGTAATCACTTATTTTCTAATACTAGTATAATGCGTATGTTTGCTTTGCACGTGGACTTGCTTGTTTTATATTGAAATTAATCTAATGCTGCTTGTCAACTGCATAAAGAAAGATATTATATTTGCTTGGCGCTTAACATAACTGTCAGCTACTCAAACAACTCAAAGATTCGACGTTTGAGTCCCTTATTTAGCACTGGGGAGCTAACACATCTTAGCGCTTTAATCTCATAATTGGATATAACATTTTAGTACCTGGTGGAGCAGTTTCAATTTAAAATTGAATTATTTTCCACATCCATTACCTAGATCGGCTATGATAAATAGCATTTGGAAATTTAATTATTACAACACTATTCGAAATTGATACAATGAAAGTGATGAAAATATAAAGCCAGTACTATAATCTTCACCCCTCAATAAAATTTTGAAATTATGGTCCTGTTATGATAAATCCTCAAGATAAACAATAAGAATATATGTGCTATTAAATTATTAGGGTCACAATGGTGGAGACCTCTTAATCATTAATTCCAAATCATACCCCAAAATGCCTAATATAATGTAAGGGTGTTGACTGGGCTGGGTTGACCCACACCCCATACTGAGCCACCCATTCTAGGTTAGGTTTGACCCGGCCCGGTAGAATTCGGGTCAGGTTTGGCTTGGTTCGATCTCAAAGTGGACCGGGTACCAATTTATTTCTGAAACCCAGGCCTGAACTCAAACCCAGCCCACAAACCTAACCCAGCTCGTAACAAACCCGGGCTCGGATTGAGCCCAGAACCTAACTCGCCCCCATTCTCCATACTAACATTAGTTTTCAGTGAAGTAAATTAGTTATTAGTAACTAACTAACTATTAGTAACTATTTAGTAATCTTGAAAATAATAATAAAGTTAAATGTGTAGGTTTTTCAAGTAAAAAATTGGTAGGTCGACTCCAAAACCTTCCTCAAGATATAATAGAATCGCTACCGATTGGTCGAAATTCATCAAGTTCTAAAAAAAAGTCAAAAAATAAAAGAAAGAAAAAGGGAGGAAAAGGGAAAGTAATAGGATGGGTTGATCGACCCAGTCCGACTCGAATGGTTCGCGTCAATGGGTCGGGTTGGGTTGTGTTCCCAACCCGGATATCCGGGCTTTGACTCGAACCAAACGCAAGGTTGACTCGGATCGACCTGGCTCGGATCAACTCAGAACCGGCTAGTCTGGGCCCATATTGGCCCAGCTCGGCCCAATCGCCGGCCCTAATATAATGGCTCTCAAAATAAAGGATATATAAAAGAGAACCACACAGTAAAGCTGCCAATTAGACTCTTACCACTATCCAACCTCTTGATTCAATTGGGTTTAATCTTTAGCAATCCTCGTATAACTAAAGTTCCTAAGTGTTCGAAATCCTCAGAACACACCCTAGCTTTAGAATTCGAATCCCTTTGCAAACTGAAGTTAAAATCTCTCGGTCGAAGTACCGAGCAAAAAGAAATAGAATGCATTAGTCACACCGTAAACAGAACCAGTGGAAGAGAGTCAAGAGACCTTTTAACATGTGGGACCCGCCACTGAGTTTTTTAATATTTCTCACCCCTAACTTTCGACTAAGAGTTCTATCAGAACCGCCCACCATGTGGGGGGACATGGGGGGTTCTGATCCGCGGATGGGGGCAGTAAAATATCTATACTATCCCCTACTTTAATCGGTCAACCGAACGCCCAAGAATGGCATGTATGCTCGAGAGGACCATTCTAACTTTCTAGCAAAATCAGAGGGTGAGGGTGAAGAGGGGATTTGCTGACACGGCCCTTTTGCTGAAAAGCAAAAATTAATGCAAATTATTTTTAAATCTGCTTTGAATTCGTGCAGGTAGGTATTCAACATGGGTTGCTCTTTGATATCGTGTCCTTTTTTCACCGCGTCAAAGCTCTTAAAGTTATGATAAGAATTGAGGGCTTTACTTTCCCACTCTAATGCCTTTAACCGTCAAAATACTTATTGATCATTAGGATGCAAATATTAGTGAATTTTCATTCATTTTTGGGTAAATTACACTTAGCCCTCGTGAATTTTCAACAGCTTTACAAGAAACCCCTATGAACTTTCAAATCACACTAAACCTCAAAAACTTTTTGAAAACCTCCAATATCTTTTGGGAAAATTACACCAAACCCCAATAACTTTCAAAATGCCTTTATATGTTTTTTCGGTTCTAATTTATGGAATTATCGCAAAATGCGAAACTTAATTGGGTTTTCTACAAAACAAAAAGTTATTAGGGTATGTGTAATTTTAAAAGTTCATAGGGGGCTTACTGCAAAATGCTGAAAGTTCATGGGGGGTTTTGTGTAATTTACCCTTCAATTTTTATGGTGAAAACATGTACTCATGCAACCGTCCCTCTAAAATCTGTTTTAAATGGTCAACGGAATTTAAATTTTGAGTTGTCCTCAAATGAACTAAAAATCCTTTTCCGCTACATCATAATTTGAATAAGTCGGATAAATTATATACTAAGACCAACATTTCGTGTTTGGTGCCAAGATTTAAATGCGCATTTATGTGGAATTCAACAGCTAAGTTGTGCACATATTGTTGGATATTTTTGTTGTTAATTAGGGAGCTACATTGAATTTGCTTTGCAAGGAATATAAGGGAGACTGTGATGTGACGAAGTTAACACACAAATCCAAAACAATAGCTTTGTCTTCAAAGTAAACAATTTAGTCAAAAGCAAATATGAGTGAGCTTGAACTAGCTTGCAGTTTACAATGGAACATTTCATGTTTTGTACTTTCAAACGTATCTACCAATGGGGGAAAATACCAGAAATCACGTGCAAGAGATCCATCATATCAAATAATTGAGTGCACGTTGTATGTTTTGTAGAACTTCTTATATTTGGAGAATTAGAAAAGATGGTATGTGAATATGAAGAATGTTGCCATGACTTCAAGAACCGCCGGTAAAACCACCACAAACGATAGCAAAAACACAATAAAGAGTAAAGACACGAGATTTACGTGGTTCTAGCATTTATTTACGCCCACGGGTAAGGAGGATTTTCACTAATAGAAAGAGAATACAAATTAGGATTACAAGTTCTCACAAAGAAACCCTAAAACAAACCTCTCAATCTCTCAAAGATCTCCTCTCCAAAGATGCACAAAACTCTCTCAAAGGTCGCCCAAAACGTGCTTGAAAACTTACCCTAACAATCGGGTTAGGGGTTATTAATAACCTCTAAACGAATTGGGTTTAAAACCAATTCCTAATTAGACCTCGTTTACCGCCAGACAGTTTCGACTACAACTCATATTAGTCGACTACAACTCATATTAGTCGACTACAACTCATATTAGTCGACTACAACTCATATTAGTCGACTACAACTCATATTAGTCGACTACAACTCATATTAGTCGACTACAACTCATATTAGTCGACTACAACTCATATTAGTCGACTACAACTCATATTAGTCGACTACAACTCATATTAGTCGACTACAACTCATATTAGTCGACTACAACTCATATTAGTCGACTACAATGCCTAGTAGTCGACTCTTGAACTGCTGTCTTGTGCATGTTTTGTGCATGTTCTACAATTCTCCACCTCGTACATCATTTGATTCACCTCAAATTTTGGACGAACACCAAGAACACCAAGAACATCTAGAGATCACCATACCAATCGGGCCAATCAGGTGCGTCACTACACGCTGCTCTCATTCCAGGGATCAAGCTCACCGTAGTTCACCTCAAATCATCTCCACCTTACCCATTACGCCGAAGGGCCATGCCCTCTTAGGCGGATCAACCAGTGATATGAAGCAAGTCTAAGCAATGCTTAAACTTACTACTGTGACCACCTTGGTTAACATGTCCGCGGGATTCTCATTCGTGTGCACCTTCATGAGAGAAATATCACCTCCCTCTGACATCCAGCACAAAATGATACGACATCAATATGCTTGGTACGAGCATGATGAACTGATTCTTCGCCAAGTGAATTGCACTCATTTGTCACACCACAAGTTCACGTTTTCTGCTCAATCCCAAATCGTCAAGAAGACCCCACAACCACAATGCTTCCTTCACTCCCTCGCCATGGCCATGTACTTTCGGCCTCGTAGTAGAAAGTGCCATCAGAGTCTGTAACATCGATCGCCAACTAACCGGAGCTCCATGTATCTTAAATACATAACCGTAGTAGATCGCCGTCTATCTAGATCGCGCATAATCGAGTCCACAAACCCGTCAATCGACATGTTTCTCCACCAAAACAGAGCCGTGTACCCCACTGGTACGAGGACCACTTCAGCGCTTCCCGGTCTTTTCCGGTCGCTTCGCCATGATCTCTGACCACACTAACACGCTTTGAAATATGCAGTGTACACACCATTGCATACATTAAAGCGCCAAGCGCACTAGCATAGGGAACACGCTCCATGTCGTCTTCTCTTCCGTAGTGGGAGATTGATTACCGAAGCCTAAAGTGTGGAGCCAATGGAGTCACCACCGACTTAGCACTTTGCATCCCGAACCTCGCGATCACCGGCTCTATGTAGCCCTTCCGACTCAAGAACAATCGTCGATTCGCGCTCTCTTCTAATCTCCATACCCGATATTTTCCTAGCAGCACCCATGTCCTTCATCTCGAACTCTTCACCAAGTTGAGATTTCAACCTATCTATCTCCACCTGCTCTTAGAAGCAATAAGCATGTCATCCACATACAAAGAAGATAGATAAAATTACCTCCGAAGCTTCAATGTAAACACAACAATCATGATCGCCGGAAAACCCATGCTTCAACATGAAGGAGTCAAATCGCTTGTACCATCGCCGGGAGATTGCTTTAATCCATACAATGACTTCCTCAAACGACACACATGATTCTCCTTTTCCTCAACCTTGTAGCCCTCGGGTTGATGCATGTAGATCTCTTCATCCAAGTCTCCGTGCAAGAAGGTCGTTTTAACATCGAGTTGATCCACTCAAAATCACCATGAGCAACAATACTCAATAGCACCGAATAGAAGTGTGTTTCACCACCGGAGAAAATATCTCATTGTAATCCACACCCTCTTTACGTGCAAAACCCTTAGCCACTAGCCTCGCCTTGTATCTTACACCACCGAGCTCGAAAGATCTTCCTTTCTTTTATACACCCACTTACAACCAATAGCTTTTTCTTCCTACTGCAATGGGACCACCTCCCATGTATGATTCTTCAGAAGAGATTCCATCTCTTCCTCCATCGCAGCCAACCAACTCTCACTATCCTTGTCGAATAGCTTCCTTGAAGGAGACCGGCTCGTCCTCCTCCACAGAGTCGCGTATTCAACCATATTAGCACGCCCATAGTGCTTTAGGGGTTGATCGCCCCCCAGCCTTCAAGTATTGCCAGGCGCTCGCTGGCCTGGGAAGCCAAATTATCCACAATTTCTGGCTTGTTGTAGTGCTGTGTATTTTCTGTGAACCTCCTCTGCTCAAGCTCATCATCTACGACTTCCCACTTGAGCACGATTAGAACCTAGTTGGTCTTTAGGTTCTATTTCAATAACACGAGACTTAGAAGTCTCACCGGTCATAACACCATCATCCTTGGACCCCTAGCAATCATGGATTTCTCATCAAAGGTAACATCCTGCGACCACGAACTTTGAATCTTCCAGACACCAAAGGCGATAGCCTTTACGCCTTGCATATCCCAAGAATATTGCCTTCTTGGCCTCGCGTCAAGCTTTCCCTCGTTGGCGTGATAGTAGGCGGTACATCAAAATTACGAGCCTATCATAATCGCATGCTCCCGACCACACCTATAGGGTGTATCACCATCAATGTCGAATGTGGTGAGCGGTTCACAATGTAACAAGTCGTAGCCACCGCCGCCCACCATTCGTTGCCCAATCCTCGCATAAGATCGTGATACTCACCGCCTTTTCCGGTGTTCGTTCGCCTTCCCACACCCATTCTCACGGTGTAGACCGACCGCCCGGTCGAACAATTCTCCCCGATCACGAACTCCTTGAAAGCACCATCTCAGATACTGCACTGCTATCGATCTCGTCTTCAATTTCTTTCTGTCACTGTTCTCAACCATTGTTCTCCACTTCTTGAATGTCTCGAACACCTCATTCTTGTGCTTGAAAATAAATCCAAGCATACCTAGAATAATCATCTATAAATGAGACATAATACACGGAACCACCCTTGAAGGTTCGAGCCGACCCCAAACGCCCGTGTGCACATAATCTAGTATCCTCGCTCTTAGACTTGCTTCTCGAATCAACTCGTGACTTTCCATACACACAATCCTGCAAAAATCCATCTTTGGGTTCCTTGATTCTTCATGAGACCCTCTTTACCAAGCGAACTAGACCTTTCTCGACATATGCCCAAGCCGCCTATGCCATAACCGTGTGTGCTCACATGGGTCTCCCACTTCTTCGCCTAACCGCCTGATCTCCTGCCACCGCTGCATTCGAGAGTATATAGATTACCGTGGCGAACACCCTTCATCACTACTAAGGAACCACGAACAACCTTCTTCACTCCGTTTTCGTCACAATCTCGCAACCACCGGAGTCCAAAGCACCAAGCGAGATAAGATTCTTCGCAAGTCGGGAACATGCCTCACATCCGTCAAGGTTCGAACCACTCCATCATGCATCTTGATTTTGATATTACCTAGCCCCACTGTTTTACAAGCATGGTTATTCCCCATCAATACAGTTCCCCATCAATGCCTCTGTAGGTAGTAAACCACTTCCTATTTGGACACATATGGTAAGAGCAACCAGAATCAAGTATCCACTTCCCGGAGATCTCCTCGCCACCCGTGACGACATAGCATTCCTTATCGCTCCCTTCCTCGAAGCGTGCTTCGCTTCTTCCTTGCCCTCTCTCCTCTCAGTCTTGTTGTTGTTCTTCTTTCCACCTACTCTCTTATTTGGACAGTCGACTTTGAAATGCCCAGCTTCACCGCACTTGAAACATCCTTTTCCCGCAAGAGGTCTTGATTTAGATCTAGACTTTCCTCCCTTGCCTTTTCCTCGCTCATTGCTCCTTCCTCTTGCAAACAATCCCCGCTTGTTCCTCAATACGCCAGTGCCATGTCACTAGTTGCGGTCTTAGAAGATCGTCCGCTAGAAGTGCCGTTCTAGTCTCATCCATCTTCGATTTTCTCCCACAAGCCTCGGTGTTTGCACCGAGTTCTCATAAGACTTCGCAGACGTATAGTAGAACCGATCCTCGCCTCCTACTTTAACATCTATGTCTTTCAAATCGATATGATCCTATCAAACTTGTTGATGTGTTCCGGATTGATGAGCCCTCCTCCATCTTGCAAGTATACAATTTGGATTTTAAGTAGATCCGGTTAGTTAGACTCTTCGTCATGAAGGTACCCTCTAACTTCTTCCACACAAATTCGCTTCTCTCCATCTACCAAGAAAGCTACATCCCTCTCGAGGCATAGGATAATCGGCACTGCTTCCGTGATCCAACTCCTCCCAATCCTCATCGGACATATCCTTGTTCTTCTTCTCCTTTCCATCCAAAGTCTTGTGCAATTTTTGCGAAATTAGAAAGTTTTCATCTGCATCCTCCAATAAGAAAAATCGTTCTTCCCATTGAACTTTTCAATCTCGAATTTTCCCACTTTGGTGATTCTTGGTTGGCCATCCTCTGTTTGTCTTCGTGAATCCGCTTCTCTCGGGAATCACCGAACACCCCTCAAATTAGAAATTACACCACTTCCAATCGAACAATAGCTCGATACCAATTGTTGCCGGACGCTGGAACCGTCGAGAGAAACCACCACAAACGATAGCAAAAACACAATAAAGAGTAAAGACACGAGATTTCGTGGTTCGACAATTTGCCTCGTCCACGGGGTAAGGAGGGATTTTCACTAATAGAAAGAGAGAATACAAATTAGTTATTAGTAACTAACTAACTATTAGTAACTATTTAGTAATCTTGAAAATAATAATAAAGTTAAATGTGTAGGTTTTTCAAGTAAAAAATTGGTAGGTCGACTCCAAAACCTTCCTCAAGATACAATAGAATCGCTACCGATTGGTCGAAATTCATCAAGTTCTAAAAAAAGTCAAAAAATAAAAGAAAGAAAAAGGGGGAAAAAGGGAAAGTAATAGGATGGGTTGATCGACCCAGCCCGACTCGAATGGGTCGGGTCAATGGGTCGGGTTGGGTTGTGTTCCCAACCCGGATATCCGGGCTTTGACTCGAACCAAACGCAAGGTTGACTCGGATCGACCTGGCTCGGATCAACTCAGAACCGGCTAGCCTGGGCCCATATTGGCCCAGCTCGGCCCAAACGCCAGCCCTAATATAATGGCTCTCAAAATAAAGGATATATAAAAGAGAACCACACAGTAAAGCTGCCAATTAGACTCTTACCACTATCCAACCTCTTGATTCAATTGGGTTTAATCTTTAGCAATCCTCGTATAACTAAAGTTCCTAAGTGTTCGAAATCCTCAGAACACACCCTAGCTTTAGAATTCGAATCCCTTTGCAAACTGAAGTTGAAATCTCTCGGTCGAAGTACCGAGCAAAAAGAAATAGAATGCATTAGTCACACCGTAAACAGAACCAGTGGAAGAGAGTCAAGAGACCTTTTAACATGTGGGACCCGCCACTGAGTTTTTTAATATTTCTCACCCCTAACTTTCGACTAAGAGTTCTATCAGAACCCCCACGCTTAGTTCTATCAGAACCCCCCACCACGTGGGGGGTTCTGATCCGCGGATGGGGGCAGTAAAATATCTATACTATCCCCTACTTTAATCTGAACAGTCCGGAACGTCCCTCACGGTGCGGGGCGTTCTGAGAGGACCCGTACTCCTAACTTTCTAGCAAAATCAGAGGGTGAGGGTGAAGAGGGGATTTGCTGACACGGCCCTTTTGCTGAAAAGCAAAAATTAATGCAAATTATTTTTAAATCTGCTTTGAATTCGTGCTGGTAGGTATTCAACATGGGTTGCTCTTTGATATCGTGTCCTTTTTTCACCGCGTCAAAGCTCTTAAAGTTATGATAAGAATTAAGGGTCTTACTTTCCTACTGTAACAATCTTAACCGTCAAAATACTTATTGACCATTAGGATGCAAATATTAGTGATTTTTCATTCATTTTTGGGTAAATTACACTTAGCCCTCGTGAATTTTCAACAGTTTACAGTAAACCCCTATGAACTTTCAAATCACACTAAACCTCAAAAAACGTTTGCAGAAAACCTCCAATATCTTTTGGGAAAATTACACCAAACCCCCAATAACTTTCAAAATGCCTTTATATGTTTTTTTCTGGTTCTAATTTATGGAATTATCTGCAAAATGCAGAAACTTAATTGGGGTTTTCTACAAAACAAAAAAGTTATTAGGGGTATGTGTAATTTTAAAAGTTCATAGGGGGCTTACTGCAAAATGCTAAAAGTTCATGGGGGTTTTGTGTAATTTACCCTTCAATTTTTATGGTAAAAACATGTACTCATGCAACCGTCCCTCTAAAATCTGTTTTAAATGGTCAACGGAATATAAATTTTGAGTTGTCCTCAAATGAACTAAAAATCCTTTTCCGCTACATCATAATTTGAATAAGAGCATGTTTGTTTGCATGGAAGTAGCTATGAAGTAGTGAAGTAGATGAAATAGGCTTATTTCATATCCAAGAAGAAAAATATGTTTGTTTCTCCCAAATTAATTTCCAGATTCTTTAGAAGCTCTGACACGTAAGATAATGCCATCTCTACTTTTGAATCTTTTTCTCCCCAATGCTAAGCAATTCTGAAGTAGATGAAATTGAGTCAGAAAATAAAATCAATTTTGTTATTATATGAATATTCTCATACTCTAAATAAAATTTAAAGATCATATTTTCTTCCTAACAATATTTATAATTGCTACCAAACAAAAAAAGTTAATGAAGTGGAAGAAATATTATTTCCTCTACTTTCAAAAATTTACTTAAACAAACAAAAAGTAGATTGCTACTTCCTACTTCATATAATTTAAGTAATAGATTTGATGTACTTCTTACTTCTAATACTTCCTATCAATCAAACAAGCCCTAAGCTCTGATAAATTATATACTAAGACCAACATTTCGTGTTTGGTGCCAAGATTTAAATGCGCATTTATGTAGAATTCAACAGCTAAGTTGTGCACATATTGTTGGATATTTTTGTTGTTAATTAGGGAGCTACATTGGATTTGCTTTGCAAGGAATGAAGGGAGACTGTGATGTGACGAAGTTAACACACAAATCCAAAACAAGCTTTGTCTTCAAAGTCAACAATTTAGTCAAAAGCAAATATGAGTGAGCTTGAACTAGCTTGCAGTTTACAATGGAACATTTCATGTTTTGTACTTTCAAACGAATCTACCAATGGGGGAAAATACCAGAAATCACGTGCAAGAGATCCATCATATCAAATAATTGAGTGCACGTTGTATGTTTTTGTAGAACTTCTTATATTTGGAGAATTAGAAAAGATGGTATGTGAATATGAAGAAATTATATATAAGAAAGAGATTAGATTGTCCAGCACAAATTGTATGGGGGTGGGGTTTCTCATTATATAATAAAACAAATATAATTACAGGGAGTGACTTGAGGAGTACTTCTTGGATCTAGAGGTGATTGAGAGATTCCATAAGATATCATAATTGTAGGAGTGATTCTTAAATCTAGAGGTGATTGAGGGATTCTACAGCTATATAATAATTCAAGCTTAATTATAGGAGTAGTTCAGAGACTTCCATTTATGTGCTTTCAGAATATAGTTCCACATTTATGATTGGAAAAGTAATCGTTTATGATTGGAAAAGTTTATGATTGGAAAAGTGATCTCTAAAGATCATGACGATGACGAGATGAGAAATCTGCTAATAAATAAAATTATAAACCATTAATCCTCATCACATTTCAAAGTTTTGATGTAATGAAATGAATTTTGAGATGATATTCAAACAACCCAAATTCAGATCACATTGGCCACATTTGTAAAGCGAGTTTAAAAAACCAGTGCCCGGTGTATTAATGAAAAAATATGTTTGATTTGCAAAGACCGTATCAAAGGTCCGACCCACAGTACTAAATTCTAATGTTATGATAAAGGTTGAGGGTTATAATTTTATCTAACGTGTCCTCAACTTGGTCAAAACCTAGACAAACACAATGATATCTATCTTTTCAAAATCCACTTTAAAGTAAGTGAACCCTAGTTACTCTGTTATCATGTAAAAGATCTCTGCCACAAACACCAAAAGTCTAAAGTGATGACAAAGACTAAGAATCATAATTTTATATCTAACAACATGTTAAATATCTCCTACCTCCTATAAATTCCCACACCCCTCACACCACTTCCACTCGCACTCTCGACTACCAACTCATTCTCTAGCATTAACCATGTCTCGCCCATCCGCAGCCCTAGCCCTTCTCCTCGCTGCGCTGCTCGTCGCGCCGCCGCAGCGAGCGAGCGCAGTCTCCTGCATGTCCGTCTACTTCTCCCTGTCCCCGTGCCTTGAATCCATCAACGACGGCGGGCCACCTCCAAGCGCCGAATGCTGTGACGGCATCCGCAGCGTCGTGTCGGACGCTAAGACGACCGACGACAGGCGCGAGAGCTGCGAGTGCCTGAAGTCGGTGGCGGGCGGGGCATCGGGGTCCAGGGTTGAGCATGCTGCAGCTCTTCCGGCCAAGTGTGGAGTTTCTGTGCCGTTTGAGATTAGCCCGAACACAGATTGTGACAAGTATGTGTCTTCTTTCGTGAGTTCGTACTTTTTAGGCTTATTTTCACTTTGATACCTCGAAGTTTTATCATTTTTCATTTTGATACACCAAAGTTTCAATTCCATTTCATTCATACGCTGATCCATAGTTAATTAGATTTTCTGTTAAATTTGTACCGCGTTTCCAATGTCACATGCTAAGCACGCAGGATGAGATTTGAAAGTGCATTTATTACGCTGATCAGAATAAAATTTCTTCAAACTGGATCTGAACTCCGAAATTAATAGTAAAGATTAAGAATTGTAATAACTTTTATGTATATTCTAACGGTGTTTTTGTTGTGCAGGGTACAGTGATGAGTGGAAGCAGAGAAATGAAGATGGGCCTTAAAAACGGAACATATGAATAAAATTGTGTTATGATATTAGTCACGTTGTCATTGGTTTGTAAGCATGTTTCAGATAAATAAAGATGGGCCTTACTTTTAATTTCTTGTCTAATGCTCATCATTTTTCAATAGGGTTTTGAGATATCGGTCCCTAAAATTTTATCTCTTTGGATACAAGTCCCCCAAATGATGATATTTGGAGTCCCGCTAATCTCATCTATTTGGATACAAGTCCCTTAGATCATCGTATTTGGTATAAATCTCGCAAAACTATTAAGTTTTTTGAAACAAATTCTCATGGTTAATTCCTGTCCACTTAACCCAACTAAACTAATGAGATTGTTAGGAATTAGCTCTAAATCAGAGGGATTTAAGAAAGTTAGCCAGATAAAGTTGGTTTTTAATGGGTTCAAAGGATATATTGGCCTAATTTTTTACCTTTTGCAGGAGGGAAGGTTGAAAACAAGAGCAAAAAGAAACAAGAAAATTAACAATTTCATTAGTTTAGTTATGTTACGTGGATTAGAATTGACCATTGGACTTGTTTTAAAGAACTTAATAGTTTTGGGGACTTGTATCCAAATATGATGATTTGGGGACTTGTATCTCCAAATAAATGAGATTAGAGGAACTTTTGTCTAAATATCATGATTTAAGAAACTTGTATCCAAATAGATAAGATTTAGGGGACCAATATCTCAAAACCCCTTTTCACTATGATAACTACATGTATATTAATTTGGACTGCGTTATGACTATGATATTCTTTGATTTTAGACTAGGATTTTTTGGAACCCCATTTAAAGGCCCTGCTTAAGCCCTGGCCGCTTAGGACGCTCAGACCTTGCATTGAAAATGGGCCGCTTCTATTTAGTGGCCCGTTAAAGGCTCTCTGATGTACATCTGCTAACATGAATTAATTTTGAACTAAGTAAAGCCTTTCTTTATTGCTCAAAATCTATTAACTTATTTGTTACCAAAATTCGTAAAACTATCATGAACTTTGGATTCTTTTAAATTAACTACCGCTATTTTTTTCTTTACATAACTATCACAGATTTCCCAAAACTATGTTGGTTTTCCATAAAACTGTCATGAATTCTGCAGTTAAATAATAACAAAATCTATAATATTTTAAAGAAAGAATGCAAAATTTATGAAATTTTATTGAAAATAGCTATTCTTTTGTCTCTATTATGGTCGTAGCCAGTGACAAAACTGGTTACATTTTGATACTTATTCTGCAATATAATGAGAGTTGGAAACTTGGAAGCAACTCAATTTCTTTTGGCATATTTGAAGAACTTATTTCTCATATATATTCTCCAGCTACTTTTTATTTTTCATGAACAAAATGGTTATTAACAAATCAAAGTTACTAGTATTAAGTCGATTGTGTTGCTTTGCGGGTATTATCTAGAGATATATCTGTCGCCAAATTGATAATATAGTTTTTATATATAATTATTTATAAAAACTTCAGCGATAAATTTTTTCTACTATTTATAGAGTGAATTTCCAAATCAGTTAACAAAATAATACACCAATTAGCAAGTTTTGTCAATTTTCTATAATAAAGCCGAGAAAATATTCATATTTGTGAAATGTCGATAAAGGTTAAATTCATCATTTGCAAGAACAAAAAAAATATGAACAATATTTCCAAGGTTAAAAGTGTTACTTCAGCTTGCAAAGTAGATAAATGGCCAAAAAATTTCATTGTAGCATATAGCATGTCTAAGATTCAAAATTACATTGTAGCATGAGCGGTGTGTATGAGGGAAAATGATTACAGCGAGAACAACATGGCTAAAGATGAAAACATTATTGTAGCATGAGTAATCTTAATATTCGAATCATCTTGTAGCAAATAGTGTTTATTGTAGCATGAATAGTAATTTTGAGGTTTTGCTTTTAAGTTAGATACCAAATCAAAGTTATACCACCAACACCAAAGGCATAACCATATAAAGATAGATATTACTTTTAATTTCTTGTCTAATGCTCATCATTTTTCAATAGGGTTTTGAGATATCGGTCCCTAAAATTTTATCTCTTTGGATACAAGTCCCCAAATGATGATATTTGGAGTCCCGCTAATCTCATCTATTTGGATACAAGTCCCTTAGATCATCGTATTTGGTATAAATCTCAGAAAACTATTAAGTTTTTGAAACAAATTCTCATGGTTAATTCCTGTCCACTTAACCCAACTAAACTAATGAGATTGTTAGGAATTAGCTCTAAATCAGAGGGATTTAAGAAAGTTAGCCAGATAAAGTTGGTTTTAATGGGTTCAAAGGATATATTGGCCTAATTTTTTACCTTTGCAGGAGGGAAGGTTGAAAACAAGAGCAAAAAGAAACAAGAAAATTAACAATTTCATTAGTTTAGTTATGTTACGTGGATTAGAATTGACCATTGGACTTGTTTTAAAGAACTTAATAGTTTTGGGGGACTTGTATCCAAATATGATGATTTGGGGGACTTGTATCTCCAAATAAATGAGATTAGAGGAACTTTTGTCTAAATATCATGATTTAAGAAACTTGTATCCAAATAGATAAGATTTAGGGGACCAATATCTCAAAACCCCTTTTCACTATGATAACTACATGTATATTAATTTGGACTGCGTTATGACTATGATATTCTTTGATTTTAGACTAGGATTTTTTGGAACCCCATTTAAAGGCCCTGCTTAAGCCCTGGCCGCTTAGGACGCTCAGACCTTGCATTGAAAATGGGCCGCTTCTATTTAGTGGCCCGTTAAAGGCTCTCTGATGTACATCTGCTAACATGAATTAATTTTGAACTAAGTAAAGCCTTTCTTTATTGCTCAAAATCTATTAACTTATTTGTTACCAAAATTCGTAAAACTATCATGAACTTTGGATTCTTTTAAATTAACTACCGCTATTTTTTTCTTTACATAACTATCACAGATTTCCAAAAACTATGTTGGTTTTCCATAAAACTGTCATGAATTCTGCAGTTAAATAATAACAAAATCTATAATATTTTAAAGAAAGAATGCAAAATTTATGAAATTTTATTGAAAATAGCTATTCTTTTGTCTCTATTATGGTCGTAGCCAGTGACAAAACTGGTTACATTTTGATACTTATTCTGCAATATAATGAGAGTTGGAAACTTGGAAGCAACTCAATTTCTTTTTGGCATATTTGAAGAACTTATTTCTCATATATATTCTCCAGCTACTTTTTTATTTTTCATGAACAAAATGGTTATTAACAAATCAAAGTTACTAGTATTAAGTCAAGCAGGTTGTCGTTGTGTATTATCTACCGAGATATATCTGTCGCCAAATTGATAATATAGTTTTTATATATAATTATTTATAAAAACTTCAGCGATAAATTTTTTCTACTATTTATAGAGTGAATTTCCAAATCAGTTAACAAAATAATACACCAATTAGCAAGTTTTGTCAATTTTCTATAATAAAGCCGTAAAATATTCATATTTGTGAAATGTCCGATAAAGGTTAAATTCATCATTTGCAAGAACAAAAAATATATGAACAATATTTCCAAGGTTAAAAGTGTTACTTCAGCTTGCAAAGTAGATAAATGGCCAAAAAATTTCATTGTAGCATATAGCATGTCTAAGATTCAAAATTACATTGTAGCATGAGCAAGGTGTGTATGAGGGAAAATGATTACAGCGAGAACAACATGGCTAAAGATGAAAACATTATTGTAGCATGAACGGTAATCTTAATATTCGAATCATCTTGTAGCAAGAATAGTGTTTATTGTAGCATGAATAGTAATTTTGAGGTTTTGCTTTTAAGTTAGATACCAAATCAAAGTTATACCACCAACACCAAAGGCATAACCATATAAAGATAGATATTACTTCCTCTTTCTTCATTGTATTACTATTGTCGTTATTATTATTTCTAAAAGTTTCTTCTACAAGAAAGACTAGTTTGTACCTTAAAAGGAATGAATCCTCAACAGAGATTAAGCTGAAGAGAGTTCATTTCTCCTATTATAGCATCCCACATTAATATCCCACATGCAAACGCAAGCAAAGTTGTCATCTACAATAAATCAGGCAAAAGGTTGAAAAGTAGCTATCTTCCCTTGGAATCTCTTGGTTGATAAGGAGAAAATTACTAAAATTGAATTATATGGAATTGGAAACCTACTGCTAAATTAACCACAGCTATCTAATAGGTCCTCTGTACATAAGAAATGATCCAATTAGAACCACCCTAAGTTTGGATAGCTTTGTTTTAAGAGAAGAGGGGAAGGATTGGATATGTTACAATGGTATCCATCCTAATTTTGTGTTTGTTTACGTTTTTTAGTAAGTGAGAGAATAATTGAGAGGGTTAAAAAGAAATAAATTTCTTTACTTTCTTAACCTTCCTAAAGTGGCCGGATTGGGAGGGGAGGGGTGAGAGTTTAAATGAATTGGCATGGTCTCTTCCTATTTTCAACTCTAAACAAACACAAATTAGATCAATCATACTCACCCCTCTCCATCCCCTAGTTGTATATCCCTTCCTCTCCTTTCCCCCACCTCTTGTGAGTTTGGATAGGCTTTTACAAGAGGGGAGGGGCATGGTTTGGATGGTTACAATGTTAACCATCCAAATATTGTGTTTAGATACTATTTTTAATCAGTAATAAAGAGAAAGGCAGGAGAGGATTAAAAAGTAGCAATATTGTGTATGGATGCAATTGGTCCCTTATCTTCCTATTTTCTACTCTAAACAAACACAAATTAGTTTCATCACACTCTCGCCCTTTCCATTCCCTACTTGTCTATCAAAACACAGTTTCATCAAACTCCCTTCCTCTCCTTTCCCTTCCCTGGGTTTAATTCAATCACCACCCTTCCCTACCCTCTTCTTTATCCAAATCTGAGTTGGTTTGACATCATAGACAGCTGAAATTCCCAAATTAACCTCCCAACTACCTGTGTATAGTAGATTACCCCATTCGTGGATGTGTTCTGATAGAATATGCAGTACTGCATATGTACAATATACAGTTCACACATTTGATCGTAATTGTTGATCTTTTGTAGACAGTTATCGATTTATTTTCAAATGAAAGGTAAACACAAGAAAAAATAGATACAGTCCGAAGAGCATATAATAGCAGCTATATGGTTCATCAAAGGTTGTTTTCGGAGGATGTATTGTGACTCCTGTTGAATTCCTAGTCTGATCATACCAACATTCGTAAAACTATCATGAACTTTGGATTCTTTTAAATTAACTACCGCTATTTTTTTTCTTTACATAACTATCACAGATTTCCAAAAACTATGTTGGTTTTCCATAAAACTGTCATGAATTCTGCAGTTAAATAATAACAAAATCTATAATATTTTAAAGAAAGAATGCAAAATTTATGAAATTTTATTGAAAATAGCTATTCTTTTGTCTCTATTATGGTCGTAGCCAGTGACAAAACTGGTTACATTTTGATACTTATTCTGCAATATAATGAGAGTTGGAAACTTGGAAGCAACTCAATTTCTTTTTGGCATATTTGAAGAACTTATTTCTCATATATATTCTCCAGCTACTTTTTTATTTTTCATGAACAAAATGGTTATTAACAAATCAAAGTTACTAGTATTAAGTCAAGCAGGTTGTCGTTGTGTATTATCTACCGAGATATATCTGTCGCCAAATTGATAATATAGTTTTTATATATAATTATTTATAAAAACTTCAGCGATAAATTTTTTCTACTATTTATAGAGTGAATTTCCAAATCAGTTAACAAAATAATACACCAATTAGCAAGTTTTGTCAATTTTCTATAATAAAGCCGTAAAATATTCATATTTGTGAAATGTCCGATAAAGGTTAAATTCATCATTTGCAAGAACAAAAAATATATGAACAATATTTCCAAGGTTAAAAGTGTTACTTCAGCTTGCAAAGTAGATAAATGGCCAAAAAATTTCATTGTAGCATATAGCATGTCTAAGATTCAAAATTACATTGTAGCATGAGCAGTGTGTATGAGGGAAAATGATTACAGCGAGAACAACATGGCTAAAGATGAAAACATTATTGTAGCATGAACGGTAATCTTAATATTCTGAATCATACTGTAGCAAGAATAGTGTTTATTGTAGCATGAATAGTAATTTTGAGGTTTTGCTTTTAAGTTAGATACCAAATCAAAGTTATACCACCAACACCAAAGGCATAACCATATAAAGATAGATATTACTTCCTCTTTCTTCATTGTATTACTATTGTCGTTATTATTATTTCTAAAAGTTTCTTCTACAAGAAAGACTAGTTTGTACCTTAAAAGGAATGAATCCTCAACAGAGATTAAGCTGAAGAGAGTTCATTTCTCCTATTATAGCATCCCACATTAATATCCCACATGCAAACGCAAGCAAAGTTGTCATCTACAATAAATCAGACAAAAGGTTGAAAAGTAGCTATCTTCCCTTGGAATCTCTTGGTTGATAAGGAGAAAATTACTAAAATTGAATTATATGGAATTGGAAACCTACTGCTAAATTAACCACAGCTATCTAATAGGTCCTCTGTACATAAGAAATGATCCAATTAGAACCACCCTAAGTTTGGATAGCTTTGTTTTAAGAGAAGAGGGGAAGGATTGGATATGTTACAATGGTATCCATCCTAATTTTGTGTTTGTTTACGTTTTTAGTAAGTGAGAGAATAATTGAGAGGGTTAAAAGAAATAAATTTCTTTACTTTCTTAACCTTCCTAAAGTGGCGGATTGGGAGGGAGGTGAGAGTTTAAATGAATTGGCATGGTCTCTTCCTATTTTCAACTCTAAACAAACACAAATTAGATCAATCATACTCACCCCTCTCCATCCCCTAGTTGTATATCCCTTCCTCTCCTTTCCCCCACCTCTTGTGAGTTTGGATAGGCTTTTACAAGAGGGGAGGGGCATGGTTTGGATGGTTACAATGTTAACCATCCAAATATTGTGTTTAGATACTATTTTTAATCAGTAATAAAGAGAAAGGCAGGAGAGGATTAAAAAGTAGCAATATTGTGTATGGATGCAATTGGTCCCTTATCTTCCTATTTTCTACTCTAAACAAACACAAATTAGTTTCATCACACTCTCGCCCTTTCCATTCCCTACTTGTCTATCAAAACACAGTTTCATCAAACTCCCTTCCTCTCCTTTCCCTTCCCTGGGTTTAATTCAATCACCACCCTTCCCTACCCTCTTCTTTATCCAAATCTGAGTTGGTTTGACATCATAGACAGCTGAAATTCCCAAATTAACCTCCCAACTACCTGTGTATAGTAGATTACCCCATTCTGTGGATGTGTTCTGATAGAATATGCAGTACTCCGTACATGTACAATATACAGTTCACACATTTGATCGTAATTGTTGATCTTTTTGTAGACAGTTATCGATTTATTTTCAAATGAAAGGTAAACACAAGAAAAAAATAGATACAGTCCGAAGAGCATATAATAGCAGCTATATGGTTCATCAAAGGTTGTTTTCGGAGGATGTATTGTGACTCCTGTTGAATTCCTAGTCTGATCATACCAACATCATCAAAATCACAAACAAACACCAATTTGACATTCAAATGATAACTCAATCTCCATGATTTTATTGAATACTTCTCTAACACGCTCAGCTCATTACTCCACTTCTCTCATCAGAACTATAGCACAGTATCAAACATGCAACACATTTCCACCCATATCTCAAATTTACCTATATGATATCAAATGTCACCCTAGTTGGTCAGTCTATAGCAATTATATATTCTCTGATCCTAAAACTGATTCCCTTCAAAAGTTTGTCCAAACTGCCATCCATCAGGCACAACATTATCATTGGTGACTTGGCTCCAATCGCTAGCCTTAACGGTGATACTGAGCCCCTGGCCATCGAGAAGCACGTCACTCTGCCAATTTTGCCCCCAATTTCTCGACATTTGCATCCATCCTGTCTTCGACCCCTTGAGCCATACTTCACACACGTCACCAGTGCCTGCGACATTGGTGATTAGGATCAGGTTGAAGTAGGAGAACCCGTTGATCGTGAACCTTATTCCTCCTTTCTTCACACAAGGCACTCTGCAAAAGCAATGGTGGCATTTTATAGATACGAGTTAATTTCTGATAGACCCCTTCTACTATCGCCAAATTGTGGATAGGCCCCCAGTGGATAGGCCCCCTATACATCTATTGTTGCAGATAGACCTCGTGGATTCTCAACTCCGTTAATTTTCCCATTTACGGTAATTAGGTAATCACTCTTATTGTTGCAGATAGAGCCCCTATACTTCTGCAGTTGCAGATAAACCTCCTGAATTCTCCACTCCGTTAATTGTTGGGGGTAAAAGAGATAATATTTTGACAAAATTGTTCTTTGGTGAAGCAAGAGAAAATTGTTTTTGGATAAGTAAACCTCCCGAGGGTAAAAGAGTCAAAAAAATTCACTCAGACTCTATCTGCAACAATAGAACTACAAGCGGTCCCTTCACAATTGGGTGATAGTAAAAAGAGTCCATCCGCAATTAACCGAAAAAACAAATACTGCAACAGGTTTTAATGGATGAAACAGTGTTGCAAGAACGGTAATCTTAATATTCAATCATCTTGTAGCAAGAATAGTGTTTATTGTAGCATGAATAGTAATTTTGAGGTTTTGAGTTAGATACCAAATCAAAGTTATACCACCAACACCAAAGGCATAACCATATAAAGATAGATATTACTTCCTCTTTCTTCATTGTATTACTATTGTCGTTATTATTATTTCTAAAAGTTTCTTCTACAAGAAAGACTAGTTTGTACCTTAAAAGGAATGAATCCTCAACAGAGATTAAGCTGAAGAGAGTTCATTTCTCCTATTATAGCATCCCACATTAATATCCCACATGCAAACGCAAGCAAAGTTGTCATCTACAATAAATCAGACAAAAGGTTGAAAAGTAGCTATCTTCCCTTGGAATCTCTTGGTTGATAAGGAGAAAATTACTAAAATTGAATTATATGGAATTGGAAACCTACTGCTAAATTAACCACAGCTATCTAATAGGTCCTCTGTACATAAGAAATGATCCAATTAGAACCACCCTAAGTTTGGATAGCTTTGTTTTAAGAGAAGAGGGAAGGATTGGATATGTTACAATGGTATCCATCCTAATTTTGTGTTTGTTTACATTTTTTAGTAAGTGAGAGAATAATTGAGAGGGTTAAAAAGAAATAAATTTCTTTACTTTCTTAACCTTCCTAAAGTGGCCGGATTGGGAGGGGAGGGGTGAGAGTTTAAATGAATTGGCATGTTCTCTTCCTATTTTCAACTCTAAACAAACACAAATTAGATCAATCATACTCACCCCTCTCCATCCCCTAGTTGTATATCCCTTCCTCTCCTTTCCCCCACCTCTTGTGAGTTTGGATAGGCTTTTACAAGAGGGGAGGGGCATGGTTTGGATGGTTACAATGTTAACCATCCAAATATTGTGTTTAGATACTATTTTTAATCAGTAATAAAGAGAAAGGCAAGAGAGGATTAAAAAGTAGCAATATTGTGTATGGATGCAATTGGTCCCTTATCTTCCTATTTTCTACTCTAAACAAACACAAATTAGTTTCATCACACTCTCGCCCTTTCCATTCCCTACTTGTCTATCAAAACACAGTTTCATCAAACTCCCTTCCTCTCCTTTCCCTTCCCTGGGTTTAATTCAATCACCACCCTTCCCTACCCTCTTCTTTATCCAAATCTGAGTTGGTTTGACATCATAGACAGCTGAAATTCCCAAATTAACCTCCCAACTACCTGTGTTTAGTAGATTACCCCATTCTGTGGATGTGTTCGATAGAATATGCAGTACTCGTACATGTACAATATACAGTTCACACATTTGATCGTAATTGTTGATCTTTTTGTAGACAGTTATCGATTTATTTTCAAATGAAAGGTAAACACAAGAAAAAAATAGATACAGTCCGAAGAGCATATAATAGCAGCTATATGGTTCATCAAAGGTTGTTTTCGGAGGATGTTTTGTGACTCCTGTTGAATTCCTAGTCTGATCATACCAACATCATCAAAATCACAAACAAACACCAATTTGACATTCAAATGATAACTCAATCTCCATGATTTTATTGAATACTTCTCTAACACGCTCAGCTCATTACTCCACTTCTCTCATCAGAACTATAGCACAGTATCAAACATGCAACACATTTCCACCCATATCTCAAATTTACCTATATGATATCAAATGTCACCCTAGTTGGTCAGTCTATAGCAATTATATATTCTCTGATCCTAAAACTGATTCCCTTCAAAAGTTTGTCCAAACTGCCATCCGTCGGGCACAACATTATCATTTGTGACTTGGCTCCAATCGCTAGTCTTAACGGTGATGCTGAGCCCCTGGCCATCGAGAAGCACGTCACTCTGCCAATTTTGCCCCCAATTTCTTGACATTTGCATCCACCCTGTCTTCGACCCCTTGAGCCAGACTTCACACACGTCACCAGCGCCTGCGACGTTGGTGATTAGGATCAGGTTGAAGTAGGAGAAGCCGTTGATCGTGAACCTTATTCCTCCTTTCTTCACACAAGGCACTCTGCAAAAGCAATGGTGGCATTTTATAGATAAGAGTTAATTTCTGATAGACCCCTTCTACTATCGCCAAATTGTGGATAGGCCCCCTATACATCTATTGTTGCAGATAGACCTCGTGGATTCTCAACTCCGTTAATTTTCCCATTTACGGTAATTAGGTAATCACTCTTATTGTTGCAGATAGAGCCCCTATACTTCTACAGTTGCAGATAAACCTCCTGAATTCTCCACTCCGTTAATTGTTGGGGGTAAAAGAGATAATATTTTGACAAAATTGTTCTTTGGTGAAGCAAGAGAAAATTGTTTTGGATAAATAAACCTCCCGAGGGTAAAAGAGTCAAAAAAATTCACTCAGACTCTATCTGCAACAATAGAACTACAAGAGGTCCATTCGCAATTGGGTGATAGTAAAAAGAGTCCATCCGCAATTAACCGAAAAAACAAATACTGCAACAGGTTTTAATGGATGAAACAGTGTTGCAATAGAAATCATTCGGAACCCAGCCCTACTGCAGAAATTTGATTCATGCATTTTGGTATAAAAATGTAACTAACTTTATAGTCTACTCGTAACTTCTCAATATCCTTATAACTACTTTCTGTATTTTACTTTCACTCTCATAGTAATATGGGTAAGGTTCTTTTGCTAAAAATAAGTTTGTTGAGAAGGTTTTATCAAATTTTTTATCAAGTTTAGTAAGCAATTTCATATTTATATCATAAGTTACTAGATTAGGACAAGGAAAATGATATTGCCTTGGAGGAACATTGAGAATTTGTGTCGAAAATTAATACATGAACTTCACTCGACAGAAAACCACACGTTCCAGGACTGATACTTGGTTGGATACCATGTTAGAAAATCACTTGTATTTAGAAGCTGATAGTTGTTTAAATGTGACCAACATTATGTAGGGTTTTTGGCATATTAGACCCTCCAAATCTTCGTTACTTCTGTATAAGACCCTCAAATCTTCATTTTCTAATTAGACCCACAAATCATCATATTGGTTCGGATTGGGGGTCTTATTTAAAACAACTTAAAAGATTAGTGGTTTAATTTAGAAGGGTTTTTTTTAGATATTAATGCCTCAAATCTTCAATAATTTCATATTAGTCTCTCAAATCTTTGAAATTGCTCATAAGTCCCTCAAGTCCTTAGGGTCTTGCAATTTGGTCCCTTCAATGACCAGAATACCCATTAGTTTGTGTTTTTCCCAAAAACCCCAAATGTTCCAAACAACATCAGCTAAGGGGTATTTCGGTCGCTGAGGGCCCAAATTGCAAGACCTCGTAAGGTTTGAGGGACGCATGAGCAATCTCAAAGATTTGAGGGACTAATATCTAAATAACCCAGTTTAGAAATATGAAGATTTGGGGGTCTAATATAGCAAAACTCCTATAATATGTCAAGCAATTTACCCTTGAACAATCTGGTCTGTCTATGTATGCCTGCCTACACCTAACAATTTAAGCTTTTGGATTCTCACCTTCTGAAAGCAACAGGCACGATTCCTGCACGGTACTGTGCAATCTGAAGAAATGCGGGTTGGGAAAGATCAAAGTGCTGACGTGGAGGATTGCACCATCCACCTTTATCATTAGGAAGCGCATAATTCGGGGGACAGAAGTTTGTTGCAGTAATCACGATCGAGCCAGGGAGGCACCACTGAGGGTCATTGATGCATTTGAGCTCGTAGCAGGCTCCACAGGTGAGACCATTGTTGAAGAGGGCTGTGCTGAGAGCTGCAGTGTTGGTTCCATAGCCTTGGCTGTATAAATTTCCGTACCCACAAGCTCCGCCTAGAGAGAAAAGGGGAGGATATAAATTGCAACATAAATTACATTCTCTTGTATGCACATTGGTTTAAAATGTGCACGGGTGCACAATGCTGTTCTTTTTAATGCTGTTCTTTTTGGAGATATACATATAAATAAGAGTAGGTTTTGCATCTATAACCACAACAAAATCTTTATATAGAATCAATTTGTTGCTATCTATTTATTTTTAGTTTAGAATATTTCCTGCTTTAAACTTATTAATTCATTTCGAGACTGAAAATATAAACAACTTGATGAGAAAATGAAAGAGATGAAACTTTGAATTCACGCCTACACATATTTCTAAAAGACCAAAAATTGAAATTAAGACTTATTTCAAATATAATTAAGCTTGTTTGGATATTATATTTGATTTTAGCAACTTGCTTCAAAAAGAGAGAAAAGAAAATCTCAACCATCAAGAAGTCACATTACAGATTTCTATTCTCCTTTACTGGCTTATAATAAATCCCTGTATTCAATTAAAAAAATGCATTTGAAGATAGATTTTGGAGGGGGGAAAAAATCCAAGTTATGAACTTGAACTGTGCCTTAAAAACAATTACTTCAAATTTCGACTCACCCATCGTGCCTGAGGCATCGCTTCCACCATAGAAGGTGGCGCTGCCACTCTGCCAGCCACCAGTAGTGAAGTCCACAGAGGCTCCCCATGCTAAGACATTTAATGAAGAGAAAGATAATAAGAGAACAAAAGTAAAGCAACATTTTGTAAACGCCATTGAACTGAAAAGGAGCAAAACAGAGAAAGACCAAGAGTTTTTGGCTGGTTGAGCTGGAGGGAAGAGCAAGGGTCATGTATTTATAGAGAAGAACAGAGAGAGTAAGGGACAAATTTCCATTAATGCTTTTTATTTGTGGAAATTTCATCAAGTTGGAAGTTTTCTCATATTAGAGCTGGCCAAATTCCTTAGAGAAGGTTGCATTAAATGTACAGAAACTGCCATCATGTTTGGTTGCTATTGGTTTTGGGATATCTTGCTGCAGGCAAGAATTGTTACAAGTTTATAATTTGCAGAAAAGCATTTTCCTTGAGGGTAAAATAGTTTAAAAAAACTTCACCCAAGGGTCGATATGTCAAAATGAAATTACAGAGGTAATAAGTTCCAAAGCGCGATAATACAAGGGGTCTATTGCAATTAATATAGAATATATACACACAAATATACATATTGCAAAACAATTTGAAAAATAGTTTAGTTTCTTGGATATTAAGATGAATCTATAAAGTAATACAGTGTTGCTTGTATTAATTTCTTTTGTTCTTTTGTAGGTGTATAAATACAGACAAGGTATTACTTTATTCTTCTCCTCCAAAATGAAATATTGATTTGTGGTCTAACACAAATGATCTGCCTATTGTGACTCTGACACTAACATGACCTCCTAATAATTGATAAACGAGGAGAAGTTTCTTTTGGAAAGGTGGAGTGGAGAATACTAATGCCAAGAACTTAGTTGCATGGAAATTAGTTTGCCAACCTAAGAAATGTGGAGGATTGGGGATTTTAGACTTACAAACAATGAATAAAGCATTGCTAGGAAGATGGCTCTGGAAATGGTATAATAAGTCCTCAACTTTATGGAAATTTGTGGTGGCTTATAACTACTATGATGGAGGAGACATTGTGTTTGATCAGAAGATTGAGACATCTAATTTTTAGAAAAACACTCTTTTGTCTTTTGACAGTTTTATAGCAAGTACTAAGGTGATAGTTGGGAATGGGGTTCATACTTTCTTTTGGTTTGCCAAATGGTGTGGTGACAATTCTTTATCATCTCTGTTTCCTAATTTGTTTAAAATAACAAATAATTCTCATGCCTCTATCTTGTCTCTTAGGAAAATGGTTCATAATAGATGGATTTGGAATATCACTTTTGTTAGACACTTCAAGGTGAGTTAGTTTTGAATATTTACAGTTACTTGAAAATCAATTCTATTTCTTTTCATGATAAGTTGGATGTAGAATATGGAAATGGGAAAACAAAGGTAGTTTTACTGTTAAATCTTATTATCATTTTCTTATTGATGGGGGTCTGAGAAGTGATTTTGAGTGTTTATGGCATGTGTCTATTCCTTGCAAAGTAAAATTTCATGCTTGGTTGTGTTAAAAATAAGTGAATACTAAATGCAACCTGATTAAAAAGGGAATTCAAATTAACAAGAATGTGTGCTATGTGACAAAGAGGATGAAACCTGCTCTCATTTGTTTTAAAGTGTGATTATGTTTCTTCTCTTTGGAGATCTCCTATGCATAACTTTCGTGTCCATCAAACTATTGATAACCTAAGAGATTTATGGGCTTGGTGGAGAACTGATAACGTTCGAAAATAAAAGAGTTTGTTGGGATATTTTGTGGGTGCTTTATTATGGTTGGTTTGGCATGAACGTAATATAAGAATTTTAAGAATAAAAAGAGTCATGCTAAGGAAATTTGGGGAAAGATTAAACATTTTGTTTTTTCTATAGATAATGTCCCCCTAGTTCCAGTGATTTAATGTATATAGGAGGCAAAAAGAGGAAGAATAAGCCGCAAATTTGCCAAAGATGGCCCCGATTTTGCAAATATAGTAACCGGGTAAATGATGTCGCTGGATGAATAGTAACCACCGGGAACGCATACGAGCTACCAATTGCTGGAAGTGATGGGGGTATTTCTTTCATGTGGAAATAGAAATGGAAATGGTATTCAGGCACGTGGAGGTTTGATTGTTCAAGGATTTCGGGACGTGTAGAGAGGGAGATGGGAGTACGGTTCCCATTCTTGTGGACCGATGCAATGCTTATGGGGCCTTTTGTTTAGGATTTTGGTTCTTTTTGTATGCAAAAGTTGTAATCAATGTTTGTGTGTATTTTCTTGGATATTAAGATGAATCTATAAAGTAATACAGTGTTGCTTGTATTAATTTCTTTTGTTCTTTTGTAGGTGTATAAATACAGACAAGGTATTACTTTATTCTTCTCCTCCAAAATGAAATATTGATTTGTGGTCTAACACAAATGATCTGCCTATTGTGACTCTGACACTAACATGACCTCCTAATAATTGATAAACGAGGAGAAGTTTCTTTTGGAAAGGTGGAGTGGAGAATACTAATGCCAGTAACTTAGTTGCATGGAAATTAGTTTGCCAACCTAAGAAATGTGGAGGATTGGGGATTTTAGACTTACAAACAATGAATAAAGCCTTGCTAGGAAGATGGCTCTGGAAATGGTATAATAAGTCCTCAACTTTATGGAAATCTGTGGTGGCTTATAACTACTATGATGGAGGATACATTGTGTTTGATCAGAAGATTGAGACATCTAATTTTTGAAAAAACACTCTTTTGTCTTTTGACAGTTTTATGGCAAGTACTAAGGTGATAGTTGGGAATGGGGTTCATACTTTCTTTTGGCTTGCCAAATGGTGTGGTGACAATTCTTTATCATCTCTGTTTCCTAATTTGTTTAAAATAATAAATAATTCTCATGCCTCTATCTTGTCTCTTAGGAAAATGGTTCATAATAGATGGATTTGGAATATTACTTTTGTTAGACAGCTTCAAGGTGAGTTAGTTTTTGAATATTTACAGTTACTTCAGAAAATCAATTCTATTTCTTTTCATGATAAGTTGGACTGTAGAATATGGAAATGGGAAAACAAAGGTAGTTTTACTGTTAAATCTTATTATCATTTTCTTATTGATGGGGGTCTGAGAAGTGATTTTGAGTGTTTATGGCATGTGTCTATTCCTTGCAAAGTAAAATTTCATGCTTGGTTGTGTTAAAAATAAGCTGAATACTAAATGCAACCTGATTAAAAAGGGAATTCAAATTAACAGTAAATGTGTGCTATGTGACAAAGAGGATGAAACCTGCTCTCATTTGTTTTTAAAGTGTGATTATGTTTCTTCTCTTTGGAGATCTCCTATGCATAACTTTCAGGTCCATCAAACTATTGATAACCTAAGAGATTTATGGGCTTGGTGGAGAACTGATAACGTTTCTGAAAATAAAAGAGTTTGTTGGGATATTTTTGTGGGTGCTTTATTATGGTTGGTTTGGCATGAACGTAATATAAGAATTTTTAAGAATAAAAAGAGTCATGCTAAGGAAATTTGGGGAAAGATTAAACATTTTGTTTTTTTCTGGATAGATAATGTTCCCTGCAGGTTCCAGGATTTAATGTACTATAGGAGGCAAAAAGAGGAGGATAGAAGAAGGTGCTGATGCTGTCAAAGATGGCCCCCCTGATTTTGCAAATATAGTAACCAGTGTAAATGATGCTGCTGGATGAATAGTAACTACTGGGAACGTACACAGGAGCTTACCAATTGCTGGAAGTGATGGGGGTATTTCTTCTACAGGTGGAAATAGAAATGGAACAGCTATAGTCGAGGTACGTGGAGGTTTGATTGTTCAAGGATTTCAGACGTGTAGAGAGGGAGATGGGAGTACTGTTCCCATTCTTGTGGACTGATGCAATGCTTATGGGGCCTTTTGTTTAGGATTTTGGTTCTTTTGTATGCAAAAAGTTGTAATCAATGTTTGTGTGTATTTTACTGGGTAGGGAGCTATGACGAACTCATGTATTTCAAAAACTTATAGCACTAGGGGTGTACATCCTTGAGCTGGGGATGTACTCCGACATTTGTAACTAGCTCTGTTTTTGGTAATGGTATGGCTGAGGTCTCCTTGTAGGGATCTCATCCTTTTTCTCAAAAAAATCTTTTTGTCGTTTCAGCAATTCTCTTATCAGCTTTAGGGAGTACTATGAGCTCTTGGAGAAAAAGATTGATCTTAACAAAAGAGACTAGACTCGTAAAGTTGGGAAGTAATTGATCTTTAAGAGAATAAGATGGGTCTTAAAAAGAAGCTTAATATTTTCTTTCAGGATCATCTTGGCAACTTGGGGCATGTTTGGCAACTCCCCCTTAAAACAGGTTAGTGGAAAAAAATACTAAGCCAGGACTTAAATCTTGTTTGACAAAAACTGGGCCAGGATTGTTCCTCGTTTTGTTAGTTCAAATTTTGGCTTTAAGCTGGGTAAGAGTAGGAGGGAAGAGCAAGGGTCGTGTATTGATAGAGAAGAATAGAGAGTATACGGGACAATTTCCATTAATGATTTCTATCAATGGAAATCAGATCAAGTTGGCATTTCTCTAATATTAGAGCCGGCCAAATCCTCTTAGAGAAGATTGCACTAAATGTACAAAAACTGCCTTCATATGTAGTGGATCTTCGTTTTGAGAGCAACTGTTGAACCCTAGATGTATGTATAATTTGTTTGCGATTTATTGAAATATATGATATTTTGTTGCACGCAAGAAATTATGGTTTGACAATTGACAATGACAAATAGGATTGTTGCTCTTGCGTCACTAAAAACCTATGGGCATGCCAAAAAAAATTTGGCACTAAAATTTTTGTTCAGTATCTTATATCTTAGACTTTTGGATCAATATAAATTTTTAGTATGGGATCTAAAACCATTGGAGACCATAATTTACAACATTTGATCAAGATGATCCGAGTCCCAAATCAGTTTTGGTGTAAATTCTTACATTGTCAAATTGAAATTTGGATCTTGGTCTTAATTAGCCTTACCCAACTTGATATACACTACATTACTACCCTTTCTTCCCAAAGAAGTTCCACTCGTCAATTACTGCTTCCAAAAAAGATATCTATATTATTTTCTGAAGAGGTACTTTGCGGGTATTAACAATGATAATATCATACACGACCAATTTAAGTACATCCAAAAATTATATGCATCAGCAAGCCAAGTAGATTACTCCGAATTTATTAGCTCATATGGGTTAAACCCGTCACTGTTTAATCCTTATATGCATGTCTAGCCCTTCCATAGAAATGTTTACAAATGCACTCTACATATTTACACACTTATCCATCAGCGAGATGCCTAGGTTCGTCATCTTCCAAGCACTAATCTAAGTGTCACCTTGTATTTTTGAGGGTGCCTTTTGTCACGAAAAGTTGTGATTAGGGGAAAATGACGGAGGACATTTGCTAGAACTTTCCCATGCTTGTCAACCTTGAATAAAGTGTTTCAAATACTAAAATATACCTATTTCAATTTCACTAAGAGAATCTACA
The DNA here is from genome assembly GCA_012295165.1 of Asparagus setaceus. NCBI lineage: Eukaryota > Viridiplantae > Streptophyta > Magnoliopsida > Asparagales > Asparagaceae > Asparagus > Asparagus setaceus. The sequence continues at coordinate 4,172,387 of CM022704.1, read as the reverse complement.
TGGTGGACATTCCTGAAGGTCTCATGTAATATAAGATCCAACCATAGGAGCACACTTCGATCTTCCTATAATTAAAAGCTCACATGGCAACAACCATCTTGGCCTGTCCTGGGTACGCTATGTTCGCCACTGGGGATTAGATTCATAGCAAATTAAAATTTCATGCTTGGTTGTGTTAAAAATAAGTCAATACTAAATGCAACCCGATTAAAAAGGGAATTCAAATTAACAGTAAATGTGTGCTATGTGACAAAGAGGATGAAACCGCTCTCATTTGTTTTAAAGTGTGATTATGTTTCTTCTCTTTGGAGATCTCCTATGCATAACTTTCGTGTCCATCAAACTATTGATAACCTAAGAGATTTATGGACTTGGTGGAGAACTGATAACGTTTCTGAAAATAAAAGAGTTTGTTGGGATATTTTTGTGGGTGCTTTATTATGGTTGGTTTGGCATGAATGTAATATAAGAATTTTTAAGAATAAAAAGAGTCATGCTATGGAAATTTGGGGAAAGATTAAACATTTTACTTTTTTCTGGATAGATAATGTTCCCTGTAGGTTCCAGGATTTAATGTACTATAGGAGGCGCCAAAAAAAAAAAGAGGATAGAAGAAGGTCTTGATCTTTGTCAAAGATGGCCCCGATTTTGCAAATATAGTAACCAAATGATGCCGCCGGATGAATAGTAATTACGGGAACGCATAATGTGAGCTACTTCAATTGCCGGAAGTGATGGGGTATTTCTTCTGGTGGAAATAGAAATGGAACGACTATAGTCGAACGTGGAGGTTTGATTGTTCAAGGATTTCGACGTAGAGAGGGAGATGGGAGTACGGTTCCCATTCTTGTGGACTGATGCAATGCTTATGGGGCCTTTTGTTTAGGATTTTGGTTCTTTTGTATGCAAAAGTTGTAATCAATGTTTGTGTGTATTTTATCGGGTAGGAGCTATGACGAACTCATGTATTTCAAAACTTATAGCACTAGGGGTGTACATCCTTGGTGGGGATGTACTCAGGCATTTGTAACTAGCTCGCTTTTTGGTAATGGTATGGTGAGGTCTCCTTGTAGGATCTCATCCTTTTCTCAAAAATCTTTTGTCGTTCAAGAATTCTCTTATCAGCTTTAGGGAGTACTATGAGCTCTTGGAGAAAAAGATTGATCTTAACAAAAGAGACTAGACTCGTAAAGTTGGGAAGTAATTGATCTTTAAGAGAATAAGATGGGTCTTAAAAAGAAGCTTAATATTTTCTTTCAGGATCATCTTGGCAACTTGGGGCATGTTTGGCAACTCCCCCTTAAACCAGGTTAGTGGAAAAAAAATACTAAGCCAGGACTTAAATCTTGTTTGACAAAAACTGGGCCAGGATTGTTCCTTATTTTGATAGTTCAAATTTTGGCTTTAAACTGGGCAGAGTAGGAGGGAAGAGCAAGGATCGTGTATTGATAGAGAAGAATAGAGAGTATACGGGACAATTTTTGACTAATGATTTCTATCAAAGGAAATCTGATCAAGTTGGCATTTCTCTAAATCTTAGAGCCAGCCAAATCCTCTTAGAGAAGATTGCGCTAAATGTACAAAAACTGCCTTCATATGTAGTGGATCTTCGTTTTGAAGCAACTGCTGAACCCTAGGGTCCCCAATTTGTTTTATTATGTATGTATAATTTTTTTGCGATTTATTGAAATATATGATATTTGTTGCACGCAAAAAATTATGGTTTGACAATGACAAATAGGATTGTTGCTCTTGCATCACAAAAAACATATGGGCATGCTAAAAAAATTTTGGCACTAAAATTTTTGTTCAGTATCTTAAATCTTAGACTTTTGGATCAATATAAATTTTTAGTATAGGGTTTAAAACCATTGGAGACCATAATTCATAATTCACAACATTTGATCAAGGTGATCCGAGTCCTAAATCTGTTTTGGTGTCTAATACATAAGTTAAATTCTTACATTGTCAAATTGAAATTTGGATCTTGGTCTTAATTAGCCTTACCCAACTTGATCTACACTACATTACTAACTTTTCTTCCCAAAGAAGTTCTACTCGTCAGTTACTGCTTCCAAAAAGATATCTATATTATTTTCTGGAGAGGTATTTTGTGGGTATTAACAATGATAATATCATATACGACCAATTTAAGTACATCCAAAAATTATACGCACCAGCAAGCCAAGTAGATTACTCCGAATTTATTAGCTCATATGGGTTAAACCCGTCATTGTTTAATCCTTATATGCATGTCTAGCCCTTCCATAGAAATGTTGACAAATGCACTCTACATATTTACACACTTATCCATCAGCGAGATGCCTAGGTTTGTCATCTTCCAAGCAGTAATCTAAGTGTCACCTTGTAACTTTGAGGGTGCCTTTTGTCACGAAAATTTGTGATTAGGGGAAAATGACGGAGGACATTTGCTAGAACTTTCCCATGCTTGTCAACCTTGAATAAAGTGTTTCTAATACTAAAATATACCTATTTCAATTTCACTATGAGAATCTACATGGTGGACATTCCCGAAAGTCTCATGTAATATAAGATCCAACCATAGGAGCACACTTCGATCTTTCTATAATTAAAAGCTTGCATGGCAACAACCATCTTGGCCTGTCCTGGGTATGCTATGTTCGCCACTGGGGATTAAATTCATAGCAAATTAAGAAGTACTTCATAATGATCATTTTGATTTAGATTTAGGTACATGTAGGAGGTAGAAATTCAGGGTAGTTTCCTGTGTTGTGTTCTTCATTTTATTGAGATGTGTTATAAGGATGGATTGGTATTAAAAGTGTTGAAATAGCTGAATCCGCTGGAGTCTTGGAAAGATACCTATCTTTTGAGTTTGCCAGAGAAAGTCATGTGTCATCCAATATCCCTTTCCAGAGAAAGTGAAGAGTCATGGAAAGATGCCTATCCTGCAATCTCCCAGTTTCTCCGGGAGAGTAGATAATAAAAAGACACGTTCCTGAGACATGCAAATAGTGTGTCTTTGTGAAATCCAAACAGACTGAAAGGTAAATTTCGAGGTGGTATAAAAAAAATTTTGTTTTCTTTTTCTCAATTAGCAAGAACTTTGAGTTTAAGAAGACTATCACAAACCAAACAGAATGGAACTCAAAATACACCATGCTAAGTGTGTGATATAATCAGCTAAATAGGTATAAAAAAAAATTATGATTCCTATAAATAATCACTGCAGAACCCCTATTTAATACTTGACACACCCAATTCATTACTATCAAACAAATGGATTTCCATGTAAATTTCGCCACACTCATCATCCTTGCTTATCTTTTTGTGTCACAGTCTGCTGATCGTGTAGCTTGTGAGCAAACTTTTGATGTGGATGAGATATGTGTCAAAGAATATCAGGAGAAGAATATTTATTGCCGAGAGATTTGCTTAATGGAGAAAGGTGATGAAAGAAATTTATGCTTCAAAAATTGTGAGAATACTTTTGCTCATCATATTGCAAGATGTTAACAATTTAGAGACTGTAGTTCTGCAAGCAGGTGGCAAAAAGTACATATAAAGATAATACCATGATGCTATATGTATGTAAATAAAAAAATTTGTTCTTTATCATTATTGTCATTATTATCACTTGTTCAAGGAGAACTCTCCAAAAATTTCCTCTGATTTTGTATACAAACATCATGAGAAAGAAAATGTTGAATGACTGTGTAATATGAAAATTCATTAACGAAATAAGAAAACATTGTAGCTGGAAAAAGTGTTAATTTTAATTTTATTGTAATTTCATTTACTTTTGAAGGAAAGAAAGGAAGAGAGGCTACCAAAATTTGAAATTACCTCATAAAGGAAAATTGATAGTTTGCCTCTTCCTTGGCTTGCTCACATTTTGGTGCTTTGCCCCTCTGTAGTCAGTTACCTGCTTCTAAAACTCCTCGTAAATGCTTCTCTTTGATTTGGAATCTTCTCATACCGTCTTGCATCATGTCCATTGAAGTTCTGACCTTCTGATAACACAAAATAGTTGATCTTGGTGTAAAGATAGTTTCAAATTCTTTCCAGTTTCTCAGGCTGAAAGCATCAATCTCAACCATCCTTCTCACATCAAATTGTCGTGCTTCCTGTAAACACAAGGGATCTTTTTTCATCAACATAACATCTGCCTAAACAAGATCTTTGATCTCTAGCCTTTTCACTAAGGATCCTCTAAGAACAAATCAAGGTATTTGGGCCCAAGAGATACGTAACTCTTCCACTTGGTCAATTCTCAAACAGAAACTCGCCTAACTCAAGCTCACGGGTTTAAACTGAAAGAATCTGATTCATCCAGAGAGATGTTCTTCACTGCAAAAACAACCTTCTCTTTATCAATTCCCTCATCCCCAGTTGTGCCTTGTGATACCATGTGGACCTTTCCCAATTCCAAGAGAGAAATCTTCAGCTTCACTTTCTTGCAACCATCCTTTCCAATTCTTAAACTGCTAATCCATAAATGCAATATCACTGTTTATTTACTTTTTCCCAAAATAAAGTCCTGATCATCTACCTTTCAAAACCCTACATTTTGATCTAAAATTATAATATACTTACTACATTTTCAATCCAAAGTATAATCCAAATGTAAACCTTGAATAAAAATATCATTTGTTTCCAAAGGATGATAATAATTTATTCAGAATTGTGTTTTGGGTAATCGTAGTGCTTGTGGATCGGGAAAGTGAAATTGAAATTTGAGTAGGAGTAAATAGCAAAATAATAATTATTTTGATTTAGATTTAGGTACATGTAGGAGGTAGAAATTCAGGGTAGTTTCCTGTGTTGTGTTCTTCATTTTATTGAGATGTGTTATAGGGATGGATTGGTATTAAAAGTGTTGAAATAGCTGAATCCGCTGGAGTCTTGGAAAGATACCTATCTTTTGAGTTTGCCAGAGAAAGTCATGTGTCATCCAATATCCCTTTCCAGAGAAAGTGCAGAGTCATGGAAAGATGCCTATCCTTCAATGTCCCAGTTTCTCCGGGAGAGTAGATAATAAAAAGACACATTCCTGAGACATGCAAATAGTGTGTCTTTGTGAAATCCAAACAGACTGAAAGGTAAGCTTCGAGGTGGTATCAAAAAAAAATTGTTTTCTTTTTCTCAATTAGCAAGAACTTTGAGTTTAAGAAGACTATCACAAACCAAACAGAATGGAACTCAAAATACACCATGCTAAGTGTGTGATATAATCAGCTAAATAGGTATAAAAAAATTATAATTCCTATAAATAATCACTGCAGAACCCCTATTTAATACTTGACACACCCAATTCATTACTGTCAAACAAATGGATTTCCATGTAAATTTCGCCACACTCATCATCCTTGCTTATCTTTTTGTGTCACAGTCTGCTGATTGTGTAGCTTGTGAGCAAACTTTTGATGTGGATGAGATATGTGTCAAAGAATATCAGGAGAAGAATATATATTGCCGAGAGATTTGCTTAATGGAGAAAGGTGATGAAAGAAATTTATGCTTCGAAAATTGTGAGGATACTTTTGCTCATCATATTGCAAGATGTTAACAATTTAGAGAACTGTAGTTCTGCAAGCAGGTGGCAAAAAGTACATATATAGATAATACCATGATGCTATATATATGTAAATAAACAAAATATTTTGTTCTTTATCATTATTGTCATTATTATCACTAGTTCAAGGAGAACTCTCCTTTTTTTTTCCTCTGATTTTGTTTACAAACATCATGAGAAAGAAAATGTTGAATGACTGTGTAATATGAAAATTCATAAACGAAATAAGAAAACATTGTAGCTGGAAAAAGTGTTAATTTTAATTTTATTGTAATTTCATTTACTTTTGAAGGAAAAAAGGAAGAGAGGCTACCAAAATTTGAAATTACCTCATAAAGAAAAATTGATAGTTTGCCTCTTCCTTGGCTTGCAACCATTTTGGTGCTTTGCCCCTCTGTAGTCAGTACAGGCTCATACCTGCTTCTAAAACTCCTCGTAAATGCTTCTCTTTGATTTGGAATCTTCTCATACTGTCTTGCATCATGTCCATTGAAGTTCTGACCTTCTGATAACACAAAATAGTTGATCTTGATGTAAAGATAGTTTCAAATTCTTTCCAGTTTCTCAGGCTGAAAGCATGAATCTCAACCATCCTTCTCACTTCAAATTATCGTGCTTCCTGTAAACACAAGGGATCTTTTTTCATCAACATAACATCTGCCTAAACAAGATCTTTGATCTCTAGCCTTTTCACTAAGGATGCTCTAAGAACAAATCAAGGTATTTGGACCCAAGAGATACTTAACTCTTCAACTTGGTCAATTCTCAAACAGAAACTCGCCTAACTCGAGCTCACGAGTTTAAACTGAAAGAATTTGATTCATCCAGAGAGATGTTCTTCACTGCAAAAACAACCATCTCTTTATCAATTCCCTCATCCCCAGTTGTGCCTTGTAATACCATGTGGACCTTTCCCAATTCCAAGAGAGAAATCTTCAGCTTCACTTTCTTGGTCCCGAAACCTTTCAAAAATCCAGGCTGAAATCACATGTATTTTGTAGAAAAGGCAGCTTCACTTATTAGTTATGACTAATAGGCATTCAGGATCCAAAGGTTGACGAAAACCGAAACTCTAGAGGCTAATATCTCACACAGGTTGAGCCTTTCATAAGTCGCATCTAATCCCCTGAAATACTTGAGTGAGACGAGCCTCCATTTTCACCTTCCAGACATGGGATGAGAATTGATTTGATAAATATTTACCTTGATTATAAGAATCATATACGTATTCCGGTAAACAGGCTCTCTCAAGGCCTTTTTTTATCTCAAGGATGTCATTATGGAACCATCTTTTTAGACACACTGATCACAAACTCTCCTTGCAGTGACGAAAAGTGCATGATTATATACTCTCAACTTAGCTCAATCTGACTATAACCTACCTTCTTCGAAATCCTTTGCCCAATCATCCCACATCTCAACCGCTCAACACCACTCCATCTCCCAACTTCTGCGTAAATATTTGACATCAAAACATAATCATCGTCATTCAAAGGACCAATTGCACTAAGCTCTTGAAAAGCTTCTTCTGCCAACTCGACGCTCCCATGAACCTTACAAGCCCCAAGTAATGTCTTCCAAATCACCGAGTTCGCCTTCATTGGCATTGACTTAACCATCTTATATGCTTCATCCACCAATCCCGTTCTACTAAGCATATCAATCATACACCCATAATGTTTGATATCAGGCTTAACCTTATACTCTTCTACCATCCTCCTAAAAAACTCTTTCCCCTCTTTTACCAATCCCTTGTGACTATAAGCCAGCAAGACTCCAAGGTAAGTAAGCCGGTTTGGCTTTTGGTCCATTTTCGAGAACAACTCAATTGCTTCATCACAAAAGCCATGAACTCCCAATGCCACAATCATCGAATTCCAACAGCTCACATGCTTAGCACCCATTTGATCAAATATTTCTCTTGCTACCTCTAAATTACCACATTTTGCAAACATATCCAAGAGTGCATTGCCCACGAACCCATCAATCGTAAAATTCTTCTCCTTCAAGTATGTATAAATCTCTCTCCCAATCTCCATCTCTCCGTCTCTGCACAAGCTCCAAGCACGAAACCATAGTCAACTCTGTCGGCTCCAAGCCATTACTCAACATCCTCTTAAACATCCAAATAGCACTCTTATAATCCTTCACCCTAACATAACCTGCAATCATTGAATTCCACGAAACTGAATCCCTCTCAGGCATTTCATCAAAAACCTTCTCGCACCTGCAACATCCCCAACCCTCACATGCCTCGTAATTAACCCGTTCCAACTCGATACATTCTTCTCCGGCATCTGGGAAAGAACCCAATCGGCAGACTCAAAGTCTTTGTGTCTATTATAAGCAACCACCATCGCATTCCATGTGACTATACTCTTCCGACCCATTTCATCAAACACCTTATGCACAACCAATCAACCCACAATTTGAATACATTGTAATCAACGAATTCTGAATATAAACATCCTGATTGAATCCAATACGGTAAGTTCGGCAGTGGATCTCAAGACCCTTTTGGAGGAAGGGTAAGATATCGGGTTCGAGCTCAAAGACGGGGACCCGGGAGCAGGCTTTGAGGGAGAAGGTGAAGGTTTGGCTGCTGGGTTTGAGGTTGAGACGGCAGAGGTGGTTGTAGAGGTGAAGGGATTGAATGGGGAAGATTGAGGTTGAGTAGGATTTGATGAGGGTGGTGAAATGATGAGGGAGGAGACTGGAGAGGGATTTGATGAGGTTGGTTTTGATGAGGATGGATTGGGCTTGTTTGAGTTGGGTTAGGGTTTGGGATTGGTTAAGGATTTGGGTGATGATGGGGATTGTGTAGGAGGAGGAGGAAGAAGAAGGGGATGGTTTCATGGTGATGAGCTTCAAATTTTTGACTGTTGGGAAATATTGGTGGGAAAAAATGGGTATATTTCATAAAAAAACGCCTGAACTTTGGGGGTTTTGTACAGACACCCTGAACTTTGTAAATGTCATCTTTTGATGTAGAGAATACATTTTTAGGTAAATCAAATGTTTGTTGTGCTAAAGGTTGTTTGCTGTGTTGCAAATGTACATGCAATAAATATTGCATTCAGCATTTGTTGTAGCAATTAAGTCTTAAATCCATTGTATGGATTTATTGATCTTAGTTGCAGTAAGTTTTTTCTTTAATTCCACATATGATATTTTGGTTTGTTGTAAAGTAGTTAGATTTGTGTATTTCTTTTCCCAAATAAATAAATAAATAAATAAAGTGTTTGTTTTGTCCAAATTGTAGAATAATCTATAATTAAAAAATTAAACTCTCAACTATGGGAGGTAGCTGAGAAAACTCCTCATGACTATTTTGATTTGAGTAAGTCAGATAACCACTAAACTTTAGAAATTTGAGAAATCCTCTTAAACTTTTCGTCATTGATCTCCCTAATTAACATCGTTAGATTGAACACATCACTTGACAAGTATGTGATTTAAAACATACTTCTTAGCTATTAAAATAATTACCTTAGATTTTTGCGGGATGAGAGTGAGTGAGAGACTTAAATGGCTTATGTTTTCTTTACTGATCGGGAGGTTTAAATTTCAACTTTTTTACTAACCAAACATTTAAAACATATAGTTATAACATTTACAGTTTGACTCCATTTCATGCCAAGCAGATGCCCATTGTATTTCTTAATTTAACAGAAAAAGGACATACACCGAACAAAAGATACTTAACTCTTCAACTTGGTCAATTCTCAAACAGAAACTCGCCTAACTCGAGCTCACGGGTTTAAACTGAAAGAATTTGATTCATCCAGAGAGATGTTCTTCACTGCAAAACAACCATCTCTTTATCAATTCCCTCATCCCCAGTTGTGCCTTGTAATACCATGTGGACCTTTCCCAATTCCAAGAGAGAAATCTTCAGCTTCACTTTCTTGGTCCCAAACCTTTCAAAAATCCAGGCTGAAATCACATGTATTTTGTAGAAAAGGCAGCTTCACTTATTAGTTATGACTAATAGGCATTCAGGATCCAAAGGTTCACGAAAACTTAAACTCTAGAGGCTAATATCTCACACAGGTTGAGCCTTTCATAAGTCGCATCTAATCCCCTGAAATACTTGAGTGGGACAAGCCTCCATTTTCACCTTCCAGACATGGGATGAGAATTGATTTCATAAATATTTACCTTGATTATAAGAATCATTTACGTATTCCGGTAAACAAGCTCTCTCAAGGCCTTTTTTTTATCTCAAGGATGTCATTATGGAACCATCTTTTTAGCCACACTGATCACAAACTCTCCTTGCAGTGACGAAAAGTTCATGATTATACACTCTCAACTTAGCTCAATCTGACTATAACCTACCTTCTTCGAAATACTTTGCCCAATCATCCCACATCTCAACCGCTCAACACCACTCCATCTCCCAGCTTCTGCGTAAATATTCGACATCAAAACATAATCATCGTCATTCAAAGGACCAATTGCACTAAGCTCTTGAAAAGCTTCTTCTGCCAACTCGACGCTCCCATGAACCTTACAAGCCCCAAGTAATGTCTTCCAAATCACCGAGTTCGCCTTCATTGGCATTGACTTAACCATCTTAAATGCTTCATCCACCAATCCCGTTCTACTAAGCATATCAATCATACACCCATAATGTTTGATGTCAGGCTTAACCTTATACTCTTCTACCATCCTCCTAAAAAACTCTTTCCCCTCTTTGACCAATCCCTTGTGACTATAAGCCAGCAAGACTCCAAGGTAAGTAAGCCGGTTTGGCTTTTGGTCCATTTTCGAGAACAACTCAATTGCTTCATCACAAAAGCCATGAACTCCCAATGCCACAATCATCGAATTCCAACAGCTCACATGCTTAGCACCCATTTGATCAAATATTTCTCTTGCTACCTGTAAATTACCACATTTTGCAAACATATCCAAGAGTGCATTGCCCACGAACCCATCAATCGTAAAATTCTTCTCCTTCAAGTATGTATAAATCTCTCTCCCAATCTCCATCTCTCCGGTCTCTGCACAAGCTCCAAGCACCGAAACCATAGTCAACTCTGTCGGCTCCAAGCCATTACTCAACATCCTCTTAAACATCCAAATAGCACTCTTATAATCCTTCACCCTAACATAACCTGCAATCATTGAATTCCACGAAACTGAATCCCTCTCAGGCATTTCATCAAAAACCTTCCTCGCACCTGCAACATCCCCAACCCTCACATGCCTCGTAATTAACCCGTTCCAACTCGATACATTCTTCTCCGGCATCTGGGAAAGAACCCAATCGGCAGACTCAAAGTCTTTGTGTCTATTATAAGCAACCACCATCGCATTCCATGTGACTATACTCTTCCGACCCATTTCATCAAACACCTTATGCACAACCAATCAACCCACAATTTGAATACATTGTAATCAACGAATTCTGAATATAAACATCCTGATTGAATCCAATACGGTAAGTTCGGCAGTGGATCTCAAGACCCTTTGGAGGAAGGGTAAGATATCGGGTTCGAGCTCAAAGACGGGACCCGAGCAGGCTTTGAGGGAGAAGGTGAAGGTTTGGCTGCTGGGTTTGAGGTTGAGACGGCAGAGGTGGTTGTAGAGGTGAAGGGATTGAATGGGGAAGATTGAGGTTGAGTAGGATTTGATGAGGGTGGTGAAATGATGAGGGAGGAGGCTGGAGAGGGATTTGATGAGGTTGGTTTTGATGAGGATGGATTGGGCTGTTTGAGTTGGGTCAGGGTTTGGGATTGGTTGAGGATTTGGGTGATGATGGGGATTGTGTAGGAGGAGGAGGAAGAAGAAGGGATGGTTTCATGGTGATGAGCTTCAAATTTTGACTGTTGGGAAATATTGGTGGGAAAAATGGGTATATTTCATAAAAACGCCTGAACTTTGGGGGTTTTGTACAGACACCCTGAACTTTGTAAATGTCATCTTTTGATGTAGAGAATACATTTTTAGGTAAATCAAATGTTTGTTGTGCTAAAAGGTTGTTTGCTGTGTTGCAAATGTACATGCAATAAATATTGCATTCAGCATTTGTTGTAGCAATTAAGTCTTAAATCCATTGTATGGATTTATTGATCTTAGTTGCAGTAAGTTTTTTCTTTAATTCCACATATGATATTTTGGTTTGTTGTAAAGTAGTTAGATTTGTGTATTTCTTTTCCCAAATAAATAAATAAATAAATAAAGTGTTTGTTTTGTCCAAATTGTAGAATAATCTATAATTAAAAAATTAAACTCTCAACTATGGGAGGTAGCTGAGAAAACTCCTCATGACTATTTTGATTTGAGTAAGTCAGATAACCACTAAACTTTAGAAATTTGAGAAATCCTCTTAAACTTTTCGTCATTGATCTCCCTAATTAACATCGTTAGATTGAACACATCACTTGACAAGTATGTGATTTAAAACATACTTCTTAGCTATTAAAATAATTACCTTAGATTTTGCAGGATGAGAGTGAGTGAGAGACTTAAATGGCTTATGTTTTCTTTACTGATCGGAGGTTTAAATTTCAACTTTTTTACTAACCAAACATTTAAAACATATAGTTATAACATTTACAGGTTTGACTCCATTTCATGCCAAGCAGATGCCCATTGTATTTCTTAATTTAATGTAAAAAGGACATACACCGAACAAAAGAATAGAAAAACTAATGTAGTCATCATTGATAACAACAATGACGGATAGAATAGAATAACTCAATGTGAGAGAATTGAAGATAAATTGCCAAATGTCTTGATTCGAGGTAAAAGTTTGCAAATATAAATGATTTGAGTGTATATATGAAAATCTCAAACAGTTGATGTGAAAACCCATAGTTTCAAGGACATATACGTAAAAAAACTCACCGTCCCTCTATAAAAGACCCATCTCAATCCAAAACCCTAGAAAAAACTCATCAAAACGACAGCCGCCATCGTTAGGGTTTCTTTCCCCTTCTCATCATCTTCAACCTCCAGCGATGTTAAGAACCAGAAACCCTAGATCTCACTCGATTCATCTCTCGTATATCTTATCGATCTAATGACTGATTGAGGTTTTTTATTTTGTCAATCTGCAGACTTTCAAGCGCAGAAATGGCGGCCGCAACAAGCATGGGAGGGGCCACGTCAAGTTCATCCGGTGCTCCAACTGCGGTAATGCTGCCCTAAGGTTCGATTCTTTGACGATATCAAACCCTAGGTCATAAAGCCATCAACTTGTGGTTGTTTTGTCAATTTCTATTGTTTATTGTGCTTGATTGTGAATTTATAATTGCAACATCTGGGTGTGTTTCTTTTCCATAGATTTTCCCTTAAAGTTTTAATTTGGAACAATGTTATCTATTCTAAATCTTTGGGGTTTATTTTTGGGTACTTTACGAAACTACCTTGTGTAATTAGTGATTTTGCACAAAGGACGGAAAAAGCGACTCAAATTTTAAAAGCAGCACAAAATGCCACTTAGTATGGGAGACTACCCACAAACTGAATGCATGAATTTTCATTTATGTTTTACCAGTATTTCTTGTGCATGCTATGCGTGGATACGCAATTCAAACTCAATGTTAGAAATGATGAGGGAGTTGGAGGGATGGATGAGTGAGTGGGAAATTAGAGAGCGTTAGTCGGGTTAATAGGTGTAATTACGGAGAACATGGGATAGATGGATTTAAAAGGCTAGTCTTTAGGGTTTTTCAATTTTACCCTTTTCATGGCTTTTAAACTAATAAATCGTGGAGGGCGTTTCTTGACTTGTTTGAATAGCGAACATAAGGGTAGAACCAAAACTGTTGACCAAAAGTGTGGCTTTTCTCTTGCTACCTGTAAATTACCACATTTTGCAAACATATCCAAGAGTGCATTGCCCACGAACCCATCAATCGTAAAATTCTTCTCCTTCAAGTATGTATAAATCTCTCTCCCAATCTCCATCTCTCCGGTCTCTGCACAAGCTCCAAGCACCGAAACCATAGTCAACTCTGTCGGCTCCAAGCCATTACTCAACATCCTCTTAAACATCCAAATAGCACTCTTATAATCCTTCACCCTAACATAACCTGCAATCATTGAATTCCACGAAACTGAATCCCTCTCAGGCATTTCATCAAAAACCTTCCTCGCACCTGCAACATCCCCAACCCTCACATGCCTCGTAATTAACCCGTTCCAACTCGATACATTCTTCTCCGGCATCTGGGAAAGAACCCAATCGGCAGACTCAAAGTCTTTGTGTCTATTATAAGCAACCACCATCGCATTCCATGTGACTATACTCTTCCGACCCATTTCATCAAACACCTTGCGTGCACAACCAATCAACCCACAATTTGAATACATTGTAATCAACGAATTCTGAATATAAACATCCTGATTGAATCCAATACGGTAAGTTCGGCAGTGGATCTCAAGACCCTTTTGGAGGAAGGGTAAGATATCGGGTTCGAGCTCAAAGACGGGGACCCGGGAGCAGGCTTTGAGGGAGAAGGTGAAGGTTTGGCTGCTGGGTTTGAGGTTGAGACGGCAGAGGTGGTTGTAGAGGTGAAGGGATTGAATGGGGAAGATTGAGGTTGAGTAGGATTTGATGAGGGTGGTGAAATGATGAGGGAGGAGGCTGGAGAGGGATTTGATGAGGTTGGTTTTGATGAGGAGGGATTGGGTCTGTTTGAGTTGGGTCAGGGTTTGGGATTGGTTGAGGATTTGGGTGATGATGGGGATTGTGTAGGAGGAGGAGGAAGAAGAAGGGGATGGTTTCATGGTGATGAGCTTCAAATTTTTGACTGTTGGGAAATATTGGTGGGAAAAAATGGGTATATTTCATAAAAAAACGCCTGAACTTTGGGGGTTTTGTACAGACACCCTGAACTTTGTAAATGTCATCTTTTGATGTAGAGAATACATTTTTTAGGTAAATCAAATGTTTGTTGTGCTAAAAGGTTGTTTGCTGTGTTGCAAATGTACATGCAATAAATATTGCATTCAGCATTTGTTGTAGCAAATTAAGTCTTAAATCCATTGTATGGATTTATTGATCTTAGTTGCAGTAAGTTTTTTCTTTAATTCCACATATGATATTTTGGTTTGTTGTAAAGTAGTTAGATTTGTGTATTTCTTTTCCCAAATAAATAAATAAATAAATAAAGTGTTTGTTTTTGTCCAAATTGTAGAATAATCTATAATTAAAAAAAAATTAAACTCTCAACTATGGGAGGTAGCTGAGAAAACTCCTCATGACTATTTTGATTTGAGTAAGTCGTAGATAACCACTAAACTTTAGAAATTTGAGAAATCCTCTTAAACTTTTCGTCATTGATCTCCCTAATTAACATCGTTAGATTGAACACATCACTTGACAAGTATGTGATTTAAAACATACTTCTTAGCTATTAAAATAATTACCTTAGATTTTGCAGGATGAGAGTGAGTGAGAGACTTAAATGGCTTATGTTTTCTTTACTGATCGGGAGGTTTAAATTTCAACTTTTTTACTAACCAAACATTTAAAACATATAGTTATAACATTTACAGTTTGACTCCATTTCATGCCAAGCAGATGCCCATTGTATTTCTTAATTTAACAGAAAAAGGACATACACGAACAAAAGAATAGAAAAACCAATGTAGTCATCATTGATAACAACAATGACGGATAGAATAGAATAACTCAATGTGAGAGAATTGAAGATAAATTGCCAAATGTCTTGATTCGAGGTAAAAGTTTGCAAATATAAATGATTTGAGTGTATATATGAAAATCTCAAACAGTTGATGTGAAAACCCATAGTTTCAAGGACATATACGTAAAAAAACTCACCGTCCCTCTATAAAAGACCCATCTCAATCCAAAACCCTAGAAAAAACTCATCAAAACGACAGCCGCCATCGTTAGGGTTTCTTTCCCCTTCTCATCATCTTCAACCTCCAGCGATGTTAAGAACCAGAAACCCTAGATCTCACTCGATTCATCTCTCGTATATCTTATCGATCTAATGACTGATTGAGGTTTTTTATTTTGTCAATCTGCAGACTTTCAAGCGCAGAAATGGCGGCCGCAACAAGCATGGGAGGGGCCACGTCAAGTTCATCCGGTGCTCCAACTGCGGCAAATGCTGCCCTAAGGTTCGATTCTTTGACGATATCAAACCCTAGGTCATAAAGCCATCAACTTGTGGTTGTTTTGTCAATTTCTATTGTTTATTGTGCTTGATTGTGAATTTATAATTGCAACATCTGGGTGTGTTTCTTTTCCATAGATTTTCCCTTAAAGTTTTAATTTGGAACAATGTTATCTATTCTAAATCTTTGGGGTTTATTTTTGGGTACTTTACGAAACTACCTTGTGTAATTAGTGATTTTGCACAAAGGACGGAAAAAGCGACTCAAATTTTAAAAAGCAGCACAAAATGCCACTTAGTATGGGAGACTACCCACAAACTGAATGCATGAATTTTCATTTATGTTTTACCAGTATTTCTTGTGCATGCTATGCGTGGATACGCAATTCAAACTCAATGTTAGAAATGATGAGGGAGTTGGAGGGATGGATGAGTGAGTGGGAAATTAGAGAGCGTTAGTGGGGTTAATAGGTGTAATTACGGAGAACATGGGATAGATGGATTTAAAAGGCTAGTCTTTAGGGTTTTTCAATTTTACCCTTTTCATGGCTTTTAAACTACGTTTAAATCGTGAGGGCGTTTCTTGACTTGTTTGAATAGCGACTCACATAAGGGTAGAACCAAAACTGTTGACCAAAAGTGTGGCTTTTCTTAAATAATAGTAATAGATAGATAATAGAAGCAATAGATAATAGGTAAAACTATCATGAATTTTGTAAATGTCATCTTTTGATGTAGAGAATACATTTTTAGGTAAATCAAATGTTTGTTGTGCTAAAAGGTTGTTTGCTGTGTTGCAAATGTACATGCAATAAATATTGCATTCAGCATTTGTTGTAGCAAATTAAGTCTTAAATCCATTGTATGGATTTATTGATCTTAGTTGCAGTAAGTTTTTTCTTTAATTCCACATATGATATTTTGGTTTGTTGTAAAGTAGTTAGATTTGTGTATTTCTTTTCCCAAATAAATAAATAAATAAATAAAGTGTTTGTTTTGTCCAAATTGTAGAATAATCTATAATTAAAAAATTAAACTCTCAACTATGGGAGGTAGTGAGAAAACTCCTCATGACTATTTTGATTTGAGTAAGTCGTAGATAACCACTAAACTTTAGAAATTTGAGAAATCCTCTTAAACTTTTCGTCATTGATCTCCCTAATTAACATCGTTAGATTGAACACATCACTTGACAAGTATGTGATTTAAAACATACTTCTTAGCTATTAAAATAATTACCTTAGATTTTTGCGGGATGAGAGTGAGTGAGAGACTTAAATGGCTTATGTTTTCTTTACTGATCGGGAGGTTTAAATTTCAACTTTTTTACTAACCAAACATTTAAAACATATAGTTATAACATTCTGATTTGACTCCATTTCATGCCAAGCAGATGCCCATTGTATTTCTTAATTTAACGAGAAAAAGGACATACACCGAACAAAAGAATAGAAAAACCAATGTAGTCATCATTGATAACAACAATGACGGATAGAATAGAATAACTCAATGTGAGAGAATTGAAGATAAATTGCCAAATGTCTTGATTCGAGGTAAAAGTTTGCAAATATAAATGATTTGAGTGTATATATGAAAATCTCAAACAGTTGATGTGAAAACCCATAGTTTCAAGGACATATACGTAAAAAAACTCACCGTCCCTCTATAAAAGACCCATCTCAATCCAAAACCCTAGAAAAAACTCATCAAAACGACAGCCGCCATCGTTAGGGTTTCTTTCCCCTTCTCATCATCTTCAACCTCCAGCGATGTTAAGAACCAGAAACCCTAGATCTCACTCGATTCATCTCTCGTATATCTTATCGATCTAATGACTGATTGAGGTTTTTTATTTTGTCAATCTGCAGACTTTCAAGCGCAGAAATGGCGGCCGCAACAAGCATGGGAGGGGCCACGTCAAGTTCATCCGGTGCTCCAACTGCGGCAAATGCTGCCCTAAGGTTCGATTCTTTGACGATATCAAACCCTAGGTCATAAAGCCATCAACTTGTGGTTGTTTTGTCAATTTCTATTGTTTATTGTGCTTGATTGTGAATTTATAATTGCAACATCTGGGTGTGTTTCTTTTCCATAGATTTTCCTTAAAGTTTTAATTTGGAACAATGTTATCTATTCTAAATCTTTGGGGTTTATTTTTGGGTACTTTACGAAACTACCTTGTGTAATTAGTGATTTTGCACAAAGGACGGAAAAAGCGACTCAAATTTTAAAAGCAGCACAAAATGCCACTTAGTATGGGAGACTACCCACAAACTGAATGCATGAATTTTCATTTATGTTTTACCAGTATTTCTTGTGCATGCTATGCGTGGATACGCAATTCAAACTCAATGTTAGAAATGATGAGGGAGTTGGAGGGATGGATGAGTGAGTGGGAAATTAGAGAGCGTTAGTCGGGGTTAATAGGTGTAATTACGGAGAACATGGGATAGATGGATTTAAAAGGCTAGTCTTTAGGGTTTTTCAATTTTACCCTTTTCATGGCTTTTAAACTACGTTTAAATCGTGAGGCGTTTCTTGACTTGTTTGAATAGCGACTCACATAAGGGTAGAACCAAAACTGTTGACCAAAAGTGTGGCTTTTCTTAAATAATAGTAATAGATAGATAATAGAAGCAATAGATAATAGGTAAAACTATCATGAATTTTCAGATAACTGTCATGGTCTTTTAGGTGTTATTAAGTAACTACCATGTAGTCTTCTGATAGTATATGATATTTTTCTGTTGATTGCAAAGTATGTGACACTTTTCTCTAATAAGAACAGTTTATCATAGTCAATCCCTTATAGGTCATGATAATTTTGTGAAATATATCCTTGTATCTCTTGACAATTATTCTGTTATAATCTTTTGCTGTATATTCAGCCATTGCAACTAATTCTTTAAAAGCTAGATACCTCCTCTAAGAGCTATCATTGATAATATATGCGATAGTATATGATATTTTTCTGTTGATTGCAAAGTATGTGACACTTTTCTCTAATAAGAACAGTTTATCGTAGTCAATCCCTAATAGGTCATGATAATTTTGTGAAATATATCCTTTTATCTCTTGACAATTATTCTGTTATAATTTTTGCTGTATATTCAGCCATTGCAACTAATTAGCCCTTTAAAAGCTAGATACCTCTTCTGAGAGCTACCATTGAGAATATATGTACAGAGCCTTATATTGTTACACTGGATATTCTTACAATTATTCTGTTGTATCCACTGTCCACTATTATTTATTGCTTATGGATTGCTTTAATCTGAAAGCTGATTGTGTTTCTGACGTTTTGTAGGACAAAGCCATTAAGAGGTTTCTTGTGAGGAATATTGTTGAGCAAGCCGCTGTAAGGGACGTCCAGGAGGCTTGTGTCTATGATGGTACACTTCGGTATTATTTCAGTATTTTCTGTACTCATTCTTGTTCCTTTATTCTGAAATAATGTTTTTCTTTTCAAGGATACACTCTGCCCAAGCTTTATGCCAAGGTGCAGTACTGTGTCTCTTGTGCAATCCACTCTCATGTTGTTAGGGTTCGATCTCGTGAGAAAAGGAGGAACCGTGAGCCTCCTCAGCGCTTCAGACGCAAGGTATGTCTCTTACTATTTTTCTACCTTAACTTTGGCATTAATGTCATTGGCATTGAAACTTAATAGTTGTCAAGTGGTTGCTTGTAAGTATATATTGTTCATGATTCTTTTAATAAATGTTTCAGAAAATATCAAATGTTAAGAGAAATAGTGAAAAGAACTTTTAAAGTCTCACCAAAATATTATTGCTTTATGTCTTTGAAAATTTTCCATCATAATAACAGGATCTGTACCCACTTGATTGTTATTGGGTTGAAAGGGAAGTTGTTGCCAAATCCTTAATAGTTTATCAAGAAAAAGTAATAAAAGTTCACAATATTAGTAGTTCATTAAAATTGCAGAAAGCAAAAAGATGTCGTTTTGAAAATTTTCTATACTTGATTCCTACTCTAGATTATTCTTGAGCCTAGCATCTTGTATCATGTTTGTAGTCTTTGCTTTTGAAAGCGTTACGTTCATGGGAATCATCTTACTACCATGTACGTGTCAACAGAAGCATAAATTAAAATTGTGCAATGCAGGGTTTTTAGTTGATGACTAATGTTCCTCTTTGTTTTCAAGCCTGCTTGCAGTCATTTATTCAAGTTAGACTTCTAAATTCTAGTATTCACAGGTTGTATCTGTTCATGGATTTTTGGTTTGTCTCTTAGTTATTGCTTTGTATATTTTCAACCTATATGCCATTCAAAAGCCTTCATACTTCTGATACTGATATTTTTTAAACATATTTTAAATTTCAGTGGTTTTGAAACTATAAACTCATCAAAACGACAGCCGCCATCGTTAGGGTTTCTTTCCCCTTCTCATCATCTTCAACCTCCAGCGATGTTAAGAACCAGAAACCCTAGATCTCACTCGATTCATCTCTCGTATATCTTATCGATCTAATGACTGATTGAGGTTTTTTATTTTGTCAATCTGCAGACTTTCAAGCGCAGAAATGGCGGCCGCAACAAGCATGGGAGGGGCCACGTCAAGTTCATCCGGTGCTCCAACTGCGGCAAATGCTGCCCTAAGGTTCGATTCTTTGACGATATCAAACCCTAGGTCATAAAGCCATCAACTTGTGGTTGTTTTGTCAATTTCTATTGTTTATTGTGCTTGATTGTGAATTTATAATTGCAACATCTGGGTGTGTTTCTTTTCCATAGATTTTCCTTAAAGTTTTAATTTGGAACAATGTTATCTATTCTAAATCTTTGGGGTTTATTTTTGGGTACTTTACGAAACTACCTTGTGTAATTAGTGATTTTGCACAAAGGACGGAAAAAGCGACTCAAATTTTAAAAAGCAGCACAAAATGCCACTTAGTATGGGAGACTACCCACAAACTGAATGCATGAATTTTCATTTATGTTTTACCAGTATTTCTTGTGCATGCTATGCGTGGATACGCAATTCAAACTCAATGTTAGAAATGATGAGGGAGTTGGAGGGATGGATGAGTGAGTGGGAAATTAGAGAGCGTTAGTCGGGGTTAATAGGTGTAATTACGGAGAACATGGGATAGATGGATTTAAAAGGCTAGTCTTTAGGGGTTTTTCAATTTTACCCTTTTCATGGCTTTTAAACTACGTTTAAATCGTGAGGGCGTTTCTTGACTTGTTTGAATAGCGACTCACATAAGGGTAGAACCAAAACTGTTGACCAAAAGTGTGGCTTTTCTTAAATAATAGTAATAGATAGATAATAGAAGCAATAGATAATAGGTAAAACTATCATGAATTTTCAGATAACTGTCATGGTCTTTTAGGTGTTATTAAGTAACTACCATGTAGTCTTCTGATAGTATATGATATTTTTCTGTTGATTGCAAAGTATGTGACACTTTTCTCTAATAAGAACAGTTTATCATAGTCAATCCCTTATAGGTCATGATAATTTTGTGAAATATATCCTTGTATCTCTTGACAATTATTCTGTTATAATCTTTTGCTGTATATTCAGCCATTGCAACTAATTCTTTAAAAGCTAGATACCTCCTCTAAGAGCTATCATTGATAATATATGCGATAGTATATGATATTTTTCTGTTGATTGCAAAGTATGTGACACTTTTCTCTAATAAGAACAGTTTATCGTAGTCAATCCCTAATAGGTCATGATAATTTTGTGAAATATATCCTTTTATCTCTTGACAATTATTCTGTTATAATTTTTGCTGTATATTCAGCCATTGCAACTAATTAGCCCTTTAAAAGCTAGATACCTCTTCTGAGAGCTACCATTGAGAATATATGTACAGAGCCTTATATTGTTACACTGGATATTCTTACAATTATTCTGTTGTATCCACTGTCCACTATTATTTATTGCTTATGGATTGCTTTAATCTGAAAGCTGATTGTGTTTCTGACGTTTTGTAGGACAAAGCCATTAAGAGGTTTCTTGTGAGGAATATTGTTGAGCAAGCCGCTGTAAGGGACGTCCAGGAGGCTTGTGTCTATGATGGTACACTTCGGTATTATTTCAGTATTTTCTGTACTCATTCTTGTTCCTTTATTCTGAAATAATGTTTTTCTTTTCAAGGATACACTCTGCCCAAGCTTTATGCCAAGGTGCAGTACTGTGTCTCTTGTGCAATCCACTCTCATGTTGTTAGGGTTCGATCTCGTGAGAAAAGGAGGAACCGTGAGCCTCCTCAGCGCTTCAGACGCAAGGTATGTCTCTTACTATTTTTCTACCTTAACTTTGGCATTAATGTCATTGGCATTGAAACTTAATAGTTGTCAAGTGGTTGCTTGTAAGTATATATTGTTCATGATTCTTTTAATAAATGTTTCGTAAAATATCAAATGTTAAGAGAAATAGTGAAAAGAACTTTTTAAAGTCTCACCAAAATATTATTGCTTTATGTCTTTGAAAATTTTCCATCATAATAACAGGATCTGTACCCACTTGATTGTTATTGGGTTCGAAAGGGAAGTTGTTGCCAAATCCTTAATAGTTTATCAAGAAAAAAGTAATAAAAGTTCACAATATTAGTAGTTCATTAAAATTGCAGAAAGCAAAAAAGATGTCGTTTTTGAAAATTTTCTATACTTGATTCCTACTCTAGATTATTCTCGTGAGCCTAGCATCTTGTATCATGTTTGTAGTCTTTGCTTTTGAAAGGCGTTACGTTCATGGGAATCATCTTACTACCATGTACGTGTCAACAGAAGCATAAATTAAAATTGTGCAATGCAGGGTTTTTTAGTTGATGACTAATGTTCCTCTTTGTTTTCAAGCGCCTGCTTGCAGTCATTTATTCAAGTTAGACTTCTAAATTCTAGTATTCACAGGTTGTATCTGTTCATGGATTTTTTTGGTTTGTCTCTTAGTTATTGCTTTGTATATTTTCAACCTATATGCCATTCAAAAGCCTTCATACTTCTGATACTGATATTTTTTTTAAACATATTTTAAATTTCAGTGGTTTTGAAACTATAAACTCTAAATAATAGCTATTAATTGGTTGGTTTTTCTTGGTTGTAGAGTTTTTATGTTTATTTTCTTTTTTCAAATTTGTTCTTCTATTGTCTACTTTAGCAACCAAATTACCTGTCTACTATTTTGGTAGAGTTTGACAGGCTAGTAAGTTCTACAGTCCGGGACTGGATGTCTGCCCCGTTGGCTTTTTATGCCATGCCTTTGGGACGAACTGGTCCCAATAGTAATTACCGTCTGCTTCACTTTGCCAACTAGCTTTTATTTGCTTTAGCTTTTTGGCCATTAAAGATGGGAAATGATTATTAATTTTATTTACATTGTATATTCCAGCATATGTCAAAGAAATTGTTTTTGTAGGGGCTTTTTTTGGAACATCACACAATTTCCTTGATGCACACGGCAACTCAGAAATTTTGCCCTATGGTTTTATTGTCAACTGCTTTTTCCTCCTCCCTTTTTATGCTTCTTGAGCTGCCTATGTCATTTGTGTGCAAACCCTGCCTTTTTTCATTAAATTTGTTCATATTTAAAGGTGGGAGACGGGGTAATTCTACCATTGAAACTGGAAGAAAAATGTTAAGTTGAATATTAGATGGTTAGGCAGTTTTCCTAAAACTTTCATGGAGTGAATTTTAGGCTGCTACTTTTCTTCTGATGAGAAACTTATAGATCCTGTAATTTGAAACTTATAGATCCTGTAATTTGCGTAGCTATCTCTTTATTGGTTGTTTATATTTACCATTCTTGGATGGGAATATTGGAAATGAGAATGTCACACTAGAGGCACGGATATGCACTAAGATATAGGATAAAAATGAATGCATGCATTGGAAGTTAGAGGTCATTCAAATTGAGGATAAAGTGGGGGGGGGGGGGGATCAATTGAGATGGTTTGGTTATGTGCAGCGGCGGACACTAGATGTGCAGCGGCCACTAGTCAGGCTAAGTGATAAGATTATGGTTCACCTGGGTAACTAGAGATACGCTTAAGAGAACTTGGTTGTAAGCAATTAAGAAAGATATGATAATGACCTTAAGGATAACCCCTAACAAAATTGAATGGAAGAATATGTTTCATGTAACAACCCAAAAAAATTGGGATTAAGGATAACCTTTAACAAGGAGGAAGGGTGTGTTTAAGGCCCTGTTTGGACTGAGGGGTATAGAGGAGAAGGAAAGGTAGGGGAGACTATTCACCCTGTTTTGATAGCTTTTAAGGGGTAGAGTGTTCCCTCTAGTTCCCCTAAGTTCACCCTCCAACAATACCAAATTTGGTCCCCCCAAATTGGGTTGGAGCTGAGGATAAGGGAACTCCCTTGAATTCCCTTCTCTTCACTCTCCTAATTTCCTTTAACTTCTCCTACCCTAACAAAATCCAAACACCCCAAGAGACCTTCGTTGGAGGTGATTAAGAAGGATATGACTATGATCACACAGAGGATAACCCTTACAAAATTGGATGGAAGATTATAATTTATGTAACAACCCAAAATTTGGGATAAAGGATAACCCTTAACCGGAGACCGTTTAAGAGAACTTTGTTGGACATTAGAACAATATGATAATGACCATTAAATAACTGAATGGAAGAATATGATTCATGTAACAGCCCTGAAATTTGGGATAATGTCTTTAATATTGCTGCTTCTTGTTCATTAGATTGAGCTACAAAAAGAAAGGAATAGTGAGATCCACATGCTCTACTATGACTAGCATGATGGGCCTCAATCGCCGCATCACTAAAGAGATCTCTTGATAGCTCGTCAAGTAAAATGAATCTGCACCTTATTGATCTTTTTTTTTTCTTTTCGAAATGCTATAAATATGATACTGGTTGGCTTCGTTAATTACTAATCATCAATAAGAAATGTTCTTATGTTTATTTCTTGATGCAGGATGATGCGCCTAAGCCCGGCCAAGCCCCACGCCCAGCTGGAGCGCCAACTGCAGCTCGTGCTTGATGCAGCTTTCGCCCTTGAGACAACTCCTGATGCTCTCAAGTTCTCTATTGCTTTCCGTTGCCTTATTCAGAGAGTACTTTTGTCGAAGTACATCATAGTATCACCCAAACTGAAAGTGTTTCTGTTTGCTATAGCTTTTGATGAGCAGCTTTCTTTCACTATTTTGTACTAAAAGCCTGGAGTTTTGTACTGGCAGGAAAATTATTTTAGCTTTTTGATGGATATCGGTGCAAGTTGATTATGTCGATCTTTGTGCTGCATTTCAACGTCTTTTTCATGCTTCATTTGATTGCCCGTCTTTCTTTAATTGTGTACATATGTGATGCTTGTGAAATAGAACGTAGGTATCAATGGTGCTCAAAAGTCTTGGTACGAGGAAAGAGCAGTATGATACATCCAAATTTGAGTAGTGCTCAGCGTACGAGTCTTTTAATATTAGTTTGGGTCCTTTTGATACCTTGGTCATGTACTTGTGTTGATAAAGAGCATGTTTAGCTACTTTGGATTGTAATCCATTTAGCTTAAATGGCTTATAAGTCAAGTAAATATAAGGCAAAGTGTTTGAGAAATTTAGTGGATTAAAATCAATTTTACTAGTAGAGTGTTTGGTAAATGAGTGGCTTATAAACCATCTTTGTTGTCAAAATGATCGAAAAAGGGTTGGAGATAGAAAAAAGGGCTTTTAAATTTTATTAAATGCTAAGGGATAAAGTGTTCTTTTACTCGGTCAAAATATACGTATTTTTTTTCCGCCTTATATAAGCCAAAATAGATGTTTGCTAAATATATCTCAATGGCTTATAAGCTTCTTTGACAAGTTGCCAAACATGTTCAAAGTCTGATTTAGGGGAAAATTAAAATAATTTTTATAAGAAAATTAAAATGAACGGATAAATTTTACTCCGATAAACTCTAGAGAGATTAATATTTCTCTAAAATAATGAAAGTTTCACTTTAATGAACGCACAGATAATGGGCTGTCTAGAGAGAAAATTTCCCCACGTGTTCCACTTTAATGAACGCACCCAACAACCTCATACTTAGTAATAATTGTGATAATGACACAAACTTGTGAGCTCCATGAAAGCATTATATAAACATGTCAGCAAGGAATAAAAAAGATCTACATGTTAACAAATTTCTTACTATACAGATCAACAAGGGGCTACAGCTCTCAAGATCATTATCTTTCCTTTTTAATTCTCATAGTGAAATTTAGGGGGTGTTTGGCAAATTAAAAGTGTAAAATCTACCTCTTTCAGAAATAGTTTTCTCCAAATGATCAGTAAGCTTAAAATTTCACATTCTTGCATCAACGTCCATCGACAACAACAACTGAGAATTGCAAGCAGGCCGTTGTTAGAGGGTGTTTGAATGGTCTTATTTTAAGAAACTTTTAAGCTTTTGTTAGTTTTTCATAGTTATTGACTTTTATGATAAAAATTATATAAAAGTTATTTGGATAGTATAGTATTTTTTTAGATAAATCTAGATTAGTTAGGTGAGCTTATAAGCCAGTTTTTCTAAAGCTGGATTATAATACGTTTTTTAAATGGGGCTTAGAAGCTGATTTATTTGGTATTTTATCAAAAAGATAAATATGAAAAAACTACGTTAAGTCACCCAAAAACAAACAAACAAACAAACAAACAAAAATTCACCTGCTTAGCGTAACATGAGAAGAGCATCACGATGAAATGACAATACAACCCTATTTCCTCCATGATGAGGATAAAACCTTAGAACTGCATGTGAGGCGTCAAAAGGGATGAATAATTCCCTTGTTAGTTTGACCTCTTTCGTTTTAATTATTTTCTTCTCTTTCATGGAGTAATCTTTCCTTAATTGTTAGTAAGCCCATTAATGCTAATAAAAGAAAAGAAGAGAGGAGTTTGACTCATAATAATTTACAATTGGTAGTATCATTAGTCAAAATTAAAGTAATTATATCAAGTAACAACCCCAAAAAATTGGGATTAAGGATAACCTTTAACAAGGAGGAAGGGTGTGTTTAAGGCCCTGTTTGGACTGAGGGGTATAGAGGAGAAGGAAAGGTAGGGGAGACTATTCACCCTGTTTTGATAGCTTTTAAGGGGTAGAGTGTTCCCTCTAGTTCCCCTAAGTTCACCCTCCAACAATACCAAATTTGGTCCCCCCAAATTGGGTTGGAGCTGAGGATAAGGGAACTCCCTTGAATTCCCTTCTCTTCACTCTCCTAATTTCCCTTTAACTTCTCCTACCCTAACAAAATCCAAACACGCCCCAAGAGACCTTCGTTGGAGGTGATTAAGAAGGATATGACTATGATCACACAGAGGATAACCCTTACAAAATTGGATGGAAGATTATAATTTATGTAACAACCCCAAAAATTTGGGATAAAGGATAACCCTTAACCGGGAGACCGTTTAAGAGAACTTTGTTGGACATTAGAACAATATGATAATGACCATTAAATAACTGAATGGAAGAATATGATTCATGTAACAGCCCTGAAATTTGGGATAATGTCTTTAATATTGCTGCTTCTTGTTCATTAGATTGAGCTACAAAAAGAAAGGAATAGTGAGATCCACATGCTCTACTATGACTAGCATGATGGGCCTCAATCGCCGCATCACTAAAGAGATCTCTTGATAGCTCGTCAAGTAAAATGAATCTGCACCTTATTGATCTTTTTTTTTTCTTTTCGAAATGCTATAAATATGATACTGGTTGGCTTCGTTAATTACTAATCATCAATAAGAAATGTTCTTATGTTTATTTCTTGATGCAGGATGATGCGCCTAAGCCCGGCCAAGCCCCACGCCCAGCTGGAGCGCCAACTGCAGCTCGTGCTTGATGCAGCTTTCGCCCTTGAGACAACTCCTGATGCTCTCAAGTTCTCTATTGCTTTCCGTTGCCTTATTCAGAGTACTTTTGTCGAAGTACATCATAGTATCACCCAAACTGAAAGTGTTTCTGTTTGCTATAGCTTTTGATGAGCAGCTTTCTTTCACTATTTTGTACTAAAAGCCTGGAGTTTTGTACTGGCAGGAAAATTATTTTAGCTTTTTGATGGATATCGGTGCAAGTTGATTATGTCGATCTTTGTGCTGCATTTCAACGTCTTTTTCATGCTTTATTTGATTGCCCGTCTTTCTTTAATTGTGTACATATGTGATGCTTGTGAAATAGAACGTAGGTATCAATGGTGCTCAAGAGTCTTGGCACGAGGAAAGAGCGGTATGATACATCCAAATTTGAGTAGTGCTCAGCGTACGAGTCTTTTAATATTAGTTTGGGTCCTTTTGATACCTTGGTCATGTACTTGTGTTGATAAAGAGCATGTTTGGCAACTTTGGATTGTAATCCATTTAGCTTAAATGGCTTATAAGTCAAGTAAATATAAGGCAAAGTGTTTGATAAATTTAGTGGATTAAAATCAATTTTACTAGTAGAGTGTTTGGTAAATGAGTGGCTTATAAACCATCTTTGTTGTCAAAATGATCGAAAAAGGGTTGGAGATAGAAAAAAGGGCTTTTAAATTTTATTAAATGCTAAGGGATAAAGTGGTCTTTTACTCGGTCAAAATATACGTATTCTTTTTTCCGCCTTATATAAGCCAAAATAGATGTTTGCCAAATATATCTCAATGGCTTATAAGCTTCTTTGACAAGTTGCCAAACATGTTCAAAGTCTGATTTAGGGGGAAAAATTAAAATAATTTTTTATAAGAAAATTAAAATGAACGGATAAATTTTACTCCGATAAACTCTAGAGAGATTAATATTTCTCTAAAATAATGAAAGTTTCACTTTAATGAACGCACAGATAATGGGCTGTCTAGAGAAAATTTCCCCACGTGTTCTCTTTAATGAACGCACCCAACAACCTCATACTTAGTAATAATTGTGATAATGACACAAACTTGTGAGCTCCATGAAAGCATTATATAAACATGTCAGCAAGGAATAAAAAAGATCTACATGTTAACAAATTTCTTACTATACAGATCAACAAGGGGCTACAGCTCTCAAGATCATTATCTTTCCTTTTAATTCTCATAGTGAAATTTAGGGGTGTTTGGCAAATTAAAAGTGTAAAATCTACCTCTTTCAGAAATAGTTTTCTCCAAATGATCAGTAAGCTTAAAATTTCACATTCTTGCATCAACGTCCATCGACAACAACAACTGAGAATTGCAAGCAGGCCGTTGTTAGTTTCACATGGGGAGAAGGGGTAGTAAAATGACCAAACGACCCCCCTATCCTCCTAGATGAGGATAAGAACGCCAGACCTGCACGTGAGGCGTTCTGAGGGGATGAATATTCCCTTGTCAGTTTGACCTCTCTCATTTTAATTATTTCTTCTCTTATTTGAAATAACCTTTCCTTAATTGCTAGTAACCTCATTAATGCTGAGAACAAGAAAAGAAGGGAGGAGTTTTACTCATTAGAATTTACAATTGTTACCATCATTAGTCAAAATTAAAGTAATTATATTAACCTAAAAGAAAAAGGTCTGTTCCTAGCATCTGAGTGAAAATTCCCAAAAAAAGGACAATCTTGGATAATCATTACCAACGTGACATGCACAAGGTCAAACTAGGGATGGAAAATATTGGGATTTATATGGTAACATCTTGATTCAATTAACGAAGACAGAGAGTTATCTCTAATTCCATCCCTCTCTCTCCTACTGTTTTATTTTATTTTATTTTCTTTCTAATTTTTCTCCAAAAATTCACAGACAAAACAAATTAAGCTCTTTCGTTTTCGTCTCCTTGCCTTCCCTCACCCTCTAAACAAAACCTCAGATTAAACCCCCAAGCTCCTTCGAAGCCCCTTTTCTCATCGACCCAGATCGAAATTCTCCCTAAACCCTCTCTTGATCTCTCTCTCGTGGTTTTGATCACATTTGGGGCCGACCCAGATAGCTTTTCTCACTGAAACCCCGTGAATTTTATTGGGTTTTGGGAATTTTCGTGTAGTTTCTTGCTCTTGGGTTGGGGTTTCTCATTGACCCATATCGAAATTCTCGCCTAAAACCCTCCTCTGATCCTTTTCTCGCTGTTTTGATCACATTTGGGAGTGACCCAGATGAGTTTTCCCCACTGAAACCCTGTAAAAATTATTGGGTTTTGTAGAATTTTGGCATAATTTCCTGTTGTTAGGTTGGAGTTTGTCATTATGGGGGACTTGCAGCCTTGGCTGCCTCGCCAAAATGGGTCATTGGCTGATTTTAATCCGCCGCCGCCGCCTCCTCTGTTGGCGGCGGCTCAGCCTTCGAACCCTCTTCCATCAGAGATCGGAGTGGAGAGCTGGAGGGCAGCTGAGAAAGCCACAGCGGGAGTGATCGAGGAGATCCAGGCGACCGTTGTCTCCGAGAGGAGGAGGCGAGGTGTTATTGAATTTGTGCAGAATATGATCAAATGCAATCTCAATGCTGAGGTGAAGATATCATCTTTGTTGGATTTTTCATTGTTTTTATGTCTTTGAGTTCATAGTAGAATCATTAAAACTATACATGTTGTGAAGTTAGGTAATGTAGATATATTTGTGTGTGTATAATTAGATGTTCATTACTATGGTAGATACTTGGAGGTTGTTGGACTTCACTTGATGTCTTGTTGAGTACATTTATTTACCGTACACAATAACTGTTCATTCATGTTACTGCGTGGTCCTTTTGTTATTTTGTTGACCACAGGAATTTTTGGAGGCAGTCTTGCATTGTCTGGAACTGTTCAATTTACTGTTTTATATAAATTGTGAACTTGTTTAACTTCTGTTATACTAAGATATTACTTTGTTTTGCAGGTTGTCATTTTGGTAATTTCTTAGCTTTTATGAATCAGTTTTAGTTTTATCTAATTTGTAGTTCATACTGTGGATCGAGTTACTTTGAGTGATCAATATTGGGTTTTCAGTGTTTTCTAAATCTTAAAGGAGTGGTAAACAATAACTTGCTTCTAGACTGTCTTAACTTAAATGTTTGATTTGTTTTATTGCAATGGATAAATACACCACTAATATCTTCTTAGCCGTAGTAAGTAAATGTGTTACTTTTGTTTAATTGACAGTATTCTTTTGGTATTTGGACATTCTTTTAACTCCGATGTGAAAAACTACGTTAAGTCACCCAAAACAAACAAACAAACAAACAAACAAAAATTCACCTGCTTAGCGTAACATGAGAAGAGCATGCAGTGAAATGACAATACAACCCTATTTCCTCCGCGATGAGGATAAGAACGCCGGGCCTGCATGTGAGGCGTCCAAAAGGGATGAATAATTCCCCTTGTTAGTTTGACCTCTTTCGTTTTAATTATTTTCTTCTCTTTCATGGAGTAATCTTTCCTTAATTGTTAGTAAGCCCATTAATGCTAATAAAAGAAAAGAAGAGAGGAGTTTGACTCATAATAATTTACAATTGGTAGTATCATTAGTCAAAATTAAAGTAATTATATCAAGTCAAAGAAAATAAAACTTTATTTTTATTTATTTCAAAACAGGGTAAAAAAAACTTATAACATTCGAGTAAAAAATTCTAAAAGAAGCAGTAATCTTAGATAACCATTACCATGCTAACATGCAACAACAATTGTCCAATCTTGTTAGACGAGCGTCATCCCCTCAGAACACCTTGCATGCAAGTAGGCCGTTCTTAGTTTCACATGGGGAGAAGGGGTAGTAAAATGACCAAACGACCCCCCTATCCTCCTAGATGAGGATAAGAACGCCAGACCTGCACGTGAGGCGTTCTGAGGGGATGAATATTCCCTTGTCAGTTTGACCTCTCTCGTTTTAATTATTTCTTCTCTTTCATGGAGTAATCTTTCCTTAATTGTTAGTAAGCCCATTAATGCTAATAAAAGAAAAGAAGAGAGGAGTTTGACTCATAATAATTTACAATTGGTAGTATCATTAGTCAAAATTAAAGTAATTATATTAACCTAAAAGAAAAAGGTCTGTTCCTAGCATCTGAGTGAAAATTCCCAAAAAAGGACAATCTTGGATAATCATTACCAACGTGACATGCACAAGGTCAAACTAGGGATGGAAAATATTGGGATTTATATGGTAACATCTTGATTCAATTAACGAAGACAGAGAGTTATCTCTAATTCCATCCCTCTCTCTCCTACTGTTTTATTTTATTTTATTTTCTTTCTAATTTTTCTCCAAAAATTCACAGACAAAACAAATTAAGCTCTTTCGTTTTCGTCTCCTTGCCTTCCTCACCCTCTAAACAAAACCTCAGATTAAACCCCCAAGCTCCTTCGAAGCCCCTTTTCTCATCGACCCAGATCGAAATTCTCCCTAAACCCTCTCTTGATCTCTCTCGTGGTTTTGATCACATTTGGGGCCGACCCAGATAGCTTTTCTCACTGAAACCCCGTGAATTTTATTGGGTTTTGGGAATTTTCGTGTAGTTTCTTGCTCTTGGGTTGGGGTTTCTCATTGACCCATATCGAAATTCTCGCCTAAAACCCTCCTCTGATCCTTTTCTCGCTGTTTTGATCACATTTGGGAGTGACCCAGATGAGTTTTCCCCACTGAAACCCTGTAAAAATTATTGGGTTTTGTAGAATTTTGGCATAATTTCCTGTTGTTAGGTTGGAGTTTGTCATTATGGGGGACTTGCAGCCTTGGCTGCCTCGCCAAAATGGGTCATTGGCTGATTTTAATCCGCCGCCGCCGCCTCCTCTGTTGGCGGCGGCTCAGCCTTCGAACCCTCTTCCATCAGAGATCGGAGTGGAGAGCTGGAGGGCAGCTGAGAAAGCCACAGCGGGAGTGATCGAGGAGATCCAGGCGACCGTTGTCTCCGAGAGGAGGAGGCGAGGTGTTATTGAATTTGTGCAGAATATGATCAAATGCAATCTCAATGCTGAGGTGAAGATATCATCTTTGTTGGATTTTTCATTGTTTTTATGTCTTTGAGTTCATAGTAGAATCATTAAAACTATACATGTTGTGAAGTTAGGTAATGTAGATATATTTGTGTGTGTATAATTAGATGTTCATTACTATGGTAGATACTTGGAGGTTGTTGGACTTCACTTGATGTCTTGTTGAGTACATTTATTTACCGTACACAATAACTGTTCATTCATGTTACTGCGTGGTCCTTTTGTTATTTTGTTGACCACAGGAATTTTTGGAGGCAGTCTTGCATTGTCTGGAACTGTTCAATTTACTGTTTTATATAAATTGTGAACTTGTTTAACTTCTGTTATACTAAGATATTACTTTGTTTTGCAGGTTGTCATTTTGGTAATTTCTTAGCTTTTGTACCTAATCAGTTTTAGTTTTTATCTAATTTGTAGTTCATACTGTGGATCGAGTTACTTTGAGTGATCAATATTGGGTTTTCAGTGTTTTCTAAATCTTAAAGGAGTGGTAAACAATAACTTGCTTCTAGACTGTCTTAACTTAAATGTTTGATTTGTTTTATTGCAATGGATAAATACACCACTAATATCTTCTTAGCCGTAGTAAGTAAATGTGTTACTTTTGTTTAATTGACAGTATTCTTTTGGTATTTGGACATTCTTTTAACTCCGATGTGAAACATTGGTAACTTGTTGATGAATGGCTAATTTGATGATGGAATTTTAAATAATTTTTGTACTCTTTAAATTGTTTCTGTTATTTTTGCAAGACTATAAAGATTGTAATTTGATCATATCCTTTTTCTCTTTTAAGTAGTTATTGTCATGAACTCATTTAAATCGAAGGAACTCGCTGTCTTTTATAAGTTTTAAAGGTTTTAATCTGCCACTACATTCTAGTAGATCAGTAATTGCTTTGTGATTTGAAAGCGCAATATTACCTTCATTTCGTCTTTGGGGACAGGATCAAATAAGCTATAATAGCTTGATATTTTCTTACTTGTTTTAAAGTGATGTTATAGGTTCCTTTAGATTATCTTGATTCTCGCCTGTACTTTGATGCACCTCCCCAAATGTTTGTTATTTGAAATACCTCCATTAAAACTATTAAGTTACTTCAGATATTCTTGAGCTTGTTCGATTCTAATTGCAGGCTACTTTAACTGGAAATTATCTTTTCCTGTTTTACCGTTGTTCATATTGGTTCAGCTCTATCACATAAATTACCCTCTCTTTATCACACATTTGTTTTGGCTTCCGCCTCAATCTCACCCTCTAGTCCATTACCGCCTCATGCATCCACAGATCCATGAACACCTTGCATGCAAGTAGGCCGTTCTTAGTTTCACATGGGGAGAAGGGGTAGTAAAATGACCAAACGACCCCCCTATCCTCCTAGATGAGGATAAGAACGCCAGACCTGCACGTGAGGCGTCCAAAGGGATGAATAATTCCCTTGTTAGTTTGACCTCTTTCGTTTTAATTATTTCTTCTCTTTCATGGAGTAATCTTTCCTTAATTGCTAGTAACCTCATTAATGCTGAGAACAAGAAAAGAAGGGAGGAGTTTTACTCATTAGAATTTACAATTGTTACCATCATTAGTCAAAATTAAAGTAATTATATTAACCTAAAAGAAAAAGGTCTGTTCCTAGCATCTGAGTGAAAATTCCCAAAAAAAGGACAATCTTGGATAATCATTACCAACGTGACATGCACAAGGTCAAACTAGGGATGGAAAATATTGGGATTTATATGGTAACATCTTGATTCAATTAACGAAGACAGAGAGTTATCTCTAATTCCATCCCCTCTCTCTCCTACTGTTTTTATTTTATTTTATTTTCTTTCTAATTTTTCTCCAAAAAAAATTCACAGACAAAAACAAATTAAGCTCTTTCGTTTTCGTCTCCTTGCCTTCCCTCACCCTCTAAACAAAAAACCTCAGATTAAACCCCCCCAAGCTCCTTCGAAGCCCCTTTTCTCATCGACCCAGATCGAAATTCTCCCCTAAACCCTCTCTTGATCTCTCTCTCGTGGTTTTGATCACATTTGGGGCCGACCCAGATAGCTTTTTCTCACTGAAACCCCGTGAATTTTATTGGGTTTTGGGGAATTTTCGTGTAGTTTCTTGCTCTTGGGTTGGGGTTTCTCATTGACCCATATCGAAATTCTCGCCTAAAACCCTCCTCTGATCCTTTTCTCGCTGTTTTGATCACATTTGGGAGTGACCCAGATGAGTTTTCCCCACTGAAACCCTGTAAAAATTATTGGGTTTTGTAGAATTTTGGCATAATTTCCTGTTGTTAGGTTGGAGTTTGTCATTATGGGGGACTTGCAGCCTTGGCTGCCTCGCCAAAATGGGTCATTGGCTGATTTTAATCCGCCGCCGCCGCCTCCTCTGTTGGCGGCGGCTCAGCCTCGAACCCTCTTCCATCAGAGATCGGAGTGGAGAGCTGGAGGGCAGCTGAGAAAGCCACAGCGGGAGTGATCGAGGAGATCCAGGCGACCGTTGTCTCCGAGAGGAGGAGGCGAGGTGTTATTGAATTTGTGCAGAATATGATCAAATGCAATCTCAATGCTGAGGTGAAGATATCATCTTTGTTGGATTTTCATTGTTTTATGTCTTTGAGTTCATAGTAGAATCATTAAAACTATACATGTTGTGAAGTTAGGTAATGTAGATATATTTGTGTGTGTATAATTAGATGTTCATTACTATGGTAGATACTTGGAGGTTGTTGGACTTCACTTGATGTCTTGTTGAGTACATTTATTTACCGTACACAATAACTGTTCATTCATGTTACTGCGTGGTCCTTTTGTTATTTTGTTGACCACAGGAATTTTTGGAGGCAGTCTTGCATTGTCTGGAACTGTTCAATTTACTGTTTTATATAAATTGTGAACTTGTTTAACTTCTGTTATACTAAGATATTACTTTGTTTTGCAGGTTGTCATTTTTGGTAATTTCTTAGCTTTTGTACGAATCAGTTTTAGTTTTTATCTAATTTGTAGTTCATACTGTGGATCGAGTTACTTTGAGTGATCAATATTGGGTTTTCAGTGTTTTCTAAATCTTAAAGGAGTGGTAAACAATAACTTGCTTCTAGACTGTCTTAACTTAAATGTTTGATTTGTTTTATTGCAATGGATAAATACACCACTAATATCTTCTTAGCCGTAGTAAGTAAATGTGTTACTTTTGTTTAATTGACAGTATTCTTTTGGTATTTGGACATTCTTTTAACTCCGATGTGAAACATTGGTAACTTGTTGATGAATGGCGAATTTGATGATGGAATTTTAAATAATTTTTGTACTCTTTAAATTGTTTCTGTTATTTTTGCAAGACTATAAAGATTGTAATTTGATCATATCCTTTTTCTCTTTTAAGTAGTTATTGTCATGAACTCATTTAAATCGAAGGAACTCGCTGTCTTTTATAAGTTTTAAAGGTTTTAATCTGCCACTACATTCTAGTAGATCAGTAATTGCTTTGTGATTTGAAAGCGCAATATTACCTTCATTTCTCGTCTTTGGGGACAGGATCAAATAAGCTATAATAGCTTGATATTTTCTTACTTGTTTTTAAAGTGATGTTATAGGTTCCTTTAGATTATCTTGATTCTCGCCTGTACTTTGATGCACCTCCCCAAATGTTTGTTATTTGAAATACCTCCATTAAAACTATTAAGTTACTTCAGATATTCTTGAGCTTGTTCGATTCTAATTGCAGGGGCTACTTTAACTGGAAATTATCTTTTCCTGTTTTACCGTTGTTCATATTGGTTCAGCTCTATCACATAAATTACCCTCTCTTTATCACACATTTGTTTTTGGCTTCCGTCTCAATCTCACCCTCTAGTCCATTACCGTCTCATGCATCCACAGATCCATGAACACCTCAGGGCTTTCTCTCCTTCACAAGCATATGAATGCCTCCTGCAGAATTGGTCCCTCTCTCTCTTTCGCATATAGACCTATGCTACCACACCCCAAATCAGTCTTCTGCAACTTTATAAAAGCTGATTTCCAAACATCTTAAGCTCATCATCACTTGACCTCAACCCTTATTACACTTAAGCTCATCATCACATTCATAATGTCATTGCAAAATAAGCTTCAGATTCTGCATTTATTTGAGTCTTTTGAAACTTTGTGTTTCCCTCACTGGAGTCTTTTTCTAAATGAAGGATATTCAAGTCATTTCACTCTTTTCCTAAAATATCTCATGCTTCATAAGTACAAATATGCTGACCTCACAAGCACACCCTATTAACCGGCCGGTCATTTGCTTTTTTAAGAAATTCAATCTATTAAAAGAGGACGACCTATCAGTTGATAAATTGGCTATCTTCCTAATGAAATCTGACTAAGACACAAATTCAATGAATGTTATAATTTGCAGTAACCTCTTTAACTGATACAAATACTACATTATTGAATTAATAATTGATGAAGCAGTTATACTTCATGTCTTAAATTGATGTGCGAAGCATAATTATACTTGCTTTTTTACTTGAGTTACCAAGCGTACTAATCCTCTCAAACCGATATTAATGTACTATATATGTGTCTCTAACAGACATTTGTTGTGGAACTCCTCAAAATCCCACTTTAACGGAAATAAGCAAGTGCATTGCTTTCTAAAAAAACTGTAACAAAAAGCCCTTTTCCCACTTTAGAATCTCAAAGTCTTCTTTTGGCCTGCTTTATTGTGTGCTAATTTGAAGAAAGAGAGCCCAATTTGATCCTTCATTCACTTATTCGGTCCAAATCAACTCAATTGAAACCAACTTTGCTTTCATAAACGTGTATTCTTTACTATCGCTCCACGGTCTAAATAGAAACCGATAACTTGTTGTTTAGGAAGGGTTTTGCAACCACAAATCTTGAAAACATTATTCCTTAATTATCGTTCCACAAGTCTTGAAAACATTATTTCTTAATTATTTAGTATTTTTCATATTAAGCTCTCTCAACTCCTTTTGCCAAAGTTTTAATTCTTTATATTCTATTCTTTTATTGATTCTTGCATTAACATTAGTTGTTATCTTCACTCTTTAGGATTGTAAAGGTTCTTTCCTTGGTAGGAGGCTTGAGAATTGTTTTTATTTAAAAAATGTAATTAGCTCAATAAATTATATATATATATATATATATATATATATATATATATATATATATATATATATATATAGAGAGAGAGAGAGAGAGAGAGAGTTCCTATAAACTTAAGTGTATAGGGAATAGTCATACACCAACTTTTCTATCCATTGATGTTGCCTTGGGATCCGTGAAAGATATAAAGCACACTTTGAGATTTGTGCATCTCTTGATTTCACAGATCCCAAAGCAACATCAATGGATATAAAAGTTGGTGTATACTATTCCCTATCAACTTAAGTTTATAGGAGCCTTGCTCTCTCTCTCTCTCTCTCTCTATATATATATATATATATATATATATATATATATGTTATAATCCACCATCTTTGATGCTTTCGTGCTCCTCTTCTTTTGTATTTGCATGTTTATTTTTAGCATGTAACATTTTTGGTATTTATTATATATTCTTAATCTTTGTAATGATCATCCTTAATTCTTTTACAATATGTTAACTAGTAAAAGTTTAATAAATACTTCATTTTCATTACTTTGTAGAATTGTCTTTTTAGACCTTATAGTCACGAGATACTATTATATTTCTGTTCAAGTGCTTCATTTATCGACTATTAATTTGAATCATCATAAGCTATATTTTTATTCTAGTTTTTTCAATTTCCGATTCCTATTTTCTTTTATTTTTATTTTACTTTTAAAATTTTCTTTTAAAAAACCCTTGGCGCTTTTTTCCACTAAAACCCCACTGAAGACCCTAAGCGAAAGCTACACGCTAACGTTGGCTCCGCTTTTTTGCTTTCAATAACATTTGCTAATAGAATGACTTCCCCTATTTGTGTTTCCTACCTAATTGTCATGCATCTCTTTGAACCCTTAGACATCTTTAGTAATTTATAGATGACAATAAGCAAGATAACTGTCATACATCTTAAATAAGTAGAGAAAGTTCTTATTTTGTCAAGTAAACAAAATATAAATCCTAAATCATAATAAATATTGGGGAGCGATTCCTATAATATAGTTTATATCTCAAACATTACGTCGTGGAGTTCCTATCCTTTTACATTCGATTCTTTTGAATTTTTTTTTGTTTTTGTTTTATTACAACCTCAATACTACTTTTGTATTTTAAGAAACCAAATTGTGGAATCCGTAGAGACTCATCATTGGCATTTACAAGGAAGGACCCCACACTTTTGTTTTTAATGGTACAAAAGTAGTGTGGAGGTTGTAGTATAGTTAGCACAAGAGGACATCTCTAATAAATATGAAGTGGAGCATGCCACACTGCAATCCTACACGATAAATGTAGCACTTACGGAAGGAAGCCGAAGCTGTGGTTAACCTCAAGTTGTAAGCAGAGTGGATTACAAGATGCAAAGGAGGAAAGTGGTGGAGGAAGAATTTTGGAAGGACTACTCTCCTAACAAAGAGCATTGTTTTAAGAAGCCAAATTTGTTGAACCACAACAATCTCAGTAGGAGAAATCCAACTAAATATCGAGTTCACTTTCCTATTTGTCGAAAACGTGTTGGGAGTCTGATCAGATCTAGATACTAATCATGTTATTGAATTATTAAATAAGACTAAAGTTTAGAAGGAAATGAGCTCATTATGTTACATTATGTAATACTAATTAAACCTTATTATATATGTGCAGTTATACATGTCTTTGTGTATATCAAGAACATCGGATATTTATTTGGACTCTTTGACCTATGTTCATATCCAAACTTTGAGCAGATTTGATACAACTTACGAGTATCCATATTTGTCAAAATGCAGATACAGAATCAAATTAATTTTGGTATTGACATGGAATCGCATTAATATTGGTATTTGTGTTTGTCTATATCCATCCAACTGCATACTGATTGTGAACAATGTTCATCAATTACTATTTCGTAACAAACCACAGGTCGGTAATTACTATTAATCTGGTTTTGGTTCGGGTTCCAATTATAGGTGGAGCCAGATATTCGAGCCCGAGACAGACTGCTAAGTCAAGTATGAGTATAGATAGATGATTCCAGGTTAATCCAGTTTCAGCTATTCTTAGTATAACTGCTTAAAAACTCTATTCTATTGACTAACTTTGCAGGCCTACATAATTTCAATTACTTTTACTATACCATTAGAATTGCTTACGCTTTTTTTTTACAGCCACCGACTGCTTTACTTCAACCTAATTTAGAAGCCTGTATGAATTAGAGAATATATTTTTAATGCATGTTTGTCGTTACATATAGTTAAGGACACTACGATCCTTGACCTTGGAATCTATCTTGCTGCATTTTGATATGTACTGTGGCAAATTTTATTGGTGGCAATGATGCGATTTTTGTAGTCAATAGCTGTTGTCAGCTCAAGTTTCCCAGATATTATTCTGTTTTGAGTGTTTTGCTCTCTTTTGCTATGTCTTCTATATTTTAATGTCATGGTAGGTTCACTCTGTGTGGTAATATACTAAAAATATGCGTGAAGGATAGAATTCAATAGTTCTCAAGTGAGACATTACTATTGAAGAAAGATTTATCTAGCTTAGCTATGCCTTCTGTATTTTATTTCTTTTTATTCCCTTTCTTTATTAGAAAATTATAAAATTTTGTCTACATGGCATGTGTATTCTCCTGCATGCATTCTCAATTCTCTTTCTTTTTGCTATTTGAAATATGAGCAGGTATTCCCGTTCGGTTCTGTACCATTGAAAACATATCTTCCTGATGGAGATATAGATCTTACTGCACTTGGCTTTCCAAATTCTGAGGATACATTTGCTAGCAGTGTTCGTCAGGTTCTCGAACTGCAAGAGCAAAATAATAATTCAGAGTTTGAAGTGAAGGATGTGCAGTATATCCATGCAGAGGTTTCTTTCATTCCACTGCCTTTTCCTTTATCGCTTCGGTAACAAAATTTATTAGTTGTCTAGTAGGTTTCATTTATCTGCATTTGTTTTCCTTAATGAGTTTAGTTAGAAGTTTCTCATATTTTATCCATAATTCTTACAATTGAAACTTGCAATGTCGATTTTCACATCCGATGATACTTAGCCCTTTATTTAGGTTCCATCCATTTCCATATGGTCAACCCTTCTTTATCTGTTTTCTTTTCAACTAATTGAAATATTCTAAATTATTTCTTCTTCTGTTTCTATTGTTTAGTTTAGCATTTTATTGCAAGCATTGAAGATAATTGCTTAATGATTCAACTCTTCTTAGCTGAGAGCATATATATAAGATACTTCTCAGCTCACAATTATGGAAGAAAAAAAAAATTCCCTTTTACCTCAATGGCCATTGCTCGGATGAAACTTGAAAGGTTCTCTCTTCTATAAGGTAAATATTTGGGGTTAATCTTATAAAACCACCCAAAAGTTGTAACTGAAAAAAAAGAAAAAGAAAAAGAAAAAGAAAAAAAAAAGAAAAGGGGATATTCTATTTTGTAAGTGTTCAACGGATGTGAGTTGTAATGACATAGAACGACATACGAAAATGGAGAGTCTTGATGAAAAAATATCACAGGTGAAAGAAGAGTTAACTCAGATGCACAGCTAGCTGCAAAAAACAGCTGGAACTGGAGGTATAGAAGTCGGTTTGGTGCAAGAAATCCACCCTTTCAAAGATAACATTGAGAGGTACAAGTTTGCAATTGTTCCCTTTCTGTAGATTTTGCCATGTGAAGGGTCAAAATCTAGGCAAACACACTTTTTTGTTTATTTGGGGAAACTACACTTTGGCCGTAATATATGTTGGCACATTTTGTCAATTTATATAACCTTAAACTCAAATATGTTGAGTTAGAAAGCTGTATGATAGGTGGTAACTATCTTGTACAGTTCGGAGGGTAATCGGCGAACTCCGATCAGTGGGGGGAATATTATATATCAACTTTAAGAACAACACCGTTGAAAGTTAAAAGCTACAGTTTTTTGCTGCTATATGTTTGTACCTGACCACATTTTTTGTTTTTAAATAAATATACCATTTATATGGTGAAGATGTTGATCTTTCTGCACTTTTCATATTTGACGTAATTGTCTTACACAACTTTTTATTATCTGTTCTTTTATAGTACTCATTGATCAGACAAAAATTATTATTACATAATTTAACAAGTGCATTATCTTTTCCAGGTTAAACTTGTCAAATGCCTCATTCAGAATATCGTCGTTGATATCTCATTCAATCAGAGTGGTGGACTCTCTACACTATGTTTTCTAGAACAGGTTTGCTGACTATAACTTTTTGTTTTCCCACCACATTCGGTAGCATTCATAAGTTGTTGATCCGTCAAGAATTTGTGATACCTCTAGGTAGACCGTATGATTGGCAAAGATCATCTCTTCAAGCGCAGCATTATATTAATCAAAGCTTGGTGCTATTATGAGAGCCGCATCCTTGGCGCTCACCACGGTTTGATATCTACATATGCATTGGAGACGTTGATCTTGTATATATTCCATCTCTTCAACAAGTCTCTGGATGGCCCTTTGGTGGTGAGTATTGGTGGAAATCATAATCTTATGATAGTTTTCAATATATTTTGGCTTTTAAAGGACTTATAGATGCATCTCCTTTATTTGTAGGTTCTATACAGGTTTTTAGACTATTACAGCAAGTTTGATTGGGATAGGTATTGCATTAGTTTGCGTGGTCCTATCTTAATATCATCTCTACCAGAACTTGTGGGTAAGTTATTTGACATAACTATACCCGAAATATGATTGGAAATTCGTTGTAAATTTTTTCTTGATCTCTCACTGTATGCTCAAGTGATACCCGAGCATTAGTAATTTTGATTGGATACTTTTTTTTTCCCGCACAACCAGCTGAGGTACCAGTAAATCATGAGGGGGCTTTATTGTTCACAAAGGAATTTCTCAATAAATGCGTAGATGATTTCTCTGTCCCCCCCAGGGGCTCTGAAAGCGCCCTGAGAAATTTTCCTCGAAAACATCTTAACATAGTGGATCCACTAAAGGACAATAATAATTTGGGGCGTAGCGTGAGTAGAGGTTAGTCTTTTCAAAATTATGAAAGAAAAGCAAATTTTGTGACCTCTAATTATTGATGATCATTAATTTTGCACACATGTGCTTGTGTAGGTAACTTCTACCGGATACGCAGTGCCTTTTCCTTTGGTGCTAGAAAATTAGGACAGATACTTCTCCTGCCTTCTGAAAGTATTGCAGATGAGGTCAACGTGTTTTTTGCAAATACACTTGATAGACATGGAAGTGGAGAAAGGCCAGATGTGCAAGATGCTGGTTCTCTTTCTTTAGAACTACAATCCCATAATATCAATGAAGAGCTATGTCAAGAGATAAACACCATGAAGATTTCAGGCTCGGAGAAAAATGATAGAAGAATGGAAACAGAAGGTCAAGTAGCAGGTAGAGGTTCGATGGGTTTTACCAGTAGAGGCTCTGGTTCCATTAACATTGGAGAGAAAAGCAAAGTTCAAGTGTCAACTAGCAAAAACATTAACTCACCAAAGGGAAAACCTTACCATATGCCCCACCTTTTTTTCCATTCCCAAAATGGGTATCAAAATGGGTATCAGAATGACTCCTGTGAGAGGGAATCATCAACAACTGGTACATCTCGATTTAGTCCTCGTGGATCTCTTGTGTCAAGCTGGAGCAATGAACAGTCAAAAGATTCACATATCGGAGTCTGCTCAAATGGAGCTAGTGGAAGTTCCAAGTCGAATAGATTGGCAAATCTGAGTGGGGATTTAGACATTCACATGAGAAACCTTCAACTTGTACAATGGACCCAAGATTATATGATGGGAAATCTTTTACCTTTTTATCCTCCTTCACCTTATCAGTATCGCAATAATAATAACTCTTGGGACGCCCCTCAGAGACGAGGTGCATTTTCTCGTATGAATGCAAATGGAGTGCCCCCTGGACCTCCATTTTCACCGACGGGGACTTATCCATCACCCTCACCTTTCATTCCCGGTGGTGTTTTTGGCATCGACCATCTGCCAAAGCCAAGGGGAACAGGCACTTACTTTCCCAATACGGTATGTTTTGATTCTACAAAGGGTAATGTCTAACTGGATCTGGTCTAACTACAATTTGGAAAGTTTAGATATTTCCCGCGCTATTTTGATTACACATTCTTGCTTTTATTTTGAAATTGCGCCAGTTGTGGTTGGTAATGGGTCTAATAAATTGAAGGGTTAATTGTGGATAAACCCTTGGCCTTGTACTATCACCAAATTGAACTTACTACACCTGTAGCTCTATTGTTGCAGATAGTCCCCTAAGTGAATCTATGTGCCAAGAGACCTCTTGGTGAAAATTTTAAAATCTTTTCGGGGAGTCTATCTGCAGCAATAGACTCACTTAGGGGGACTATCTGCAGCAATAGAGCCACAGGGGAAGTACGTTCAATTTGGCGCTAGTATAAGAGGTCTATCCGTGATTAACCCGAAATTGAATCACATCCAACCTGTGACTTAATTTTGTTTTGATTGGGTTTTTGTCAACATCTGATTTCTAATACCACTGATTTTGTTCTATATGCTTGCACTCTACATTTTATAGAATTATCAAGCATACAAGGAGAGGGTGCATTCACCTGGTAGAGGAAAATCGTCGGTGCCTCCTAACCATTTCTCTAGACAGTATAGCAATGGCCGAACAAGGGCTTCTGCAAATGTTAACTTGGAGGAGAGCGGTGTTCGTGAGCAACCTCCACGGGTGCAACTTCCTGCTTTTACTGGAAGTGGAAGTGGGAAATCAGTTCCCTCAGATGCATCAAACTCGCCAACAAATTCCTCGAAGGATACTTTGCCAGCCACTTCTTCTGTGGTTCCACCATCCGAAGGGGACCTCCCCCTTGAGTTTGGATCCTTTGGTCCTGCTTCATTGAGTGCTCCTGCTCCAGAAGCAAATACAAGTTTGGATTCTGGTAATCCTCCTACCCCGGGTTTGGCAACAATCTCTGTGTCTACAGTGCAAGGACCTTTAATGAGTTCGAATCGGGAAAGGTAATATTATGATTAACTGCCTTTTGAAAAAAAAATATCATTACAAGCTTTTGATTTGGTTCATTTACTGACTTTTATTATAATATTTTCATTAACTTTACAGTATTCAATTAGGGTTATCAACTGCATGATCTTCTTGTAGCTTGTTATGGGAAAGGACTAAAGTCTAAAGGGTTTAAATACACAGAA
Source organism: Asparagus setaceus (assembly GCA_012295165.1). NCBI lineage: Eukaryota > Viridiplantae > Streptophyta > Magnoliopsida > Asparagales > Asparagaceae > Asparagus > Asparagus setaceus. Next base: position 4,127,537 of record CM022704.1, on the reverse strand, counting down.
GTGAGCCGAGAGTTAGCTGGCCCCATATGATCTATATAAGCTTCCAATGCCTAGTTTTAGAAAATTGACCTGGCTATGATAGTAACGCTTTGGGCCTTTTGAAATGAAGTGCCCTCATGAAAGTAGTATTCTCTCATTTCTGGTGGTAAAATTTTCAGCAATTTAAGATGGAAATGAAATTTGTTTTGTTTCCTTGCATGAACGTTTGTACTGTTTAAAACTAAGGATACAATTAGATTTTCCAACAACTAATTTTCTTTTGTATTCTCATCCTTCCCATTTATGGAAATTGAGCTTTGTTTCACGTGTATCAAATGGCCAAAATCTATATACATAATCAATAATTCTATCTTTCATTTGTTAGAGTCCAGTCTTAACAATTGTCCATGCAAGGTCGCTATGTACCAAATCAACAGAAAATGGTAGTTTAAAATGCTGCATGCGATGCCATTGTGAATGTGGCATTCTGCGGTTGATGATAATGGACCAAGTCCTACCTATAATGTGGTCGAAACTCCAAAGTGATATTTGCATAGAAGTATCGTAGGATGACAAACAATTTTTTGAGATTGCAGACTTAAACCATGTTATCCATGACATATTTCTCTACCTGCTACATGGGCCTCTCCTTTTTCCCCCTTTCTGTTGTCTTTCAAGGATAAATATTAGGGTTTTTGTTATATTAGACCCCAAATCTTTGTTAATTATATATTAGACTTTCAAATGTTCTTAATTCTAAACTAGACCCCCAAAATGAGGTCTTATTGAAATATTTGTTCTAAATAGCCGTCTTATTAAAAAAAAAAACTTAATAGATTTGAGGGTCTTATTTAAAACAATTTATATTATTATCATTGCTTCAAAGAAAAATAATCCTAATCATTTTCAGGTCGGCTCAAGCTTATCGCCTGAAAGATGAAGGCGACTTTCCCCCTCTCTCAGGCTAAATGCAGTCGAAGTTTGGTATACATACAGGAAACTATAAAGTCTATGTCATTGTAGGATGATGAGGAAGAGAAGAAAAAAAATGCTAACTTTATTGCCTCATGAGGCTTGGTCTGAGGTATAAAACGAAGGGTGTGTATTATTGCGGCAATGTGTTTTTGTACATTCTAATAATTTTGTTGTTCCCCTTTTAGCAGGCCCCCATTGTTGAGGGTTTTATAAACAGGATGTGATGATAAAAGGTTCTGTTCCATCTTATTCTGTCTTAAAACTTTTCATATATCCCTTCTTGGGTGGTTAGAAGACTAGTGGTGACTGTAACTTTATGTAGTTGCTGAATATGATTGGGGGTTCCAATCTTGTTATTATAATATATGTGACTGAGAATTATTCTAGCTTTTTGGTCAGTTACTTATGAGATTGGTTTTTTTGCATTGAGAGGTTTTTTGGTGTGCTGATGGTTGTTTGTACAATAAAGATTGCAGAGGTTTTACGTAGAGCTGCAACATCTCTAGCAGTACTTGTGTTTGTTCTTGTAAGCTGAAAGCTTATGCATGAGGTAAGCTCCTCAAGTAGCAAATGTGGTCAAGTTTCTGTAGCTTGTGCTGTATCTAAATGAGCTAAATGAAATTGTTGCTATTACTTTGAAGTTGAAATGATTCATGTTACTGTACAGGAACTAACTCTTTTTTGCAGCTTAAACCACAACATCTGAGCTTAGAGGTTATATTGAAGGTTGGACGAGATATTTTTATATTGGTTACTTGGGAATAGTCCACTATTTTGAATGAGAAAGTATCCAAGGGGGACGGTTCATGACAATAAATTTGCACCGAGGGATATAACCTTTAGATCATTGAACTTCATGATTCGTTTATTGATCCAAGGGTTGATATCTCTCAGGTGCACATTTATTGCCATGAACCGTTCTCACCAGATACTTTCTCATTTTGAACTTGCTAAACCTCTAATTTTATTTGATAGATTCCTTGGGTGAATTCTTATGACTCTTTTACCATCAGAGAGAGAAATTGTTTTTTTTTTTTTTTTGACAACTAGGCCCTTTGAAAGTAAAAGAGTCAAAACAAATTTCACTCATGTGGTCTATCTCCAAAAATAAAACTAGAGGGATAGTAAGTTCAAGGGGTCCATCCGCGATTAACACTTTTTATGCTCTAAAAGGAATAGAGGATGAACTTATTATGGTCAATCTATGATATAGTTACATAGCACCATGATATAAAACACAATGTCAGTTAGCTTACTTCAGTGTAGTTTAATTGCCTAAATGGTGCTTTGCTTCATGGCTTTGAGCTTTCAAGGAACAAGAGATCCTCTTTGCTATAGCTACTTGACCTGAGTAGGACCTCCTTTTAATTTGGAAAGTTTGAAAAAAGTCTTCAGTATTGTCACATTAACTTAATTTTACTACAAGACAATGTACAAGTACATAGATTCCCTCTAAATTCCAAACTCTACATTTAACTCAATGATATCAAACCAAATATCCTCAAACACCTCAATAATTACTCTATGATACTCTTTAGAATTTAAACACAAGTAGCATTCAAGCAGTTCTTCAAAATCCTTTACTGTCATCAAGCTGTTCTCCTTGATCATCTCCATCATTGACTCCCTGAACTCCTTTCTCGGTTCCGATGAGTTCTTCACCATTGCAAAGCTCTGCAGAATCCCTGACTTCTCTTCACATTGAATATCACCTTCTTTGTGAAGTTTGGAGGTGGAGGAGATGAGTCTTGGGCTGCTGGGCTTTTTATGGGCTTTTTTCGGACTGGACTTTTTTGGTGAGTTGAGTGGGAAGTGGGTGTCATGGGCCTTGGGGTGGAGATTTGATGGTGGAAACGAAGCGCTTTTGGGAGAGTGATTGAGATGATGGCTGTGGAGCAAAGCATTGGTAATCTTGGTAGATAATTTGAAATTATGGTTGCACATATTGAACAAGAGAAATTGAGGGGATATTAAGAGTTAATTAAGAGAACTTATCAGCTGTCGAGTGGATCGGATTTGCTGGATAATAAGAATGAGAGAAAAAGATGTGAGTGATTGAGATGATGGTCTTGGGGACTTAAATAGGAGAGATTAGAATGGAGGAGGGAGGAAGGAAAGAACAAAGAAGTGGTGATGGATGGAAGGTAGGGTAGCTAGTATATAAAAATATAGGGTGGTTAGGATGCTTTGTTGCCTCTTGTTCGTAGAACCAACCTTTGAAGGGATTAAGTTTATTAGGAGTGTATTATGATTAGGGAGAAATTACAAAATTTTAAATGACTAAGTGTTAAAGTGTCAGTGTAGAGTCATTAGATTTTTGTTGGTTGTGTTGGGAGAACATGGAGATCTGCACAAATTTCACCACCTAGAGCTTGATTTTATATACTTTGTGTAAGGAAATAGGTGTAGACTGGAGCCACATGAGAAATGAATGTATATTAAAACTAATAACTTTTATGTTTGTTACACTTGAAGCTAATTGGTACCAGTAAAGTTGTAATTGTAGCTATAGTTGCAATCTGCTAGAAAACTATTGCATTCTTACATGTTAAAAATACCTGAGTTTTGGCTAAATTACCAAATTGGTATTTTGTAAACCTCCTTAACCGGTTTGGTATTAAAAGTTTCTTCGTTGATCTTTTGGTCTTAAAAGTCAAAAAAAAGTGCACTTAGACCTATTTTTTGCGCCGCCAAATTTTGCACGTGTATGTAGCATGTGACCTCATGTGGTGTAATTTTAGAGTTGTTAGAAGCCGAGATGATTGTTTTTAGATTATGTGGCTATTTTATGATTAGTTTTACTCTCTCCTAATCTTTGCCTTAGTCATCTAAAACCATTAATTCCATACCATCTAAACACAACCACCTCTGCGTTCTAACATCCTTAAAATTACATCACGAGAGGTCACGTGCCACTTACGTGCGCTAAATTTGGCTGGAGGTGAAAAATAAGTCTAAGTGCACTTTTTGACTGACTTTTCATACCAAAGAGTTGCCAGAGAAACTTTTAATACCAATCTGGTTAAGAAGAGTTACAAAAAATACCAAAACAACTCTTGGGTTTTCCGGTTCTGGACGTTCAAAGATTTATTTTTAAAAAAATCGACCAACTTTCTGAGTGGTTCGATTTTTGTAATTAAATATCAAAGTTTTTTTATAAAAAAAAAAAACTTTTCAACGTGAATTTAGAACTCGAGCAAGAAAGAGGAGGAAAAAAGTAAGTCCATTAATTGACAAATATTCTTAAAAGTAAAAAACTGGACCCTGAAATGATTACTAAAGATTACCTTGTCAATACATGTGCATAATTTACTTTAAGACCCTTAAAGGACAGGGGTCCCTTGACTCCATGTCTAGCTGACACCTAATCCAATTGATTGAACTGAAAGGAGGGAGGGGGGAAAAACATCTTGATAAGCGTCGGCAGAGACAATGATTCTATCCATGGACCATGAATGTGACACATTTAAAAGGAACAGAGTTTGCAAGCAAAGCATGTTTTGTTTTCTTTTCTTTTTTTATTTTATATTTGATAGGGCCACGCTAAATAGTTAATATTTTGCTGAAAAACTTATTGGAGATAAGCACTAACAAAGATTGCAAACCAATCTGCCGACAAGTGACAACAAGCGCATCCTCTCACATCTTTTTTTAATTTTATTTTATTACAATTCTATGATATGAGAGAAGGAAACTTGAGATATTAAGTTTAGGGGTTTAAATTAGCCTTAATTGATTGATTAGGAAAATGGGTAAATTACAATAAATCCCCACAAGAACTTTCAACATTTTGCTGTAAACCCCCAAAAGACTTTGAAAATCGCAACAAACCCTTAATAACTTTAAAAATTGTAGAAAACTTCCGATAAGTTTCAGCATTTTTGCAGATAACCCCCATAAATTCGAATGAAAAAACAACATAAAAGGTATTTTGAAAGTTATTGGGAGTTTAGTATTCTTAAATTTAATCCCTCTAACCATTAGACCAAAACTCCGAAGTTATGGTGACGATCGAGGATTATAGTTCTATATTAATTCTAACATGCCCCCGCAGGTTGAACGCCCTTTTTTATGGGCTAAAATCTGGACTCACGCAGCGGTGTCAAATTTTAGAAAATCCGCTTAAAATTCGTGGCCGGTGAGATTTGAACCTGGATTGCTCTGATACCATCTTAAATTTAATCTCTCTAACAATTACATCAAAACTCCGAAGTTATGGTGAGGATCGAGGATTATAGTTTTATATTAATTCTAACAAGTATAATTTACACAAAAAGATGTTGGGGGTTTTCTGCAAAAATTATTGGGGTTTAGTGTGATCTTGAACTGAAGTTTTTGGGGATTTAGAGTAATTTATCCTTAGGAAAATAGTGCAAGTATAAGAGCCTGATTTCATTGATCCATCAGCATACTTTGACCGCCTCACGAAAGTTGAATGCTAAGGCATTTGCTCTTTAGAAATGACTGCATTCTTCTTATTGTTGTTGTTATTCCTTATAATTCCATCATTTCCTTTTCCCTTTTCTTTTGTTTTTGTTGGTGTTCTTAGCTTTTGGTGTTTCAAATTTCATATGTGAGTGTAGTTTCAGATTGGAAAGTTTGAAAAAGAGCAATGATTTTGAGAAGAAAATTGAACTAATATTTACTGGCAGACCACCTTACTATCGCCTTATGGATAGACCCCATGTAGTTTTATTGTTGCTGATAGACCCCTTTAATTAAAATTTTGTGACTATTTTACCCTCAGAAAAAAAAGAATTGTTTTCTCTCTCTTTTTTGACAAATAAACTTCCTGAGAGTAAAGGAGTTGAAAAATTCACCCAGGAGTCTATGTGCAACAGTAGAACTAAAAAGGGCGTAGTTGCTACAATAGAATTATAAGAAGTCTATCCACAATTGGGCGATAATAATGGGGTTCACAATTGACCCAAAAAAATAACCTACCCTTTTGGTTAATTTGGTTCGCATCCCCTATTTAAGGTAATACTAACTCACAGTTTGGGCACGATTTTTTCCAGGCCCAATTTCTTACTAACAAGTATCAAGATTTTATTGAGAACCGCGGGTGATCCAGATGGTTAAGGTTTGGGAGGTTCTAATATGGCTCTCACGATCTTGGATTTTTTCCAGGCCCAATTTCTTACTAACAAGGATCAAGATTTTCTTGAGAACCACGGGTGATCCAGATGGTTAAGATTTGGGTGGTTCTAATATGGCTCTCACGATCTTGGGTTCATTTCCTGGTGGTTTCTCATTATCAAAAAAATAATTAAGTATCAAAATTCTTTTGTACACCAAAAGATTTAAGTGGTAACAAAAAAATTACAATTAATAAGTGGCTAATCTCTATGTTATAGAGATTGTGTCCAAACATTACATCAACTATTCTTAGTCATTTCTACTACACTCTAAACACTTTCAGTACTAATATCAAACCAAATCTCCTCAAACACCTCAACAATTACACTATGATACTCTTTAGAATTCAAACACAAGTAGCATTCAAGCAGTTCTTCGAGATCCTTCAATGACATCAAGTTATTCTCCTGGATCATCTCCATCATCGACTCCCTAAACTCCTTCTTCGGCTCTGTTGATTTCTTCACCATTGCAAAGCTCTGCAACACTTCGGAGTTCTCTTTATCGCCTTCTTTGTGGAGTTTAAAGAGTCTTGGGCTCTTAATGGGCATTTTATGGACTTTTTTCGGGGAGCAGAGAGGGAAGTGGGTGTCATGGGCCTTGGGGTGGAGATTTGATGATGGAAATGAAGGAGTTTTGAGAGGGTGGGTTTTGTTTGGTGAGTTTGGGAATTTGTTAGGCTTGTTCATTTGATTGACGTTGTAGAACAAAGCATTGGGTAAGTTGGTGGATAATTTGAAATTATGGTTACACATATCCAACAAGATAAGATAAATTGAGGGGATATTAAGAGCTAAGTGGAAGAAATTACCGGCTATCGAGTGGATCAGATTTACTGGATAGTTTTTAAGAGAGAGAGAGAGAGAGAGAGAGAGAGAGAGAGAGAGAGAGAGATGTGAGTGTGATTAAGATGATGGTCTTGGGGACTTAAATAGAAGAGATTTATAATGGAGAAAGGAAGAAGGAAAGAACAAAGAAGTGGTGATGGAAGGAAGGTAGGGTAGCTAAGCATACAAGATAAGGTGGTGGTTAGGATGCTTCTTCCTTGTTCCTAACACCAACATTTGAATGGATTAAGTTTATGAGGTGTGCATCATCATTAGGGTGCAATTACATAAATTTAATTATATCTTAGGTGTTAGTGTAGCATCAATGTGAAGATCTATATATTTTTGTAAGGAAACACAGTTGTTGCTTCTTGATCTCTTGAGCCAGATGCGAAAGCTATATGTCCGTTTCGGCGTTTCTTATTTCATATATACACTTAACCTTTGCATAGTTACCTTGTTTAATCATATGGGAGTTTATTGGGACATGTTTGATGTATGGAGCATTATGATTAATTTCTAGCGGTTTGCATAATTTTCAATGTGTTTTGGCACTTTTAGAATTTGTGTAAGGAGCTAATTAACTAGGAAAGACTCTAGAACAAACCAGAGTTGTTCAAGGGTCTATGAGTGCACGCTTACTCGGCAAACGATCATTGAATCTTGGAGGGTAGGTTGCCGATAACTTACTGCACTAAGAGATACTTTTAGAGAGATGAAATATACTTTTATAGCAAACACCGAGAGAAGTTTTCTCTCAACTTGAAAGTTTAAATTTCAGTCGCAGTAGCAATTCTTAGTTAATTTCCCAACAGTTTTGCAAATTAAGCATGTTTTGCTTCTATTTTTATATAATATTGTTGATAAGGTCCACACTAACTCAATAGTTAATTTTTGATTAAAAAATTTAACGGTGATTAACACTAACAAGCAAGACTGCAAACCAATCTGCCGACAAGTGACAACAAGCGCATCCTCTCACACTTGTCCTTTTAGAGGACGAATATCTTGAGTTTACATATTTTTGTAAAGAAACGTGGATGTTGTTTCTTCCCTTGAGCCACATGAGAAAGACATGTGTCTTGTTTCTTTTTTTCTTTTTTTAAATCATTTAAAAATATGTATGTATATCTCCACGTTCTCCAAACATATTTTGATCACAAACCCATGGTTAATGATGCTACACTAGCACTTGACAATTAATTTTATGCAATTGCTCCTTATTTGTGTACTAGCTACCCTACCTTCTATCCACCACCACTTCTTTGTTCTTTCCTTCTTTCATTTCCTTTCTCCATCCAATCTGTTCTATTTAAGACCCTAGGATCATCATCTCAATCACACATCTCTCTCTACTAAGGAACTGTTACGTTTGAATATTATAGTTGTGATTAGTTGAAAAATAATTGCAGTTATAATTATTCATGTTCAATTCACTGTAACGGTAGTTATGATATTGAATGCTGATGTTAAGATGTGACCCATGTTCTCGTTTGGCATCTTGTTCCTTGTTTGATATAAACTTAACATTTGCATAATTACCTTATTTAAGCAAATTGGATAATTTATTGAAATATGTTTGAAATATGTTTGATGTATGGATAGGGCTGTCCAAACGAGCCGGCCCGGGCCCGGGCCGAGCAAAACCGGCCTGACCGGTGGACAGGCGGTCCGGGCCGGGCTGAACGAGTAGAGCAGCGTAGCCGTTTTTAATTTTTAATTTTATTATTATTTTTGCTTAAAATTAAGTTTTTTGTAAAAAATAAAATTTCAAGAGTAATTAAAAATAAAATATGCAAAATTTTGATAAAAATCAATCATACTAAGTGTTTACTAAGCAAGAGAAAATCATATTCTATTAGTATATAGTTATATATTATATGTAAGTATATATTAATGACCATATCATACTATAATTATATATAGTATACACTAGAAATATATATGTAAGTATATATAAGTATATATTAATGATAATATACACTTAAAAATATATATAAGTATACATTAATGACCATTTTATAATATATATATATATATATATATATATATATATATATATATATATATATATATATATATATATATATATATATATATATATATATATAATATAAAATTAGAAGGGTCGGTCTTGGTGTGAGGCAGGACACAGGCAGGGCATTTCGGCCCGATTCCGAGGCAAGCACAGGCTCGGGCCTTGGGCCCAATTGGACAGCCCTATGTATGGAGCATTACGATTAATCTCTCTCTCTCTCTCTCTCTCTCTCTCTCTCTCTCTCTCTCTCTCTCTCTGGGTGGACATAATTTTTAATGTGTCTGTGTAAGGAAGTTATCTCGCATCTATTCGGCTGTGTGGGATTCAGTTTGAAAAAGAACATGGAGTGAGATCGATTTAGTCCCACATCGGATAGAGAGTAAGATGGATAGATGGTTAAATATGTTTGAACTCATAACCAAATAAGGATTATTCTTTTTGAGTCAATTGAGTCCGAGTAGATTAACCTAGTCTATCTCCTAATAGGCATTTACAAAATCCTAATAGGGAGCTAATTAACTAGGAATCAAATTTACAAAATAAATATGTTTCATTTCTATATTTATTTTATCTTTGATCTTTGATAGGTTCACGCTAACTTAATAGTTAAATTTTGCCGAAACAACTTAATGGAGAATAGCACCAACAAAGATTGCAATCCTATCTACCGACAAGTGACAACGAGTTTATCCTCTGACATTTGCCTTTTATAAGACAACTCTCTTGCGTTCACTAATTAATTAATGTCACAGAAGGAAAACTAAGATATTAAGCTTTAGGGTTAATTGTAACACTAATTGATTGATTAGGAATACACAGTATAAGTGAAGTGTAAGAGCCTGATTTCATCAATCAACAAACTTCGACTAGCCGTTTATTAATAATATTATTAGTATTATTATTATTATTATTTGTGTGTTGTTGCAGAAGTTGACTCTGAGGTATTGGGACTTTAGAAATGATTGCATTTCTTCTTCTTGTTGTAATTTTTTTTCTCATTTCAAATTTTCTTTTCTTTTTTTTTTTGTTGGTGTTTTTAGCTTAAGGCGTTTTTATAACTCTACCTAGCTCGTATATGTTATTTTTGGGTTGGTTATTATAAATGAAAATTGACATGAATGTATTACAGAGAGAGCGATTGACATATTCGAGTTGTTCCAAACCGGTCCCCGATTCTCCTATGGTTGCAGAATATACATATTCTTTTGTACTAATACAAATATCAGAGAGAAAACTCTATCTGTAAATTAGAGGATATGTGCTAACAAAAAGATTAGAATTATTAAGTGGCTAATCTCTATATTACAGAGATTGTAACTGCATTTATCTCCCAACTTTACATTAACTATTTTTCACTCTAAATACTCTCTAACATCAAATTAACCAAAATGTCCTCAAACACTTCAACAATTACGCTATGATACTCTTTAGAATTCAAACTCAAGTAGCATTCAAGCAGTTCTTCAAGATCCTTCAATGTCATCAAGTTATTCTCCTCAATCATCTCCATCATGGACTCCCTAAACTCCTTCTTTGGCTCCGATGATTTCTTCACCATTGCAAAGCTCTGCAACACTTCGGAGTTCTCTTTATGACTTGGCTTGCTGATGGGCTTTTTTGGGGGTTTTTTTGGGCCGGGCTTTTTCAATGAGTGGAGTGGGAAGTGGGTGTCATGGGCCTTGGGGTGGAGATTTGATGGTGGAAATGAAATACTTCTTGGAGAGTGGGTTTTGTTCGGTGTGTTTGGGATTGTGTTGTTGGGCTTGTTCATTTGATCAAGGTTGGAGCACAAGGCATTTGGTGTCACGGTAGATAAATTCAACTTATGATTGCACATCTTAGAAAAGAGAGGAGGAATTGAGAGCAGAAAGAAATTATTAGTTGTCGAGTGGATAGAGTCTACTGAATAGATTGAGGGAGAGAGAGATGCGAGTGTGATGGAGGTGATGATCTTGGTGTCTTTAAATAGAAGAGATTATAATGGAGAAAGGCGAAGAAGGAAAGAACAAAGAAGTGGTGATGGATGGAAGGTAGGGTAGCTAGCATATAAAATAAAGGGGTGGTTAGGATGCTTTGTTCCCTTCTTGTTCCTAGAACCGACTGATAGATCTTTAATAAGACTTGATTACCTCAAAGAGATTGATAAAAAACTAAAGAGGAATTATACCTGAATCCATGGTTTGGATCTTGAGTGGATTGATGGATCTTCTAATCTTAGGGCTTCTTCTCTTCCTTAGATCTCTTTTTTTAGATGTGGGTAAAAGAGATGAGAATTCTTGTGTTAACCCTAGATTAGGGACCATAACCCCATATATATAGGTGTTGCACTTTTACAATTTGGCCCCTCATCAAATTGTAATTGCAACCTGGTATCTGCACATTTAGCCCATGACAATATATAAATACCCGATAACCCAACTTAATTGATCACTTTAGTGGGTTTCCTTAAGTGATAGATTTACACATTAATTTAACATATGTGCCCACAAATAGATTTAATTAGATTTAAATCTAACAATCTCCTTTTCAAGGGCTTAAGTTTACATGGGGTGTAACATGATCAGGAGCAATTACATAGATTTAAAAAATAAATGTTGAGCGTTAGGCCTAGTTTAATTATTTTCATGAGGTTTGCTCAATGTGTTTTGAGATTGTGGAGATTCATATATATTTATAAGGAAACATAAATGCTATTTCTTCCCTTCAGCCATATGGAAAACCCATATGTCCGTTTCTTGAAAAAATAAAATCAATTAACATTTAAGAATTTAATTTGATACAAGTGATCCAGATAATTAAGAGGTTTCAGTATAACTCTCATAAACTTGGATTCGGTTTCAAGCTGGGTTATTAAAAAAAAAAAAAAAACTTAATTTGATGTTTGTTAGAGTAAGGGACTGTGCCAAAAAAGCCAAAAAAATTCAACTTTGACGAGAATTTGTGATTTGTTAAAAATTAAATAATTACACCTATAGTTTATCTATCTTATTTCAATGCAACAATGATATTGAATGCTGACGTCAAGATGCGACAAATGATCTCCGTTGTCATCTTCTTATTTTCTTATTTGATGTAAACTTAAATTTTGCATAGTTACATTGTTTAAGAATGTGAAAATATTTTTTTATAGGCTATCCTTGGTGCTAGGAGCAGTATGATTTTTTTATTTTTATTTTTGGTTGATAATCAGGGGCAGTATGATTAATTTTGAGTTATTTGCATAATTTTTATGTGAATTTGGCACTTAGATGTATACGGAGCTAATTAGCTTATGAAAGAGCAAGAGTAGTCACATAATCTATTAATTAACAAGTATTTCTAAATATCAAAACTCGAACCCTGACAGGATTTGACATGATTACCTAGTTAAGTACATGTCCTAATTTGTTTTCATACCCTTATTTAAGAATAGGGGTCCATTGATCCTGCTTAGCTAACAACTATCCACATTGAACGAAATTAAATGAAAACAAATATTTGCCCCTGCTTGCACGGGTGAGTCCTACATATAGAATAAGTAATATGAAGCGGGTAGTGGAAACTGAACCCAAATTATTAGCTTAGAAGATAGAAGTCTAATTTTTTTTATATCCGATGCTTGATCTCTAAAGGTTTCTTCTTTAGTCATAGGCATGTGTTGGCTCAAAATTTACAATTTCATGAGCTATAACACATGATTTTGGTCATTTTTATTAGTTTCTACCCAATGGTAAATAATTTTGCGAAGACCAAAATTAACAATTTCATGAGCAATAACGCATGATTTTTGGTCATTTTAAGTCATTTTGACTCAATTGCAAATAATTTCATCGAAGCCAAAATTCATGATTTCATGAGCTATAATCCAGGATTTTTTTATAATTTTTAGTAGTTTCTACATAGTGGCAAATAAATTTTCGAAGGCTAAAATTTACGATTTCATGAGCAATAACGCATAATTTTTTTATAACACATAATTTTTGGTCATTTTTAGTCGGCGCGACACATTAAAAAATAATTTTGTGGAGCCTAAAATTTGAGATTTCATGAGCTATAACCCACGATTTTTTGCCATTTTAATCATTTAGACCCATCTAAAAATAACTTAGCGGAGGCAAAAATTCACGACTTCATGAGCTATAGCGCCTGATTTTGGCAATTTTAAATCATTTCGACCCGTTGACAAACAATTTTATTGACGTCAAAATTTACGATTTCATGAGCTATAACTCATTATCTTTTGCCTTTTTTTAGTCATTTCTACCAATTGGTAAATAATATTTGGTAGGTCAAAATTTACTATTTCATGAGCTATAACGCATGATTTTTTTACCATTTTTAGTTGTTTCGAGCCATTGGCAAATAATTTTATGAAGATAAAAATTCACGATTTCATAAGCTATAACATATGATTTTTTGACCATTTTTAGTCGTTTCCACCCATTGGCAGAAAATTTCATGGAGGCTAAAATTCATGATTTTATGAGCTACAGTGCACGATTTATTACCATTTATTATAGTTTGACACATTAAAAAATAATTTTACAGAGTCCAAAATTTATGTTTTCATGAGCTATAACCCACAATTTTTTTTACCATTTTTAGTCGTTTAAAAAATAATTTTGCGGAGACCAAAATTCATGATTTCATGAGCTATAGCGCATGAGTTTTTGGCTATTTTTAGTTGTTTCTACCCATTGATAAATAATTTTGTGGAGGCCAATATTCATGATTTCATAAGCTATAATGCACGATTTTTGGATATTTTTAGTCCTTTCAATTTATTGGCAAATAGTTTTGCGGGGCCCAAAACTTACAATTTCATGAGTTATAACCCATAATTTTTAACCATTTTAGTCATTTCTACCCAATGGTGAATAATTTCGCAGAGGCCAAAATTATGAATTTCATGCGCTACAATGCGTGATTTTTTTGCCATTGTTAGTTATTTTGACTCATTGAAAAATAATTTCGTCAAAACCAAAATTCACGATTTCATGAGCTATAACATTGATTTCTGGCCATTTTATTCATTTCTACCCGGTGTCAAGTAATTTTTCTGAGGTCAAAATTCAAGATTTCATGAGCTATAACGCATGATTTTTTACCATTTTAGTTGTTTCGAGCCATTGGCAAATAATTTTATGAAGATAAAAATTCACGATTTCATAAGCTATAACATATGATTTTTTGACCATTTTAGTCGTTTCCACCCATTGGCGTAAAATTTCATGGAGGCTAAAATTCATGATTTTATGAGCTACAAGGCACGATTTATTACCATTTATTATAGTTTGACACATTAAAAATAATTTTACAGAGTCCAAAATTTATGTTTTCATGAGCTATAACCCACAATTTTTTACCATTTTAGTCGTTTAAAAATAATTTTATGGAGACCAAAATTCATGATTTCATGAGCTATAGCGCATGAGTTTTTGGCTATTTTTAGTTGTTTCTACCCATTGATAAATAATTTTGTGGAGGCCAATATTCATGATTTCATAAGCTATAATGCACGATTTTTGGATATTTTTAGTCCTTTCAATTTATTGGCAAATAGTTTTGCGGGGCCCAAAACTTACAATTTCATGAGTTATAACCCATAATTTTTAACCATTTTAGTCATTTCTACCCAATGGTGAATAATTTCGCAGAGGCCAAAATTATGAATTTCATGCGCTACAATGCGTGATTTTTTTGCCATTGTTAGTTATTTTGACTCATTGAAAAATAATTTCGTCAAAACCAAAATTCACGATTTCATGAGCTATAACATTGATTTCTGGCCATTTTATTCATTTCTACCCAGTGTCAAGTAATTTTTCGGAGGTCAAAATTCAAGATTTCATGAGCTATAACGTTAATTTCTGGCCATTTTTAGTCGTTTCTACCCAGTGTTAAATAATTTTTCAGAGGTTAAAATCCACAATTTCATGAGTTATAATGCACGATTTTTGGTCGTGTTTAGTCTCTATTGGCAAATAATTTTGCGGAGGTCAAAATTCACAATTTTATGAGCTATCGAGTTTTGGCCATTGAAAAATAATTTTGTGGAGGCCAAAATTCATAATTCTATGAGCTATAACAAATGACTTTTGACCATTTTTAGTCGTTTTGACCCATTAACAAATAATTTCGTGGATGCCAATATTCATGATTTCATGAGCTATAACCCGCTAATTTTAGTTGTATCTACCCATTGACAAATAATTTTATCGAGGCCTGCTGATGTCAGTTATCAAACAAGGGGTTAAGATGTGTGTTTAGGATGAGTAAGGTCCTCTAACTCCTTCAGATGTCTAGTTCGCGGGTCCGCTGTTCTCTCCTGCACATGAAAGAACTCGTAAGAGGCCGGAGTTGTGTTCTCTGGTGGTTCCTCCGGCGATCAAGTCAGTGACGAGCTTGAGTGGAGAAGTAGAGTTTAAGTGCAAGAGTTTCTCGGATAGAAAATTGCTTACCCTAAGCAGCAGACAATTCCTCCATTTATAGTGGGTTTAGAGGGGCAGATAAGTAACTTTGGCAGAGTCCAAATGGGCGGCTCATCCAGTACTTGTTTGATAGGTGTCGGCTGCAGAGGGGCAGAGGGGGGGGGGTGAGTCACCCAGGTGTTTAATGTAATGGTGACGTGGTGTGCGTGGCGCTGAAGTGGTCCGATGAGTCATAAAGACTTTCGGGGCTAAAGGAATGATGACTCTGATCATGCATTTAATGTGATGGTGATCAACTGTCGGCGGGGGTTTTGAGGTAACCGTCATCTTTCAACTCGTCTGATCCAGGGTCGAGAGGTACCGCCTTTTGACTCGGTTACGTGAGTTGTCGGTCGGTAGGTTGAGTGCGGACGGCTTGTGGAGTTGATCAAATGAGGTGGTCGACAAGTACTACCTTTTGACCCGGCTACGCGAGTTGTCGGTCGATAGAGTCGGCTGAGGCGTTCATCAGGTCAAGGGCCAAGAAGTACCGCCTTTTGACTCGGCTACGTGAGTCGTCGGCTCATCGAGTCGCTCGTGCTAGGGCTTTAGTCATCTTAATTTTGAATTGGTCTTGATTAGGCGTAATGCGGGACACGTGTCGGCTATTACACAGAGATTAATATCTAGTGATTGAAGGGCTATAACAAGGCCAAAATTCATAATTTCATGAGCTATAACCCATGACTTTTGATCATTTTTAGCCATTTTGATCCATTAACAAATAATTTCTTGAAAAGTAAAATTCACAATTTCATAAGCTATATAGCACACGATTTTTTGCTGTTTTGAGTCATTTTCACCCATTGGCAAATAATTTCGCGGGCCCAAAGTTTTTGATTTCATGACTATAATCCATGAATTTTGGCCATTTTTATTCATTTCTACCAATGATAAATAATTTCGCAGAGGCCAAAATTCACGATTTCATGAGCGGTAACGCATGATTTCTGGCTATTTTTAGTCATTTTGACTCATTGGTAAATAATTTGGTTGAGAAAAATTTCAGGATTTCATGAGCCATAATCCAAGATTTTTTTGTCATTTTCAGTTGTTTCTACCTAGTTGCACAAAATTTTCTGGAGACTAAAATTCACGATTTCATGAGCTACAATGCACGATTTTTGACCATATTTAGTCAGTGTGACCATTAAATTGCGGAGCATAACACTTATGATTTCATGAGCTATAACCCATGATTTTTAACAATTTGTATTTTGAACCATTAAAAAACAATTTCACAGAGGCAAGAATTTACGATTTCATGAGCTATAACACACGATTTTTGACCATTTTACTCATTTTGACCCATTGGCAAACAATTTCATGGAGGCTAAAATTCACGATTTCATGAGCTATAATGCATGATTTTTACCATTTTTATAGTTTGACCCATTAAAAAATAATGTTCTTGAGTCTAAAATTTACGTTTTCATGAGCTATAACCCATGATTTTTTGCCATTTTTAGTCGTTTTGACCCATTAAGAAATAATTTTATGGAGGTCAAAATTCACAATTTTATGAGCTATCGAGTTTTGGCCATTGAAAAATAATTTTGTGGAGGCCAAAATTCATAATTCTATGAGCTATAACAAATGACTTTTGACCATTTTTAGTCGTTTTGACCCATTAACAAATAATTTCGTGGATGCCAATATTCATGATTTCATGAGCTATAACCCGCTAATTTTAGTTGTATCTACCCATTGACAAATAATTTTATCGAGGCCTGCTGATGTCAGTTATCAAACAAGGGGTTAAGATGTGTGTTTAGGATGAGTAAGGTCCTCTAACTCCTTCAGATGTCTAGTTCGCGGGTCCGCTGTTCTCTCCTGCACATGAAAGAACTCGTAAGAGGCCGGAGTTGTGTTCTCTGGTGGTTCCTCCGGCGATCAAGTCAGTGACGAGCTTGAGTGGAGAAGTAGAGTTTAAGTGCAAGAGTTTCTCGGATAGAAAATTGCTTACCCTAAGCAGCAGACAATTCCTCCATTTATAGTGGGTTTAGAGGGGCAGATAAGTAACTTTGGCAGAGTCCAAATGGGCGGCTCATCCAGTACTTGTTTGATAGGTGTCGGCTGCAGAGGGGCAGAGGGGGGGGGGTGAGTCACCCAGGTGTTTAATGTGATGGTGACAGGGTGTGCGTGGCGCTAACGTGGTCCGATGAGTCATAAAGACTTTCGGGGCTGAAGGAATGATGACTATGATCATGCATTTAATATGATGGTGATCAACTATCAGCGGGGGTTGTGAGGTAACCGTCATCTTTCAACTCGTCTGGTCGAGGGCCGAGAGGTACCGCCTTTTGACTCGGTTACGCGAGTTGTCGGTCGGTAGGTTGAGCGCGGACGGCTTGTGGAGTTGATCAAATGAGGTGGCCGACAAGTGCCACCTTTTGACCCAGCTACGCGAGTTGTCGGTCGATAGAGTCGGCTGAGGCGATCATCAGGTCAAGGGCCGAGAAGTACCGCCTTTTGACTCGGCTACGTGAGTCGTCGGTTCATCAAGTTGGTCGTGCTAGGGCTTTAGTCATCTTAATTTTGAATTGGTCTTGATTAGGCATAATGCGGGACACGTGTCGACTATTACACAGAGATTAGTATCTAGTGATTGAAGGGCTATAACAAGGCCAAAATTCATAATTTCATGAGCTATAACCCATGACTTTTGATCATTTTTAGCCATTTTGATCCATTAACAAATAATTTCTTGAAAAGTAAAATTCACAATTTCATAAGCTATATAGCACACGATTTTTCTTTGTTTTGAGTCATTTTCACCCATTGGCAAATAATTTTATGGGCCCAAAACTTATGATGTCATGAGTTATAATCCATAATTTTTAGCCATTTTTATTTATTTCTATCCAATGGTGAATAATTTCAGAGGCCAAAATTCACGATTTCATGAGCTATAATGCATGATTTTTGGATATTTTAGTCATTTTGACTCATTGGTAAATAATTTGGTTGAGAAAAATTTCAGGATTTCATGAGCCATAATCCAAGATTTTTTTGTCATTTTCAGTTGTTTCTACCTAGTTGCACAAAATTTTCTGGAGACTAAAATTCACGATTTCATGAGCTACAATGCACGATTTTTGACCATATTTAGTCAGTGTGACCATTAAATTGCGGAGCATAACACTTATGATTTCATGAGCTATAACCCATGATTTTTAACAATTTGTATTTTGAACCATTAAAAAACAATTTCACAGAGGCAAGAATTTACGATTTCATGAGCTATAACACACGATTTTTTGACCATTTTTACTCATTTTGACCCATTGGCAAACAATTTCATGGAGGCTAAAATTCACGATTTCATGAGCTATAATGCATGATTTTTTACCATTTTTTATAGTTTGACCCATTAAAAAAATAATGTTGCTGAGTCTAAAATTTACGTTTTCATGAGCTATAACCCATGATTTTTTTGCCATTTTTAGTCGTTTCGACCCATTAAGAAATAATTTTGCGGAGGCTAAAATTTATAATTTCATGAGCTATAGCACATGAGTTTTTAGCTATTTTAGTTATTTCTACCCATTGATAAATAATTTTGTGGAGGCAAATATTCATGATTTCTTAAGCTATAATGCATGATTTTTGGATATTTTTAGTCATTTAAATTTATTAGCAAATAATTTTGCGGGGCCCAAAACTTATGATGTCATGAGTTATAATCCATAATTTTTAGCCATTTTTATTTATTTCTATCCAATGGTGAATAATTTTGCGGAGGCCAAACTTACGAATTTCATGTGCTACAACGCGCGATTTTTTGCCATTGTTAGTCATTTCGACTCATTGAAAAATAATTTTGCCAAAACCAAAATTCACAATTCATGGGCTATAACGCTGATTTCTGGCCATTTTATTCATTTCTACCCAGTGTCAAATGATTTTTCGGAGGTCAAAAGTCACGATTTCATGAGCTATAATGTTAATTTCTAGCCATTTTTAGTCATTTCTACCCAGTGTCAAATAATTTTTTAGAGGTCAAAACTCACGATTTCATGAGTTATAATGCATGGTTTTTTATCATGTTTAGTCTCCATTGGCAAATAATTTTGCGGAGGCTAAAATTCACGATTTTATGAGCTATCGAGTTTTTGCCATTGGAAAATAATTTTGTGGAGGCCAAAATTTATGGCTTTATGAGCTATAAAAAATGACTTTTGACTATTTCTAGTCGTTTTGACCCATTAATAAATAATTTTGTGGATGCCTATATCCATGATTTTATGAACTATAACCCGCCAATTTTAGTCGTTTCTACCCATTGGCAAATAATTTTATCAAGGCCAAACTTCATAATTTCATGAGCTATAACCCATGACATTTGACCATTTTAGCAATTTTGATCCATTGGCAAATAATTTCTTGAAAAGTAAAATTCACAATTTCATAAGCTATAGCACACGATTATTTATCGTTTTGAGTCATTTTCACCGATTGGCAAATAATTTCATGGAGGCTAAAATTCATGATTTCATGAGCTATAACACACAATTTTTAATCATTTTTAGTCGTTTCTACCCAATGATAAATAATTTTGTGGAGGCCAAAATTCACGATTTCATGAGCTATAACCCATGATTTTTTGCCATTTTTAGTCGTTTCTACCCATTGATAAATAATTTTGTGGAGGCCAAAATTCATGATTTCATGAGCTATAGCACATGAGTTTTAGCTATTTTAGTTATTTCTACCCATTGATAAATAATTTTGTGGAGGCAAATATTCATGATTTCTTAAGCTATAATGCATGATTTTTGGATATTTTAGTCATTTAAATTTATTAGCAAATAATTTTATGGGCCCAAAACTTATGATGTCATGAGTTATAATCCATAATTTTTAGCCATTTTTATTTATTTCTATCCAATGGTGAATAATTTTATGGAGGCCAAACTTACGAATTTCATGTGCTACAACGCGCGAATTTTTGCCATTGTTAGTCATTTCGACTCATTGAAAAATAATTTTGCCAAAACCAAAATTCACAATTCATGGGCTATAACGCTGATTTCGGCCATTTTATTCGTTTCTACCCAATGATAAATAATTTTGTGGAGGCCAAAATTCACGATTTCATGAGCTATAATGTTAATTTCTAGCCATTTTAGTCATTTTGACCCATTGGCAAATAATTTCATGGAGGCTAAAATTCACGATTTCATGAGTTATAATGCATGGTTTTTTATCATGTTTAGTCTCCATTGGCAAATAATTTTGCGGAGGCTAAAATTCACGATTTTATGAGCTATCGAGTTTTTGCCATTGGAAAATAATTTTGTGGAGGCCAAAATTTATGGCTTTATGAGCTATAAAAAATGACTTTTGACTATTTCTAGTCGTTTTGACCCATTAATAAATAATTTTGTGGATGCCTATATCCATGATTTTATGAACTATAACCCGCCAATTTTAGTCGTTTCTACCCATTGGCAAATAATTTTATCAAGGCCAAACTTCATAATTTCATGAGCTATAACCCATGACATTTGACCATTTTTAGCAATTTTGATCCATTGGCAAATAATTTCTTGAAAAGTAAAATTCACAATTTCATAAGCTATAGCACACGATTATTTATCGTTTTGAGTCATTTTCACCGATTGGCAAATAATTTTATCAAGGCCAAACTTCATAATTTCATGAGCTATAACACACAATTTTTAATCATTTTTAGTCGTTTCTACCCAATGATAAATAATTTTGTGGAGGCCAAAATTCACGATTTCATGAGCTATAATGCATGATTTTTGGATATTTTAGTCATTTTGACCCATTGGCAAACAATTTCATGGAGGCTAAAATTCATGATTTCATGAGCTATAACCCATGACATTTGACCATTTTAGCAATTTTGATCCATTGGCAAATAATTTCATGGAGGCTAAAATTCACGATTTCATGAGCTATAACCCATGACATTTGACCATTTTAGCAATTTTGATCCATTGGCAAATAATTTCATGGAGGCTAAAATTCATGATTTCATGAGCTATAACACACAATTTTTAATCATTTTTAGTCATTTTGACCCATTGGCAAATAATTTCATGGAGGCTAAAATTCATGATTTCATGAGCTATAACACACAATTTTTAATCATTTTTAGTCATTTTGACCCATTGGCAAATAATTTTATCAAGGCCAAACTTCATAATTTCATGAGCTATAACCCATGACATTTGACCATTTTAGCAATTTTGATCCATTGGCAAATAATTTCTTGAAAAGTAAAATTCACAATTTCATAAGCTATAGCACACGATTATTTATCGCTTTGAGTCATTTTCACCGATTGGCAAATAATTTCATGGAGGCTAAAATTCATGATTTCATGAGCTATAACACACAATTTTTAATCATTTTTAGTCATTTTGACCCATTGGCAAATAATTTCATGGAGGCTAAAATTCACGATTTCATGAGCTATAACCCTTGATTTTTAGCCATTTTATTCATTTTGACTCACTAAAAGTAATTTCACTGAGGTAAGAATTTACGATTTCATGAGCTATAACACACAATTTTTAATCATTTTTAGTCATTTTGACCCATTGGCAAATAATTTTATCAAGGCCAAACTTCATAATTTCATGAGCTACAATGCATGATTTTTACCATTTTTGTAGTTTGACCCATTAAAAATAATTTTGGGAGGCCAAAATTCACGATTTCATGAGCTACAATGCATGATTTTTACCATTTTTGTAGTTTGACCCATTAAAAATAATTTTGGGAGGCCAAAATTCACGATTTCATGAGCTATAACCCTTGATTTTTAGCCATTTTATTCATTTTGACTCACTAAAAAGTAATTTCACGGAGGTAAGAATTTACGATTTCATGAGCTATAACACACAATTTTTTAATCATTTTTAGTCATTTTGACCCATTGGCAAATAATTTCATGGAGGCTAAAATTCATGATTTCATGAGCTACAATGCATGATTTTTACCATTTTTGTAGTTTGACCCATTAAAAATAATTTTGGGAGGCCAAAATTCATGATTTCATGAGCTATAACACACAATTTTTAATCATTTTTAGTCATTTTGACCCATTGGCAAATAATTTCATGGAGGCTAAAATTCATGATTTCATGAGCTATAACCCATGACATTTGACCATTTTAGCAATTTTGATCCATTGGCAAATAATTTTATGGAGGCCAATGTAGGTCGTAAAAATTATCAAGACACCAATATCCGCTAAACACTATCAATGAAGGTTACAAGCTGACGACTTTCACGACAACAAAGGAGAATCAGAAGTTAATGTCTCCAGAGTACAAGGATTACAAGTTGACAACTCTTGTGGAAGGAGATCACAAGTATTGATCTCTTCAAAGCAAAACGCGGGACGCTTCCCCGCGTTTCAATTCAAAATGCGGAGCACATGGCCCGCGTTTCAATTCAAAACGCGGCACACATGGCCCGCGTTTCAATTCAAAATGCGGAGCACATGGCCCGCGTTCGAAGCCCAAAACGCGGAGCACATGGCCCGCGTTTCAATTCAGAACGCGGCACACATGGCCCGCGTTTCAATTCAAAATGCGGAGCACATGGCCCGCGTTTCAATTCAAAACGTGGCACACATGGCCCGCGTTTCAATTCAAAACGCGGCACACATGGCCCGCGTTTCAATTCAAAATGCGGAGCACATGGCCCGCGTTTCAATTCAAAATGCGGAGCACATGGCCCGCGTTTCAATTCAAAATGCGGAGCACATGGCCCGCGTTTCAATTCAAAATGCGGAGCACATGGCCCGCGTTTCAATTCAAAATGCGGAGCACATGGCCCGCGTTTCAATTCAAAATGCGGAGCACATGGCCCGCGTTTCAATTCAAAATGCGGAGCACATGGCCCGCGTTTCAATTCAAAATGCGGAGCACATGGCCCGCGTTTCAATTCAAAATGCGGAGCACATGGCCCGCGTTTCAATTCAAAATGCGGAGCACATGGCCCGCGTTTCAATTCAAAATGCGGAGCACATGGCCCGCGTTTCAATTCAAAATGCGGAGCACATGGCCCGCGTTTCAATTCAAAATGCGGAGCACATGGCCCGCGTTTCAATTCAAAATGCGGAGCACATGGCCCGCGTTTCAATTCAAAATGCGGAGCACATGGCCCGCGTTTCAATTCAAAATGCGGAGCACATGGCCCGCGTTTCAATTCAAAATGCGGAGCACATGGCCCGCGTTTCAATTCAAAATGCGGAGCACATGGCCCGCGTTTCAATTCAAAATGCGGAGCACATGGCCCGCGTTTCAATTCAAAATGCGGAGCACATGGCCCGCGTTTCAATTCAAAATGCGGAGCACATGGCCCGCGTTTCAATTCAAAATGCGGAGCACATGGCCCGCGTTTCAATTCAAAATGCGGAGCACATGGCCCGCGTTTCAATTCAAAATGCGGAGCACATGGCCCGCGTTCAAGCATTCAAACTTGGACCTCGCGTCCCCAATCCAAAACGCGGGTCTCAACCCCGCTCAAGCATTCAAACTTGGACCTCGCGTCCCCAATCCAAAACGCGGGTCTCAACCCCGCTCAAGCATTCAAACTTGGACCTCGCGTCCCCAATCCAAAACGCGGGTCTCAACCCCGCTCAAGATTCAAACTCCCACCGCTACCGTGAAGAACCCAGATTAAATAAAGGGAAGGGTCTCCGTTGATCTTTCTCTCTTTTGTAAATCGGGCAACCGATCGAGGAATTTATAATTTCTTTTTATCTAAGTCAGTTAGAGAGAGAGAGATTGCATTCGAGAGATTGTATTCATTATTCTTCAAATAGAATAGACCAATTTTACATTTTCTCAATTTTTCCTCGCGAACAAAAGATGGCGACTCCGCTGGGGAAGATCTCTTTCACCGATGAAGAGGTGGTGACGCAATCCGACGTCAAGCTCATTGGGACGACTGTTGAAACTCTGACCGTAGAGTTCGATCAAGCCAAGTTCGAGGAGGCACTCTCATCCGGATCCCTTAGCCCCAAGGCTATGCGCAAGATCCACAAAGCCTCTAAGGAGACCAAAGTCTCTTCGGTTACCGTGGCTAACGTGATCAGTAAAGATGGTGATGTCACTGCAAAAGCCTCAAATCAGGCGAAAAGGAGCACTGCTCGCCGAAGAACACTGCCCCGAGATGGCCAATCGACCAACCAACGCGAATTTCGCGTTTGTGAGCCAAAACGCGATCTTGAGCTTCGCGTTTCTTTTACAGAACGCAAGCCTCGCGTTTATGTGCCCGAACACGAACTTCGTGTCCCCATTATAAAACGCGGGTCTCAACCCCGCGTTCAAATATTCAAACGCGGACCTCGCGTTCAGCAGGGAGTTGCACGCGATCCTCGCGTCCCCAATCTAAAACGCGGGTTTCAACCCCGCGTTCAAGCATTCAAACTTGGACCTCGCGTCCCCAATCCAAAACGCGGGTCTCAACCTCGCGTTCAAGTGCTCAAACGCGATCCTCGCATTCCAAATGCCAAATCATCGGCATGTCGATGCTGCTCAAATGCAGCGAAGCCATCGGTGTTTGACCGATTGACGAATGTCACTTGGTCCACCGAACGACGACATTCTCACAGGAAGGAGACTTCAAAGGTTGAATACCTTAGAGTCACTTCTAACATGATCGGAGTAGGCAGACCCTCAATCTCTAGCCCTAATGAGCCAGAGGCAAATCGGTCCCCCGGCTTGAAAGAGGCTTTGAATGACTCCGATGGAGTTTACCGACATACTCGGACTCGAACAGGGGTCATATCCCCCGTCAACTATCAAAAGTTGGCTAAAGGAATTGAGTCTGATGATGAGCATTCAGCCATCGCAGAATCTCAATCCTCTAGTTCTTTCGTGGAGCATGGGAGCGCTGTCTACACGACGGAGAATGTTGAAGATTTCAAGAAGATGCTCGAAGAGCATCAGGCTATGATGCAAGAAGCCCTGCGATCACAACAAGAGTCCAGCGATCAACTTCGAGATATGATAAACCAACTTGTTGCTGATAGAGCTCAACTTCAGATAGCCGACTCAACACCTCAGCCGAAATCATCACGGAGGAGGGGTCAATCTTCAAAGCGGAAAGAAAAAGTGAATGAAGCTTCCGATCAAGAAGCTCATCACGCAGAATCTTCATTTGAAGAAGAGAAGAGGGCCGAAAATGAGCAGAGTCCTCAATCGGCAAAAATGCAAGAATTGGAAGCCCGCCTCAATGCCATGGCTAATAGGTGCGAGCTCCAAGATCAGGGGGTTGTCAGACCGTATCCTGCAGAATGGGACGCGGTTCCTTATCCTCCAAAATTCAAAATCCCGACGCTACAAGCTTTCGACGGCACGGGATCACCGAACCAACACATCTATCATTTTAGGTCACAGATTGGGAATGTGATGGCAAACGATGCCATAGCAGCTCGTTTGTTCATTGGCACCCTCAAGGGAGTTGCCTTTGAATGGTTCATGAAACTGCCTGCAGGATGTATCCAGAAATGGACAGATTTAGAGAGATTGTTCCTGTCACGATTCTTTGAAGATGACACGGAAATCACTGTCACTTCTCTCCTTGCCATTAAGCAAAAGGAGAGAGAGCCTATCAAAGTCTTCGTCGAACGGTTCCGAAGCATGGCTCTTCGATGCTCGATGTATGACATACCGCTCGATTGACACCTGTCGGCACAATTTACAAACCAATCTCCTAGCTCGAATGGGGGTTACAAAACGTCATTCCTGGAAACAACTAGTCTCCTGTATTAACAGTGAAGCAATTATTGCTAGGATTGAAGTCAAGAAGAGGAGATCGACCAAGACCTAGCTATTGATGACCCGGCTCTAAATCGCGAGGCCGAAGACTCGGTTAGTATCAACCTAGAATAATTACAGACTGGGGGTTGATTATCTGTTATTTTCCGAGTAGAATAATAAATTCTAAATATTATCAAGTTAACAAAACACTTTTGACAATGTAAGCACTTCAACGTGCAGCAACACCACCAAAATCAACTTATCAATCCTCTCCAATAGGATGATAAGTCTACAAAGTTGCTCAAATCGTAACACAATCCCGTCAGGTTAACAATGCACCTCTGACAACCAACTTATCAATCCTCTCCAATAGGATGATAAGTCCACAAATTTGCTCCAATCGCAACGTATCCTTGTCATGTTAACCTCACACCTCTGACAATCAACTTATCAATCCTCTCCAATAGGATGATAAGTCTACAAAGTTGCTCAAATCGTAACACAATCCCGTCAGGTTAACAATGCACTTCTGACAACCAACTTATCAATCCTCTCCAATAGGATGATAAGTCCACAAATTTGCTCCAATCGCAACGTA
This sequence comes from Asparagus setaceus, assembly GCA_012295165.1. Classification (NCBI taxonomy): domain Eukaryota; kingdom Viridiplantae; phylum Streptophyta; class Magnoliopsida; order Asparagales; family Asparagaceae; genus Asparagus; species Asparagus setaceus. Next base: position 4,100,778 of record CM022704.1, on the reverse strand, counting down.
TCCTTGTCATGTTAACCTCACACCTCTGACAATCAACTTATCAATCCTCTCCAATAGGATGATAAGCCCACAAAGTTGCTCACATCGCAACGCAATCCCCACAAAGTTAAGATTAGCTCGTCTCGTTATTATCAAGGCGACCTCTTCCGACAATCAACTTATCGACTCTCTTCAATAGAGCGATAAGTCCTCAAAGTTGCTCCGATCGCAATGTATCCTTGTCATGTTAACCTAACACCTCTGACAATTACTTTATCGACTCTCTTCAATAGAGCGATAAGTCCTCAAGGTTGTTATTAATAACACCACAATCCACGCCTCATAGGGGTAGGGAATTTTATCCCGAATCCTAAGTAGGGGTAAGTCAACGCCTAACACACGTTGCCGGTTTAGTCTTTTACCGATCGAAGAAGACACCAGAATTCAAATCTGGGGAATTTTATCTCAAACCTCGAAAGGAGATAAGCCCGTATCTAATACATGCAGGGTAGTCTATTCCCGTGAGAAAGACGGCTTCACGATTCAACATCGTAGCATTAAGCCTAAAAGAGTTTTATTCTTTTAGCACAACGTCACATGCAGAACGGATTTAGATAATCTGCATGCTAGCCTGATTCAAACGGTAATCGGTAAATGCTCATCAAGTCCGTTGATGGCTGGGGGTTGGCCAATAACCCTAAAGTCAATGCCTAACACGCTGCGGTTAGTCTCTTGCCCGTAAAGACGATAAAGTCTACGATTCAACATCGTAGCACAACGTCACATGCGTAACGGATTTAGATAATCGCATGCTAGCCTGATTCAAACGGTAATCGGTAAATGCTCATCAAGTCCGTTGATGGCTGGGGGTTGGCCAATAACCCTAAAGTCAATGCCTAACACGCGTTGCCGGTTAGTCTCTTGCCCGTAAAAGACGATAAAGTCTACGTATTCAACATCGTAGCACAACGTCACATGCGAGGCGAACTCCTCTAACATCAACTTATCGACACTCTTCAATAAGAGCGATAAGTCCTCAAAGTTGTTCAAATCATAACTAAATAACGACAAACAACTTATCAATCCTCATCAATAGGATGATAAGTCCTCAAATTTCCTTAAATCGCAATCAACTTATCAATCCTCCTCAACAGGATGATAGGTCCTCAAAGTTGCTCCAATCGCAACGTATCTTCATCAAGTCAACACTATACCTCTGATGATATAATCAACTTATCAATCCTCCTCAACAGATGATAGGTCCTCAAAGTTGTTCAAATCATAACTAAATAACGACAAACAACTTATCAATCCTCATCAATAGGATGATAAGTCCTCAAATTTCCTTAAATCGCAATCAACTTATCGACTCTCTTCAATAGAGCGATAAGTCCTCAAAGTTGTTCAAATTACAACACAATCCTATCAAAATCTGTACACATCCTCAGCAGAGTTTGATAACCAACTTATCAATCCTCCTCAATAGGATGATAAGTCCATAAAGTTGCTCACATCACAACACAATCTTGTCATGTTAACCTCACACCTCTGACAGTCAACTTATCAATCCTCCTTAATAGGATGATAAGCCCCAAAGCCTTGTTAACACCACAAGCCCGAAGCCTTGTTCAAACCACAAGCCCGAAATCTTGTTCAAACCACAAGCCCAAAGCCTTGTTCAAACCACAAGCCCAAAGCTTTGTTCACACCACAAGCCCAAAACCTTGTTCAAACCACAAGCCTAAAGCCTTGTTAACACCACAAGCCCGAAGCCTTGTGCAAACCACAAGCCCAAAGCCTTGTTAACACCACAAGCCCGAAGCCTTGTTAACACCACAAGCCCGAAGCCTTGTTTGCCCGAAGCCTTGTTCAAACCACAAGCCCGAAACCTTGTTCAAACCACAAGCCCAAAGCCTTGTTAACACCACAAGCCCGAAGCCTTGTTCAAACCACAAGCCCGAAGCCTTGTTAACACCACAAGCCCGAAGCCTTGTTCAAATCACAAGCCCAAAACCTTGCTCAAACCACAAGCCCAAAGCCTTGTTAACACCACAAGCCCCACAAAGCCTTGTTCACACCACAAGCCATGTAAGCCTTGTTCACATCACAGGCCTTAAACCTTATACAAATCACATGTTCCATATTTTGTCCCCCGACAAAACCTAAACTTATCGACTCTCATCAATAGAGCGATAGGTCCACAAAATCTTATTTAAATCACAAGTACCTAATTTTATCAAGTTAACTCCACACCTCTGATAAAATCAACTTATCGACTCTCTTCAATAGAGCGATAGGTCCTCAAAATCTTGTTCAAACCACAAGTACCCAACTTTATCAAGTTAACTCCACACCTCTGGTAAAATCAACTTATCGACTCTCTTCAATAGAGCGATAAGTCCTCAAAAATCATCATCAAGTTAAAAAAATTCTACCTCTAATGATAAAACCAATTTATCAACTCTTTGCAATAGAGTGATAAGTCCCCAAAAACTTGTTCAAACAACAAGTATGAAAGGCATGCCAAGTTAACACTATACTTTTGGCACCTTAAAGAAAAGTCTAAAAGACTTAGTTGGAAATGTGGGGTTCATCCCCGCATTTTACTCATAAAACGCGAAGGAACACCCCTGCGATTCAACACAAAACGCGAGGGTCGCGCCCGCGTCTTAAACACAGAACGCGATGACCAGCTCCGTGTTTCAACCTCAAAACGCGAGGATCAGTCCCGCATAGCAAAGTTCAAGACGCTACGGTCACTCCTGCATTTTAAAAAAAAAAAGCAAAAATGCCGGAGTTCACCCATGCAAGATGAATGACTAGCATGGACAAAAGCAGAACATGACTTCTTTGAAGACAGAATGAGGAGCAATACCTTCTCAGAATCAAGCAAAAGAAGATATCCAAAGTATTCCGAAAGCTCGTCCCAGTCAACCGCGAACTTTCAAAAACTTTGAGGGGTTCTCAGAGGGTCAGAAAAATTCATCAAGACGACCAATATCCACGAAACACTATCAATGAAGGTTACAAGCTGACGACTTTCACGACAACAAAGGAGAATCAGAAGCTAATGTCTCCAGAGTACAAGGATTACAAGTTGACAATCCTTGTGAAAGGAGATCACAAGTATTGATCTCTTCAAAGCAAAACGCGGGACGCTTCCCCGCGTTTCAATTCAAAATGCGGAGCACATGGCCCGCGTTCGAAGCCCAAAACGCGGAGCACATGGCCCGCGTTTCAATTCAAAATGCGGAGCACATGGCCCGCGTTCGAAGCCCAAAACGCGGAGCACATGGCCTGCGTTTCAATTCAAAATGTGGAGCACGTGGCCCGCGTTCGAAGCCCAAAACGCGGAGCACATGGCCCGCGTTCGAAGCCTAAAACGCGGAGCACATGGCCCGCATTCGAAGCTCAAAACGCGAGCCTCTAGCCCCGCGTCCTAGTTAAAACATAGACGCGGAGGTCCATCCCCGCGTCCCTGCACTAAAAAGCAGACGCGAGGCTTGCTCCAGAACGCGAACTTCGCGTTTTGACTCATTCAAACATGAGTTGAACGGTTCCTCAACCGTTTGAGAGATTTAGGGGCGGTTACACCCCACTAAACCCCCATTATGGAGAAATTTAAGGGGGTGGTTACACCCCTTTAATCCCTATAAATGGGGGATTTTCACAGCCAAATGGGGCGGGGTTGAAAGGGTTTGGCCGGAGAACAAAACAAAAAGGAGAGAAGGGAGAAAAGAAAAGCCACTTCTGCGCAGCTGTGATCGGCATAACGATCGGACCTTCATCCGTGGTTTGATCGGCGTGAAACCTGGAGGGAAGTCTCACCACTCGTCGTTCCTAATTCTGAACGGTGGAGATTGCTTTTTACCGGTTGGATCTGGAGATATCGAGGTTTTACCGAAGCCAATTGTGCAGAGAACGGTTTCTTCTGCGCAGCTGTGATCGGCGTGACGATCGGACCTTCATCTGCTGTCTGATCGGAGTGAAATTTGGAGGGAAGCCTCAACACTCATCGTTCCTAATTCTGAACGGTGGAGATTGATTTCTACCGGTTGGATTTGGAGATATTAAGATTCTACCAAAGATCTGCGTCTTTTCTTTTAAAGAAAGGATCAAACCTCCTTTGCTGGCATCAACTCTCCTAGAGAGTTCAACTCGATTACAGTTTTCAAACTTGCACGGCAAGTTCTTCTCCGCCATTCTTGGCTAAAAGGATTACTAATCCTTTTCTAAAATCAACTCTATCAAAGAGTTCTTAACTCGGTCAGAGTTCTAAACTTGCTCCTGCGAGTTATTTTTCAACCTCGTCCCACGAGTCAAGACGGTCGGATCGTCAACGGGATACAAGATTCAAACTCTCACCGCTACCGTGAAGAACCCAGATTAAATAAAGGGAAGGGTCTCCGTTGATCTTTCTCTCTTTTGTAAATCGGGCAACCGATCGAGGAATTTATAATTTCTTTTTATCTAAGTCAGTTAGAGAGAGAGAGATTGCATTCGAGAGATTGTATTCATTATTCTTCAAATAGAATAGACCAATTTTACATTTTCTCAATTTTTCCTCATGAATGCCAATATTCATAATTTCATGAGCTATAACCCATGAATTTTGGCCATTTTAGTCATTTTGACTCATTGAAAAATAATTTTATGGGGTCCAAAACTTATAATTTCATGAGTTATAATCCATAATTTTTAGCCATTTTTAGTCGTCTCTACCCAATGATGACTAATTTTGCGGAGGCCAAAACTACGAATTTCATGTGCTACAACGCGTGATTTTTTGCCATTGTTAGTCATTTTGACTCATTGAAAAATAATTTCATCGATGCCAAAATTCATAATTTCATGAGCTATAACCCATGAGTTTTAGCCATTTCGATCCATTGGAAAATAATTTTGTGGAGGTCAAAATTCATAATTTCATGAGTTATAATGCATGATTTTTGGTCATATTTAGTCTCCATTGGCAAATAATTTTGTGGAGGTCAAAATTCACGATTTTATGAGCTATCGAGTTTTGGCCATTGGAAAATAATTTTGTGGAGGCCAAAATTCATGATTTTATGAGATATAACAAATGACTTTTGACCATTTTTACCATTAGCAAATAATTTTATGGATGCCAATATTCATAATTTCATGAGCTATAACCCGCTAATTTTAGTCGTTTCTACCCATTTGTAAATAATTTCATCGATGCCAAAATTCATAATTTCATGAGCTATAACCCATGAGTTTTAGCCATTTCGATCCATTGGAAAATAATTTCTCTAAAAATAAAATTTACAATTTCATAAACTATAGCGCACAATTTTTTGCCGTTTTCAGCCATTTTCACCTATTGGCAAATAATTTAGCGGGCCCAAAGTTTTTGATTTCATGACTATAACCCATGAATTTTGGCCATTTTTATTCGTTTCTACCCAATGAAAAATATGTTCGCAGAGGCCAAAATTCATTATTTCATGAGCGGTAACGCATGATTTTTGGCCATTTTTAGTCATTTTGACTCATTAGTAAATAATTTGGTTGAGAAAAGTTTTAGGATTTCATGAACTATAATCCAAGATTTTTTTTGCCATTTTAGTTATTTCTACCTAGTGACACATAATTTTCTGGAGGCTAAAATTCACGATTTCATGAGCTACAATGCGCGATTTTTGGCCATTTTTAGTCGGTGTGACCATTAAATTGTGGAGCACAAAACTTATAATTTTATAAGCTATAACCCATAATTTTTAGCTATTTTTATTCATTTTGATCCATTAAAAAATAATTTTGCGGAGGCAAGAATTTATGATTTCATGAGCTATAAGACTCGATTTTGGCAATTTTAGTCTTTTTGACCCATTGGCAAATAATTTTATCGACACCAAAATTCATGATTTTTTTAGCTATAACGCATGATTTTTAGCCATTTTTAGGCGTCTCTACCCAATTACAAATAATTTCATCAGGCTAAAATTTATGATTTCGTGAACTATAAACCACGACCTTTGGCCATTTTGTCACTTGGACCCATTGACAAATAATTTAATGGAGGCATATATTCATGATTGCATGAGCTATAAACCATGATTTTTGGCCATTTTGGTCATTCTACCTATTGGAAAATAATTTCATCGATGTTAAAATATACGATTTCATGAGCTGCCATTTTTATTCATTTTGACCCATTGGCAAGTAATTTCATCAAGACCAAAATTCATAATTTCACGAGTTATAACTCATGATTTTTGATAATTTTTACGCATTTTGACCCATTGGCAATTAATTTCATGGAGGCTAAAATTCACGATTTCATGAGCTATAACCCATGAATTTTGGCCATTTTAGTCATTTCGACCAATTGGCAAATAATTTCATGGAGGCTAAAATTCATAATTTCATAAGCTATAACATATGATATTTGATCATTTTTAGTTTTTTTACCCATTAAAAAGTAATTTTGTGGAGCCCAATATTTATGATTTATAAGCAATAACCCACGATTTATGGCCATTTCTAGTCATTTTAACCTGAAAAATAATTTCATGGGGAACAAAATTCAGGATTTCATGATTACTAGTGCATGATTCTTTATTATTCTTAGTCATTTCAAACCATTGGCAATTAATTTCATCGAGGCCAAAACTAACGATTTTATCAGCTATAACCCACATCGTTTGGCCATTTTTAGTCATTTCTATAGATTGACAAATAATTTCATGGTGGTCAATATTCGCGATTTCATGAGCTATAACGCATAATATTTGGCCACTTTAGCCATTTCAAGTCATTAAAAAATAATTTTATAGAGCTCAAAATTTACGATTTCATGAGCTATAACCCTAGAATTTTGGCCTGTTTTAATTATTTTTACCCAGTGGAAAATAATTTCTCGGAGGCTAAAATTCACAATTGCATGAGATATAATGAACGGTTTTGACCATTTTTAGTATTTTTGACCAATTAAAAAATAATTTTGCGGAGGGCAAAATTCACGATTGGATGAGCTATAACGACCGAGTTTAGAAACAATTTTAGTCGTTTTGACCCATTGACAAATAAATTTTATTGATACTAAAAATCATGATTTCATAAGCTATAACGCATAATTTTTAGCCATTTTAAGCCATCTCTACCCAATGGCAAATAATTTCGTTAGGCCAAAATTTATGAAATCATGAGCTATATAACCCACGACTTTTGACCTTTTTTAGTTATTTCTATCCATTGGTAAATAATTTTATGGAAGCCAATATTCATGATTTTCTGAGCTATAACGCATAATTTTTGATCATTTTTAGTCATTTCTGCCCATTAGAAAATAATTTCATCATGGACAAAATTCACGGTTTTATGAGCTATAACTAGCAATGTTTGTTAACATTTTTAGTCATTTCGACCAATTGGCAAATAATTTTATCGAGGCTAAAATTCATGATTTTAAAAGATGTAATCTCGTGATTTTTGGCCATTTATAGTCATTTTTTCCCATTGAAAAATAATTTCTCAGAGGCAATATTCATGATTTCATGAGCTATAACCCAAGATTTTGTCATTTTAGCCATTTTAAGCCATCTCTACCCAATGGCAAATAATTTTGTGGAGGTCAAAATTCATAATTTCATAAGCTATAACGCATAATTTTTGATCATTTTAGTCATTTCGACCCATTAAAAATAATTTTATAGAGGCCAAAATTCACATTTATATAAGCTATAACCCACGATTTTTTACCATTCTTATTTGTTTCTACCCAATGGCAAATAATTTTGTGGAGGTCAAAATTCATAATTTCATAAGCTATAACGCATAATTTTTGATCATTTTAGTCATTTCGACCAATTGGCAAATAATTTCATCGAGGCTAAAATTTAGGATTTCATGAGCTATAACCCAAGATTTTGTCATTTTTAGCCATTTCTATCCAGTAGTAAATAATTTTGTGGAGGCTAAATCCATGATTTCATGAGTGATAACGCATGATTTTTGACCATTTTTAGTCATTTCAACACTTTGACAAATAATTTCGTAGAGGCCAAAATTTACGATTTCATTAGCTATAATGTTCGATTTTAGCAATTTTAGTCGTTTCGACCAATTAGTAAATAATTTTATCGATGCTAAAATTCATGATTTCAAGAGCTATAACGTTTGATTTTTGGCCTTTTTAGTTATTTCTAAAAATTAGTAAATAATTCTGGAAGGTCAAAATTCACGATTTCATGAACTATAACCCACAACTTTTGGCCATTTTGTCATCTCGATACACTGGCAAATAATTTCATAGAGTCCAATATTCATAATTTCATGAGCTATAACCAATGATTTTTGTCAATTTTAGTTATTTCTTTACATTGGCAAATAATTTCATCGAGGCCAAAATTCATGATTTCATGAGCTATAGCCCACTATTTTTGGCCATTGTTATTTATTTCGATCCATTGGCAAGTAATTTTATCAAGGCCAAAATTCACTATTTTATGAGCTATAACCCATAATTTTTGATAATTTTTATCATTTCTACCCATTGGCAAATAATTTCATGGAGGTCAAAATTCACGATTTCATGAGCTATAACCAATGATTTTTGTCAATTTTAGTTATTTTGACCCATTGGCAAATAATTTCATCGAGGCTAAAATTCATGATTTCATGAGCTATAACCAATGATTTTTGTCAATTTTAGTTATTTCTATCCATTGGTAAATAATTTTATCGAGGCTAAAATTTAGGATTTCATGAGCTATAGCCCACTATTTTTGGCCATTTTAGTCATTTCAACACTTTGACAAATAATTTTATCGAGGCTAAAATTTAAGATTTCATGAGCTATAGCCCACATTTTTTAGCCATATTTGGTCATGTTGACCCGTTAAAAAATAATTTTGTTGAGGCTAAAGTTTACAATTTCATGAGTTATAGCGCATGATTCTTTGCCATCTTAGTCATTTCAACGCATTGACAAATAATTTTATCGAGGGCAAAATTAACGATTTCATTAGTTGTAATCCATAATTTTGGCCTTTTTTGTTCTTTCCACCCATTGACAAATATATTTCGAGATCATATTCATGATTTTATTAGCTATAATGTACAACTTTTTATTATTTTTAGTTATTTTGACCCATTGAAAAATATTTTTCAGGGCCCAAAATTTATGATTTTATGAGCTATAACCCCCAAATTTTGGCCATTAGTCCTTTCTACCCAATGTCAAATAATTTGGCGGAGGCCAAAATTTTTAATTTCATGTATGATAATACATGATTTTGTTTTCCATTTTTAGTCTTTTTGACTTATTAAAAATTATTTCAATGAGTCTAAAATTCACGATTTCATGAGCTATAACTCAAGATTTCCGGCCATTTTTAGTTATTTCTACCCGGTAGCAAATATTTTTTCAGAGGCCAAAATTTACGATTTCATGAGCTATAACACATGATATTTTACTATTTTTAGTTATTTCAACTCATTAATAAATAATTTTACGGAGCTCAATATTTACAATTTCATAAGCAATAACCCTTGAACAAAATTCAGGATTTCATGATCAATAATGCATGATTGTTTGTCATTCTTAGTCATTTTGACCCATTGGCAATTAATTTCAATGAGGCAAAAATTAACGATTTTATCAGCAATAACCTATGATTTTTGGCTATTTTTAGTCTTTTCTACAGATTGACAACCAATTTCACGGAGGCTACTATTCATGATTTCATAAGGTATAACACACAATTTTGGCCATTTTTAGTCATTCGACCCATTGGCAAATAATTTTGCGGAGGCCCAAAATTTACGATTTCATGAGCACCCACTATTTTTGGCTATTTTAGTCATTTCTACATAATGGTAAATATTGTTGTGGATGCCAAAATCTATGATTTCATGAGTGATAACGCATAATTTTTGGCTATTTTTTTAGTCATTTCGACACATTAACAAATTATTTCAGCAAGGCCAAAATCCACGATTTCATGAACTTTAACGTGATTTTAACAATTTTCAGTCGTTTCAAACCATGGGTAAATAATTTCATCGATGCTAAAATTCATGATTTCATGAGCTATAACACATAATATTGGCCTTTCTTAGTCATTTCTATTCTTTTGTAAATAATTTCCCGGAGGCCAAAATTTACGATTTCATGAACTATATAACCCACGACTTTTAGCCATTTTGTCACCTCGACCCACTGGCAAATAATTTTACAGAGGCAAATATTCACGATTTCATGAGCTATAACCAATGCTTTTTGCCATTTTAGTCATTTCTTCACATTGGCAAATATTTTCACGAGGCCAAAACTCACAATTTAATGAGCTATAGCCCACTATTTTAGTCATTTTTATTTGTTTCGACCCATTGGAAAGTAATTTCATCGAGGCTAAAACTCACGATTTCGTGGGTTATAACTCACAATTTTTGATAATTTTTAGTTGTTTCCACCCATTGTAATATAATTCCGAGAGGGCAAAATTCACGATTTCATGTGGTATAAGGCATGATTTTTGGCATTTTTAGTCATTTGAACCTATTAGCAAATAGATTCGTGGTGGCTAAAATTCACAATTTCATGAGCTATAACATACGATTTTTGCCCATTGTTAGTCATTTCTACCCATTGGTAAATAATTTCGTGTAGGTTAAAATTCACGATTTCATGAGCTATAACCCACGGTTTTGACTATTTTAGTCATTTTGACCCATTAAAAATAATTTTGTGAAGCTCAAAATTTAAGATTTTATGAGCTATAACCCACGGTTTTGACTATTTTAGTCATTTTGACCCATTAAAAATAATTTTGTTGAGGCCAAAGTTCATAATTTCATGAGCTATAACCAATGCTTTTTGCCATTTTAGTCATTCGACCCATTGGCAAATAATTTTATTGAGGGAAAAATTAATGATTTCATCGCTTTTAGTCATTTCTACCCATTGGTAAATAATTTCGTGTAGGTTAAAATTCACGATTTCATGAGCTATAACCAATGCTTTTGCCATTTTAGTCATTTCTTCACATTGGCAAATATTTTCACGAGGCCAAAACTCACAATTTAATGAGCTATAGCCCACTATTTTTAGTCATTTTTATTTGTTTCACCCATTGGAAAGTAATTTCATCGAGGCTAAAACTCACGATTTCGTGGGTTATAACTCACAATTTTTGATAATTTTTAGTTGTTTCCACCCATTGTAATATAATTCCGAGAGGGCAAAATTCACGATTTCATGTGGTATAAGGCATGATTTTTGGCATTTTTAGTCATTTGAACCTATTAGCAAATAGATTCGTGGTGGCTAAAATTCACAATTTCATGAGCTATAACATACGATTTTTGCCCATTGTTAGTCATTTCTACCCATTGGTAAATAATTTCGTGTAGGTTAAAAATTCACGATTTTACGAGCTATAACGCACGATTTTTTCCCTTTTGTGGTCGTTTTGACCCATTAAAAAATAATTTTGTGAAGCTCAAAATTTAAGATTTTATGAGCTATAACCCACGGTTTTTGACTATTTTTTAGTCATTTTGACCCATTAAAAATAATTTTGTTGAGGCCAAAGTTCATAATTTCATGAGCTATACGCATGATTTTTTGCCACCTTAGTCGTTCAACGCATTGGCAAATAATTTTATTGAGGGAAAAATTAATGATTTCATCGCTTTTAGTCATTTCTGCCCAGTGATAAATAATTTCATCGATGCTAAAATTCATGATTTCATGAGTGATAACACATGATTTTGTCCATTTTAGTCATTTTTATTTGTTTCGACCCATTAATAAATAATTTTGTGGAGCCCAAAATTTACTATTTCATAAGCAATAACCCATGATTTTTGTCCCTTTTTTTTTATCATTTCGGCCTATTAAAAATTAATTTCATGGAGACCAAAATTCAGATTTCATGATCAATAACGCATGATTATTTGTCATTCTTAGTCATCTTGACCCATTGGCAATTAATTTCAACGAGGCCAAAATTGGCTATTTCATCAGCTATATCCTACGATTTTTGGCCATTTTTAGTCATTTCTATAGATAGACAAATATTTTCGTCGAGACCAATATTCATGATTTCGTGAGTTATAACATATAATTTTTGGCCATTTTTAGTCATTTCGATCCATTGGCAAATAATTTCATCGATGCTAAAATTCATAATTTCAAGAGCTATAACGCTTGATTTTTGGCCTTTTTAAGTTATTTTTACCCATTGATAAATAATTTTGTGGAGCCCAAAATTTACTATTTCATAAGCAATAACACATGATTTTGTCCATTTTTAGTCATTTCGACACATTGACAAATAACTTCACAGAGGCCAAAATTCACGAATTCGTGAGCTATAACGCTCGATGTTGGCAATTTTTCAGTTGTTTCGACCAATTGGCAAATAATTCCATCGATGCTAAAATTCATAATTTCAAGAGCTATAACGCTTGATTTTTGGCCTTTTTAAGTTATTTTTACCCATTGATAAATAATTTTCTGAATGCCTAAATTTATGATTTCATGAACTATAACCCATAACTTTTGGCCATTTTGTTAACTCGACACACAGGCAAATAATTTCATAGAAGCCAATATTCACGATTTCATAAATATTTCGGGTCTTTTAAATTGCAATTGACATAGATTACAATTGAAAGATTACAATAAAACTAAAAAAAATTTATATTTCCTGGGGTTCTTTTCTGTATGCCGGTGGAGCGTCGATCTTGTACTCCGTTGACGCACCGATTAAGATAATGGGTCTTTTACTGTTGATAAGGGTTGAATTGCTTGGAAGTTAGCTCAGTCTTCTCTTAGCAATACCTCTCAATGAAATCGCAAGTGCAATGCGTGTGGGTTTTTGGCTAAGGCTTTTTTAGACCTTTTTCCAAACCTGTAGAATGGATGATCTCCTCTCTTTTTATAAGCTAAAAGAGAGAGTTAATGGCCTTTAATTGTGCATTAAGTGGCCATTAAAGTAGGAGATAGTGGGGGGCGGTTATTCCCCTAAACATAGCTCTGAAACAGTTATTAGGCGAGCTTCGTGGACTTGGCGAAGTTCACTGAAGACGTGGGTGAAGGTCGCTGCGAGTGCGGGTGAGGGTCGCTTTGAAAGTGGGCGCGCCTTCTTCGGAAGTGGATGACTTGGTCCACGTGAGTTGACATGGGTGGAGTTTATTAGTTGTCGAGCTTTGCCTATGATTTTGAATTTGACACAGAATTCGATTCTAGGCTTGGCCGACAAATGACGCCTTTCGACTCGGTCTGGGAGTCGACTCACGTTTGATTTGGTCAAGTCGAGTCGACATGGACTGTCTAGCGAGCTTCACCTATGAGTTTGAATTTGACACAGAATTTGACTCTAGGCTTGGCTGACTAATGACGCTTTTCGACTCGGTCTGAGACGTGTTGTGAGGGTAGACTCGTGTCTAACTTGGTCGAGTCGAGTCGACATGAGTTGCTTGGCGAGGTTCGTTTCAATCATTAGACAACCTTCGCTGTAGCTTATTGTGGGCTTGGCTTTGGGCCCATTCGAAGTGTTTAGCCCATAGGCGTTCACTTCTTGGATCCAAATTGATCATCGGCCTAAGTGAAAATACATTTTGACCGTCTACAATAAGTTATAAGCAATGATTTTTGCTATTTTTAGTCATTTCTTCACATTGGCAAATATTTCATCGAGGCTAAAATTCACGAGTTCATGAGCTATAACCAACTAGTTTTGGCCATTTTTATTCATTTCGACCCATTGGTAAATAATTTTATCGATGCAAAAATTTACTATTTCATGAGCTATAACCTATGATTTTTAATAATTTTTAGTCGTTTCCACCTATTGGCAAATAATTCCCAAAGGGCAAAATTCACGATTTCATGTGGTATAACGCATGATTTTTGGCATTTTTAGTTGTTTGAATCCATTGGTAAATAGTTTCATTGAGGCTAAAATTCACGATTTTATGAGCTATAACGCATGATTTTTGGCCATTTTTAGTTGTTTCTGCCCATTGGCAAATAATTTCATTGAGACTAAAAATTCATGATTTCATGAGCTATAACGAATAATTTTTACCCTTTTATAGTCATTTCGACCTGTTAAAAAATATTTTTGCGGATCTTAAAATTTAAGAGTTTATGAGCTATAGCCCACCATTGTTGTCCATTTTTAGTCGATTTGACCCATTAAAAAAATAATATTGTTGAGGCCAAAGTTCACAATTTCATGAGCTATACCGCATGATTTTTCGCCATCTTAGTTGCTGTGACACATTAGCAAATAATTTTATCGAGGGCAAAATTGACGATTTCATCAGCTATAACCCATGATTTTTGGCCATTTTTCGTTATTTCTGCCCATTGACAAATAATTTTATTTTGGGGGCCATATTTACGATTTTATGAGCTATAATATATCATTTTTGGTTATTTTTAGTTGTTTACTGGGAAATATTTTCTCGGGCCCAAAATTTATGATTCTTTGAGCTATAGCCCCCAATTGTTGGCCATTATTAGTCCTTTCTACCCAATGTGAGATAATTTCAAGGAGGCCAAAATTCACAATTTCATGAGCTATAACCTATGATTTTTAATAATTTTAGTCGTTTCCACCTATTGGCAAATAATTTCATTGAGACTAAAATTCACGATTTCATGAGTTATAACCCAAAATTTTTGGCCATTTTTAGTCGTTTCTACCCAGTGGCAAATAATTTTTCGGAGGCCAAAATTTATAATTTCATGAGCTATAACACATGATTTTTGACCATTTTTAGTTAATTTGACCCATTAATAAATAATTTTGGGGAGCCTAAAATTTACGATTTCATAAGCAATAACCCATAATTTTTGGTCATTTCTAGTCATTTCGTCCATTAAAAATAATATTGTTGAGGCCAAAGTTCACAATTTCATGAGCTATAATATATCATTTTTGGTTATTTTAGTTGTTTGAATCCATTGGTAAATAGTTTCATTGAGGCTAAAATTCACGATTTTATGAGCTATAGCCCCAATTGTTGGCCATTATTAGTCCTTTCTACCCAATGTGAGATAATTTCAAGGAGGCCAAAATTCACAATTTCATGAGCTATAACACATGATTTTTGACCATTTTAGTTAATTTGACCCATTAAAAATAATTTTATGGAGACTAAAATTCACGATTTCATGAGTTATAACCCAAAATTTTTGGCCATTTTTAGTCGTTTCTACCCAGTGGCAAATAATTTTTCGGAGGCCAAAATTTATAATTTCATGAGCTATAACACATGATTTTTGACCATTTTTAGTTAATTTGACCCATTAATAAATAATTTTGGGGAGCCTAAAATTTACGATTTCATAAGCAATAACCCATAATTTTTGGTCATTTCTAGTCATTTCTGTCCATTAAAAAATAATTTTATGGAGACTAAAATTCAGGATTCATGATCAATAGTGCATGACTGTTTGTCATTCTTAGTCGTTTCGTCCCATTTGCAATTAGTTTCAATGAGGCTAAAATCGATGATTTCATCAGCTATAACCTATGATTTTTTATCATTTTTAATCGTTTCTACAGATTGACAACTAATTTCATGGAGGCCAATATTTATGATTTCATGAGTTGTAACATCTAATTTTTGATCAATTTTAGTCATTTTGACCCACTGACAAATAATTTTGCAAGGGCCTAAAATTTACTATTTCATGAGCATCCACGATTTTTTGTCATTGTTAGTCCTTTCTACCCAATGAAAAAAATTTGCGGAAGTTAAAATTTACAATTTCATTAGTGATAACGCAGATTTTTGGCCATTTTTAGTCATTTTGACACATTGACAAATAATTTTGGCAAGGCCAAATTTCACGATTTCATGAGCCATAATACCTGATTTTGATAATTTTTAGTTGTTTTGAACCATTGGCAAATAATTTCATCAATGCTAAAATTCATGATTTCATGAACTATAATCCATGTCTTTTGGCCATTTTTAGTCGTTTGTACCCATCGGTAAATAGTTTCGTGGAGGCTAAAATTCATGATTTCATGAACTATAATCCATGTCTTTTGGCCATTTTGCACTCAACTCATTGGCAAATAATTTCACAGGGACCAATATTCACGATTTCATGAGTATAACCAATGATTTTTACCTTTTTTAGTCATTTCTTCGAATTGGAAAATAATTTTGTGAGTCCAAAATTCACGATTTAGTGAGCTATAACCCATTATTTTTGCCATTTTTATTCATTTCGACCCACTGGCAAGTAATTTTATCAAGGCCAAAATTCAAGATTTCATGAGCTATAACCCACGATTTTCGATAATTTTTAGTCGTTTCCACCCATTGGCAAATAATTCCCAGAGGGCAAATTTTGCAATTACATGTGGTATAACACACGATTTTTGGCATTTTTAGTCGTTTGTACCCATCGGTAAATAGTTTCGTGGAGGCTAAAATTCATGATTTCATGAGCTGCAACGCTTGATTTTTGCCCTTTTATAGTCGTTTTGACCCATTAAAAAATAATTTTACGGAGCGATTTCATGAGTTATAATGCATGATTTTTGGCTATTTTTAATCATTTTGACCGATTAAAAAGTAATTTGTTGAGGCTAAATTTCACAATTTCATGAGCTATAACACATGATTTTTGACCATTTTAGTTAATTTGACCCATTAATAAATAATTTTGGGGAGCCTAAAATTTACGATTTCATGAGCTATAACACATGATTTTTGACCATTTTAGTTATTTCTACTCATTGGCAATTAATTTTTAAGGCCATATTCACAATTTTATGACCTATAATGTACAACTTTTGTCATTTTTAGTTGTTTTGATCCATTGGAAAAATATTTTTCGGATCCAAAATTTATGATTTCATGAGCTATAACCCCAAATTTTGGCCATTTTAGTTTGTTCTACCCAATGTGAGATAATTTCAAGGAGGCCAAAATTCACAATTTCATGAGCTATAACACATGATTTTTGGCCATTTTTAGTCGTTTCCACCCATTGGCAAATAATTTCATCAATGCTAAAATTCATGATTTCATGAGCTATAGCCCAAGATTTCTAGCTATTTTTAGTCATTTTGACCCATTAATAAATAATTTTGGGGAGCCTAAAATTTACGATTTCATGAGCTATAACACATGATTTTTGACCATTTTAGTTAATTTGACCCATTAAAAATAATTTTGTGAGTCCAAAATTCACGATTTCATGAGCTATAACACATGATTTTTAACCATTTTAGTTGTTTTGAACCATTGGCAAATAATTTCATCAATGCTAAAATTCATGATTTCATGAGCTATAACACATGATTTTTGGCCATTTTAGTCATTTTGACACATTGACAAATAATTTTGCAAGGGCCTAAAATTTACGATTTCATGAGTTATAATGCATGATTTTTGGCCATTTTTAGTCGTTTGTACCCATCGGTAAATAGTTTCGTGGAGGCTAAAATTCATGATTTCATGAGCTATAACCCCAAATTTTGGCCATTTTTAGTCGTTTCCACCCATTGGCAAATAATTTCATGGAGGCCAATATTTATGATTTCATGAGCTATAACCCACGATTTTCGATAATTTTAGTCGTTTCCACCCATTGGCAAATAATTTCATCAATGCTAAAATTCATGATTTCATGAGTTATAACCCAAAATTTTGGCCATTTTTAGTCGTTTCCACCCATTGGCAAATAATTTCATCAATGCTAAAATTCATGATTTCATGAGCTATAACACATGATTTTTGACCATTTTAGTTAATTTGACCCATTAAAAATAATTTCATGGAGGCCAATATTTATGATTTCATGAGCTATAACCCCAAATTTTGGCCATTTTGCACTCAACTCATTGGCAAATAATTTCATCAATGCTAAAATTCATGATTTCATGAGCTATAACACATGATTTTTGGCTCTTTTAGTCTTTTCAACTCAATGGCAAATAATTTCGTCAAGGCCAAAATTCATGATTTCATGAGTTATAATGCATGATTTTTGGCCTCTTTTAGTCATTTTGACTCATTGGCAAATAATTTCGTCAAGGCCAAAATTCATGATTTCATGAGCTATAGCCCAAGATTTCTAGCTATTTTTAGGCATTTTTACCCAGTTGCAAATAATATTTTGAAGGCTAAAATTTACGATTTCATGAGTTGTAACACATGATTTTTAACCATTTTAGTTGTATTGACCCATTAATAAATAAATTTATGGAATCCAAAACTTTCGATTTCATGAGTAATAACCCATGATTTTGTTGATTTTTATTCATTTTGGTCCATTAAAAAATAATTTCATGGAGATAAAAAAATTCAGGTTTTCATGATCAAAAGCGCATGATCGCTTGCCATTCTTAGTCATTTCGACCCATTGGCAATTAATTTCAACGAGGCAAAAATTGTTGATTTTATCAGCTATAACCTACAATTTTTAGCCATTTTTAGTCATTTCTATAGATTGACAATAATTTGGTAGAGGCCAATATTCATGATTTCATGAGCTATAGCACACAATGTTTGGCCATTACGCATGATTTTTGACCATTTTCAGTCGGTACAACTCATTAAAACATAATTTAACGGAGGCCAAAATTAACGATTTCATGAGTTACAACCCATAATTTTAAAAAAAATTTAGTCATTTTGACCCATCAAAAATAATTTCATGGAGGTAAAATTTAAGATTTCATGAGCTATAAC
Source organism: Asparagus setaceus (assembly GCA_012295165.1). Classification (NCBI taxonomy): domain Eukaryota; kingdom Viridiplantae; phylum Streptophyta; class Magnoliopsida; order Asparagales; family Asparagaceae; genus Asparagus; species Asparagus setaceus. Next base: position 4,082,097 of record CM022704.1, on the reverse strand, counting down.
CCCAAATTTTGGCCATTTTAGTCATTTTGACTCATTGGCAAATAATTTCGTTTAGGCCAAAATTTAAGATTTTATGAGCTATAACCCACGATTTTCGATAATTTTAGTCGTTTGTACCCATCGGTAAATAGTTTCGTGGAGGCTAAAATTCATGATTTCATGAGTTATAATGCATGATTTTTGGCCATTTTAGTCATTTTGACCCATTAAAAATAATTTTGTGAGTCCAAAATTCACGATTTCATGAGTTATAATGCATGATTTTTGGCTATTTTTAATCATTTTGACCGATTAAAAAGTAATTTGTTGAGGCTAAATTTCACAATTTCATGAGGTATAGCGCATGATTTTTTGGCATCTTAGTCATTTTGATGCATTAGCAAATAATTTTGTTAAGGAAAAATTTGACAATTTCATCAGCTATAACTCATGATTGTTGGCCAGTTTTAGTTATTTCTACTCATTGGCAATTAATTTTTTTAAGGCCATATTCACAATTTTATGACCTATAATGTACAACTTTTTGTCATTTTTAGTTGTTTTGATCCATTGGAAAAATATTTTTTCGGATCCAAAATTTATGATTTCATGAGCTATAACCCCCAAATTTTGGCCATTTTTAGTTTGTTCTACCCAATGTCAAATAATTTCATCAATGCTAAAATTCATGATTTCATGAGTTATAATGCATGATTTTTGGCCATTTTAGTCGTTTCCACCCATTGGCAAATAATTTCGTCAAGGCCAAAATTCATGATTTCATGAGCTATAGCCCAAGATTTCTAGCTATTTTAGGCATTTTACCCGGTTGCAAATAATATTTTGAAGGCTAAAATTCACGATTTCATGAGTTGTAACACATGATTTTTAACCATTTTAGTTGTATTGACCCATTAATAAATAAATTTATGGAATCCAAAACTTTCGATTTCATGAGTAATAACCCATGATTTTGTTGATTTTTATTCATTTTGGTCCATTAAAAATAATTTCATGGAGATAAAAAATTCAGGTTTTCATGATCAAAAGCATGATCGCTTGCCATTCTTAGTCATTTCGACCCATTGGCAATTAATTTCAACGAGGCAAAATTGTTGATTTTATCGGCTATAACCTACAATTTTAGCCATTTTAGTCATTTCTATAGATTGACAATAATTTGGTAGAGGCCAATATTCATGATTTCATGAGCTATAGCACACAATGTTTGGCCATTACGCATGATTTTTGACCATTTTCAGTCGGTACAACTCATTAAAACATAATTTAACGGAGGCCAAAATTAACGATTTCATGAGTTACAACCCATAATTTTAAAAAAAATTTAGTCATTTTGACCCATCAAAAATAATTTCATGGAGGTAAAATTTAAGATTTCATGAGCTATAACCCACGATTTTTGGCGTTTTGTAGTCATTTTGAGCCATTAAAAGTAATTTTGTGGAGCCCAAAATTTATAATTTCATGACCTATAATCCACAACTATTGGCAAATGCTAAAATTCTTGATTTCATGAGCGATAACACATGATTTTTGGCTCTTTTTAGTCTTTTCAACTCAATGGCAAATAATTTCGTCAAGGCCAAAATTCATGATTTCATGAGCTATAACCCACGATTTTAAGCTATTTTTAGTCATTTCTACCCAATGGCAAATAATTTCGTCAAGGCCAAAATTCATGATTTCATGTGCTAGAAGTACACATGTTTTTTTGGTCATTTTTAGTTATTTTGGCCCATTAAAAATAATTTTGTGGAGCCCAAAATTTATGATTTCATAAGTTCTAACTCATGATTTTTGGCTCTTTTAGTCTTTTCAACTCAATGGCAAATAATTTCGTCAAGGCCAAATTTCATATTTCAAAAGCTATAACCCACAATTTTTGATCATTTTTATTGCTTCTACCCAATGGCAAATAATTTTGCGAAGGCCAAAATTCATGATTTTATGAGCGATAACGCTTGATTTTTGGCCTCTTTTAGTCATTTTGACTCATTGGCAAATAATTTCGTTTAGGCCAAAATTTAAGATTTTATGAGCTATAACTCAAAATTTTTTTACCATTTTTAGTCATTTCTACTCAGTGGCAAATAATTTTGATTTTTTACCATTTTTAGTCATTTTTAGACATTTTTAGTCGGTGCGACCCATTAAATTGTGGAGCCTAAAATTTATGATTTCATAAGTTCTAACTCATGATTTTTGGCCAGTTTTAGTCATTTTGACACATTAAAAAATAATTTCATGGAGGTAAAATTTTAAGATTTCATGGGCTATAACGCCCGAGTTTAGCAATTTTCAGTCATTTTAACTGATTGGCAAATAATTTCATGGAGACTAAAAGTTTAAGATTTTATGAGCTATAACCCACGATTTTTGGCGTTTTGTAGTCATTTTGAGCCATTAAAAAGTAATTTTGTGGAGCTTAAAATTTAAGATTTCATGAGCTATAACCCACGATTTTAAGCTATTTTTAGTCATTTCAACATATTAAAAAATAGTTTGATTGAGCGCAAAGTTCACGATTTCATGAGTTATAGCCCATGATTTTTTGCCATCTTAGTCGTTTCGACACATTGGCAAATAGTTTCATAGAGGAAAAAATTGACGATTTCATTAGCTATAACCCTTGATTTTTAGCCATTTTAGTTGTTTCTACTCATTGGCAAATAATTTCATTTTGAGGTCATATTCAATATTTTATAAGATATAATGTATAATTTTTGGTTATTTTTAATTGTTTTGATCCATTGGAAAGTATTTTCTCGGGCCCAAAATTTATGATTTCATGAGCTATATAACCCCAATTTATTATTATTTTTATTATTTTTGTCCTTTCTATTCAATACTAAATAATTTCACGGAGGCTAAAATTCACAATTCCTTACACAATAACACATGATTTTTTTCCATTATTAGTCTTTTCAACTCAATGGCAAATAATTTCATAGAGGTCAATATTCACTATTTTATGAGCTATAACCCAAGATTTTTGGTAACTTTTAGTCATTTCTACCCAATGGCAAATAATTTTCTAGAGGCTAAAATTTACGATTTCATGAGCTATAATGCATGATTTTTTGCTATTTTAGTCATTTTGACACATTAAAAATAATTTCATGGAGGTAAAATTTAAGATTTCATGAGCTATAACCAACAATTTTTAGCTATTTTAGTCATTTCAACCCATTGACAAATAATTTTATGGAGCCTAAAATTTATGATTTTATGAGCTATAACCCAAGATTTTTGGTAACTTTTAGTCATTTTGACCCATTAAAAATAATTTTGTGGAGCTTAAAATTTAAGATTTCATGAGCTATAACCCACGATTTTAAGCTATTTTAGTCATTTCAACATATTAAAAATAGTTTGATTGAGCGTAAAGTTCACGATTTCATGAGTTATAGCCCATGATTTTTTGCCATCTTAGTCGTTTCGACACATTGGCAAATAGTTTCATAGAGGAAAAAATTGACGATTTCATTAGCTATAACCCTTGATTTTTAGCCATTTTAGTTGTTTCTACTCATTGGCAAATAATTTCATTTTGAGGTCATATTCAATATTTTATAAGATATAATGTATAATTTTTGGTTATTTTAATTGTTTTGATCCATTGGAAAGTATTTTCTCGGGCCCAAAATTTATGATTTCATGAGCTATATAACCCCCAATTTATTATTATTTTTTATTATTTTTTGTCCTTTCTATTCAATACTAAATAATTTCACGGAGGCTAAAATTCACAATTCCTTACACAATAACACATGATTTTTTACCATTTTTAGTCATTTCTACCCAATGGCAAATAATTTCATCGAGACTAAAATTAATGATTTCATGAGCTATAACCCAAGATTTTTGGTAACTTTTAGTCATTTCTACCCAATGGCAAATAATTTTCTAGAGGCTAAAATTTACGATTTCATGGGCTGTAACACATGATTTTTTTACCATTTTTAGTTATTTTGACCCATTAATAAATAATTTTATGGAGCCTAAAATTTATGATTTCATAAGTAATAACCCATAATTTTTAGCTATTTTTAGTCATTTCGGCCCATTAAAAAAATTTCATGGAGACCACAATTCAGGATTTCATGATCAATCGCTCATGATTGTTTGCTGTTCGTAGTCATTTTGACCTATTGACAATAATTTCAATGGGGAAAAAATGGATGATTTTATCAGCTATAAGCTATGATTTTAGTCATTTCTACAGATTGACAAATAATTTGGTGGAGGCCAATATTAATGATTTCATGAAAAATAATTTTGTGGTGAAGAAAATTCATAATTTCATGAGCGATAACACATGAATTTGGGCCATTTCTAATCATTTTGACTCAATAGCTAATAATTTCATCGAGACTAAAATTAATGATTTCATGAGCTATAACCCAAGATTTTTGGTAACTTTTAGTCATTTATACTCAGTGGAAAATAATTTTTTGGATGCCAAAATTCACGATTTCATGAACTACAACTCATATTTGCGGCCATTTTTAGTCATTTTGGACCATTAAAAATAACTTTGTGAAGGGAAAATTTTAGGATTTGATGACCTATAATGCCCGATTTTGGCAATTTTTATTTGTTTCGACCCATTAGCAAATAATTTGATCAATGCCAAAAATCACGATTTGATTAGCTATAAAGCACAATTTTTGGCAAATAATTTCGTCAAGGCCACAATTTATGATATCATGAGCTATAACTCATGATTGTTGACCATTTTAGTCTTTTCTACCCCTTGGCAAATAATTTCGTCAGGCCAAAATTATGGATTTCAAGAGCTATAACCCAGGACTTTTGTCCATTTTTAGTTCTTTTGACCTATTGGCAAATAATTTCATAGAGGTCAATATTCACTATTTTATGAGCTATAACTCACGATTTTTTTGCTATTTTTAGTCATTTCTATCCATAACAAAATAATTTCATTGAGGCCAAAATTCATGATTTCATGAGCTATAACTCATGATTGTTGACCATTTTTAGTCATTTCAACCCATTGACAAATAATTTTATCCACGTAAAAATTACAATTTTATAATTTATTACTCTTTACATTTGGTTATTTTTAGTCATCCCTACCCATTGGCAAATAATTTTTGGAGGCAATATTCATTATTTCATGAGCTATAATGTACAATTTTTAATCATTTTTATTGTTTCAACCATTAACAAATAATTTGTAGAGTCCAAAATTTATGATTTTATGAGCTATAACCAACAATTTTTAGCTATTTTTAGTTATTTTGACCCATTAAAAATAATTTTGTGGAGCCCAAAATTTATGATTTCATGAGCTTTAATGCATGATTTTTTTGCTATTTTAGTCATTTCGACCCATTAGCAAATAATCTCATCAATGCCAAAATTGTTGATTTTATTAGCTATTACCCATGATTTGTGGATATTTTTAATCATTTTTATTGTTTCAACCATTAACAAATAATTTTGTGAAGGCCAAAATTCATGATTTCATGAGCTATAACCAACAATTTTTAGCTATTTTAGTCATTTCGACCCATTGGCAAATAATTTTGTGGAGCCCAAAATTTATGATTTCATGAGCGATAACCCATGATTTTGGAATTTTTTATTTATTTCTACTCAACAGCAAATAATTTTGTGAAGGCCAAAATTCACAATTTCATGCGCGACAATGCATGATTTTTGATCATTTTTAGTCATTTCCCTCATGGCTAATAATTTTATCGAAGCTAAAATTCACCATTTCATGAACAATAACCTAAGATGTGGATATTTTTAATCATTTTTATTGTTTCAACCATTAACAAATAATTTGTAGAGTCCAAAATTTATGATTTCATGAGCTTTAATGCATGATTTTTGATCATTTTAGTCATTTTGACCCATTAAGAAATAATTTTGCATAGGGCAAAATTCACAATTTCATAAGCTATTACGCTTGAGTTTTGTGATTTTTAGTCATTTCGACCCATTAGCAAATAGTTTCATCGATGCCAAAATTTATGATTTCATAAGATATAACAAGCGATTTTTGACTATTTTTAGTTATTTCGACCCATTGGCAAATAATTTTATTGAGACCAAAATTAACAATTTCATGAGATACAACCTGTGATTTTTGGTCATTTTTAGTCATTTCTACCCACTGGCAAATAATTTCATCGAGGCCAAAATTCACGATTTCATGAGCAAATAGTTTCATCGATGCCAAAATTTATGATTTCATGAGCAAATAGTTTCGACCCATTAAAAAATAATTTTGTGGAGCCCAAAATTTATGTATATATGTGCTATAAGCTATTTTTAGTCATTTCGATCCATTAAAAAATAATTTTTCCGATAGAAGCAATTTCATAATCTATAATTCACGATTTCATGAGCAAAGACGTATATTTTTTGTCATTCTTAGTCATTTTGACCCATTAGTAAATAATTTCATCGTGGCCAAAATTGACAAGTTTCTTCAGCTATAAACATAAATTTTAGCCATTTTTAGTTATTTTAATGCATTGGCAAATAGTTTCATGGAGAACAATATTCTTGATTTCATGAGCGATTTTTTGCCACTTTTACTCATTGGCAAATAATTTCATCGAGGCCAAAATTTACGATTTTATGAGCTATAACCCAAGATTTTTGATTATTTTTAGTCACTTCGACCCATTAGCAAACAATTTCATTAAGGCCAAAAGTAACGATTTCATGAGCTATAACTTATGATTTTTAGCCATTTTTAGTCATTTCTATCCATTGGCATAAAATTTACCGATGGCCATAATTGACAATTTCATGAGGTATAACGCATAATTTTTAGCCAATTTTAGTGGTTTCGACCCATTATCAATAGATAATTTTGTGAAGGCCAAAACTGACAATTTTATAAGGTATAAGACACAAGTTTTAGCCATTTTTAATCATATCGACCCATTAAAAACTAATTTTGAATAACCCACAATGTTTTCATATTTTTAGTCATTTTGGCCTATTAAAGAATAATTTCATGAGTGATAACGCATGATTTTTTGCTTTTTTTATCATGATGACTCAATGGCAAATAATTTCATCGAGACCAAAATTCACGATTTTATGAGCTACAACCTAAAATTTTTAGCCATTTTTAGTCATTTATACCCAATGGCAAATAAATTTCCTGGCTGTCCAAATTCACAATTTCATAAGTTATAACACATGATTTTTAGATATTTTAAGTCATTTTGATCCACTAAAAAAATAAGTTCTTAGAGGCAAAACTTCATGATTTTATGAGCTATAACCCAAGATTTTTGATTATTTTTAGTCATTTTGACCCATTGGTAAATAATTTCATCGAGGCAAAATTTATGATTTCATGAGCTATAACTTATGATTTTTAGCCATTTTAGTCATTTCTACCCATTGGCAAATAATTTTATTGAGACCAAAATTAACAATTTCATGAGCTATAACCAAAATTTTTTGGTCACTTTAGCCTTTTGACCCATTGGTAAATAATTTCATGGAGAATAATATTCATGTTTCATGAACTAGAACTCATAATTTTTAGTTATTTCTACCCATTGGCAAATAATTTCATCGAGGCAAAATTTATGATTTCATGAGCTGTAACTTATGATTTTTAGCCATTTTAGTTATTTCGAGTCATTAACAAACAATTTCATTGAGGCCAAAAGTAATGATTTCATGAATTATAACTCATAATTTTTTATTATTTTTAATCGTTTCTATCCATTAGCATGTAATTTATTGGAGGCAAAAATTCACGATTTCATCAACTATAATGCACAATTTTTTGCCACATTTAGTCATTTCGACCAATCCGCAAATAATTTTGTGAAGGTGAAAATTCACAATTACATAAGGTATAAGACATGATTTTTGGCCATTTTTTAGCATCTCGACCCATTAAAAATGATTTTGTGGAGCCCAAAATTTATAATTTCATGAGCTATAACCCACTATATTTTCCCATTTTTACTCATTTCGACCTATTAAAAAATAATTTCATGGAGGCCAAAATTCACGATTTCATGAGCTATAACCCAAGATTTTTGATTATTTTTAGTCATTTTGACCCATTGGTAAATAATTTCATCGAGATGAAAATTCACGATTTTATGAGCTATAATATAAGATTATTGGCCATTTTTAGTCATTTCAATGCAGTGGCAAATAAATTGCCTTGCTTTCCAAATTCATGACTTCATGTGCTACAAGGCATGATTTTTTATCATTTTTAGTCGGTGTGACCCATTAAAAAATAATTTTGCGGAACCTAAAATTTATGATTTCATGGGTTATAATTTACGATTTCATGAGCAATAACACATTATTTTTTGATATTTTTAGTCATTTCTATCCAATAGAAAATAATTTCCTCATGGAGGCCACTTCATGATTTTATGAGCGATGATGCATTACTTTTTGCCAGTTGTAATCATTACAACTCAATGGCAAAGAATTTCATTGAGGCAAAAATGCACGATTTAATAAGCTATAACCTAAGATTTTTGGTCATTTTTAATGTTTATATCCATTGGCAAATTATTTCTCGAAGGCCAAAACTCATAATTTTATTAGCTATAATGCACAATATTTAGACATTTTTAGATAGTGCGACCCATTAAAAAATAATTTTGCGGAGCCCAAAATTTATGATTTCATGAGTTATAACCCACAACATTTTGCCATTTTTGATGTTTTGACCCATTAAAAATAATTTCATGGAGGCCAAAATTAATAATTTGATGGCGATAGCATGATTTTTTATTAATTTTAATCATTTTAACTCAATGGCAAATAATTTCATCGAGGTGAAAATTCACGATTTCATGAGCAATAACACATTATTTTTGATATTTTTAGTCATTTCTACCCATTGGTAAATAATTTCATCGAGATGAAAATTCACGATTTTATGAGCTATAATATAAGATTATTGGCCATTTTAGTCATTTTGACCCATTGTCAAATAAATTGCCTTGCTTTCCAAATTCATGACTTCATGTGCTACAAGGCATGATTTTTATCATTTTAGTCGGTGTGACCCATTAAAAATAATTTTGCGGAACCTAAAATTTATGATTTCATGGGTTATAATTCTGATTTCATGAGCAATAACACATTATTTTTGATATTTTTAGTCATTTCTATCAATAGAAAATAATTTCCTCATGGAGGCCACTTCATGATTTTATGGCGATGATGCATTACTTTTGCCAGTTGTAATCATTACAACTCAATGGCAAAGAATTTCATTGAGGCAAAAATGCACGATTTAATAAGCTATAACCTAAGATTTTTGGTCATTTTTAATGTTTATATCCATTGGCAAATTATTTCTCGAAGGCCAAAACTCATAATTTTATTAGCTATAATGCACAATATTTAGACATTTTTAGATAGTGCGACCCATTAAAAAATAATTTTGCGGAGCCCAAAATTTATGATTTCATGAGTTATAACCCACAACATTTTGCCATTTTTTGATGTTTTGACCCATTAAAAATACTTCGCAGAGGCCAAAATTCTCGAATTTGTGAGCTATAATGCCCGATTTTGGCAATTGTTAGTATTTTTGACCCATTTGTAAATAGTTTCATTGATGTTAAAATTCATGATTTCAAGAGCTATATTTTTAATTGTCTCTACCTAATAGCAAATAATTTCCTCCAACCAAAATTTACAATTTTATGACCAATAACCTAAGACCTTTGGCCATTTGTAGTCATTTTGACCCATTGTCAAATAAATTTAGGGAGGCTAATATTCACGATTTTAGCTATCACCCACTATTCTTGGCCATTTTTAGTAATTTCTACCCATTGGCAAATATGACGTCAAAATTCACAATTTTATTAGCTATAACCCATAATTTTTTACCTTTTTTATTCGTTTTGACCCTTTGACGAATAATTTAATTGAAGCCAAAATTAACGATTTCATGAACTATAATTTATGATTTTTGGCTATTTTTAGTCATTTCTGTCGATAGGCAAATAATTTTCCAAAGGTGAAGATTCTCGATTTCATGAGCTATAAAGCACAATGTTTGCCATTTTCAGTCGTTCTGACCCATTGGCAGATAATTTCCTGGATGCCAAAATTTACAATTTATTGATGTATAATGCATAATTTTTGGTCATTTTTAGTCATTTTGGCCCATCAAAAAATAAGTTTGCAGAGCGCTAAATTTACAATTTCATGAACTATAAACCATGATTTTTGGACATTTGTAGTCATTTCTACCCATTGGTAAATAATTTCATCGAGGTGAAAATTCACGATTTCATGAGCGATAACGCATCAATTTTGGTCTTTTTTAGTCATTTCGACTCAATGGCAAATAATTTTATCAAGACCAAAATTCACGATTTCATGAGGGAAAACATGATTTTTGGCAATTTTTAGTCTTTTCGACTAGTTGGCAAATAGTTACGTAGAGGCAAAAATTCATGATTTCATGATCTATAACACACAATTTTTGGGTATTTTCAGTCGGTGCATCCCATTGCAAAAATATTTTTTGAAGCCCAAATTTTAGGACATCATGAGCTATAACCCATGATTGTTTGCTATTTTTAGTCATTCGACCCACTAAAAAATAATTTTATGGAGGCCAAAATTCATGATTTCATGAGCTATAACGCATGATTTTTTAACATTTTTAGTGAAAACGACCCACTGTCAAAAAATTCATCTAGCCAAAAATTGACAATGTCATCAGCTATAACCCATGATATTTAGCTATTTTTATTCATTTCTACCCACTAGTAAATAATTTCGTTCGAGGCAAATAGTCATGGTTTCATCAGCGGTAATGCATGACTTTGCCATTTTTAGCCATTTCGACTCATTGGCAAATAATTTTATCGATGCCAAATTCACAATATCATGAGCTATGACCCTAGATTTTTAGCCATTTTTAGTCATTTCTACCCAGCGGTAAATAATTTCATCGAGGTGAAAATTCACGATTTCATGAGCTATAACCCATGATTGTTTGCTATTTTTAGTCATTTTGACCCATTGGTAAATAATTTCATGGAGGCCAAAATTCACGATTTCATGAGCTATAACCCATGATTTTTATTTATTTTTAGTTATTTCTACCCAATAACAAATATTTTTATCAAGGCCAAAATTCATAATTTCATGAGCTAAAGCCCAAAAATTTTTACCATTTTTATTATTTTAACTCATTGGCAAATAATTTCATCTAGGTCAAAATTCACAATATTATGAGCTATAAATCATGATTTTTGGCTATTTTTAACCATTTCTACCCGTTGACAAATAATTTCCTGATGGCCAAAATTCTCGATTTCATAAGCTTTTAACGCATGATTTTTGGCCATTTTTAGTCGTTTTAACCCATTAGTAAATAATTTCAAGGAGACCAAAATTCATGATTTCCTGAGGTATAACACATGATTTTTTTTACTATTTTTTGTCATTTTGGCTCATTAACAAATAATTTTGCAAAGCCTAAAATTTATAATTTCATGAGCTATAACCCATGATTTTTTAGCATTTTTAATAGTTTCGTTTTATTAAAAAATAACTTTACCGAGGCCAAAATTCATGATTTCATTGGCTATAATGCATAATTTTTTGTCATTCTAATTCATTTCAACCATTAGCAAATAATTTCATCACGGACAAAATTGACGATTTCATCAGCTATAACCCATGATTTTTGGCCTTTTTTAGTCGTTTCTACCTTTTTTTTAATCAACCATCATCTACTCAAAAATAAAAGGACTAAATACAACAAAAGCCCCTCTTAGAGTGTATGACTCATACATAACCAAGAGTGCGTTCTAAAAGAAGTGGGCTAGTCATTTCTGCCTATTGACAAATAACTTTGCGGAGGCCAATATTTATAATTTCTTAAGCTATAACACATAATTTTAGCCATTTTTAATCAATTTGACTCATTGGTAAATAATTTCATGGGGTCCAAAAATTAAGATTTCATCCACTATAACCTACGATTTTTGGCCATTTTTAATCGTTTCTACCCAATGAAAAATAATTTTGCAGAGGCCAAAATTTATGATTTTATGAGCGATAACACATGAATTTTGGCCATATTTAGTCATTTCAACTCAAGGGCAAATAATTTTGTGTAGGTTAAAATTCACGATTTCATGAGCTATAACCCATAATTTTTTGTCATTTCTATCTATTAGCAAATAATTTCATCGAAGCTAAAATTCATGACTTCATGAACTATAACCAGCGATTGTTGACCATTTTAAGTCATTTTGACTCATTGCCAAATAATTTTTTGAGGCCAAAATTCAAGATTTCATGAGCTATAACTCATGATGTTTGGGGATTTTCAATCATCTTTACCCATTGGCAAATAATTTTGAAGAGGCAATATTCACGATTTCATGATTTATAACACACGGTTTTTTAGCCATTTTTAATTATTTTGGCCCATTAACAAAATATTTTATGGAGGCTAAAATTCATGATTTTAAGAGCTATAACGCACAATTTTTACAAATTTTTAGTAATTTTGACCCATTAAAAATCTATTATGCGGAGCCAAATATTTATGATTTTATGAGCTATAACCCACAATTTTTTGGTCATTTTTTTTAGCATTTTGATGCATTAAAAAATAGTTTCGTGGAGGCTAAAAATTATTCACAATTTCATGAGCTATAACACATGATATTTTTGCCTTTCTTAGTCATTTCTACTAATTGGAAAATAGTTTCATCGAGGTTGTAATTGACGATTTCAAGTGCTATAACCCACGATTTTTGGCAATTTTTATTGGTTTCTAGTTTCTACCCATTGGCATATAATATCATGAAGGCCAATATTCACTATTTTTGGTGATATAACACACGATTCTTGGCCATTTTTAGTTATTTTGACGCATTAGAAAATAATTTTGCGGTGCCCAAAATTTACAATTTCATCACTAAGTGGCCATTTTTATTTGTTTCTACCTAATGAAAAATTATTTTACGGAGGCCAAAATTCAAGATTTCATGAACGATAACGCATGATTTTTGGCTATTTTTAGTCATTTTCACTCAATGTAAATAATTGAAGCGAGGGAAAAATTCATGATGTTATGAGCTAGAACTTAAGAGCTTCGGCCATTTTTAGTCATTTCTACCCAGTGACAAATAATTTCATGAAGCTAAAATTCATGATTTCATGAGCTATAACGCATGATTTTTGGCCATTTTAGTCATTTTGACACATTAGAAAATAATTTTTGAGGCCAAAATTCATGATTTCATGAGATATAACCAATGATTTTTAGCCATTTTTAGTCATTTTGACACATTAGAAATAATTTTTTGAAGGAAAAAATTCACGATTTCTAGAGTTGTAATGCTCGATTTTAGCAATTTTTTATTGTTTCGACCATTTGGCAAATAATTTTATCGACACCAAAATTCATAATTTCATGAACTATAATACACAATTTTTTCCATTTTAAGTCGTCTCTACCCAATGGCAAATAATGTTGCTAGGCCAAAATTTACAATTTCATATGCCCTAACTTACGATTTTTGGCCAATTTTTGTCATTTCAACCCATTGGCAAATAATTTCGTGGAAAACCATATTCATAACTCATGAGCTAAAACTCATGATTTCTTAGCTATTTTTAGTCATTTCGACCCATTGGTAAATAATTTAATCGAGGCCAAAATCCTGATTTTGTGAGCTATAACCCATGATTTTTAATATTTTCTAGTCATTTCGGCCCATTGGTAAATAATTTAATCGAGGCCAAAATCCTGATTTTGTGAGCTATAACCCATGATTTTTAATATTTTCTAGTCATTTCGGCCCATTGGTAAATAATTTCATCAAGGTCAAAACTAACAATTTCATGAGCTATAACCCATGATTTTTGGCCATTTTAGTCATTTCGACCCATTGGTAAATAATTTCAAGGAGACCAAAATTCATGATTTCATTGGCTATAATGCATAATTTTTGTCATTCTAATTCATTTCAACCATTAGCAAATAATTTCATGGAGGCCAAAATTCACGATTTCATGAGCTATAACGCATGATTTTTGGCTATTTTTAGTCATTTCGACCCATTGGTAAATAATTTCATGAGCTATAACCCATGATTTTTGGCTATTTTTAGTCATTTCGACCCATTGGTAAATAATTTCATGAGCTATAACACATGATTTTTTACTATTTTTGTCATTTCTATCTATTAGCAAATAATTTCATCTAGGTCAAAATTCACAATTTCATGAGCTATAACACATGATTTTTTACTATTTTTGTCATTTCAACCCATTGGCAAATAATTTTATCAAGGCCAAAATTCACGATTTCATGAGCTATAACCCATGATTTTTGGCTATTTTTAGTCATTTCTACCCGGTGACAAATAATTTCATGGAGGCCAAAATTCATAATTTCATGAGCTATAACGCATGATTTTTGGCTATTTTTAGTCATTTCGACCCATTAAAAATAATTTCATGGAGGCCAAATTCATGATTTGATGAGCTATAACGCATGATTTTTGGCTATTTTTAGTCATTTCGGCCCATTGGTAAATAATTTCATCAAGGTCAAAACTAACAATTTCATGAGATATAACTCATGTTGTTCGACCATTTTTAGTCATTTCTACCCACTAGTATATAATTTACCGGAGGCCAAAATTCACGATTTCACTGGCTATAACGCATGATTTTTGGCCAGTTTTAGTCATTTCAATTAATTTACAAGTAATTTCATGGAGGCCAAAAGTCACAATTTTATGAGGTATAATGCATGATTTTTGCCTATTTTAGTCGTTTCGATCAATGAGTTATAACCCATGATTTCGATTTTATGAGTTATAACACGTGATTTTTGTCCATTTTAGTCATTTCTATCCAATGGCAAATAATTTTTCTGAGGCCAAATTCATGATTTCATGAGTGATAACATATGATTTTTTACCATTTTTAGTCATTTCAACTCAATAGAAAATAATTTTATCATGGCTAAAATCCACAATTTCATAAGCTATAACCCAAGATTTTTAGCTATTTTTAGTCATTTGTACCCAGTGATAAATAATTTCTTAGAGGCTAAAATTCATAAATTCATGAGCTATAACGCATGATTTTCAGCAATTTTTAGTCAATTGGACCCTTTAAAAAAATAATTTCGCGAGGGCTAAAATTCATGATTTGATGAGCTATAACGCCTGATTTTTATCAAAATTCATGATTTCTTGAGCTATATAACTAGGACTTTTTTAATCATTTTTAGTCGTTTCGGCCCATTAACATATAATTTCATCGAGTCTAAAATTAATGATTTCATTATCTATAACTCATAATTTTTGGCTATTTTTAATCATTTCTATCCATTGACAAATAATTTACCAGAGGCCAAAATCACGATTTCATGAGGTACAACGCACGATTTTAGCCATTTTTAGTCATTTTGACCCATTGGTAAATAATTTTATGGAGGCCAAAATTCACAATTTCATGCGGTATAACGCATGATTTTTGATCATTTTTAGTCATTTTAACACATTAAAAAAATAAGTTTGCAAAGCCCAAAATTTACAATTTCATATGCCCTAACTTACGATTTTTGGCCATTTTATTCGTTTTACCCGGTGACAAATAATTTACGGAGGCCAAAATTCACAATTTCATGAGCTATAACGCATGATTTTTGATCATTTTTAGTCATTTTGACCCATTGGTAAATAATTTCATCAAGGTCAAAACTAACAATTTCATGAGCTATAACTTAAGATTTTTGTTCATTTTAGTCATTTCTATCCAATGGCAAATAATTTCATCAAGGTCAAAACTAACAATTTCATGAGCTATAACGCATGATTTTTGGCCATTTTAGTCATTTCAACTCAATAGAAAATAATTTTATGGAGGCCAAAATTTACTATTTCATGAGCTATAACCCAAGATTTTTGGCCATTTTAGTGGTTTTAACACATTTAAAAATAATTTCATGGAGGCCAAAATTCACGATTTCATGAGCCATAGGCAATTTTTCATCGTTTTGACCCTTTGCAAGTAATTTCATCGTCATCAAAACTAATGATTTTTGAATTATAATGCATGATTTTTACCATTTTAGTCATTTTGACCCATTGGTAAATAATTTAATCGAGGCCAAAATTTACTATTTCATGAGCTATAACTCATGATTTTTGACCATTTTATCATTTGGACCCATTGACAAATGATTTCATGGAGTAAAATATTCATCATTTAATAAGATATAACCCATAATTTTTTTACTATTTTTAGTCATTTCTATCCAATGGCAAATAATTTTATGGAGGCCAAAATTCACGATGTTATGAGCTATAACCCAAGTTTTGACCAATTTTAGTCATTTCCATAATTAACTCATGATTCCATGAGCTATAAATCAAGATTTTGGCTATTTTCAGTCATTTCCACCCATTGAAAAATAATTTTGTCGGGCTAAAATTAACAATTTCATGAGCTATAACCCGACTTTTGCCATTTTTAGTCCTTTTGACCCATTGGCAAATAATTTCATGCACACAAAATTCACGATTTCATGATGTATAATACACGATTTTTGGCCTTTTTAGTTGTTTCAACCTATTAAAAATAATTTAGCGAGCCCAAAATTTACTATTTCATGAGCTATAACTCATGATTTTTGACCATTTTATCATTTGGACCCATTGACAAATGATTTCATGGAGTAAAATATTCATCATTTAATAAGATATAACCCATAATTTTTTTACTATTTTTAGTCATTTCTATCCAATGGCAAATAATTTCATCGAGGCCAAAATTCACGCTTTTATAAGTTACAACCCACAGTTTTTGACCAATTTTAGTCATTTCCATAATTAACTCATGATTCCATGAGCTATAAATCAAGATTTTTGGCTATTTTCAGTCATTTCCACCCATTGAAAAATAATTTTGTCAGGCTAAAATTAACAATTTCATGAGCTATAACCCACGACTTTTTGCCATTTTTAGTCCTTTTGACCCATTGGCAAATAATTTCATGCACACAAAATTCACGATTTCATGATGTATAATACACGATTTTTGGCCTTTTTTAGTTGTTTCAACCTATTAAAAAATAATTTAGCGGAGCCCAAAATTTACTATTTCATGAGTTATGACCAATAATTTTTGGTAATTTTTAGTCGTTTCTACCAATAGTAAATAAGTTCACAAAGGCCAAAATTTAGACCCATAGGCAAATAATTTCATTAACGCTAAAATTAGCGATTTCGAGCTATAACTCATAATTATTGGCCATTTTTAGTCGTTTCTACCCATTGAAAAATAATTTTGTCGGGCTAAAATTAACAATTTCATGCGGTATAACGCATGATTTTTGATCATTTTTAGTCATTTTAACACATTAAAAAAATAAGTTTGCAAAGCCCAAAATTTACAATTTTATGACCAGGCCCCGATTTTTGGCCATTTTTATTCGTTTTTACCCAGTGACAAATAATTTCGCAGAGGCCAAAACTCACAATTTCATAAGCGATAATGAATGATTTTTTACCATTTTTAGTCTTTTTGACGCTGTGGCAAATAATTTCATCCAGGGCAAAATTCACGATGTTATGAGCTATAACTTAAGATTTTTGTTCATTTTTAGTCATTTCTAACCAGTGGCAAATAATTTCATGCACACAAAATTCACGATTTCATGAGCTATAACCCAAGATTTTTGGCCATTTTTAGTCGTTTCTACCCATTGAAAAATAATTTCATGAAGGTCAAAATTCATGATTTGATGATCTATAACCCAAGATTTTTGGCCATTTTAGTGGTTTTAACACATTTAAAAATAATTTCGTAGAGGCAAAAATTCACGATTTCATGAGCCATAGGCAATTTTTCATCGTTTTGACCCTTTGCAAGTAATTTCATCGTCATCAAAACTAATGATTTTTGAATTATAATGCATGATTTTTTTTACCATTTTTAGTTATCTTTACCCAATGGCAAATAATTTCATCAGGCCAAAATTTACTATTTCATGAGCTATAACTCATGATTTTTGACCATTTTTATCATTTGGACCCATTGACAAATGATTTCATGGAGTAAAATATTCATCATTTAATAAGATATAACCCATAATTTTTTTTTACTATTTTTAGTCATTTCCATCCAGTGGCAAATAGTTTAATCGATGCCAAAATTCACGCTTTTATAAGTTACAACCCACGCTTTTGACCAATTTTAGTCATTTCCATAATTAACTCATGATTCCATGAGCTATAAATCAAGATTTTGGCTATTTTCAGTCATTTCCACCCATTGAAAAATAATTTTGTCGCTAAAATTAACAATTTCATGAGCTATAACCCACGACTTTTGCCATTTTTAGTCCTTTTGACCCATTGGCAAATAATTTCATGCACACAAAATTCACGATTTCATGATGTATAATACACGATTTTTGGCCTTTTTAGTTGTTTCAACCTATTAAAAATAATTTAGCGAGCCCAAAATTTACTATTTCATGAGTTATGACCAATAATTTTGGTAATTTTTAGTCGTTTCTACCAATAGTAAATAAGTTCACAAAGGCCAAAATTTAGACCCATAGGCAAATAATTTCATTAACGCTAAAATTAGCGATTTCTGAGCTATAACTCATAATTATTGGCCATTTTTAGTCGTTTCTACCCATTGAAAAATAATTTCGTGAGGCCAAAATTAATGACTTCATGTGTTATAACCTATGACTTTTGGCGATTTTTAGTCCTTTTGACCCATTAGTAAATAATTTTATGGAGTCCAAAATTCACAATTTCATGATATATAATGCATGATTTTTAGCCTTTTTAGTTTATTTCAACCCATTAAAAAATAATTTAGCAAAGCCCAAAATTTACAATTTCATAAGTTATGACCAATGATTTTTAGCAATTTTTAGTCGTTTCTACCCAATGGTAAATAATTTTGGCGAGGCCAAAATTCACGATTTTATGAGCAATAATGCATGATTGGTTGTAATTTTTAGTCATTATGAGTCAATTTTACAAATATTTTCGTCGAGACCAAAATACATGATTTTATGAGCTATAACCCAAGATTTTGGACCATTTTTAATCGTTTCTACTTGTGGCAAATAATTTCATGAAGGTCAAAATTCATGATTTCATGAGCTATAACCCAAGATTTTTGGCCATTTTTAGTCATTTTAACCCTTTAAAAATAATTTCATGAAGGTCAAAATTCATGATTTGATGAGCTATAACCCATGATTTTTAGTCATTTCCATAATTAACTCATGATTCCATGAGCTATAAATCAAGATTTTGGCTATTTTAATCATTTTTAGTCGTTTCTATCCATTTGCAAATAATTTCATCGAGTCTAAAATTAATGATTTCATTATCTATAACTCATAATTATTGGCCATTTTTAGTCATTTCTATCCATTGACAAATAATTTCATGAGGCCAAAATTAATGACTTCATGTGTTATAACCTATGACTTTTGGCGATTTTTAGTCCTTTTGACCCATTAGTAAATAATTTTATGGAGTCCAAAATTCACAATTTCATGATATATAATGCATGATTTTTAGCCTTTTTAGTTTATTTCAACCCATTAAAAATAATTTAGCAAAGCCCAAAATTTACAATTTCATAAGTTATGACCAATGATTTTTAGCAATTTTTAGTCGTTTCTACCCAATGGTAAATAATTTTGGCGAGGCCAAAATTCACGATTTTATGAGCAATAATGCATGATTGGTTGTAATTTTTAGTCATTATGAGTCAATTTTACAAATATTTTCGTCGAGACCAAAATACATGATTTTATGAGCTATAACCCAAGATTTTGGACCATTTTTAATCGTTTCTACATTGTGGCAAATAATTTACCTGAGGCCAAAATTCACAATCTCATGAGCACGCACGAGTTTTGGCCAATTTTAGTCATTTTAACCCTTTAAAAATAATTTCATGAAGGTCAAAATTCATGATTTCATGAGCTATAGCATGATTTTATTGCTATTTTTATTTGTTTCAACCGATTAATTTATGATTTCATGAGCTATAACCCAAGATTTTTAGCTATTTTTAGTCGTTTCTATCCATTTGCAAATAATTTCATCGAGTCTAAAATTAATGATTTCATTATCTATAACTCATAATTTTGGCTATTTTCAGTCATTTCCACCCATTGAAAAATAATTTAGCGAGCCCAAAATTTACTATTTCATGAGCTATAACTTATGATTTTTTGCCATTATTAGTCGTTTCTACCCAATGGTAAATAATTTTATGGAGCCCAAAATTTACAATTTCATAAGCTATAACCCAAGATTTTTGGCCATTTTAGTCATTTTAACACATTAAAAATAATTTAGCAAAGCCCAAAATTTACAATTTCATAAGTTATGACCAATAATTTTTGGTAATTTTTAGTCGTTTCTACCCATTGAAAAATAATTTAGCGAGCCCAAAATTTACAATTTCATAAGCTATAACCCAAGATTTTTAGCTATTTTTAGTCATTTTGATGCATTGGCAAATAGTTTCATGGAGGACAATATTCATGATTTCATGAGCTATAACTTAAGATTTTTGTTCATTTTAGTCATTTCTACCCAATGGCAAATAATTTCATCGAGTCTAAAATTAATGATTTCATGAGCTATAACCCAAGATTTTTGGCCATTTTAGTGGTTTTAACACATTTAAAAATAATTTCATCGAGTCTAAAATTAATGATTTCATTATCTATAACTCATAATTATTGGCCATTTTAGTGGTTTTAACACATTTAAAAATAATTTCGTGAGGCCAAAATTCACGATTTCATGAGCCATAGGCAATTTTTCATCGTTTTGACCCTTTGCAAGTAATTTCATCGTCATCAAAACTAATGATTTTTGAATTATAATGCATGATTTTTTTACCATTTTTAGTTATCTTTACCCAATGGCAAATAATTTCATCGAGTCTAAAATTAATGATTTCATGAGCTATAACTCATGATTTTTGACCATTTTATCATTTGGACCCATTGACAAATGATTTCATGGAGTAAAATATTCATCATTTAATAAGATATAACCCATAATTTTTTTACTATTTTTAGTCATTTCTACCCAATGGCAAATAATTTTATCGAGACCAAAATACATGATTTTATGAGCTATAACCCAAGATTTTGACTATTTTTAGTCATTTCCATAATTAACTCATGATTCCATGAGCTATAAATCAAGATTTTGGCTATTTTCAGTCATTTCCACCCATTGAAAAATAATTTTGTCGGGCTAAAATTAACAATTTCATGAGCTATAACCCAAGATTTTTGGCCATTTTAGTCATTTTGACCCATTGGCAAATAATTTCATGCACACAAAATTCACGATTTCATGATGTATAATACACGATTTTTGGCCTTTTTAGTTGTTTCAACCTATTAAAAATAATTTAGCGAGCCCAAAATTTACTATTTCATGAGTTATGACCAATAATTTTTGGTAATTTTTAGTCGTTTCTACCAATAGTAAATAAGTTCACAAAGGCCAAAATTTAGACCCATAGGCAAATAATTTCATTAACGCTAAAATTAGCGATTTACGAGCTATAACTCATAATTATTGGCCATTTTTAGTCGTTTCTACCCATTGAAAAATAATTTAGCGAGCCCAAAATTTATGATTTCATGAGTTATGACCAATGATTTTTAGCAATTTTTAGTCATTTTGACCCATTAGTAAATAATTTTATGGAGTCCAAAATTCACAATTTCATGATATATAATGCATGATTTTTAGCCTTTTTAGTTTATTTCAACCCATTAAAAATAATTTAGCAAAGCCCAAAATTTACAATTTCATAAGTTATGACCAATGATTTTTAGCAATTTTTAGTCGTTTCTACCCAATGGTAAATAATTTTGGCGAGGCCAAAATTCACGATTTTATGAGCAATAATGCATGATTGGTTGTAATTTTTAGTCATTATGAGTCAATTTTACAAATATTTTCGTCGAGACCAAAATACATGATTTTATGAGCTATAACCCAAGATTTTGGACCATTTTTAATCGTTTCTACACTGTGGCAAATAATTTACCTGAGGCCAAAATTCACAATCTCATGAGCACGCACGAGTTTTGGCCAATTTTAGTCATTTTAACCCTTTAAAAAATAATTTCATGAAGGTCAAAATTCATGATTTCATGTGTCATAACGCTCGCATTTTGCCACAATTTAAAATTTATTGAGCTATAACCACCAATTTTGACCATTTTTAGCCGTTTTAACCTAGTGGCAAATAATTTGATCAAGTCTAAATTTAACAATTTTATGAGCTCTAACTTATGATTTTTTTTGCCATTATTAGTCGTTTCTATCCATTTGCAAATAATTTACGGCATTATTGATAATTTTATGAGCTATAGCATGATTTTATTGCTATTTTTATTTGTTTCAACCGATTAATTTATGATTTCATGAGATATAACCCATGATTTTTAGTCATTTTGATCCTTTAAAATATTTTTATGAGCCTAAAATTTATGATTACCTATCATTTTTAGTCATTTCTACCCAATGGCAAATAATTTCTTAGAGGAAAAAATTCATGATTTCATTAGTGATAATGCATGATTTTTGGTCAATTTTATCATTTCGACTCAATGGCTGATAATTTCATCGAAGCTAAAGTTCAACATTTCATGAACCATAACCCAAGAGTTTTGGATATTTTTAGTCATTTCTAGCTGGCAAATAATTTCTAGGAGGCTAAAATTCACGATTTCATGAGCTATAACGCACGTTTCTTGGTCATTGTTAGTTGTTTTGACCCATTAAGAAATAATTTTGTGTGCGGAAAAATTCACAATTTCATAAGTTATAACTCTCGACTTTTGTGATTTTTAGTCATTTTGACCCATTAGCAAATAGCTTCATCGATGCCAAAATTCATGATTTCATAAGATATAACAATCGATTTTTGACCATTTTTAGTTGTTTTGACCCACTAGTAAATAATTTTATCGAGACCAAAATTAACAATTTCATGAGATACAACTCACGATTTTTGGTCATTTTTAGTCATTTCTGTCCACGGGCAAATAATTTTTATGAGACAAATTTTAGGATTTCATATGCTATAATTCACGATTTTTGGCCTTTTAGTCATTTCAACCCATTAAAAAATAATTTTATGGAGCCCAAAATTTATGAATATATGAGTTATAACCCGTGATTTTTAGCTATTTTTAGTCGTTGTGACCAATTAAAAATAATTTTCGGATAGAAACAATTTCATGATATATAATTCACGATTTGATGAGCAAAAATTTGTAATTTTTGCCATTCTTAGTTATTTTGACCTATTAGCAAATAATTTCATCATGGCCAAATTTGACAATTTTCTTCAGCTATAACCCATAAATTTTGGCCATTTTTAGTCATTTTGATGCATTGGCAAATAGTTTCATGGAGGACAATATTCATGATTTCATGAACTATAACTCACAATTTTTTGCCACTTTTTGTTATTTTTACCCATTGGCAAATAAAGTCATTGAGGCCAAATTTTATAATTTCATGAGCTATAACCCAAGATTTTGACTATTTTTAGTCTCTTCTACCTATTAGCAAATAATTTCATTAAGGCCAAAGTAATGATTTCATGAGCTATAACTTATGATTTTTGGACATTTTTAGTAATTTCTATCCATTTGCATATAATTTATCAGAGGAAAAAATTCATGATTTCATGAGCTATAACACACGATTTTTTGCCTATTTTAGTCATTTCGACCCATTGGCGACCGATAATTTTTTGAAGGCCAAAATTGACAATTACATAAAGTATAAGGCACGATTTTTGGACATTTTTTGTCGTCTCGACCCAATAAAAACTAATTTTGAGCCCAAAATATATGATTTCATGAGCTATAACCCACAATATTTTCCTATTCTTATTCATTTCGACCTATTAAAAAATAATTTTACACAGTCCAAAATTAACGATTTTATGAGCGATAATGCATGATTTTTTGCTATTTTTAGTCATTTTGACTCAATGGCAAATAATTTCCATGAGACCAAAATTAATTACTTCATGAACTATAACTCATGATTTTTGGCCATTTTTAGTCATTTCTACCAATTTGCAAATAATTTTCCGGAGTAAAAAAATCTTGATTTCATGAATTATAACGCATGACCTTTGGCCATTTTTAGTCATTTCGACCCATTGACAAATAAATTAATGAAGGCCAAAATTCACAATTTTATGGGGTATAACGCGTAATTTTCGGTGATTTTAAGTCATTTTGAACCAGTTAAAATTAATTTTGTGGAACCCAAACTTTACAATTTTATATGCTACAAAGCGTGATTTTTGGCCATTTTTAGTCATTTCTACCCATTAGCAAAATTCACAATTTTGTGAGTGTTAAAGCAGTATTTTTTTTACCATTTTAGTCATTTTGACTCAATGGCAAATAATTGCCAAATTTCACAATTTCATGAGTTATAACTTAAATATTATTGTCCATTTTTAGTCATTTCTACTTAGTGGCAAAAAAATTTCCAGAGGCCAAAATTCACGAATTCATTAGCACTAGCAAAATTTTTGGCCATTTTTAGCTAGTTGACCCACTAAAAAATAATTTTGTGAAGCCCAAAATTTATGATTTCATGATGTATAACTTATGTTTTTTGCCCATTTTTAGTCATTTTAACCCATTAAAAATAATTTTGTGAAGGGCAAAATTCACAATTTCATGAGCTATAATGCTGAATTTTAGCAATTTTTAGTCATTTTGATCCATTGGCAGATAGTTTCATCAAGGCCAAAATTCATGAATTTATGAGCTACAACGTATGATTTTTTGTTTATTTTAATTGTATATACCAAATGACAAACAATTTTGTTAGGCAAAATTTTATGATTTCGTGAGCTATAACGTATAACTTCTGGCATTTTAAGTCATTTCGACTCATTAGTAAATAATTTCATTGTGGCTAATATTAACGATTTCATGAGCTATAACCCATAATATTTTGCCATTTTTAGACATTTTCGTCCATTTGCAAATAATTTCATCAAGACCAAAATTCACGATTTTATGAGCTATAACCCATAAATTTTGACCTTTTTAAGTCATTTTAGCTATTGTCAAATAATTTTATCGAGGCCAAAGTTCATGATTTTATGAGCTATAACTCATGATTTTTAGTTATTTTTAGTCAATTCTACCCATTGGTAATAATTTTCTGGAGGCAAAAATTCTCAATTTTATGAGCTAACACACAACCTTTGGCCATTTTTAGTCACTTTGACCTCTTGGCAAATTATTTTGTTGAGGCTAAAATTCATGATTTCATGAGCTATAATGCATGATTTTTGGCATTTTTAACCGTTTCAACCTATCAAAAAATAATTTTGCGAAGCTTAAATCTATGATTTCTTGATCTATAACCCAATATTTTTGGCTTTTTTCGTTTCGACCTAATTAAAAGTAATTTTGTGGAGGCCAAAATTTAAGATTTTATGAGCTATAAGATATGATTTTTTTACCACTCGTAGTCATTTTGACCCACTGCAAAAAATTTCATAGAGGCCAACAATGATGATTTCATCATCAATAACTCATGAGCATTGGCCATTTTTAATCATCTCTACCCATTAGAAAATAATTTTATAAAGGCCAATATTTATAATTTTATCAGCTATAATGTAAGATTTTTGGCCATTTGTATTTGGCCATTTGTAGTCACTTCAACCAATTGGAAAATAATTTTATGGGGCCTAAATTTTATGATTTCATGAGTTATAACCTACAATATTTGGTCACCTATTCTTTTCTACCCAATGACAAATGATTTTGGAGAGGCTAAAATTCACGATTTCATGAGTGATAACGCATGATTTTTGTCCAATTTTAGTCACTTGGAATCATTATTAAATAATTTCTTCGAGGCTAAAATTCATGACGTTATGAGCTATAATCTAAGATTTTTAGCCATTTTTAGATGTTTCTACCCAGTGGCAAATAATTTCCCAGAGGCCAAATTTCATGATTTCATGATCTATAATACATGAAGTTTGGCCATTTTTACTTAGTGAGATCCCTTAAAAAATTATTTTGTGGAGCCTAAAATTTATGATTTCATGAGCTATAACCCACGATTTTTTTTATCAATTTTTGACTTTTTAACTCATTAAAAAATAATTTTACGAAGGCAAAAATTCACAATTTCATGAGCTATAATGCCCAAATTGATAATTTTTAGTCGTTTCGACCCATTGATAAAAGATTTCATTGACGCCAAAATTAATGATATCATGAGCTATAACGCATGAGTTTTTGATAATTTTAGTCGTCTCTACACAATGGCAAAAATTCTCTCAGGCCAAAATTTATGATTTCATTAGCTATAATCCATGATTTTGGCTATTTTAGTTATTTCAACCCATTGGTAAATAATTTTGTGGAGCACAATATTCATGATTTCATAAGCTATAATCCATAATTTTTATTATTTTTAGCCATATATACCTATTCGCAAATAATTTTATCGATGCTAAAATTCATGAATTTATGAGCTATAACCCATGGTTTTTATCATTTTTAGTCATTTCGACCCATTGGCAAATAATTTCATTGAGATCAAAATTAATGATTTCATAAGCTGTAATTTTTACCATTTTTAGTCGTTTCTACCTATTGGCATATAATTTATAGGAGGCCAAAATTTATGATTACATGAGCTATATAACCAATGATTTTTTACCACTTTTAATCGTTTCTACAAAATGGAAAATAATTTCACAGAGGTAAAAATTCACAATTTCATGAGCAATTAGCAATTTTTAGTCATCTTGACTCAATGACAAATAAATTCATCGAGGCCAAAATTCACGATTCCATGAGCAATAAGCTACGATTTTTGGCCATTTTTAGTCGTTTCTATCGAGTGACAAATAATTTCTTAGAGGTTAAAATTCACAATTTCATGAGCTACAACACCCGATTGTTGGCCATTTTTAATCATTTTGACCCATTAAAAAATTATTTCATGTATACCCAAATTCATGATTTTATAAGCTATATTGCCCAATTTTGGCATTTTCAGCCGTTTTGACCAATTAGCAAATAATTTCATCGAAACTAAACATCACAATTTTATGAGCTATAACTCGTGTTTTTTGCCAAATTTAGTCATCTCTACCCAATGGCAGATAATTTCGTCAAGCAAGAATTTACGATTATATGAGCACCCATGACTTTAGGAGCACCCATGACTTTAGGAGCACCCACGACTTATGGCCATTTTTAGTCATTTCAATCATTGATAATTTCATGAGACCAATATTCACGATTTCATAAGCTATAACCCATAATTTTTTGCCTATTTTTACTCATTTCGACCCATTAGTAAATAATTTCGTCTAGGCCAAAATTCACTATTTCATAAGCTATAACTCATGATTTTTAGCTATTTTTAGTTATTTCTACACATTGACAAAAACTTTTATGGAGGCAATATTTATGATTTCTTGAGCAATAATGCATGAATTTTGGCCATTTTCAGTCTGTAGGCATCGAAAATTGCCTATACGGCCCCGAACATAGCTTGTGACAATGAGTTGGCGATTAACGAGCCATCCGACGATATAACGACGAACCGTCAACAACGCGATAACAAATGAAGCGACGCACATGCATAAAGCGAATCGGCGAAACGCATAAAGCGAGTCGATAAAGCGTCCAAATTAGCGAAGCGAGTCAACGGAACGCATGAAGCGAGTCAGCTAAGCGCGCAAGCCAAAGAAGCGGCGAATCGTGTGTGAACGACGGAATAAACCCAACCGCAAAGCTCCGAATCAATGAAACCGATAACTCCGAACCAAATCAGACTCGAATCAACGGAATCGGACTCAGAAAATACCGAAAGATCGGAAAACCGAACCCGAAATCACCCTCAGGGGCTCGACAAAACCAAGTCACCCGAGGGTGGCTCGGCCAAAGTCGAGCCACCATAGGGTGGCTCGGTGGCTGAGCCACCCTATGGGGTGGCCGAGCCACTTCCAAGTGGCTCGGCCATGCCTAGCCACTTGGAAGTGGCTAGGCGAGCCTCGGGCACAAATCTAACCCGTATCCGCCTTTCAAGCCTATAAATAGAGGAGGTGGGGGTTCGTTTTGAGGGATCCGGAATTTTGGAGAAAAAGTCGAAGCTCTGCCGGATCGAGATCTAACTTTTGCACGCCAAGGGCGAGACTTTCGACAATCATCTTCTTCGACAACCAGATCTAGATCTTGGCGAACCCTTCGGGCTATTATCCTCCTTCGTGAGATAATCCCCTTAGCAAGTTTGAGAGATCGGATCTCAGATCTACACGTGTTTCCTCCGGATTAAAACTTTACTTTTGATCCCGAGAAGAGCTTGGATTTCGCTTGGTCTATTTCATTCGCTTGGGCTATTATTTCCTTCGTGAAATAACCCCTTTTCACCGTGTAGATCTTTCATCGGATCGGATCACGCGGCGGTCCACGGACGGAATAGAGTCCCCGTCACAGGCAAAGATCCCATGCAAGCGAGGATTCGATAAACGGATCCCGCGTTTGTTTAGGTGAAAAAGTTATAATTTTTATTCTTTTTTTCATTGTAATCAGCCTTATAAAAAGGCGAATTTTCTTTGAGTTCATTTGTAAAACCATAAAGGTATAATGAGTTCAGCAATGAAAAAAGTCCCGACTTTCACCGCGAACAAGCTGGCGACCAGTCATTTGAACCCATTCACAAATAATTTCATGGAGGCAAAACTTCCCGATTTCATAAGCTAACGCACGATTTTGGGCCATTTTTAGTCATTGTGACCCATTAAAAATAATTTTGTGGAGCCCATAATTTACGATTTCATGAGCTATAACGCACGATATTTTATTATTTTTAGTCATTTTGACCTATTAAAAAAGAATTTTACGGAGGCTAAAATTCACAATTTCATGAGCTATAATGCATGATTTCTTGCCATTTTTAGTCATTTTGTCCCATTGGTAAATAAATTTATTGAGGAAAAATTGACAATTTCAGCACCTATAACCCATAGTAAATAATATTTAGCAAATAATTTCGTGGAGGCCACTATTCACGATTTCACGTGCTATAACCCATAAGTTTTTTGCCATTTTTAATCATTTCGACCCATTAGCAACTAATTTTGTTGGGCCTAAAATTTACAATTTCATGTGCTACATACCTCATGATCTTTGGCCATTTTTATTCATTTCTATCTAATAGCAAATAATTTTGTTGAAGCTAAAATGCACGATTTCATGAGCTATAACGCACAAATTCTGGCCATTTTTAGTCGTTTCGCCCCCATTAAAAAATAATTTTGTAGAGCTCAAAATTTATGATTTCATGAACTATAATCCTTAATTTTTTGTCATATTTAGTCATTTTGACCCATTAAAAAATAATTTTGTGTAATCTGAAATTCACGATTTCTTGAGTTATAACGCATGATTTTTTGTCATTCTTAGCCATTTCAACTTATCATCAAAACATTTCATTGAGGCTAAAATTGACGATTTCATTAGGTATAACCTATAATTTTTTACCATTTTTAATTATTTCTAACTATTGACAAATAATTTCATCGAAACTAAAATTCATGATTTCATGAGCTATAACCCACGATTTTTGACCAACTTTAGTCATTTTGACTTATTGGCAAATAATTTCATAGAGTAGGAAATTAACAATGTCATGAGCTATAGCTCATGATTGTTGGCTATTTTTAGTCATTTCTTCCCATTGGGATATAATTTCTTGAAGGCTAAAATTCATAATTTCATGAGGATTAACACACGATTTTTCACCATTTTCAGATGTTTTGACCTGTTAAAAAATAATTTTGTGGAGCATAAAATTTATGATTTTATGAGCTATAACCAATAATTTTTGGCTAATTTTAGTCATTTCTATCAAATGGCAAAAAATTTCACCTAGAACAAAATTCCCGATTTCATGAGTTATAACGCATGATTTTTGGGAATTTTTTGGCATTTAGACCCAATTGTCAATAACTTCATCGAGGCCAAAATTCATAATTTCATGATCTATAACTCAATATTTTTGGCCATTTTTAATCGCTTCTTCCTAGTGGTAAATAATTTCCAGCAGACCAAAATTCATGACTTCATGAGATATAACGCCCAATTTTTTGCCTATTTTAATTATTTTTACTCATTAAAAAAAGAATTTTATGAACATCAAAATTCTTGACTTCATGAGCTACAACATCCAATTTTGGCAATTTTTAGTCATTTAACCAATTAGCAAATAATTTCATTAATGCTAAAATTCACGATTTTATGAGCTGTAACGCATGAATTTTCCAAATTTTAGTCGTCTTTGGCCAATGGAAAATAATTTCATTGGATGAAATTTAAGATTTCATGAGAAACCACGACACTTGGCCATTTTTAGTTATTTTAATCCATTGGCAAATAATTTTGTGGAGACCAATATTCACGATTGCATGAGCTATAACCCACAATATTTCACCATTTAAGTCATTTCTACCCATTGGCAAAAAATTTTATCTAGACCAAAATTCACAATTTTTTGAGTAAAACCAGTGATTTGTTACTATTATTCATTAGAACCCTTTGGCAAATAATTTTATCGAGGCCATTTTAGTTGTTTCTACCCATTAGAAAATAATTTCCTAGAGGCAATATTGATGATTTTAGAAGCTATAACGCATGATATTTGGCCATTTTAGTCATTTCAACCCATTGATAAATAATTTTATGGAGGTAAAATTCACAATTTCATAAGCTATAACCCACGATTTTGGCTATTTTTTAGTTGGTGTGACCAATTAAAAATAATTTTGTGGAGCATAAAATTTATGATTTCATGAGCTATAAACCATGATTTTTAGCCACTATTAATCATTTTGACCCATTAAAAATAATTTTGTGGAGCATAAAATTTATGATTTCATGAGTTATAGCATGATTTTTGTCATTCTTAGCCATTTCAACTTATCATCAAAACATTTCATTGAGGCTAAAATTCACGATTTCATGAGCTATAACCCACAATATTTCACCATTTAAGTCATTTCTACCCATTGGCAAATAATTTCATCGAAACTAAAATTCATGATTTCATGAGCTATAACCCACGATTTTTGACCAACTTTAGTCATTTTGACTTATTGGCAAATAATTTCATAGAGTAGGAAATTAACAATGTCATGAGCTATAGCTCATGATTGTTGGCTATTTTAGTCATTTCTTCCCATTGGGATATAATTTCTTGAAGGCTAAAATTCATAATTTCATGAGGATTAACACACGATTTTTCACCATTTTGGATGTTTTGACCTGTTAAAAATAATTTTGTGGAGCATAAAATTTATGATTTTATGAGCTATAACCAATAATTTTGGCTAATTTTAGTCATTTCTATCAAATGGCAAAAATTTCACCTAGAACAAAATTCGATTTCATGAGTTATAGCATGATTTTTGGGAATTTTTGGCATTAGACCCAATTGTCAATAACTTCATCGAGGCCAAAATTCATAATTTCATGATCTATAACTCAATATTTTTGGCCATTTTAATCGCTTCTTCCTAGTGGTAAATAATTTCATGGAGGCCAAAATTCATGATTTCATGAGCTATAACCCACGATTTTGGCTATTTTAGTCATTTTGACCCATTAAAAATAATTTTGTGGAGCATAAAATTTATGATTTCATGAGCTACAACATCAATTTTGGCAATTTTAGTCATTTAACCAATTAGCAAATAATTTCATTAATGCTAAAATTCACGATTTTATGAGCTATAACTCATGTTTTTGCCATTTTAGTCATTTTAGTCATTTTAGTCATTTTGACCCATTGAAAAATAATTTCATTGGATGAAATTTAAGATTTCATGAGAAACCACGACACTTGGCCATTTTAGTTATTTTAATCCATTGGCAAATAATTTTGTGGAGACCAATATTCACGATTGCATGAGCTATAACCCACAATATTTCACCATTTAAGTCATTTCTACCCATTGGCAAAAATTTTATCTAGACCAAAATTCACAATTTTTGAGTAAAACCAGTGATTTGTTACTATTATTCATTAGAACCCTTTGGCAAATAATTTTATCGAGGCCATTTTAGTTGTTTCTACCCATTAGAAAATAATTTCCTAGAGGCAATATTGATGATTTTAGAAGCTATAGCATGATATTTGGCCATTTTAGTCATTTCAACCCATTGATAAATAATTTTATGGAGGTAAAAATTCACAATTTCATAAGCTATAACCCACGATTTTTGGCTATTTTTTAGTTGGTGTGACCAATTAAAAAATAATTTTGTGAAGCCCAAAATGTACGATTTCATGAGCTATAACTTATAATTTGTTACCATTTTTATTCATTCTGGCCCCACTAAAAAATAATTTTGGGAGGTCAAATATCATGATTTCATGAGCTATAACATTCGATTAGGAAATTTTTGGTTGTTTCGACCCATTTGTAGATAGTTTCATCGACACCAAAATTCATAATTTCATTAGCTATAACGCATGATTTAGGGACATTTTTAGTCGTCTCTACCTAATAGCAAATAATTTTGACATGCCAAAGTTTACAATTTCATTAGCCATAACGCACGACTTTTGGCCATTTGTAGTTATTTCGAACCATTGTCAAATAATTTCACGGAGGCCAATATTCTCGATTGAGCTATCACCCATGATTCTTGGTCATTTTTAGTCATTTCTACACATTGGCAAATAATTTCATTGAGGCAAAAATTCACAATTTCATGAGGTATAACCCACATTTTTTGATTTTTTCTATTCCATTTAACCCATTGGAAAATAATTTCTCGAGGCCAAAATTAATGATTTTGTAAGCTATAACTCATGTTTTTTGCCATTTTTAGTCATTTCTAGCGATAGGTAAATAATTTTCCAGAGGTCAAAATTCTCGATTTCATGAGCTATAACGCACGACTTTTGGCTATTTTTAGTCAATGCAACCCATTGACAAATAATTTTGTCGAGGCCAAAATTCACTTCCATGAGGTATGACATAGGAATTTTAACTATTTTTAGTTATTTTGACCCATTAAAAAATAATTTTACGGAGCCCAAACTTTACAATTTCATGAGCTATAAACCATGATTTTTAGCCACTATTAATCATTTTGACTCAATGGCAAATAATTTCATCAAGGCCAAAATTCATGATTTCATGAGTTATCACCTAAGATTTTTGCAATTCTTAGTTGTTCCTGTCCAGTGGCAAATAATTTCCCGGATGACAAAATTCATAATTTTATTTGCTGTAACACACAATTTTTGGCTATTTTTTGTCAGTACGACACATTAAAAAAGAGTTTTGCAGTGCTCAAAATTTATGATTTCATGAGCTATAACCCACGCTTTTTAGCCATTGTTTGGTCATTTTGACCCATTGAAAAATAATTTCACGCAGGCTAAAATTCCTGATTTCATGAACTATAACGCACGATTTTGGCAATTTTTAATCATTTTGACCCATTGATAAATAATTTCATCAACATCAAAATTCATGATTCCGTGAGTTATAACGCACGAAATTGCCATTTTTAGTCGTCTCTACCTAATGGCAAATAATTTTATTAGACTAAAATTTATAATTTTATGAGCCATAATCCATGACTTTTGACCATTTATAGTCATTTCGACCCATTGTCAAATAATTTTGTGGAGGCCAATATTTATGACCCATGATTATTGGCTATTTTTAGTCATTTCTACATAGGGGCAAATAATTTCATTAAGGTCAAAATTCACAATATCATGAACTATAACCCATAATTTTTGACTTTTTCTATTCGTTTCAACCCGATGGCGAATAATTTCATCCAGCCAAAATTAACGATTTCATGAGCTATAACCCACGATTTTGGCTATTTTAGTCATTTCTAGCGATAGGTAAATAATTTTCCGAGGTCAAAATTCTCGATTTCATGAGCTATAGCATACGACTTTTGGCTATTTTAGTCATTTCTACACATTGGCAAATAATTTCATCAAGGCCAAAATTCATGATTTCATGAGCTATATAGCATACGAGTTTTGGGTATTTTTAGTCAATTGACCCATTGGCAAATAATTTTATTAGACTAAAATTTATAATTTTATGAGCCATAATCCATGACTTTTGACCATTTATAGTCATTTCACCCATTGTCAAATAATTTTGTGGAGGCCAATATTTATGACCCATGATTATTGGCTATTTTTAGTCATTTCTACATAGGGGCAAATAATTTCATTAAGGTCAAAATTCACAATATCATGAACTATAACCCATAATTTTTGACTTTTTCTATTCGTTTCAACCCAGTGGCGAATAATTTCATCCAGGCCAAAATTAACGATTTCGTGAGCTGTAACTCATGATTTTTGTCCATTTTCACTCATTTCTACCGATAGACAAATATTTTCCCAGAGGCAAAATTCTCGATTTCATGAGCTATATAACGCACGAGTTTTGGGTATTTTTAGTCAATTCGACCCATTGGCAAATAATTTTATCGAGGTCAAAATTCACTTTCATGAGGCATGATGTAGGAATTTTAGTCATTTTTAGTCATTTTAACTCATTAAAACATAATTTTATGGAGCCAAAAATTTATAATTTTATGAGTTATAAACCACGATTTTTGGCTATTTTTAGTCGTTCCTACCCAATGGTAAATAATTTCATGGAGGCCAAAATTCACGACTTCATGAGTAATAATGTATGATTTTTGGCCACTTTCAAACATTTCAAATCAATAGCAAATAATTTCGTCGAGGCCAAAATGAACGATTTTATGAGCTATAACCTAAGATTTTTAGCCATTTTTAGTTATTTCGATCTAGTGGCAAATAATTTCCTAAGGCCAAAATTCACGATTTCATTAGCTATAATGCATAATTTTTAGCTATTTTTAGTAAGTAAGATAAATTTAAATATAATTTTGCAGAGCCCAAAATTTACAATTTCATGAGCTATAACCCATGCTTTTTGTCCATTTTTAGTCATTTTGACCCATTAAAAAAAATTTTTGCATAGGCCAAAATTCACGATTTCATGAACTATAACTCCCAATTTTCGTAACTTTTAGTCATTTTGACACATTGGTAAATAATTTCATCAACGCCAATATTAATGATTTCGTGAGCTATAACACATGATTTTTTTACCATTTTTAGTCATCTCTACCCGATGGCAAATAATTTCGTCATGCTAAAATTTATAATTTTATGAGCCATAATCCATGACATTTGGCCATTTGTAGTCATTTCGATCCATTATTAAATAATTTTGTGTAGTCTAATATTCACAATTTTATGAGCTATCATCCACAATATTTGGTCATTTTAGTCATTACTACACATTGGCAAATAATTTCATCAATGTCAAAATTCACAATTTCATGAGATATAACCCACAATTTTGAGTTTTTTATTCGTTTCAACCCATTAGCAAATAATTTTATGGAGGCCAAAATTAATAATTTCATGAATTGTAACTCATGATTTATGGCCATTTTTAGTCATTTTTACCATTAGACAAAATAATTTCCCAGAGGTGAAAATTCTCAATTTCATAAGATATGCGACTTTTGGCCATTTTAGTCATTCGATCTATTAGGAAATAGTTTCGTGGAAATAAAATTTCACAATTTCATGAGGTATAATGTACAACTTTTCATCATTTTTAGTTATTTTGACCCATTAATAAATAATTTTTTGGATTTCAAAGTTTACCATTTCATGAGCTATAAACCATAATTTTTAGTCATTTTTAGTCATTTCTACCCATTGGCAAATAATTTCATTGAGGCAAAAATTCACCATTTCATGAGTGATAACACATCATTTTTGGTTATTTTTAGTCATTTTGACTCAATGATAAATAATTTGGTGGAGGCCAAAATTCAAGATTTCATGAGCTATAACACAATTTTTAGCCATTTAGTCATTTCAACCCATTGGCAGATAATTTCATCGAGGCAAAAATTGACGATTACATCAGCTATAACCTATGATATTTAGCCATTTTTAGCTGTTTCTATCCATTGGCAAATATTTTCGTGGAGGCTAACATTCATGATTTTATGAGCCATAACTCAAGGTTTTTGGCTATTTTCACTCGCTCGACCTATTAGAAAATATTTTTATGGGGCCAAAAAATAATTTCATCGAGGCCAAAATTAACAATTAGCCAAAGATTTTTGGCCATTTTTAGTTATTTTTAC
The DNA here is from genome assembly GCA_012295165.1 of Asparagus setaceus. Taxonomy (NCBI): domain Eukaryota; kingdom Viridiplantae; phylum Streptophyta; class Magnoliopsida; order Asparagales; family Asparagaceae; genus Asparagus; species Asparagus setaceus. Next base: position 4,045,763 of record CM022704.1, on the reverse strand, counting down.
CCATTAAAAAAATTCACGGCGTAAAAAAATCATGATTTCATCGGCCATAATGCCTAATTTTAGAAATTTTTAGTCATTTTAACCCATTGGCAAATAATTTCATGGAGGCCAAATTCATAATTTCATAAGGTATAACACAAGACTTTTCGTAATTTTCAGTCATTTTGATCTATTAAGAAATAATTTTGTGGGAGCACAAAATTTATGATTTCATGAGCTTTAAACCAACGATTTTTGGTCGTTTGTAAACATTTTAACAATATGGCAAATAATTTTAAGTAGGCCAAATTTCACGATTTCATAAGCGATAACGCACAATTTTTGGCAACTTTTAGTTATTTTGACTCAATGGCAAATAAATTCATTGAAACCAAAAGTCACGATTTCATGAGCTATAACTAAATATTTTTGGCCATATTCAGTTATTTTTACCCAATGGCAAATAATTTATCGCAGGTCAAAATTCATGATTTCATGAGCTATAATGCCCGATTTTGGCAAGTTTTAGTCATTTTCACCAACTAGCAAATAATTTCATTGACATTAAAATTCATGATTTCATGAGCTATAATGCATAATTTTTGGCCAATTTTAGTCATCTCTATCCAATGGCAAATAATTTTATCAAGTAAAAAATTACAATTTCATGTGCACCCTCGACTTTTTGCCATTTTTAGTCATTTTGATCCATTGACAAATAATTTCATAGAGGTCAATATTCATGATTTCATAACTATAGCCCATAATTTTTGGTCATTTTTACTCAGCTCTACTCATTAGCAAATAATTTTATCTAGGCCAAAATTCACAATTTTATGAGTTGCAACTAGTGATTTTTGACCATTTTTAGTTATTAGGACTTATTAGCAAATAAGCTTATCGATGCCAAAATTCACGATTTTATGAGCTATAACTGATGATTTTTCGTCATTTTTAATCATTTCTACCCATTAGCAAATAATTTCTCAAAGGCAATGTTCATGATTTCATGAGCTATAACGCATAAATTTTGCCCACTTTTAGTCATTTCAACTCATTGGAATATAATTTCATGTAGGTAAAATTCATGATTTCATGAGCTATAACACATGATTTTTAGCCATTTTAGTTAGTGTGACCCATTAAAAATAATTTTTGGATCTTAAAATTTATGATTTTATGAGCTATAACCCATGATTTTTAGTCCATTCTAGTCGCTTCAACCCATTAAAAATAATTCTATGGAGGTAAAATTCAGAATTTTATCAGCTATAACGCTTCATTTTGGAAAGTTTTAGTCGTTTTGATCTATTAGTAAATAATTTCATGAAGGTCAAAATTCACAAGTTCATGAGATATAAGACAAGATTTTTGGTAGTTTTTAGTCGTTTGAACCCATTAAAAATAATTTTGTAGAGCACATAATTTATAATTTTATGAGCTATAACTAACGATTTTTGCCATTTTTAGTTGTTTCTACCAAATGGAAAATAATTACAAGGAGACAAAAATTCACGATTTCATGAACGATATGCATGATTTTTGGCAACTTTTAGACATTTTGATTTAATGGCAAATAAATTCATCGATGCCAAAGTTCATGATTTCATGAATTATAACACAAGATTTTTGGTCATTTTTAGTCAATTTTACCCAGTGGCAAATAATTTCCTACAAGCCAAAATATGATTTCATGAGCTATTACACCCAATTTGACATTTAAATCATTTTGACCCATTAAAAAATAATTTCGTGGAGACCAAAATTTATAATTTCATGAGCTATAACACCCGATTTTGGTAATTATTAGTCGTTTTGACCAATTAGCAAATAATTTCATTGATACCAAAATTTACAGTTTCATGAGCTATAACGCATAATTTTTGGCCAATTTTCGTCGTCTCTACCCAAGGCAAATAATTTCGTAAGGGTAAAATTTTCGATTTCATGAGCACCCACGACTTTTGGCCATTTTAAGTCATTTTGATCCATTGACAATAATTATGTGGAGGCCAATATTCATGATTTCATGAGCTATAACTCATAATTTTTTACCTTTTTTAGTGATTTCTACCCATTAATAAATAATTTCATCTAGGCCAAACTTCACGATTTCATGAGTTATAACTAGTGATTTTTGACCATTTTTATCTGTTAGAATCTATTGGCAAATAATTTTATCGAGGCCAAGATTCACGATTTCATGAGCTATAACTCATAATTTTTTAGCCACTTTTAGTCATTTCTACCCATTGGGAATTACTTTTCTGAAGGTATTCATGATTTTATGAGCTATAACGCACGAAGTTTAGCCATTTTTAGTTATTTTGACCCATTGACAAATAACTTTGTAGAAGCAAATTCACAATTTTATGAGCTATAACACGTAATTTTTGGCTATTTTTAATCTACATGATCCATTAAAAAATAATTTCGAGCAGCCCAAAATTTACGATTTTATGAGCTAAAACCCATAATTTTTGGCTATTTTTAGTCGATTCAACCCATTAAAAAATAATTTTGCGGAGGTAAAAATTCACGATTTCATCAGCTATAACATATGATTTTGGAAATTTCTAGTTGTTTTAACCCATTGACAAATAAATTTGTGGAGGTCAAAATTCACAATTTCATGAGGAATACATGATTTTTAGCAAATTTAAGTTATTTTAACCCATTAAAAAAATTTTGCGGAGCACAAAATTTATGATTTTATTAGCTATAACTAATTATTTTTAGCCATTTCTAGTTATTTCTATCAAATAGCAGATAATTTCATGGAGGAAAAAATTCATGCTTTCATCAGCAATAACGCATGACTTTTGGTAATTTTTAGCCATTTCGACTCATTGGCAATTAATTTTATCAAGGCCAAAATTCATGGTGTCATGAGCTATAACCCAAGTTTTTTGATTATTTTTAGTTATTTCTGTTTAATTTCTTAGAGGCTAAAATTCAGGATTTCATAAGCTACAACACACGATTGTTGGTCATTTTAGCCGGTGCGACCCCTTAAAAAATAATTTTGTGGAGCCTAAAATTTATAATTTCACAAGCTGTAACCCACGATTTTTCCCCATTTACAGTTATTTTGACCATTAAAAAATAATTTTATGAAGGCAAAAATTCACTATTTCATAGCTATAACACCTAATTTTTTTTAAATTTTTAGTCGTTTCGTCCCAATTAGCAAATATTTCATCAACCCCCAAATTCATGATTTCATGAGCTATTACAAAATATTTTTGGCCATTTTTAGTCATCTATACCCAATGGAAATTAATTTCATCAGGCCAAAATTACGATTTTATAAGCTATAACTCACGACTTTTGGCCATTTTTAGACATTTTTGTCATTGGTAAATAATTTTGTGGAGGCTAATATTCACAAATTCACGACCTATAACCCGTGGTATTTTGCCATTTTTAGTCATTTCTAACTATTAGCAAATAATTTCATCGATTCTAAAATTCACGATTTCATGAGCTATAACCCAAAAATTTTTACTGTTTTTATTCATTATAACCCGTTGGAGAATAATTTCATCAAGGTAAAATAAATGATCTTATGAGTTATAACTCATGATTTTTGTCCGTTTTTAGTTGTTTCTACCCATTGGTAAATAATTTCTCAGAGGCCAAAATTCACGATTTCATGAGCTATAACGCATGAATTTTAGCCATTTTTAGTCATTTTAACCCATTAAAAAATAATTTTGCACAGTCCTAAATTTACGCTTTTATGAGCTATAATCCATAATTTTTTGCCAATTTCAGCCATTTCGACCCATTAAAAATGATTTCATCAAGGCCAAACTTCACTATTTCATGAGCTATAACACATGAATTTTTGCCTGTCTTACTTGTTTTGACTCATTGGCAAATAATTTTATCAAGGCAAAAATTAATCATTTTATCAGCTATAACCCATGATTTATGTCCATTTTAGTCTTTCCACCGATTGGCAAATAATTTCCGAAGGTCAAAATTTACGATTTCATGAGTTATAACGCATGAATTTTGGTCACTTTTAGTTGTTTTGACTCATTAGCAAATAATTTTGTGAATGCTAAAATTCACAATTTTATGAGCTATAATGAGCGATTTTTTACTATTTTTAGTCATTTCGACCCATTAAAAATTAATTTTGCAGAGCCCAAAATTTATGATTTTATGAGCTATAACCTATGATTTTTGCCAATTTTAGTCGTTTCGCCTCATTAAAAAATAATTTCATGGAGGCTAAACTTCACCATTTTATGAGCTATAATTCATGACTTTTTGCAATTCCTAGTTGTTTTGACCAATTGGCAAATAATTCCATTGAGTTAAAAATTAAAGATTTTATCAGCTATAACCAATGATTTTTTGCCATTATTAGTCATTTATACCAATTGGCAATTAATTTTGTGGAGGCCAATATCCATAATTTCATGAGTTGTATAATGCACGATTTTGACCATTTTTAATCATTTCGACCTATTGGCAAATAATTTTTAGGGAACCAAAATTTACTATTTCATGAGCTATAACCCATTATTTTTGGCCATTTTTATTCATTTCTACCTAACGGAAAATAATCTCATGGAGACCAAAATTCACGATTTTATTAGCAATAATATATTATTTTTTGCTATTTTAAATTATTTTGACTCATTAGCAAATAATTTCATCGAAGTCATACATCACAATGTCATGAGCTATAACCCAAGGCTTTTTTTCCATTTTTAGTCATTTTTATTCAGTGGAAAATAATTTCCCTGAGGCCAAAATTCATGATTTCATGATGTATAATGCACAATTTTGGCTATTTTTAGTCAGTGCGACTTATTTAAAAATACTTTTATGGAACCCAAAATACACGATTTCAGGAGCTATAAAAAATGATTTTTTTCCCATTTATAGTCATTTTGACCCATTAAAAAATAATTTCACTGAGTCAAAAAATTACGATTTCATGAGATATATGTAGGCAATAAAAATTGCCTTAATCCCTGCACATCAACTCGGGACAAGCAAAAGAGCCTAAGGGTTCATCTGAGTGAAGTCAGGCCCACCTGAGGGTTAAGTTCACCTGAATGCTTGACTTTACAAAATAGACAAAAGTGCTGATATCTCTCAAACCGGAAGGAATTGGGCAAAATGACCGGAGCAAACCGAACCCTTTGGGTCGGTTTGGTTGGCTCCGTCTCGTCGAGATAGTCGATTTTCATATATAATTCGTCCAATTCCGACGTACGGTTTGAAAGTTACAACCCGTTCTTCGTAGCATAAGAAGAGGGTCGCCCTGGCAGCGAGGCTCGACATTCAACCGAGGTTCGCCCAAGTAGCGAAGCCCTCCATTCAGACGAGGTTCGCTAAGTAGCGGAGCTCTTCATCCAGACGAGGTTCGCCAGGCAGCGAAGCTCTTCATTCAGACGAGGTTCGCCAAGCAGCGAAGCTCTTCACTCGACCGAGGTTCGCCAGCGTGAAGCTCTTCCTTCGAGCGAGGTTAGCCAGCGGCGAAGCTCTTCATCGAGCGAGGTTCGCCAGCGGCGAAGCTCTTCATTCGAGCGAGGTTCGCCAAGCGTGGCTCTTCACTCGATCGAGGTTCGCCAAGCGTAAGCTCTTCCTTCGTGACGAGGTTAGCCAGCGGCGAAGCTCTTCATTCGACGAGGTTCGCCAGCAAATGGCTCTTCATTCGACGAGGTTCGCCAGCGTGAAGCTCTTCACTGACCGAGGTTCGCCAAGCAATGGCTCTTCCTTCGACGAGGTTCGCCAAGCGGCGAAGCTCTTCATTCGAGCGAGGTTCGCCAGCGGCGAAGCTCTTCACTGACGAGGTTCGCCAAGCAATGGCTCTTCATTCAGACGAGGTTCGCCAGCAAATGGCTCTTCATTCAGACGAGGTTCGCCAGCGGCGAAGCTCTTCACTGACGAGGTTCGCCAAGCGGTGAATCTCGACATTCAACGAGGTTCGCCAAGCAATGGCTCTTCACTGACCGAGGTTCGCCAAGCGGTGAATCTCGACATTCAACCGAGGTTCGCCAAGCGGTGAATCTCGACATTCAACCGAGGTTCACCTACAGCGGTGAATCTCGACATTCAACCGAGGCTAGACCGATTGCGCTTCAAAGCGAGACATGCTCAAGAGGCGAGGCTCGACCTCAATACGAGGTTCGCACGTGGAGCGGAGTTCGATCTTTACATGAGCATCAAAGTGTGACAAGGCTCGCCTAGCGCCGCTGGCCCGACGAGGTTCGCCAAGCAATGGCTCTTCATTCGACGAGGTTCGCCAAGCGTAAGCTCTTCATTCGACGAGGTTCGCCAAGCGGTGAATCTCGACATTCAACCGAGGTTCACCTACAGCGGTGAATCTCGACATTCAACCGAGGTTCGCCTATAGCGGTGAGCCTCGACATTCAACCGAGGTTCGCCAAGCGTGAAGCTCTTCACTCAACCGAGGTTCGCCAAGCGGTGAATCTCGACATTCAACCGAGGTTCGCCAAGCGGCGAAGCTCTTCCTTGAGCGAGGTTAGCCAGCGTGAAGCTCTTCACTCGACGAGGTTCGCCAGCGGCGAAGCTCTTCCTTGAGCGAGGTTAGCCAGCGGCGAAGCTCTTCACTCAACGAGGTTCGCCTATAGCGGTGAGCCTCGACATTCAACCGAGGTTCGCCTATAGCGGTGAGCCTCGACATTCAACCGAGGTTCACCTACAGCGGTGAATCTCGACATTCAACCGAGGCTAGACCGATTGCGCTTCAAAGCGAGACATGCTCAAGAGGCGAGGCTCGACCTCAATCGAGGTTCGCACGTGGAGCGGAGTTCGATCTTTACATGAGCATCAAAGTGTGACAAGGCTGCGCCCGCGGCGTCGATGGCGGCGAGGTTCGCCAAGCGGTGAATCTCGACATTCAACCGAGGTTCGCCCATTTAACGGCTCGACTCTCATAAGAGGTTAGCCTCAGCGAAGCTCACCATCAACAAGACCACCCACTTGAAGCATGGGAGATGTCACATCCCATAGTGGTCACGTCCCACAGGGGGGGCATGGCTCTCCTCAACTGAGCATGGCCATATCCCACAAATCAAGGAAGTGGCCATGCCTCTCCTTGCCTATTTATAAGCCACCATCTCCACATGAGGAGGGGCTTTTTCCTTTTTGGGAGCTTTTGGAAAACTTCTGGAGAATTCAACACTTGCGCACAAGTGAGATCGAGCTCTTCATCAGCAATCTCAAGATCATCTGCAATCTTGTTCTGATCGTCAACGGGAAGCAATCTCGACGTGAGCATCGAGAGAAGCATCCTATCGCTGCCAAGAACCCACCTTAAAAGAGGAGTCAAATCAATCTCCTCTTCCTCTGTAATCGAGAGAATTTAATTGTAACCCGTTCATTCAATCAATACATTTTTTTTCGACCCTACAGAAGATGGCGACCACAGTGGGAGCAACCATTCATTCCGATGAACTGGTGGTGGCGCAATCAGACAAGGTTGCAGTTGGAACCGAGGTTCAAACCTTGGTCATCGAGTTTGATCAGAGTAAGTACGAGGAGTTCCTCTCCTCTGGGGCATCTAGCCCAGTGAAGACACGCAAGTGTCGACGAGTCTCGTATGAGACTTCAGCCCCTGTGGCTCATGCTGAATCATCTCGAGCGAATCTTGAGAACCAGCCTGTGTCTATTGACAAGGCTCCAAAAGCTAGCCGACAGGCTAAGAAATGGGTTGTTAAGCAACCCAAATCAACCTCGGGTGTTGTTACCCAAGTTTTGGCTTCTGGCGGGCCTCGCTCTGCCTGTGTGAAGACCGGACCTTCTAATGGTCCACTCTCAGGCGTGCCGGGCAGCGTCGGCGTGAGAACCAAGCTTCGGCGTGCTCGAGCTTTGGTCTCGTTGGACGGATTCCACTATCGTCCAAAGAAAGTCTGCGAACCTCGTCCACAAGACGAATGTCGCTCCAGCTGCGAGCCTCGTCCACAAGACGAACGTCGCCCCAGCTGCGGACCTCGTCCACAAGACGAACGTCGCCCCAGCTACAAACCTCGTACAAGTGGCGAACCTCGCCGTCAATGTGAGGTCCCCTTAAAAAGAGATGAGCCTCGTCCAAGTGGCGAACCTCGCCTACATTGTGAGGTCCCCTTGAAGGATGAGCTTCGTGTGAGTGGCGAACCTCGCCGTCAATGTGAGGTCCCCTTAAAAAGAGATGAGCCTCGTCCAAGTGGTGAACCTCGCCTACAACGTGAGGTCCCCTTGAAGGATGAGCTTCGTGTGAGTGGCGAACCTCGCCGTCAATGTGAGGTCCCCTTGAAAAGAGGTGAGCCTCGTCTGCTTGGCGAATTTCGCCAACAACATGACGAACATCGCTCTGTTGACGAACCTCGTCATCTTGAACCTACCCAACAACATGAGGTCCGTTCTGAACCAGACGAACCTCGTTCAGACATCGAACCTCGCCATAAGCTTCGCCGCCAGAGCCAAAGGAAACGGCAGCCTCGCCAGGGTCGCCAAACTCGACTCGGAGAGCCTCTCTCATACGAGGCTCGTTTTTCAGAATCTACTGGGGGTACACCCGCTTCTGATCTCCGTGATTATCTCACTCGCAAGCGTGATGCCAGTCAAATGCAATCTCATTGTTGCTGTGAGAAGCTCATTTCTGCGATGCGCGCCCAATGTTCGTCGACACATCAGCCTTCGGTTTTTGAGCGATTATCTGACCCGTCAAATAGACGAAGGCGGTTTCACCACAAAAATCGAGCGGTACACGATGGTTATTCCCATGGAGTGACTATCAACATGGTTGGGAGAAGCGGGAGCAAGACCCCAACAAGTAGTCCAGAATCGTCTGACCCTGAATATTCCCCGGGGTTACGAGGCGCATTAATCAATAGCCAAGGCGCTTATCGAGGAACCCGTCTTCGTACCGGAGTGACAATCCCGTTTGACTATAGCCAATTGGCTGGGGGTACCTCTGAAGAATTTGAGAACTCTGGCATCGCTACGTCTCAACCTTCGAATACTGATTTTAGTGATCAGGCGAGTGTCCTCATGGCCGAACGGGAAGAAGAGATGACACGAAGAATTGAAGAGCAACAAGCTACTATTCTTGCGCAACAAGAATCTATCAGACGCTTAGAAATGATGATGGAGAAACTTGTGGGCAAGAAGAAGATGGACGAAGGAGGACCCAAATCGAAGCAAGAAGGCTACGACGGGGATCATGATGTTCACTCAATGTCATTGGAAGCGGAATCGAATCCGCGTACGAAAGAGCAGGATCATATGTTGCGGGATTTCCAAAAGCGACTAGGCATACGAAACTCCAAGGGCAATCTAAGGAGCGGGGTGGCGAGGCCATATCCTATAGAATGGGGCGATGTCCCATATCCTCGAAATTCAAGCCACTTAACCTAAGCGATTCGGCGGGAAAAGTTCTCCGTCACAACATATCTACTACTTCCAAAGCCGGGCATATAGCGGGTAATGATCCTATCATGACCGATTATTCATTAGCACTCTTAAGGAATTAAGCCAGTGGTTTGAAGGTTAGAGCACGGTTCTATCAACTCTTGGAAAGATCGCAAAGGCTCTTTATGGCCCGATTTTTGATGATGACGAGGTGTCTATGGCCACTTTGTTGGCGAAAAGCAAAAGAAGGCAGTCTGTCGGTACTTCGTCAAGAGATTCGAAACCAATCTTTACACTCCGGGACCAAGTCTCGAAGAGGCGTTCATCGCGATGTGCGAGCCAACCTCTCGATCAACATACTTTGAAGATGGGTGCGGTGGAAGCACACTCTTGGAGAATTGGTGAGGCAAGGCGAACAAGTCGAAAACATGCTTAAGAGGATTGAGGCGAAGAACCCGGATTATCATTCTAAAAGGGGTAATCGAGGCAGTTTCGCCCAAAACAATCGAAGGGAAGGAGACTCTAGGCGTGGGAACTCAACCTACTTCAAAACCTTTTAGCGAAACCGAATGCCTCAGATAACCGTCCTATGAAGAAGTATGATTTCAAGGATGATCAGGTTGTCCCTATCTTCAAGACTTTGCTCAAGATGAACAAGATCAGCTTAGGAAATAAAGAAGGGAGGAAGCTTCAAGGACGGATGATCCAAAATCTGCATGTACCATCGAATGGTACACCATCAAACGAGGTCATGCTACATCTTGAAAGACAAGATCCAAGTCTTGTTAGAAGCGAGTGTTATGACTTTGCACGAGGATCGAAGAAGGTGTCTGCAAACATGGTCGCTCTCGGTTTGGCGACTTTGCGAATTCAAGTGCGGGATGGTGTAAAGCCAATCCCTCAGCGAAGCGAGTTGTGAACTTTGATCTTCAGCGGGAGGCACAAGGTATGGTCCCTTACACTCTGTAGAAAGCGAAATTATGTGGGTTCACCACGACTTGTTATCGGATGAACAATGGACTTCTTCAAAGTCTAAAGGGAAGACTTATGCGCTACCTCTGGCAGGAAAAGGAGCAAATCAATGATTCCAGGGCAACAAATCACCCCGTTGCACAATTTGTACCGGCATTGGCTACGAGGTGGGAAAGAGTTCTCAAGGGAGTATCCCGGTGCAAGCGATACCATCAAAGCGATCATTGAGCCCAAAACAAGGGAAATCCGCTACAACAGAGCTTAGGAAGGACACACGAGACTTGAAGGCCCTTTCGGTTTGATGTTTTAGCTCAACTCTCCAACATCCGCGAGGATCACTTTATTGAGCTCTTGCGCCTCTCTCAATCTACCGAGCTTTGCGGCGTTGGCGGATAACGGCGTTCCTCGCTCATTTCAGCTCAGCGAAGTTTGCCCAATGTCACCAAGTCTTCAAGGGGCCAATACCTTGCATTACCTTCTCCTCGGAGGACATGCAAGTGAAGAACCCAAGCATGATAGGCCATTATACTTTCTGGGTTACATTGGCTCTGTCGAATCAACCGAGCTCAAGTTGATCCGGGATGCATTGAGTATCATCCCATTGAGAATCATACAACATCTTGGGATACCGTTGCATCGGTTGGCAACAACAGGAACCACCATCTATGGTTTCAATGCTACCATTCTCGTCCCTTGGGCAAGATCAAACTCAAATGCCAAATAGAAGACTTGAAGGCGGATGTTACTGTTATGTCATTGGCGGATACATCCTATAATTTGCTCTTGGGTGACCACGGATCCATGAAAACTTGATCGTCCCGTCTACGTTGCATCAATGCATGAAGTATGTGGATGAAGAAGGGACGGTTAAAACATTGGTCGCGGAAAGGCAACCATTCAAAGGTGTGGAGAATTATTTTATCGATTCGTTCACTACCTTGAGGAAGGCCAAACCGATGAACCACGGTCGAGGACTATGGCAGTGAAATGAAGGCGACATAGAGTCCGAACAAGGAGTTGTTTTTAATGATGTAAAACCCTTTGTAATCGATCTGAATAATCCTGATGACGACATAGTCGTTTTTAATGAAAATTATGATTTAGCTTACGCCGGCGTTAAAAGTCATCTTGACTTCATGTCGAGAAATTCTTCCACGGTTGTATCTTTGAACTGCATTGCACATGCCCATTCGGTCGTCATTTATGACAACTCAAAGGCACCTTAATTCTTCACAAGCGGTTTTGTGATACCGGCCGAAACAATGATCGAAAGACATTATCTTTGGGCAGTCAACAAACCATTACAGGCGAGGTGGAACAACCCCAAGAAAAGAAAAGAACCCCAATTTTCATATTTCTGAAGAAACAACATTTGATGAAGAAAATGGGGTATGACTTTCTTCACAAAGGAGGTTTAAACTATGGGAGAGGCATCGGGACACCGATCCGATCGCTTATGTCGGAAGGCGGCTGATGATTACTATCATAAAACTTCGTAAAGGGTTGGGATATGAGTCGCCCGCGTGCATTGTACGTTGAGGGTGAGTCGGATCACTCATCTTACGGCGGCTTCACGGGATTACGGCCCGGTATAGGGCGAAATTAGGTCCACGATGGCCAATATGACCTCAGTTGATCCAATAGAGATTCAAGAAGATGATCTCTTACGCTATTCGAGGATCCACCGAGTCAACGACTTGGAATGCAATGGGAACATCGTTTTGAACAACGAGAACCATACTGATGACAAAATAGTCAGAGTTGATATGGGGATGAAGCTAATCGAAGCCCATATTCATAGCGATAGTTTGTGGTGAAGAAAAGGAGAGCCTTATCGCTTTGGTGCGGGAATATATCGATGTCTTGGCTTGGAGTTATGAAGATATGCGGCTTAGACCCTCAGTGGCTATGCATTGCCTTAATATCGAGCGGTAGCTAAGCTGTTAAACAACGACAACGGCGATTTTCCCCTCGGTCATGAAGGCCATTGAGAAAGAAATCGAAAGGCGATCAAAGCGAGGTTCATTCGGAGGTTCAACACCCGATTGGGTAGCCAATATAGTACTGTTTTGAAGAAAAGCGGAGGAGAATCCGCCGTCGTTGACTATCGAGACTTAAATTGACATGTCCAGAAAGATGATTTTCCTTTACCAATCACGGATATTATAAATGCGACAACACGTGTGGATTTGAAAGGATGTCTTTATGGATGGCTTTTCGGTACAATCAAATCAAAATGCACCACGATGATGAAGAACATCTTGCTTTTGAACACCGTTAGGGATATCTTGTTATCTGATCATGCCCTTCGGGTTGAAAAATCGGAGAACAACATACCGGCGTGCCATGACCACTATTTTCGAAAACATTTACGGAAAATAGTTGAATCTCGTGGACGATTTGGTGGTCAAGAGTTGTCATAAAAGTGATCATTTACGACTTGAGGATGACATTTGAAATAATGCGGGCACATCGGTGAAGATGAACCCAACTAAGTCTTTTAAGGGGATGTCTAGTGGCAAGTTTCTAGGATTAGTGGTCACGGCCGGATGGTATCACGCCTCGACGGACAAAGTCAAAGGCTGTCCAAGAACTTCCACCTCCTAGAAGCCTCAGAGAGCTTCGTGGTCTCCAAGGGCGTTTGGCTTACATTCGCAGATTCATTTCCAATTTATCGGGGAAATATCAACCATTCTCAAAGCTCATGAAGAAAGGTGTATCGTTCGTTTGGGATGAAGATTGTTGGAAGGCATTCGAAGAGATCAAAACATATCTTTCTAATCCCCCTGTGTTAGTTGCACCTAAATCAGGAAAGCCCTTTCTGATTTACATCCGCGCTACAGAGTATGCGTTAGCAGGTCTCTTAGCACAAGACGATGACAATGGCCACGAACAGGCAGTCTATTACCTCAGTAGGACACTGTCGGGGGCCAAATATCGATATCCTCCCATTCAGAAGGAATGTTTGGCTTTGGTCTTCGCCATCCAAAAGATGCGGCACTATCTAGTGGGACAGACCATACACGTCATCTCCAAAATTGACCCTATACGGGTATTCATGACCCAGCCTGGCACGTTGAATGGTCGAATGGCTAGATGGGCATTGTTGTTATCTCAGTACGACATTCACTTCAAACCTCAGAAGGCAATGAAGGGTCAAGCTGTGTGTGATCTTATGGCTAACCATCCATTGAAAGGGAAAGTCGAATTGTATCAAGACATGCCTGATGAACCTTATGAAGCTAATCGGTCTCTAAGGAACGGTATGGCGGTTGTTCTTTGTGAGCCTCGAGGCGACCCACGCGGCCCGTTGTAGGAGTGGGGTAGTATTGATATCTCCACAAAACCACGTGATACCACGAGCCGTGTCGTTATCAGAACCATGCACCAATAACGTAGCAGAGTATAATGCGTTATTGATTGGTCTCGACATAGCCAAACATTTAGGCGTGAAACACCTTGTAGCATTTGGGGACTCCGACTAGTCGTAAAACAACTAAGAGGAGAGTCACGAAGTCGAACCGCGAGGACCTCATCCCTCATCATCGGCGGCCATAACTTTAGTGACTCCTTTGAAAGCTTTTACATTGATCATGTACCCGTTTGCGAGAACACTTATGCGGATCGTTGGCGTCTCTTGCGACTCTTGATTATCACATTTTAATTACATTTTATACCCTTATTACCTATGTTATATGAATAACGATATTACTAATAATCATTTTATCTTATTTTGCGGGTTAATAAAGAAATAATGAATAAAAGCCCAAATGATTCAAATTCTGAATTTCTACCAATATTTGAAGCCCAAATCGAAGACAAACCAAGGCCCAAGATACCAAATTGATCCAAGAGAAATTCGTGAAGAAAAATCAAGAAAAGACAAATTAGGTTGGGAACCAATCGGTTGACCAACGGTTGGCCAACCGGTTGGCTAACGGTTGGCTAACCGATCGATAACCGATCGGTTCCCAACAATTCAGATTAATGGTGGATTTCTCTTCCTTTTGGCTAGGTTTGATCAATGGTTCACATCAACTCCGTTGGGCTATAAATAGGGGTGAAGGTGAGTGTTTTGAGTGTGAAATATTTTGTAAAAACTCCATTTGGAGAGGAGGGTTACTCTTAATTGAGGAGACCTTCCAAAATTGTAACTTTGTTACACAATAAATGAAATTTTCACCTTCAATTTCCTTTCTCTTCTTCTAATCCAAGGACCAAAGGAGGATTAGATTAAGATCGAGGAGTTGTTGGTTTCTATTTTATTTCTTTTTCATTTTCTTTCTTGTTCATTTATATGCTTTGTAGCTTAGATTTACTTTTGAAATAATCGGGCACATCGGTGAAGATGAACCCAACTAAGTCTTTTAAGGGGATGTCTAGTGGCAAGTTTCTAGGATTAAGTGGTCCTGGCCGGATGGTATCGCCTCGACCGGACAAAGTCAAAGGCTGTCCAGAACTTCCACCTCCTAGAAGCCTCGAGAGCCGTTGGTCTCCAAGGCGTTTGGCTTACATTCGCGATTCATTTCCAATTTATCGGGAAATATCAACCATTCTCAAAGCTCATGAAGAAAGGTGTATCGTTCGTTTGGGATGAAGATTGTTGGAAGGCATTGAAGAGATCAAAACATATCTTTCTAATCCCCGTGTTAGTTGCACCTAAATCGGAAAGCCCTTCGATTTACATCCGCTCTGAGTATCGTTAGCGAGTCTCTTAGCACAAGGCGATGACAATGGCCACGAGCAGTGATCTATTACCTCGATGGGAGACAGCATCGGGGCCAAATATCGATATCCTCCCATTCGAAGGAATGTTTGGCTTTGGTCTTCGCCATCCAAAAGATGCGGCACTATCTAGTGGGACGGACCATACCGTCATCTCAAAATTGACCCTATCACGGGTATTCATGACCCGACTGGCACGTTGAATGGTCGAATGGCTAGATGGGCATTGTTGTTATCTCGATCGACATTCACTTCAAACCTCGAAGGCAATGAAGGGTCAAGGCGTGTGTGATCTTATGGCTAACCATCCATTGAAAGGGAAAGTCGAATTGTATCAAGACATGCACGATGAACCTTATGAAGCTAATCGGTCTCTAAGGAGCGGTATGGCGGTTGTTCTTTGTGAACCTCGAGGCGACCCACGCGGCCCGTTGTAGCGGAGTGGGGTAGTATTGATATCTCCACAAAACCACGTGATACCACGAGCGTGTCGTTATCGAACCATGCACCAATAGCGTGCGGTATAATGCGTTATTGATTGGTCTCGACATAGCCAAACACTTAGGCGTGAAACACCTTGTAGCATTTGGGGACTCCGACTAGTCGTTAAAACAACTAAGAGGAGAGTCACGAAGTCGAACACGAGGACCTCATCCCTCATCATCGGCGACCATAACTTTAGTGACTCCTTTGAAAGCTTTTACATTGATCATGTACCCGTTTGCGAACACTTATGCGGATCGTTGGCGTCTCTTGCGACTCTTGATTATCACATTTTAATTACATTTTATACCCTTATTACCTATGTTATATGAATAGCGATATTACTAATAATCATTTTATCTTATTTTGCGGGTTAATAAAGAAATAATGAATAAAAGCCCAAATGATTCAAATTCTCCGAATTTCTACCAATATTTGAAGCCCAAATCGAAGACAAACCAAGGCCCAAGATACCAAATTGATCCAAGAGAAATTAGTGAAGAAAAATCAAGAAAAGACAAATTAGGTTGGGAACCAATCGGTTGATAACCGGTTGGCAACGGTTGGCTAACCGGTTAGCTAACCGATCGACCAACCGATCGGTTCCCAACAATTCCAGTTAATGGTGGATTTCTCTTCCTTTTGGCTAGGTTTGATCCAATGGTTCACATCAACTCCGTTGGGCTATAAATAGGGGTGAAGGCTGAGTGTTTTGAGTGTGAAATATTTTGTAAAAACTCCATTTGGAGAGGAGGGTTACTCTTAATTGAGGAGACCTTCCAAAATTGTAACTTTTGTTACACAATAAATGAAATTTTTCACCCCTTCAATTTCCTTTCTCTTCTTCTAATCCAAGGACCAAAAGGAGGATTAGATTAAGATCAGGAGTTGTTGGTTTCTATTTTATTTCTTTTTCATTTTCTTTCTTGTTCATTTATATGCTTTGTAGCTTAGATTTACTTTCATGCAATTTAATTTCATGCAATTTACTTTCATGCAATTTACTTTCATGCAATGTATTTAATTCTTGTATTTACTTTCTAGAATAGATTTTCCTTTTCTTTAATTCACCTTGAGGCTAGAACCCTCTAGGGAATTACCCTTTCTAAATGTGGAGCTAATATTTGTGGGATCCTAGAGATTGTTTGAAACTAGCTAACAAATCCAACTCATTTTCATGAGATTGAGATAAGCTAAGTGGATCTACTCTAGATTCCTCATATCTTTAACTAATCCTCCATATTTTACATTCTTGATTTTGCACTTATCCTTGTTTTCCATTTGTTTGCTATTTTCCTTTATTCTTGATTTTGATTTTCCTCTCCTCTCTCTCTCAATCTTGCTTTCTTTTATTTTGCACTTATTTTCTCTCAATCTCATTTTCCCTCCATGTGCATATAATCTCAAACCTAGTTTTGTTATTATGTGCATATAACCACCACCACATTCCCAACTTTATTTTCTCCTCCTTGCACATAATCCACATCCACTCTCTATTATCTCTCCACATTCACTTTCACCATTTTCTTACTTTTATTTTATTTGAATAAACTCCTAATTGTCGCGCATAATTTGAGAACCAAAACTTGAGCAAAAACTCCTCCTACTTTCCCGTTCCTCGTGGGATCGATAATCTTTTATACTATAACTTGAAAAAGGTTGTATACTTGCAACTCTAGGAGGTAATCATTTATTTTCCCATCAAGTTTTTGGCGCCGTTGCCGGGGAACGGTGCATAAGTAGGATTTTCATTAAGTTTGGTTTTTATTTTGTGTGTTTTCTTTTGTGTAGGAACTTGGAGCTTGAAGATCAAGAGTTGAAGATTCAAGATTGAAGAATTGCCTCCAACGAGGCTTTGCATTGCTTTTGCGTGGGTAACTTCTCCATCTAGTATTTTCAATTCCACCCTTTAGATAGTTCATATACATTAGAGACAATTAGGATAAAAAAAAACCGGTTGGCTAACCGATCGGCCAACCGATCGGTTCCCAACTTTATTTTCTCCTCCTTGCACATAATCCACATCCACTCTCTATTATCTCTCCACATTCACTTTCACCATTTTCTTACTTTTATTTTATTTGAATAAACTCCTAATTGTCGCGCATAATTTGAGAACCAAAACTTGAGCAAAAACTCCTCCTACTTTCCCGTTCCTCGTGGGATCGATAATCTTTTATACTATAACTTGAAAAAGATTGTATACTTGCAACTCTAGGAGGTAATCATTTATTTTCCCATCAAGTTTTTGCGCCAAAAACTTGGTGGGTAATTTTGAGTGATTACCTTAGTTGCAAGTATACAACCTTTATCAAGTTATAGTATAAAAGATTATCGATCCCACGAGGAACGGGAAAGTAGGAAGAGTTTTGCTCAAGTTTTGGTTCTCAAATTATGCGCGTGACAATTAGGAGTTTATTCAAATAAAATAAAAGTGAGAGAATGGTGAGAGTGGATGTGGAGAGATAAAAGAGAGTGGATTGTGGATTATGTGCAAAGGAGGAGAAAAATAAAGTTGAGAGTGTGGTGGTGGTTATATGCACATAATAACAAAACTAGGTTTGAGATTATATGCACATGGAGGGAAAATGAGATTGAGAGAAAATAAGTGCAAAATAAAAGAAAGCAAGATTGAGAGAGAGAGGAGAGAGTAAAGGAAAATCAAAATCAAGAATAAAGAAAAATAGCAACAAATGGAAAACAAGGATAAGTGGAAAATAAAGAAGGTAAAGTATGGAGGATTAATTAAAGATATGAGGAATCTAGAGTAGATCCACTTAGCTTATCTCAATCTCATGAGAATGAGTTGGATTTGTTAGCTAGTTTCAAACAATCTCTAGGGATCCCACAAATATTGGCTCCACACTTAGAAAAGGGTAATTCCCTAGAGGGTTCTAGCCTCAAGGTGAATTAAAGAAAAGGAAAATCTATTCTAGAAAGTAAATACAAGAATTAAATACATTGCATGAAAGTAAATTGCATGAAAGTAAATTGCATGAAATTAAATTGCATGAAAGTAAATCTAAGCTACAAAGCAATAAATGAACAAGAAAGAAAATGAATAAAATAGAAACCAACAACTCACCAAGTGATTTGAGCATCTTGATTTGGCACACACTTGAAAATATCTTAAGGGCAAAACCCACTAATCAAGATAAGGTGAGGGATTTCATCACCCTTTCCTTAGCCCAAAAATCACTAATTCCTCACTACACTTACTCAAGCCTGTTAAAATTTGATTAGACGTTGGCCCCTAAGGATTCGAGCTCATTAAGGAACAATAATTCCTTAAGTGAACCGGTCCAAGTGTATTTGGATTAATTGGTGTCTAAGGCAAGGTTTAGGGGTTGCGTAAGGCGCTCTGAAAGGAAAGAGGTACTTAATTGATCTTTGATCTCCCTCTAGTACTATCCTTACCTGGCTAATTACCCAAGTAAACTTTGATCTTTTCATTAAGGGAATTCTTGGTTAGGAGCTGGTCTAAGTCAAGTTTAGGCTTAACCCTAGAGTTAGGGTGATTGAAAAGTGATTGCTTTGATTTATTTTTAGTTAGTTTTTCTCATCTTCTTAACTTTTTTCTCTTATCCTTTTCAAATAAAAAAATTTTTGATTTTGGTGTATGCAAACTTGGGTTAGGGATAATACTAATCGTTTAATTCGTTTTGATTCATCTCTTGAACCAAGCGAAATGGCTAATACCAACCCACCTGTTCTTCAAGATGTTTGTTACCCCACTAGAAATGCAATCCCTCTTGCATAAAACTCCCGAGGTAAATGGAACCAATTTTGAACCGACCGCATTTCATAAACATGCTTCCCAAATTCTTAGGAGTCGAAACCGAAGGCATACATCTTTATCTCCGAATTTGAAGAAGTTTGCCTCATGATCAAGATGAGGGACTTAGCAGAAGATGCGATCAAACTCGATTTATTCCATTTGCCCTTAAGGACAAAGCCAAAAAATGGCTGTATAGCTTGCCCACAGATTCCATCTCAACTTGGGGTGAATTTGTGACAGTTTTTCTGAAAAATTCTTTCCTATCCATAAAACAATCAAGCTTAGAAGCGACATTCAAAATTTTAAAATTGTCAGGAGAACCTTTTTGGAAGTATTTTGACAAATTCAAAGATCTTCTTATCCAATGTCCTCACCATGGTCTTGAAAAGTGGCGATTATGCCAAATCATTTATGAAGGATTGGATTATTCTTCAAAACTTCCTTAGAGTCAATGTGTCAAGGGATTTCATGAAGAAAAATGCGATGAAGCTTGGGATTTTTAGAGAGTTTATCCGAGAAAACCATGCGGTGGGAACATTGTGATGACCGTGTTTCATCGGTTTCCCAACCAAAACCGATGGTACGTCCTTAGAAACAAACATAGCCTCCGAAGCAAAGATGGCGACAATCATGCGTAGGTTAGAAGCTTTAGAAGTCAAAGAGCGAGCTCGGCTCAAATCAACCAAGTTTACGCCTCGGGTTGTCATAGCTGTCTATCTCCATCTCATGTTTCAGAGGAATGTCCTCTTTTAGGATCCGTCACCACTAGGTCGATAAACGCGATTCCAAATGCAGGTTAATGATCCATTTTCTCCAACCTACAATCCGGGTTGGAGAAATCATCCAATTTTGCATGGAACCGGGGAACCTACTCAGAAATCAAAATTTCCTCCCTCTTCAAACCAACAATTCTCTAGGGCAATACGGTTCCTCTCAATTTTCAACAACCAAATCTGTCATTTCAAAATCAGTCTCCTCATCACCAATCGCAAATCACACTCCTCAAATTGCGGATCATGATAAACGTCTTAATATTCTGGAAAAGGGTCTAGATACTTTGATTAAAACCTCTACACAGACCACGAACTTATTGACTCAAACATCAAACACGCTGAATTCCTTCATGCAATCAACCGGTCAAATCCTCACCTCCAACACTCAAGCCATAGCGAGGTTAGAAACCCAACTTAGTCAACTAGCTAATGCCATGAGTGAGAGAGAAAGGAACTTTTCCGAAGTCAACCGTGCCTAACCCGAAGGACACGGATCAAGTTCAACCTACCAAGTGAAGTGAATGCAATCCATTCACTACGGTCGTAGACAGTCGATAATCGGTGAGAATGCCTCTAAGTGAAACCCACGAACGAGAACAAATTCTCTCCTTCGAGAAATCACACCCTTCGATGACCCGAACACGAACGAGAACGAGTCTAATCAATTTAAACCGGTTGCTCCTTACAGGATAGACTCGGGCCTAGGAAGCACTCCTCTCGTGAGGAGAAAATTCTAGAGACTTTCAAGCAGGTTAAGGTCAACATTCCTCTTTTAGATGTCATTGAACAAATTCCTTCTTATGCCAAATTTTTAAAGGAATTATGTACCAAAAAGAGGCAAATAAATGTTCCAAAGAAAGTCTTTCGCGCCAATATCGGTGAAGTCCTCTCAAGGTCTGTACCATTGAAACATAAGGATCCAGGATGTCCTACCATTCCATGTATCATTGGTAATACTCGTATCGATAAGGCGCTTTTAGACTTAGGGGCCAGTGTCAACTTGCTTCCGTATTCGATCTACCAACAACTAGGTGTCGGGGAACTCAAGCCAACTAGATGTACACTTGATTAGGCGATAGATCATTAAGGTCCCTATGGGTGAAATAACAGATGTATTGATAAAGGTTGGAGACTTTATTTTTCCTGTTGATTTCGTAGTCCTGGAAACACAACCCGTTTCCAATCCCAAAGGACAGATACCCGTGATCTTAGGAAGACCGTTCTTAGCCACTTCTAATGCTCTCATCAATCAGAACCGGTCACATGAAGTCTTTTGGGAATCATTGCTGAACTTAATATTTTCAATCCAGAAATAATATTGATAAGCGACCTTTGAAATCAATTACATCCAAGAAAGTTTAACAGTAGAGAATGAATCGACATTAGTTTTGAGGAAATCTTTCATGAGGCTGGAAATCCTAAAAATTCGTGTTTTATTTTTCAAAATGAGGAAACTGTGTTGAATACATGCCTCTTGAATGCAACATTGAAGAACTCTTTTCGATGAACTTAGATTTTTAGAAAATAGAAAACAACAAGATTTCATTTTGATGAAATTTTTGTTAATAACGAATCTAAGTTCAAAAAGCATACAACCATTAATACCTACCTTCCATTCTTTGCAAACATCACTAAAACCACGAAATTCTTAGAATTTAAGCACATCGATGATTATATCATTTTGAAATTCTTTAAATTTCGGGTAGAATTTTCAGCAATAAGGTAGGATTTAATGTAGAATGTGAGCTTCTCATGTTTCATCTTTTATTCTACATTTTTATTTTTTGTCTCATAATAATAAAAAGGATTTATTCTTCTCTCATGTGAGAGTTTCTTATTGTTCTTTATTAAAAAAATAAAAAATAAAAAAAAATAATTAAAAAAAAAGAGAATAAATTTTTGGCTTCACCCCCCTTATCTTGAAGGTATTTACAGAATTTTTGTCATTGTTCGAAGTCGACCGAACAAATGTAAGTGCTTCCATGCTTATCTGTTTTTACTTTGTGCATAATCGACTTTGCATTGAGGACAATGCACAATTTAGGTGTGGGGGTGGGAATTAGTCATTTTTATCTTTATCTTAGTTAGTCATTTTTATCTTTATCTTAGTTATCTTTTTCCTCTTTTTCTTACCATTTTTTTTATGTCATTTTTTTTTCTCTTTTCATCATAAAAAAAAAAAATCACTTGCCAACTTAATAGAGTTGATTAATAATTGATCTATTTGATAGAATTTAAGTCTTCTAATCCTTAGTTAGCTCTATACTCAAGTTACCTTTTATGATAACTCCAAATAAATTTCTCAAGAAATGATTTTCAAAGTAGTATACTTTACTTAAGTTTTAACTTAGATTTTTAATTAAAGTAATGAAATTTTGGCATGCCTAACTTAGAGTTGAAAATAATTTTTCAAGTTGTCTTGATCCAAATATTGTTCAGAATATATATACATATACACATATATATACTAACTTAATAAAAGAAAAAAATTTCTCTTAAAATCATTGGTGGTTCTATTTTACTAAGCCTAAGTTGACTGAGTAATTAAGCCCGAGGAGTATTTCTATACTTAATGACCTAAGCCCAATTGGGTTGGGATTCATTGGCCCCAAACTCGCTAAATGGTCACTTAGAAAGCCGATTAAAAGAACAAAACCACCAAGGAATAAAGAGTAAAAAAAAAAAAAAAAAAGAAAAAGAAAATCATACTAACCATGTTTTTGTATATAGTTATATTTGTATATGTTCTTGAAAAATAAAATGGATTAAAAGACTTGAAGTTTGTTTAAAACAAAGGGTTAGCATGTTCTTTTCAAAACTTTCAAATTAAATTTTGAGTTAAACTTGGTTTTGTATAACTATAATGAAATGATTTTCTTAAGAAAATTACATTGGAGTTATGATAAAAGCGTTTTCTTGAGTATTAACCAACTTCAATTGGAATGTTTGAAGATATCAAATGAATTAATTATTTTATTAACTTCTTTAAATTGGCAAGTTGACTGAATTTTGTGGGTATATTCACTGCAAACCCTCACGAGACTACAACTCGTCCACTAGGGTAACCTAGGGGTTTAAAGGCTTGTTGTATACGCTAAATACAACCGCGATTCTCTTGAAAGTGAGTTAGGTTTTCTTTTATTTTCTTTGCTAGAGGACTAGCAAAAGTTTAGGTGTGGGGGTATTTGATTATCACATTTTAATTACATTTTATACCCTTATTACCTATGTTATATGAATAACGATATTACTAATAATCATTTTATCTTATTTTGCAGGTTAATAAAGAAATAATGAATAAAAGCCCAAATGATTCAAATTCTCTGAATTTCTACCAATATTTGAAGCCCAAATCAAGACAAACCAAGGCCCAAGATACCAAATTGATCCAAGAGAAATTCGTGAAGAAAAATCAAGAAAAGACAAATTCGGTTGGGAACCAATCGGTTGACCAACCGGTTGGCCAACCGGTTATTAACTTAGCTAACCGATCGACCAACCGTCGGTTCCCAACAATTCAGATTAATGGTGGATTTCTTCCTTTTGGCTAGGTTTGATCCAATGGTTCACATCAACTCCGTTGGGCTATAAATAGGGGTGAAGGTGAGTGTTTTGAGTGTGAAATATTTTGTAAAACTCCATTTGGAGAGGAGGGTTACTCTTAATTGAGGAGACCTTCCAAAATTGTAACTTTGTTACACAATAAATGAAATTTTTCACCCTTCAATTTCCTTTCTCTTCTTCTAATCCAAGGACCAAAAGGAGGATTAGATTAAGATCGAGGAGTTGTTGGTTTCTATTTTATTTCTTTTTCATTTTCTTTCTTGTTCATTTATATGCTTTGTAGCTTAGATTTACTTTCATGCAATTTAATTTCATGCAATTTACTTTCATGCAATTTACTTTCATGCAATGTATTTAATTCTTGTATTTACTTTCTAGAATAGATTTTCCTTTTCTTTAATTCACCTTGAGGCTAGAACCCTCTAGGGAATTACCCTTTCTAAATGTGGAGCTAATATTTGTGGGATCCTAGAGATTGTTTGAAACTAGCTAACAAATCCAACTCATTTTCATGAGATTGAGATAAGCTAAGTGGATCTACTCTAGATTCCTCATATCTTTAACTAATCCTCCATATTTTACATTCTTGATTTTGCACTTATCCTTGTTTTCCATTTGTTTGCTATTTTCCTTTATTCTTGATTTTGATTTTCCTCTCCTCTCTCTCAATCTTGCTTTCTTTTATTTTGCACTTATTTTCTCTCAATCTCATTTTCCCTCCATGTGCATATAATCTCAAACCTAGTTTTGTTATTATGTGCATATAACCACCACCACATTCCCAACTTTATTTTCTCCTCCTTGCACATAATCCACATCCACTCTCTATTATCTCTCCACATTCACTTTCACCATTTTCTTACTTTTATTTTATTTGAATAAACTCCTAATTGTCGCGCATAATTTGAGAACCAAAACTTGAGCAAAAACTCCTCCTACTTTCCCGTTCCTCGTGGGATCGATAATCTTTTATACTATAACTTGAAAAAGGTTGTATACTTGCAACTCTAGGAGGTAATCATTTATTTTCCCATCAGCTACGCTAGCCCTGCCTGAGAATGCTACTCAGCAGGTTATTGTGTCTAGTCGGCAACTATTTCGGCCAAAATATGCATTACAGATCCAAGCAGTCGAAGACGAACCTAAGTCACTTGAAGCACGAGACTGGCGGTTCCCGATCATCGACTATGTCTTGCATGGGATATTGCCCGAAGACATAAAAGAAAGAGAGTCAATTCATCGACGAGCATCAAGATTTTACTATGATTCCCAATTACAGACTTTGTATAGAAGGTCATATGATGGGTTACTGCTCCGATGTTTGTCAACTAAGGAAGCAGAGCAAGTCTTGAAAGAAGCTCATGACGGTGTTTGTGGAGCACATCAACCTGGACCTAAGTTATGGGACCGGTTGCGTAGACTTGGGTATTATTGGCCGACAATGGTAAGGGATGCCGTGGCTTACGCTAAACGATGCCATGCATGCCAGATACATGCTAATTATCTTCATCAACCACCGGAACATTTGCATCCTACCGCCACGTTCTGGCCATTTGAAACATGGGGAATGGACATTGTTGGTCCCATTTCTCCACCTTCTTCAAAGGGACACTGCTTCATATTGGCAATAACTGACTATTTCTCAAAATGGGCTGAAGCTGTTCCATTGAGAATGGTCAAGACTAGTGACGTGATCAAATTTGTCAAACATCACATCGTATACCGATACGGTGTGCCAAGGCAGATTGTCCACGACAATGGTCCGCAATTTGTCAGTCACGCTTTCACGCGATTCTGCGACAAATTCCGGATCCGGAATTTAGCATCAACAGCTTATTACCCTGCTGCGAACGGACAAGCTGAAGCTTTTAATAAGACGATCATCAAGATCCTTACCAAGATGGTCTCTTCCAATAAAAAGGATTGGGACGACAAGCTGGGGCAAAGTTTGTGGGCCTACCGCACAACGGTTCGCACACCGACGGGTACCACCCCATATTCTCTAGTTTATGGCTGTGAGGCCATTTTACCGTTAGAGATTCAAATCCCATCGCTTCGAATAGCGTTATCCACCGGAATGACAACCGAGGAAAATCATCGCCGACGCCTTGAGGAACTTGAAATGCTGGATGAAAAGCGACATGTGCTCAACAAAGATATCGAGCTTTACGGACCAGTTTCTAAAGCATTTGACAAGAAAGTCCGATGTCGCATTTTCAAGGAAGGCGATCTTGTTCTCGCGGTCCGACGCCCGATGATCCTCAATTCTAAGAAAAAGGGGAAATTCGAACCAAAATGGGAAGGGCCATTTGTAGTGGAATCAGTTTACTCAAATGGAGCATACCGCCTAACCAATCAAGAAGGCGACAGAATCATGATGCCTATTAATGGTAAGTTTCAAAAGTACTACCGTAGTCTTTTTCAAACTCCCATTAAGTTATCATGTTATGATCACATCGGATAACCAATTTCCTCCAAATTCTCGCCAATCCTCGTCAATAGGATGGCGGGACCCCAAAACTATCATGTTAACAATCACCTCTGATAGTTCCCTCAAGATTTCCTCCGTCAATCCTCTCAAACAGGATGACGGGACCACTCCCACTGTCATGTTAATATTACACCTCTGACAAATTAACTTGCTAATCCTCTTCAATGGGATGGTGAGTCCTCAAAGCTGCCCCAATCGCAACAAATTCTTGTCGGGTTAACAATCACCTTTGACAAATTTCCCTTCCAATCCTTGTCAACAGGATGGCGGGCCCACATAACTGTCATGTTAACAATCACCTCTGATAGTCCGCACCGTCATTCCCGCAAATGACGTTGTCCAATCAAGTCGTCATACCCCTATTCCCATCATAGTTGTTACACTTCCGAGTTACTGAACAACTTGATTGTTTCCGATCACAGTCGTCATACCTCTATGTCACTGAACGACCTGATCATTTCCATATCGTCACTTGTCCGAGTGACTTTGGATTAGATAGTGGTTAACCAAGCAATATACCCCTATCAACTCCCTCACCGAATAGTAGCCTACCATGCGATGTGCCTCTATTTCAACCATAGTCGTTATACTCCCATGTCACTGAACGACTCAGTTAACCCCACAGAGTCATTTCCTAAATGATTTTGTTCGTAATCACTGTTGTTATACTCTCACGACACTGAACAACTTGATTGCTTTTTGATCGCGATCGTTATACTTTTATGTCCTTTGAGCGATTGATCATTTCCACATGATGGCCTACCAGGCGATTTGCCCTTATCTTTTAATCCAACGCCTTGAACGGCTAAGGATAGGGGGGAGATTTTAGCACTAAGCCTAAAAGAAACTCCTCGCAAACTCACCATACTGAGGGGAAAAGTATGGCTAGCCCGATTCAAACGGTAATCGGTAAAGGCACATCAAATCCGTTGATAGCTGGGGGTTTGCTAAAAATCCTAGAGGGCGATCATTAGCTGCGAGTGAAGAATTCAACTTTACCAAGTTCGTTAGAGGGTTCCTCGCTCCGTCTGCACGGCGACCGTGTTGCAAGTCTTCGTATCCAAAGTGTTCCAGACTCCATTCAACCACATTCAAGTCTGAAAACTTTGGAGGGGGTTTTGTAGGCAATAAAAATTGCCTTAATCCCTGCACATCAACTCGAGACAAGCAAAAGAGCCTAAGGGTTCATCTGAGTGAAGTCAGGCCCACCTGAGGGTTAAGTTCACCTGAATGCTTGAATTTACAAAATAGACAAAAGTGCTGATATCTCTCAAACCGGAAGGAATTGGGCAAAATGACCGGAGCAAACCGAACCCTTCGGGTCAGTTTGGTTAGCTCCGTCTCGTCGAGATAGTCGATTTTCATATATATTTCGTCCAATTCCGACGTACGGTTTGAAAGTTACGACCCGTTCTTCGTAGCATAAGAGGAGGGTCGCCCTGGCAGCGAGGCTCGACATTCAACCGAGGTTCGCCCAAGTAGCGAAGCCCTCCATTCAGACGAGGTTCGCTAAGTAGCGGAGCTCTTCATCCAGACGAGGTTCGCCAGGCAGCGAAGCTCTTCATTGAGCGAGGTTCGCCAAGCGTGAAGCTCTTCACTCGGCGAGGTTCGCCAAGCGAAGCTCTTCCTTGAGCGAGGTTAGCCAGCGTGAAGCTCTTCATCGAGCGAGGTTCGCCAAGCGTAAGCTCTTCATTGAGCGAGGTTCGCCAAGCGTAAGCTCTTCACTCGACGAGGTTCGCTAAGTAGCGGAGCTCTTCATCGAGCGAGGTTAGCCAGCGAAGCTCTTCATCGAGCGAGGTTCGCCAAGCGGCGAAGCTCTTCATTGAGCGAGGTTAAGCCAGCGTGAAGCTCTTCACTCGGCGAGGTTCGCCAGCGTGAAGCTCTTCCTTGAGCGAGGTTAGCCAGCGGCGAAGCTCTTCATTCAGACGAGGTTCGCCAGCGGCGAAGCTCTTCACTGACGAGGTTCGCCAGCGTGAAGCTCTTCATTGAGCGAGGTTCGCCCGGCGTGGCTCTTCACTCGAGCGAGGTTCGCCAAGCGTGAAGCTCTTCACTCGATCGAGGTTCGCCAGGCGGTGAATCTCGACATTGAACGAGGTTAAGCCAGCGGCGAAGCTCTTCACTCAACCGAGGTTCGCTATAGCGGTGAGCCTCGACATTCAACCGAGGTTCACCTACAGCGGTGAATCTCGACATTCAACCGAGGTTCACCTACAGCGGTGAATCTCGACATTCAACCGAGGCTAGACCGCACGCTTCAAAACGAGACATGCTCAAGAGGCGCAGGCTCGACCTCAATCGAGGTTCGCGCGTGGAGCGGAGTTCGATCTTTACATGAGCATCAAAGTGTGACAAGGCTCGCCAGCCCGCTGGCCTCGACGAGGTTCGCCAAGCAATGGCTCTTCACTGATCGAGGTTCGCCAAGCGAAGCTCTTCATCCGACGAGGTTCGCCAGCGGTGAATCTCGACATTCAACCGAGGTTCGCCAAGCGAAGCTCTTCATTGAGCGAGGTTAGCCCGGCGGCGAAGCTCACCATCAACCAAGACCACCCACTTGAAGCATGGGAGATGTCACATCCCATAGTGGTCACGTCCACGAGGGGGCATGGCTCTCCTCAACTGAGCATGGCCATATCCCACAAATCAAGGAAGTGGCCATGCCTCTCCTTGCCTATTTATAAGCCACCATCTCCACATGAGGAGGGGCTTTTTCCTTTGGGAGCTTTTGGAAAACTTCGAGAATTCAACACTTGCACAAGTGAGATCGAGCTCTTCATCGGCAATCTCAAGATCATCTGCAATCTTGTTCTGATCGTCAACGGGAAGCAATCTCGACGTGAGCATCGAGAGAAGCATCCTATCGCTGCCAAGAACCCACCTTAAAAGAGGAGTCAAATCAATCTCCTCTTCCTCTGTAATCGAGAGAATTTGATTGTAACCCGTTCATTCAATCAATACATTTTTTTTCGACCCTACAATATAATACTATTTTTTGCAATTTTTAATTGTTTTGACCTATTATTAAATAATTTCATCGACACCTAAATTAAGGATTTTAAATTTTTTTCTATTTTTAGTTGCCATTCAAAAATTTACGATTTCATGAGCTATAATCCACGACTTTTAGTTATTTTGACCCATTAATGAATAATTTCATGGAGATTAATAGTCACGATGCTATGAGCTATAATTCATTATTTTTGGATATTTTTAGTTATTTCTATTCATTGACAAATAATTTCATCGAGGCCAAAATTCACGATTTCATGAACTATAACCTATGATTTTTACCATTTTATTCATTTTGACCTACCGGTAAATAATTTTATCGCGACCAAAATTCATGATTTCATAAGCTAAAACTCATGATTTTTGGCCTTTTTAATCATTTCTTTTCATTGGTAAATAATTTCTTGGAGGCCAAACTTCACAATTTCATGAGCTATAACGCATAATTTTTGACCATTTTTAGTCATTGTGACCGAGTGATAAATAATTTTATGTAGACTAAAATTCACGATTTAATGAGCTATAACACACAATGTTTGGCTATTTTTAGTCATTTTGTCCCATTAAAAAATAATTTTACGAAGTCTAAAATTTAAGATTTCATGAGCTATAACGCATGATTTTTTGCCATTCTTAGTCGTTTCAACCCACTAGTAAATAATTTTATCGAGACCAAAATTAATGAATTCATCAGCTATAACCCATAATTTTTAGCTATTTTTAGTTATTTCTAACCATTAACAAACAATTTCATGGAGGACAATATTCACGATATCATGAGCTATAACACATAATTTTTTATCATTTTTAGTCATTTCAACCCATTGACAAATAATTTCACATGGCCTAAAATTTATGATTTCATGAGCTATAACCCATAATTTTTACCATTTTCATTCATTTCTACACAATGACAAATAATTTCCGAAATCTAAAATTTATGATTCCATGGACAATAACACATATTTTTGGCTATTGTTAGTCATTTTGACTTCGATAGCAAATAATTTTATTTAGGTCAAAATTCACAATGTCATGAGCAATCACCCAAGATTTTAGCCATTTGTACCCATTGGCAAATAATTTATCACAAGCAAAAAATTCACAATTTCATGAGCTATAATGCATGATTTTTAACCATTTTTAGTCGGTGCGACTCATTAAAAAATAATTTTTTGGAGCCCAAAATTTATGATTTCATGAGCTACAACCCACAAGTTTTGGCCTTTTTTAATCATTTTGGCCCATTAAAAATTAATTTCGCAGATGCAAAATTCACGATTTTAAAAGCAATTACGCCTTATTTTGGCAATTTTTAGTCGTATCGACCGATTGGTAAATAATTTTGTCGATGCCAAAATTAACTTTTCGTAAGCTATAAGGCCCAATTCTTAGCCATTTTTAGTTATCTTTACCCAATGACAAATAATTTCAGTAGGCCAAAATTTACGTTTTAATGAGCTGTAACTCACGAGTTTTTGCCATTTTTAATCATTTTAACTCATTACCAAATAATTTTATGGAGGCTAATATTTAGGATTTCATGAGCATAACACATAAATTTTGGGTTATTTTTAGTCATTTATAACCATTGACAAAGAATTTCATCGGGGCTAAAATTCACGATTTCAAGAGCTGTAACTCATGATTTTTACCATTTTTATTTGTTTCAACCCACTGGAAAATAATTTTATCGAGACCAAAGTTCATAATTTCATGATCTACAGCTCATAATTTTTAGCCTTCTTTATTCGTTTATATTCATTGCCAAATAATTTTCCTAAGGCCAAAATTCACGATTTTATGAGCTATAGCGCATGATTTTTATCATTTTAATCCTTTCGACTTGCTAGCAAATAATTTCTTGGAGGCCAAAATTCATGATTTCATGAGTTATAACACATGGTTTATGGCCATTTTACTCATTTTAACAAATTAAAAATAATTTTGCGAGTCCAAAATTTATGATTTCATGACCTATAACCAACAATTTTTAGTCATTTTAAAATTATTTCATGGTGGCTAAAGTTCACGATTTTATGAGCTATAGCATGATTTTTGCCATTCTTAGTCGTTTCAACCCACTAGTAAATAATTTTATCGAGACCAAAATTAATGAATTCATCAGCTATAACCCATAATTTTTAGCTATTTTTAGTTATTTCTAACCATTAACAAACAATTTCATGGAGGACAATATTCACGATATCATGAGCTATAACACATAATTTTTTATCATTTTTAGTCATTTCAACCCATTGACAAATAATTTCACATGGCCTAAAATTTATGATTTCATGAGCTATAACCCATAATTTTTACCATTTTCATTCATTTCTACACAATGACAAATAATTTCACGAAATCTAAAATTTATGATTCCATGGACAATAACACATATTTTTGGCTATTGTTAGTCATTTTGACTCGATAGCAAATAATTTTATTTAGGTCAAAATTCACAATGTCATGAGCAATCACCCAAGATTTTAGCCATTTGTACCCATTGGCAAATAATTTATCACAAGCAAAAATTCACAATTTCATGAGCTATAATGCATGATTTTTAACCATTTTTAGTCGGTCGCGACTCATTAAAAATAATTTTTGGAGCCCAAAATTTATGATTTCATGAGCTACAACCCACAAGTTTTGGCCTTTTTAATCATTTTGGCCCATTAAAATTAATTTAGCGGATGCAAAATTCACGATTTTAAAAGCAATTACCTTATTTTGGCAATTTTTAGTCGTATCGACCGATTGGTAAATAATTTTGTCGATGCCAAAATTAACTTTTAAGTAGCTATAAGGCCCAATTCTTAGCCATTTTAGTTATCTTTACCCAATGACAAATAATTTCATCGAGGCCAAAATTTACGCTTTAATGAGTCAGAACTCACGAGTTTTGCCATTTTAATCATTTTAACTCATTACCAAATAATTTTATGGAGGCTAATATTTAGGATTTCATGAGCATAACACATAAATTTTGGGTTATTTTTAGTCATTTATAACCATTGACAAAGAATTTCATCGGGCTAAAATTCACGATTTCAAGAGTCAGAACTCATGATTTTTACCATTTTTATTTGTTTCAACCCACGGAAAATAATTTTATCGAGACCAAAGTTCATAATTTCATGATCTACAGCTCATAATTTTTAGCCTTCTTTATTCGTTTATATTCATTGCCAAATAATTTTCCTAAGGCCAAAATTCACGATTTTATGAGCTATAGCATGATTTTTATCATTTTAATCCTTCGACTTGCTAGCAAATAATTTCTTGGAGGCCAAAATTCATGATTTCATGAGTTATAACACATGGTTTATGGCCATTTTACTCATTTTAACAAATTAAAAATAATTTTCTGAAGTCTAAAATTTAAGATTTCATGAGCTATAACCCATAATTTTTAGCTATTTTTAGTTATTTCTATTCATTGACAAATAATTTCATCGAGGCCAAAGTTAACGATGTCATGAGCTATAACGCATGATTTTTGCCATTCTTAGTCATTTAGACCCATCGGCAAATAATTTCATAGGCATAAAAATTAACGATTTCATCTGCTATAACTCATGATTTTTGCCATTTTCGGTCGTTTCTACCCATTAGAAAATAATTTCGTGGAGACCAATATCACAATTTCATGAGCTATAACATTCTTGGGCCATTATTAGTCATTTTGACCCATTGACAAATAATTTCCGTGGACTAATATTTAAAATTTCATGAGTTATATACCCATAATTTTTGGCCATTTTATTCATTTCTACCAAATGGAAAATAATTTCACGAAGGCAAAATTTTAAAATTTCATTAGCAATAACACATGATTTTTGGCCATTTTATTCATTTCTACCAAATGGAAAATAATTTTATCGAGACCAAAATTAATGAATTCATCAGCTATAACCCATAATTTTTGGCCATTTTAGTCATTTTAAAATTATTTCATGGTGGCTAAAGTTCACGATTTTATGAGCTATAACGCATGATTTTTTTGCCATTCTTAGTCATTTAGACCCATCGGCAAATAATTTCATAGACGCAAAAATTAACGATTTCATCTGCTATAACTCATGATTTTTTGCCATTTTCAGTCGTTTCTACCCATTAGAAAATAATTTCGTGGAGACCAATATCACAATTTCATGAGCTATAACATTCTTGGGCCATTATTAGTCATTTTGACCCATTGACAAATAATTTCCCGTGGACTAATATTTAAAATTTCATGAGTTATATACCCATAATTTTTGGCCATTTTTATTCATTTCTACCAAATGGAAAATAATTTCACGAAGGCAAAATTTTAAAATTTCATTAGCAATAACACATGATTTTTGGCCATTTTCAGTCTTTTTGACTCATTGGTAAATAGTTTCATCGAGGCCAAAGTTAACGATGTCATGAGCTATAACCTAATATTTTTGGCCATTTTTGTCATTTCTACCCAGTGGCAAATAAATTCCTGGAGGCCAAAATTCACAATTTTATGAGGTAAAACACACAATTGTTGGCCATTTTAGTCAGTGTGACCCCTTAAAAAATAATTTTACGGAGACCAAAAATCACAATTTCACGAGCTATAATGGCCGATTTTGGCAATTTTTTAGTCATTTTGACCTATTACCAAATAAGTTCATTGATGCCAAAATTCATGATTTCATGAGCTATAATGTGTAATTTTTTGCCAATTTTAATCGTCTCTACCCAATGGCAAATAATTTTATCAGGCCAAAATTTATGATTTCATGAGCACCCACAACTTTTGGCCATTTTTAGTCATTTCCATCTATTGACAAATAATTTTATGAAGACCAATATTCATTATTTTATGAGCTATAGCCCATAATTTTTGGTTATTTTTGTCATTTCTACCCATTGGCAAATAATTTTATCCAAGCCGAAATTCACGATTTTATAAGCTATAACTAATGAATTTTGACTATTTTTAGTCATTAGGACCCATTGGGAAATAATTTTATCGAGGCCAAAGTTTACGTTTTCATGAGCTATAACTCATAATTTTTAGCCTTCTTTATTAGTTTATATTCATTGCCAAATAATTTTCCTAAGGCCAAAATTCACGATTTTATGAGCTATAGCATGATTTTTATCATTTTAATCCTTTCGACTTGCTAGCAAATAATTTCTTGGAGGCCAAAATTCATGATTTCATGAGTTATAACACATGGTTTATGGCCATTTTACTCATTTTAACAAATTAAAAATAATTTTGCGAGTCCAAAATTTATGATTTCATGACCTATAACCAACAATTTTTCGTCATTTTAAAATTATTTCATGGTGGCTAAAGTTCACGATTTTATGAGCTATAACGCATGATTTTTGCCATTCTTAGTCATTTAGACCCATCGGCAAATAATTTCATGGAGGTAAAAGTTTACAAGTTCATGAGCTATAACTCATAATTTTTTACCATTTTTAGTCATTTCTACCCATTGGCAAATAATTTCTTGGAGGCCAAAATTCACAATTTCATGAGCTATAACATTCTTGGGCCATTATTAGTCATTTTGACCCATTGACAAATAATTTCCGTGGACTAATATTTAAAATTTCATGAGTTATATACCCATAATTTTTGGCCATTTTAGTCATTTCTACCCATTGGCAAATAATTTCCGAAGGCAAAATTTTAAAATTTCATTAGCAATAACACATGATTTTTGGCCATTTTTAGTCTTTTTGACTCATTGGTAAATAGTTTCATCGAGGCCAAAGTTAACGATGTCATGAGCTATAACCTAATATTTTTGGCCATTTTGTCATTTCTACCCGATGGCAAATAAATTCACGGAGGCCAAAATTCACAATTTTATGAGGTAAAACACACAATTGTTGGCCATTTTAGTCAGTGTGACCCCTTAAAAAATAATTTTACGGAGACCAAAAATCACAATTTCACGAGCTATAATGGCCGATTTTGGCAATTTTTAGTCATTTTGACCTATTACCAAATAAGTTCATTGATGCCAAAATTCATGATTTCATGAGCTATAATGTGTAATTTTTGCCAATTTTAATCGTCTCTACCCAATGGCAAATAATTTTATCAGGCCAAAATTTATGATTTCATGAGCACCCACAACTTTTGGCCATTTTAGTCATTTCCATCTATTGACAAATAATTTTATGAAGACCAATATTCATTATTTTATGAGCTATAGCCCATAATTTTTGGTTATTTTGTCATTTCTACCCATTGGCAAATAATTTTATCCAAGCCGAAATTCACGATTTTATAAGCTATAACTAATGAATTTTGACTATTTTTAGTCATTAGGACCCATTGGGAAATAATTTTATCGAGGCCAAAGTTTACGTTTTCATGAGCTATAACTCATAATTTTTTTACCATTTTTAGTCATTTTTACCAATTGGCAAATAATTTCCCAGAGGCAATATTCACAACTTTATGAGCTATAACGCATGATTTTTAGTCATTTTTGATCATTTTGATCCATTGGCAAATAATTTCATGGAGGTAAAAGTTTACAAGTTCATGAGCTATAACGCACGATATTTGGCCATATTTAGCCAGTGCGACCCATTAAAAAATAATTCTATGGAGCATAAAATTACGATTTCATGAGCTATATCCCACGATTTTTGGTAATTATTAGTCATTTCAACCCATTGAAAAATAATTTCACTGAGGTCAAAATTCATGATTTCATAAGTTATAACGCATGATTTTTTATCATTCTTAGTCATTTCGACACATTCGCAATAATTTCATTGAGGCAAAAATTAACTATTTTCTTAGCTATAATCTACAATATTTGGACATTTTAGTCGTCTCTAAATATTGTCAAATAATTTTGTGGAGGCTAATATTCCCAAATTCATGAGTTATGATGCACGATTTTTGGTTATTTTTAGTCATTCTGACCCATTGATAAATAATTTCATGGGACTCAAAATTTATAATTTCATATGCTATAACCCATATTTTGACCATTTTTATTCATTTCTACCTACTGGTAAATAATTTTGTGGAGGCTAAAATTCACGATTTTATGAGCACTAACGTATGATTTTTTATCATTTTCAGTTATTTTTGGCTCATTGGCAAATAATTTCATCAAGATTTTTGGTCATTTTTAGTCGCTTCTATCTAGTGGCAAATAATTTCCAAGAGGTCAAAATTCACGATTACATGAGTTGTAACGCATGATTTTTGGCTATTTTTAGTCAGTGCAACATATTAAAAAATAATTTTGCAGAGCCAGAATATATAATTTTGTGAGCTATAACCTATAATTTTTGGTTAGTCGTTTTGACCCATTAAAAAATAATTTCGCTGAGATAAAAATTCATAATTTCATGAGCTATAACGTCTGATTTTAGAAATTTTTAGTCATTTCAACCCATTGGTAAAGAACTTCATCGACGCCCAAATTCACAATTTTATGAGCTATTACACACAATTTTTAGCCATTTTTAGACATCTCTACCCAATTGCAATTAATTTCGTCAGGCCAAAATTGATGATTTTATGAGCTATAACCCACGACTTGTTCCACTTTAAGACATTTCGACCCATTAGCGAATAATTTTATGAAGGACAATATTCAAGATTTCATGAGCTATAACATGTGATTTTTGCTATTTTAGTCATTTCTAACCATTGGCAAATAATTTCATCGAGATTAAAATTCACAATTTCATGAGCTATAACCCATAATTTTTACCATTTTTATTCATTTCTACCTCTTGGTAAATAATTTTGTGGAGGCTAAAATTCACGATTTTATGAGCACTAACGATGATTTTTATCATTTTCAGTTATTTTTGGCTCATTGGCAAATAATTTCATCAAGATTTTTGGTCATTTTTAGTCGCTTCTATCTAGTGGCAAATAATTTCAAGAGGTCAAAATTCACGATTACATGAGTTGTAACGCATGATTTTTGGCTATTTTTAGTCGGTGCAACATATTAAAAATAATTTTGCAGAGCCGAATATATAATTTTGTGAGCTATAACCTATAATTTTTGGTTAGTCGTTTTGACCCATTAAAAATAATTTATTTGAGATAAAAATTCATAATTTCATGAGCTATAACGTCGATTTTAGAAATTTTAGTCATTTCAACCCATTGGTAAAGAACTTCATCGACCAAATTCACAATTTTATGAGCTATTACACACAATTTTTAGCCATTTTAGACATCTCTACCCAATTGCAATTAATTTCGTCGGGCCAAAATTGATGATTTTATGAGCTATAACCCACGACTTGTTCCACTTTAAGACATTTCGACCCATTAGCGAATAATTTTATGAAGGACAATATTCAAGATTTCATGAGCTATAACATGTGATTTTTTGCTATTTTTAGTCATTTCTAACCATTGGCAAATAATTTCATCGAGATTAAAATTCACAATTTCATGAGCTATAACCCATAATTTTTTACCATTTTTATTCATTTCAACCCATTGAAAAATAATTTCATTGAGGCCAAAATAAACGATTTCATGACCTATAACTAATAATTTTTATTTATTTTTAGTCATTTCTACCCATTGGCAAATAATTTCTCAGAGGTCAAAATTCATGATTTATGAGCTATAACGCATGATTTTTCACCATTTTTCGTCATTTCGACCCACTGGCAAATAATTTCATGGAGGCTACAATTCAAGATTTCATGAGCTATAACGCGTGATTTTTGGCCATTTTTAGTCATTTCAACCTATTAAAAAATAATGTTGCAGAGCCCAAATTTATGACTTTATAAGTTATAATCTATGATATTTGGCCAATTTTTGTCGTTTCTACCCCATGGTAATTAATTTTGCGGAGGCTAAAATTTACGATTTCATGAGCGACAATGCATATGTTTTTGGCCATTATTTTGACTCATTGGCAAATAATTTCGTCGAGGTTAAATTTTCATGATTTCATGAGCTATAATCTGTGATTTTTGACCATTTTTAGTCATTTCTAACCATTGGCAAATAATTTCATCGAGACCAAAATTCTCAATTTCATGAGCTATAACCCACGATTTTCGACCATTTTTATTCATTTCGACCCATTAGAAAATAATTTCATCGAGACCAAAATAAAAGATTTCATGAGCTATAATTCATAATTTTGTTCATTTTTAGTCGTTTCTATCCATTGGCAAATAATTTTTCAGAGGCCAAAATTCACGATTTCATGAGCTATAACGCATGATTTTTCACCATTTTAGTTATTTTGACCCATTAGCAAATAATTTCATGGAGGGTAGAATTCACGATTTCACGAGCTATAACATGCGATTTTGGCCATTTTAGTCATTTCAACCCATTAAAAATAATTTTGCGGAACCCAAAATTTACAATTTTATAAGATATAGCCTATGATTTTTGGCCAATTTTAGTCGTTTCTACTCCATGGCAAATAATTTCACGGAGGCCAAAATTCACGATTTCATGAGCGACAATGCATATGTTTTGGCCATTATTTTGACTCATTGGCAAATAATTTCGTCGAGGTTAAATTTTCATGATTTCATGAGCTATAATCGTGATTTTTGACCATTTTAGTCATTTCTAACCATTGGCAAATAATTTCATCGAGACCAAAATTCTCAATTTCATGAGCTATAACCCACGATTTTCGACCATTTTATTCATTTCGACCCATTAGAAAATAATTTCATCGAGACCAAAATAAAAGATTTCATGAGCTATAATTCATAATTTTGTTCATTTTTAGTCGTTTCTATCCATTGGCAAATAATTTCACGGAGGCCAAAATTCACGATTTCATGAGCTATAGCATGATTTTTCACCATTTTAGTCATTTCTACCCATTGGCAAATAATTTCATGGAGGCTACAATTCAAGATTTCATGAGCTATAACGCATGATTTTTCACCATTTTAGTCATTTCAACCTATTAAAAATAATGTTGCGAGCCCAAATTTATGACTTTATAAGTTATAATCTATGATATTTGGCCAATTTTTGTCGTTTCTACCCCATGGTAATTAATTTTATGGAGGCTAAAATTTACGATTTCATGAGCGACAATGCATATGTTTTGGCCATTATTTTGACTCATTGGCAAATAATTTCGTCGAGGTTAAATTTTCATGATTTCATGAGCTATAATCTGTGATTTTTGACCATTTTTAGTCATTTCTAACCATTGGCAAATAATTTCATCGAGACCAAAATTCTCAATTTCATGAGCTATAACCCACGATTTTCGACCATTTTTATTCATTTCACCCATTAGAAAATAATTTCATCGAGACCAAAATAAAAGATTTCATGAGCTATAATTCATAATTTTTGTTCATTTTTAGTCGTTTCTATCCATTGGCAAATAATTTTTCAGAGGCCAAAATTCACGATTTCATGAGCTATAACGCATGATTTTTCACCATTTTTAGTTATTTTGACCCATTAGCAAATAATTTCATGGAGGGTAGAATTCACGATTTCACGAGCTATAACATGCGATTTTGGCCATTTTTAGTCATTTCAACCCATTAAAAAATAATTTTGCGGAACCCAAAATTTACAATTTTATAAGATATAGCCTATGATTTTTGGCCAATTTTAGTCGTTTCTACTCCATGGCAAATAATTTCACGGAGGCCAAAATTCACGATTTTATGAACAATAATGCATATGTTTTTGGCCATTTTTAGTCATTTTGACTCATAGGCAAATAATTTCATCGAGACCAAATTTCACGATGTCATGAGCTATAATCCAAAATTTATATTTAAAGAATGGGTGTAAATAGAGGTGAATTCAAAGGGAACAAAAGCTCTCTCTTGGATCCTTAATAAATTGTCATTAATTCGAATGGATAAAGTAATTCATAGAGAATAAAAGCTCTCTCCTAGATCTATGTAACAACTTCACATTTGAAATTCCAAGTTGCTGCACTTTTGGAGTTCCAAGCTCCACCGCCTTGAAAATTACATTTACAATTAGTGATAATCAAAAGAGAGATTGCTTTAATCAAAAGCACCTAGATAGGCTTAGAGAGACATGGACTTTCCATTAGTTCATGAAAATGCATTAAACATGTCCATTTTTACTATTAAATTTAAATGTACTTAGTTAAAATATATTTTAAATATATAGTTAATACATAAATTTAAATGTATAGATAAAAATATTATTACAATTATATATTGGATGAAGTAATTCAATTAAAATGTATTTTTCATACATATCTGAGAAAAAGTTATGTTGTAATTAGAATTTTGGATAAATAACTTGTCAAAGAATTGAATTTCATGGAGAAGCTGATTATTGAGACCCAAAGTTATTTAGTGACAAAAAGAAACCGAGTAACCAAATATAAGAATTTTATATAATATAATTTCACTTTTATATCGAGAAAGCTATTGAATGGCATCAAATAGCTATATTATTGCATATAAGATGAGAGAGAATAGAAAATATGAGACCAGAAGAGAAACTATTTATTAAGGTTAGATATATACCTCGATGGTCTTCATGTTGATGTCGTTGATGTTTTTGAATCTAGAAAGAGGGGTTCTTCCTGCAATTTGCAGCCTAGGCCACCAGCCTCGACCACCAAAACCTTGCCCAATTCTTCATATCTCTGCCCTCACTTTTCCTTACTTCAAATAAATAAATAAATATATAAGCCTAAATCCAAGCATGCAAATATCAAACTAATCTATTTAATTTATAGTGAGAACACTAAGAAGAGAGACATAGAAAGAGTGACACAGTGCTTAGTGCTTTTTTCGACAAAGAGTTTGAGGATGGAGTTGAATTTTTAGGAGTAGATTTCATTTTTGCTACAATTATTAAAATTTATGTATGATGAGGGGATTTGTGCAAATTCAAGCACTAAGCAGGAATTGCAATTTACATGCAAAAATCTAAGAGTTTTTTCAGTGTATC
Organism: Asparagus setaceus; assembly: GCA_012295165.1. NCBI lineage: Eukaryota > Viridiplantae > Streptophyta > Magnoliopsida > Asparagales > Asparagaceae > Asparagus > Asparagus setaceus. Next base: position 4,004,682 of record CM022704.1, on the reverse strand, counting down.
TACGTGCACGTGCAAATATCAAAGAGTTTTGGCAAAATCCTCACTTGGATATAAAGTTCTTGCTTAAGTATAGATAAATCTTAGGGATTTGCTATTATGTACAAATCTAAGCATGTAAATATTAAAGAGAAGGATGGACACTAAATCAATTGTAAATGTCCAACTCAATTGCTTAAGTAATAACATAATAACCGAAATGAGCATTGAAAAAGTATACAAAAGTTTAAAGCATATAACGCTTATTCTCAATCATCTGCTGTTTACATCCAATCTTTTATAATTTTACAAAAATGCTATCAAAAGTCTTGAGCTGTTCCAACTCTTCTCCATCTGCAATCTCAGGACCAACATAACATCATTAAAACTCCAAAAAAAAACCTATAATTTATGCCCAGGGGCTTTCAAGTATAACTTAGTATAGAGTTGAAAATATCAAGAGCATGACATGACTTGATATGGCTCTGTATGTTTTCTATGGAAGGGATGAGAGAAGCGATCATATATATATATATATATATATATATATATATATATATATATATATATATATATATATATATATATATATATATATATATATATATATATATATATATATATATATATATATATATATATATATATATTGATTGGGGTTATGATTTTGGGATTTAGAAAGCTATGGGATTAATATTTGGTTAATAGGGGTTTATGAAAATATAATTTAATTTTATGTAATTCTTGGTGAATTTAATTGGTGAGGGTTATGAAATGGGAGTTATGAAAACATAACGAGTTTGTATTATGTATGTATAGATGAAAGTGCTCATGTATATGTGTATGTGCTAAGGGGTAATTATCACATTTATATTGAGAATCTATATATCCATATATGTATGTAGGCATGTGTTGGAGGGCCTTTCGGAAAAATATTTTAACATGCCAATCTACTTTTATAATTGTATAAGATAATATGGTCTTGTTTCTACTTTCATTATATCATTGATGGGCCCACACTAACTGAATATGTACTTTTGCTAAAGATTTACTTAGGCACTAACAAAGATTGCATTAACCTGCGGACAAGTGATAACGAGCGCATTCTCTGATATTTGTCTTTTTAAGACAATTATCTTGATTGAGAAAATAATTTAAGTGGAATAGAGCCTTATTTCATTAATATTCATAATAATTTATTTTCTTTCTTTTCCCATGAAAGGTTGAATATTAAGGCATTTGGCCTTCAGAAATGATCACTTCTTCTTCTTCTTTATTTATTTTCCTTTATCCGTTTTCCTTCTCCGGTTTGTGTTTTATAGCATGTGATTTTCTTTTGGTAATTTAAAACTTATGGTACATTTCTCTATAAAGATAGATAAATATAGTTTTGTTACAAAATCTCTAATATTCTTGATATGTTAGGATGCAAAAGGGATTGATATACCTTAAATAAAAATGTAGATAGATGTAAAGCATGTAACATATATGATATATGTTTTATTTTTCAATGCAGACTCATAGATGTAAAGCATGTAACATATATGATATATGTTTTATTTTTCAATGCAGACTCATAGATGTAAAGCATGTAACATGTTTTATTTTTCAATGCAGACTCTATTTTTTATACTTAGTGCGGGAAAATCATAACGTTTGTTAGTATGTAATGATTATATTGCAGCCCATTTGACAATAAATCAGCCTGCTCAATGTTTATGGAGCCTAATTGCCAATGGCCCAACCCATGCCGAATGGACTAATACATGGGCCTAATCTATATATCCGTAATGAGCTTTAGGCATTTTTGTTCTTGGCGTACAAATATGGCCAGCAGGAAATTTCTACATGATTCACCAGGCTGGCCCTGGGGTTATCTCATATAACCCTCCATATGATGATCCATTTATGATAAATATGATCCATTTATGATTAACTCTAGAAACTTCTTTAGAGTAGCTGTAATTATTGAAACCACAAGTGTATTTGGAGCATAAAACATTAATGTCAAAGATCAAAATTGCTGGAACCCTCTTGAGAGCACCCACAGAAATTTTATTTCTTGGAATACCTAAGACTACGTTGGGGTGCCTTTTAGCCACGCCCAAGGGTTTGATGCACGTGATTCGAAGGATCATGGGAAAGTTCCCTCGTCAAAAAAAAAACGGTGCACGAGGCTCCCACCATTGCGAGCTCTGGGGAGGGTCAAATGCGAAGAGTCTGTTTCCAGGATTTGAACCCATGACCTCCAGGTCACAAAGCAACAACCTTACTGTTGCGCTAAGGCTCACCTTCTATTTATCTTTAAACAAGACTAGTAAAAAATCCAATCATGTACTCTTTAGAATTATGAATATTTAAAATTTACTTTTAAATCTTCTTATTTACCAATTTATCTTTCAAAACTACATGATGTATTCTTGTTTGGTTTACATAAGCAAACTTGATTATTTTCGAAAGATACTAAAAGTACTTTTAAAGGCAAGGTGTTCCCCTTCTTCTAAGTTCACCCCTAACATTAGAGAATTTGTTCTCCCTAGATGGGGATGGAACTGAACGGAAGAGATCTCTCTTAACTTTTCTTCTCTTCTCTCCGTTATTTTCTCTTACCCACTATGAAATCTAAACATATGCCCTTAAGTACGGCTGACAATCCCTGGTTAATTAATTAGACTCTTCTATTTCTGCGTACACATACTATCCTTAACTAAAACCCACTTATCTTGCCCATCGCAGATGATCCGGACGGGTGAGAGGTTCCAATATGGACTCCCACAGCCTTGAGTTCAATTTCGAGCTAGGTTATCACCAAAAAAAAAAAAACGCGCTTATCTTCCTATGGCTCCCTTCCGTTTTATACAAATCTAATGATTTTGTCACTAACTAGCATGAAACAAGTTGATGATATCAGTGTCAATAAAAGAAGAACTAGGGCCCCATTTTTCCCTTTAAAAAATAATCAGGTGACGCTTAGCTCCACTAACTCCAAAAAAAAAACAACAAAAAAAAACTCGAGAATTCCCCTCTACATCAATGTACACATTTTTCTCAATGAACGCGAGAGCCCGATACCTTGGTTGTTGATGGAAAGGGATTTAGTTGGAAAAACAATTAGATGGCAAGCTTGATCTATTAAATACTTTTGACTTACACAGCAGCCGGATCTGACCGGCGTCCCCGCGTCCAGATCTCTTGTCCCCACAATTTGGACATTTGGAAACCCTAATTCAACTTAACTCTAAACAGTATATTCCAAAATAACGAACCTTAATACTCACTTGAGGAAAAATAAAGAGTTATTTGCACTTTAATACCTCGAATTGTCACGCTTTTAGCTTTGTTTTGTTCAAGAATATCAACATGGAAAAGGGAGTGGGAAACTATTTTCTCACCAAATTTTAGGTTTTTGTTTTGAGTTTGGGAGAAGTGAGGAACAAAGTTAGGACTCTACGTTATCAGATTATCAAATTAATGTCAATCTAAAAGCTGTGAGATATCAAATTGTCAAAACATAATTTCAGGATATCAAGGCACAAAAAGGCAAACAAGCTGAAAGGCAATATATATGGAACATGATTACCGTCTGATTTTACAGCGATGAAAATAACGACACATGAAAATCCATTGATATTCACACGCAGAGAATCGTTGTTTTTCCTAATAAGTTTTTTAGATTTTTCAGTATATCTTTATGAACCCGGTAATTAAATTAAATATAAAATCATGTGACAACTCCCACGAATTAAACCTTTGATTCATGTATCTCTCACAAAATTATATTTCAATTCTGGCATGTATTGGATTAAAACAATAAAACATACAATTCTCGAGTATGATGTGTATCTATCTAAATGAAAAAAATGTAAAAATAAAAATAAAAAAACTTATAATGGCAAATAAAAATATCAACAGCCATTTTGTCTAATCATTAACTCCATTAATTCCTCTACTCGGCCCTGAGGGAGGCACTCTTTTTCCCCTTGGAAGCATGTTGAGCAATAGTGGCCGGAGTCTCTCCTCCATCTCCGTCGCCGACACGGGCGAGTTGCACGGGACCGTGTCTCGCGTCGAACGGGCATCCGTTATGGGCCTAGAGGCCCATGAAGTATGTGTACTAGTTAGAAGGAGGAGGAGGAAGGTAATGACATGAACTAGACTCGCCATTTTTAGAGAGAGAATGAGAGAGGGTTTTGGCTTGAGATTTTGGGGTAAGAATTGAAGAGAGTATGGCTTTTATGGGAGAGAAAAAGGAGGAAAATGAGAAGGTTCAAAGATGTTGAGGCTTTGTGTGTATGAAAAGAACAAGATTTTTGACTTTGGACTTGGAAGGATTTCATTTGTATTTGGTAGCAAATGGACTAAGGAGCAAGTTTAGTTTAGCTTAGCAGTCGGTGTAGTTAGATCTACCCATTTGTACGGACGGTTGAAATCTAAAACAATGACGCTATTTGGAAAAGATATGAAAATAAATGTTACTTTGGAGAATTTAAACATTTAAGAGGGTGTTTGGTATACTGCAATTGTAATCGCAGTAAATATTGCGTGCAACATTTGTTACAGAAAATTAAGCTTAAGTTCGTCATTCGAATGTCACCATTTTATCACGGTAAATATATTTGCAAATCGAAATCTAGCATTTGATTGGTTACAAGGCTCGTTAGATTTGCATTTTTTTTATTGTAGGAAATGCATTTCCAGATAATCAAATGCTTGTTTTGCAATAAATACAGAACAATCTATATTTTTGAGTCAGAAATCCAACTTATATCCGCTTGTTTTGAGGTGTAGTTCGTTTCAAATTCTCGATGAGATGAATATTGGGCGAAAGTTATTTTGACTCCATAAATTTTTCTTAAAATAAAAAATTTGGGAGAACGTTATGTTGCCTTTGAAATTATTAGATTTGGTTACTGAGCAACTATTTTACCTAGATGTTATTTCTTTTTGCTAATTAGAAGACAAGTCTATAAATTTAAAGCTCTACTGTTTATTACATTTCTCTAAACAAATGCGAACGAAAAACTTCCACATTAGTAAAAGTTAGGTAATAGTTGTACGTATATTTTTCAAGATGCGTGACTAAAATTCCAGATGGCATCACGCGTGATGAAATCAGTACGCGCTGAGCTCATGGACTTACTTAAATCTCCATCATTTTTTTCTCTTGCTTTTCGTTCATTCCAATTTCATTGACTTGTCGATTCATAATTAATAAATGAGAAATGCATTTGACTTCTTGCAAGCATGAGAACGCCACAGCAGCCTTTGTTGTCACAAAAATCAAACACAAGCTTCATAGTAACCAATAGATGAGCAAACTTAAAATAAATAAAAAAGGGGGAAAAAATATACTTAGCGTTCAATGAACGTAGGAGGGAAAAAAAGAGGTCATGGACTTCGGGGGCTCTGCAGAAAAGTATAATAATGAACTATTTAATTACAGGAAATTATTTAAAATTTTAAATATGGAGAAAAGTATTTTCTATTAAAAAAAAGCAGAAAAGTAGCACGAAGCATTAGAAATTATTGCTGAAGGCATCAAAACCTTGGATAAAAGATCTAGAATGCTCTTACATAACATCTCCCTCCACTATTTATCCAATAGGTATTGCTTTGCTCGTGCTTCTTACATGGGCCTTGTGCAACATACGGGATACCTAATGACCTGAGATTTTACTTGCCTAGTTCAAGCAGACTTGGTATTGAGGCGAGGGTTAAACTAGAGTTGGAACTTCTAAAGGTGACCACGAATATGTGGTGGTGAGCTCCCGATAGCAGGGCGTGCTCTCCCGTGGTGCTTGTTGAAAATGCTTAAACTCTGCATATCGTTCCTTTATACAGACTATACTTGATTGACCAGTGAGGGTTCCTAATAAAAAAATAATTAAAAAAAAGCTCACAAGAGTAATAAAACAGATTTTCAATAGTATTATAACCCGTATAATAGTATTTATGAGCCCAATAATTCAAGTAAGCCCAGCCCAGTATCCAAAAGAAAAAAAAGAAGATCCAGATCATTCCTTAGATTTGGCGGGAACGACATCGGTGAAGCCCTCTCCGCCTCATTTTGGCGCGAAACGCAGCCGCTATTAACCCTACCTCCTCCACCATTAGATCTCGTCGAAATCATAGAGAGAGAGAGAGAGACAGAGAGTCGTAGAGAAAGAGGGAAGATGGTGGGCCCCGCTTACGACTTCCTGCAGAACCCTCTCGGCGCCGTTCGCACGACCTTTGAGAAGGCGGCGGCGTCTCTACCGACGTCGGCCGCCGGCGATCCGGCGGCGGCCTTCAACGGCAAGGACTGGGGCGCGGTCGATCTCTTCAACAGCTTCCTCTTCGAACAGAACGGACTCTCTCAGGTACTAACCCTAATTTCCTTTTCCAATCTAGGGTTTCATCACTGCCCTTTGTTCAGTTTCCTTTTTTTTAAAAATGTCGAAACCCTAAGCTCCTTCACAATCTACGGCTTCGTAAAATCAATTAGTGTAATTTGTCGAATCAAATGGTAAATTTAACCGAGACCCTAATTTCCTCCCTATTTTAGGGTTAACTATCTCGCTTTGTTCCAGTCTCCATTACAAATGGAAATTTTCCTTTTTTTGGAAACTGTGATACCTTATAAATGTTGATCAATTCATCAAGTCTAGGGCCCATTTTCATGTAAAAGCTCTGCCCTTTTTGTTCCGTACTTGCTTATTGACCACGGATTCAGCTTATTGAACCCTATATTGGATCAAATACCTAGATTTTGAACTGATTGTGCATTTTATTCTTAAATTCGTTTTTTACATTGTTCTCTTGGCTAGGTATTAGGAGGTTTTATTGCTTTTTTATATTCTTTCTCATGCTCACTGGATTATTGAATATAAATTGAATTTCCTGCGCAAGTAATAAGTTTTCAATAATCTCGGCTGGAAGCTTGATGCTTTGGCTAACATTTACGTCTTTGTATCCAACATTTTTTAGATAAAGGATGGGGCTTCAACATTTCTATCCAACAATTAAAAGTTTAAATCTCGGAAGCTTCTTAAGTCTAACCTCACTGTTTATTTCCAATAAGAAAAATTCCTTTTATGCAAAAAGATTATATTTGGAATAAACCTTAATGATTGTTGCATCTTGTTTTTATCGTCATCTTTTATATCTTCCAATTGAGGCATCTACTATCAGCATGATGCTACAGTATGACACAATTAAAGCGTTGCTAGAATCTTGGATGTACTTTATGTATTATTTACTTTTGATTTCACCTTATCCCGACCCTATTTATTATCAGGTTCCTATTCTCAATCAGTCTAATCTTCGCTGGATAAAGCCCAATACTCTGGTGAGAATCAGAGGAATGGTTCAAGATATGTTTGGAAATGAATTGTATATTGGTGCTTTTAAGGTATAACCTTTGCCCTCATCATTTGCAGTAGCAAATTATTATATTCTTTGCTCTTAAGTTTATTGCTTATTTACTGAATGCTGTCTTCTTTTCTTAAGGATGGCTCGACTTGGAGAACAAATAAATTCACAGATATTGCTTCTTATCCAATGCCTTCTGCATGTGAATCACGCCTATGGGAGCGTCGATTGTTTCACTGCATTCCCGTATGTTGTCTTGGATTGTCTATTTCCTCTTGTATACGAGAACACTCAATGTCATTGCTTAGTCCAATGTTTCCATTTCTAATGTTTTTCTAGTGCATATCATGATCCATTTTGTTAAACCTCAAATTCTACTGATCTAGGATCGATAAAATTGAGATTCATGCAATTAAAATTCTAGTTTAGTGCATAACGTAGCTCCATCGGTTGTGAATATCAGCATGTTAACTTTCAATGCCCAAGTGATGTGTTAAATACAACACCCTACCTCCCCTCTCCTAACATGCACATGCCCACCCTTAAATTCCCAAGCTGTGAATTTATAGGTTCAGTCTTGGCTTTAGTTTCCTTTGTATCTCACTACTACAAAAACAAGTATGCCCTTACATAACCAATTCTAAAGGCTGTAATGCCCTAGTGATAGTATGAGAATGATTCATTGTTCGCCATTTGTGTAGCCTAATTTCTCGCAATTCAAGTGATCGATTCGTCTGTTTAACCGAAAAACAATAATTTTGTAACACTTATGTTAAAACCCTACTTTATGTCTAAGTATATAACTAAGATATACATTTACTATGTAAAATTACATGTCACGGTACCTATTATTGCCAATTATTATACTTGTCACAATTTTCTGATATGCCATGGTTATAAGGCCAGAGAGATTGCGAGGTGTGCAGTAGACTATGGCATATCAGCCCTTGATATTTATTCATGTAAACTACATATAAATGTTGAATCTGTGATTGCAGTTTTTGTTTTCGTTAATCAAGCGATTCCTAATAAATTGGATATTTACATTATGTTGTAACTTGTAACATTGCTTGTTACTGCCCCCAGGTTCCAGGACAGAATTCATGGACGGTGGAGGCTTCCGTGAACCAAAATGTCAGATACATAGATAATGGCAGTACATCTCAACATGGAGAAAAGCGTCAGAGAGACACTAGCCTTGACAACATGAACTCAAATGTACTGCTTAGCGTCTTTTTTTTTACATAATTATTACAACTTCTACCTCTATATATCTGATGACGTACGGTGTGTGGCAGGTTTCATATAATCAGACAGATTCAGATTCTTGCAGCAAGAAGAAGGTATGAATTTGCTTGTGATAAGCTTTCTTAGCCCTTTGTTTGTTGCTGCACATCTTCACCTTTTCTGCCACATTAATGTTTCATTACATTCTTAAATAAATATTACCAATCTAATTATATCTTTATCTTTACTCCAATCAAATCAATCATCCTCTTGTTAGATTTTCAGTTTTACGATCCAAATAGTATTAATTATGAATATTCTTTTAAACTACTAACCTCTTTGGTAATGCTACTAGCATATTATCCCTGTTTGCATCGTTGCTTAATTTACTTTTTTTATTATTGAGACATGAATGTTCTCTATTACAGAAGGAGGGTCAGCACTATTGTCAGTCATCAAATTCATCTGAGGAACTGATGAATCAAGATTGCAGTTCAGTTCCAAGGAGCGACTCTCACAGTTCTGATGCCACCTCCTTTTCTTGTTTAGTTAAGGTAAGTTATTATATTCTTTTTTTTAATGGTTGTTGAATTGTTTAGTGCTTTTCTCAAGCTATCTTATGGTTATCAAGTTCTAGTTTCAGAATCTACCCATGAATTTGTTCTGCGACATTTACTGATTTAGTGACAAACTGCATATTGCAGGTCTATGATATGCCAGAGGGCCACATAAAACTCCATGACGTCTTTGAGTTCATAGGAGTCTACACATTTGATCCTGAGCTTGCTGATCATAAGGATGCTCATGATGATTCAATGTATGACCTCATGGAAGATGATATCTTGGCTCATCTACCTCCTAGTAAGGTCAGTGTCCGTCCATCCTTTTCAAGTTGGGATATCTTCGTGTTGTCTTAGTTTAAGTACTGCGTGCTCTGGTAGCTTATTTCACCCACTATATTTCTTGAGAGCACACACGCACTTTTTCATCACTTAAAATGCTTTTACTTGGTTATATTTAACTATTTGCCTCTTGCATGTTCCTGACCATGGTTATTGATGGATTCAGATAGTTTTGTATAAATTAAAGATTGTGCGGTTGATTAAAATATGTTTTTAAGATAAATTATATCTAATAGCTGTTTGAACTCTTGGCCCTAGGGAGAAGAAAAAAAGAAAGAAATAAAGAAACTGCTTGAGCTGTATTGCTTTCAAAAGACTCTAAAATGCTATTTTGTTGGGAAGATTGAGCAAATTTGATTGTATTATCATATTAGCACGATTCAGAAATTCAGGAGAAATTTTAACTTTACCATCTTATTTTCTACCAGAATGTGATCAATGTCTTGCACGTGTATCAAATCAGGAACACACAATATTGGTCGTTTTCATCATTAATTGATAGTGGATAGTATTGGGTATTGCTTTATGGGGAAACCACAACATTTGGATGCTTAGATCTTATTAGATGTCTAAGTGCACCAATCACAACGTATAAAATTTACCATTTAAGGAGAGAAATAAATCTCCTGATGTTGTTTCGTTTGATGGAAGATTATTTTCTAAGCTAAACATATTTATCTTTTCCTATTTTTATTGATTTTGTTCATTTTAATAGATATATTTTTTGCTTTTTAGATAACAATATTGAAGAATACTCGAGATAACATATTGAAGAATACTTATCAAAAGAAAGGAGCTTTCTGTATATGTTTATTTAAATATGATTTCCCTAGTGTTTAGGATTTTCTTTCTTTTTATTTGTTTAATTAGACCTTTGAGATAATAGTGGAACTCTTTTGTTGATTCAGGTGCCACGTGTTCATTGCTTGATATCCCGGAAGTTGTCTATGCGAGATTTTTTGTCCACTTCTCAAGTTATCGAGGTGAAATTTCACTAGTCTTTTACACGTGACCTGAAACAAACCTCAGGAAGCAATGCTTGATTTTTTTATATTTTATTTTACTTTTTTGGTGACATAACTTTGTGTGCATATTGCAGCCTCTGCCCAACATAGTTAAGGGGATTCGTGAATCCTTTATTGAACATCTGACATCAGTTCTTGGCAATGATGGTCTAGCAGCACAATGTGTGTTGTTGCATCTTCTGTCACAGGTAATTCGTTACTCCTTTTATGAGAATTCTGCTCAGGCAAATACAAAATTTATACAATTGTAATTGTGCAGTGTGTCAGCAACTTGCATAATTTTGTCATATCGGACTTTATTCTTGGACGTGTGCGGATTAAAGTTAAAATTGGGTAGAAGCAACAAATGGCCTCTCTCATCTAATATTCTTCTCGAAAACCTTATATTTTCAGCAGATACCAGATAACATGTTGGCATGTGTGTCATGTATCTATTCATTACTTTTCTTATATATCGAGATGTTCTTTTAATATTTGGAGCTTAATTCAATACCAAATTTTTATTGCTAGACAAAATTAGCAAAGACAGATTTAAGTTTACTTCAGACCAAAATTTTCATTTTTAACAGAAACCTAGTTTGAGTACTTACCTCTATCTTAAAATTCATCTCATCTATAGGTTTCTCAAGATCCTTGCTTAGTACTCACCAATCTCTTCCAAATTTTTTTTTTTTTGAAAAATAGTTTTTCATGCCTCCCCTTTCTCCCGATGCCCTTTCCTTTGAAATTAACATCACATGCATACATTCCAATTATGGTTAATATGGTTGAATCTATCTTACAAACAACCATCTTTCTAACATGCTTGTGATGAGTGATCTATTACTCTTATTTTGGTCGAGTACCTTGATTTTTTTTATTTTTGCTCTCCATCCACCTTTAGCTGGTACAATTTGAGACATTATGTGAAATGTTCTATGCTTGGATCAAGACCTTTTATTCTTCATTCTTACTGACCTGGGTCCACATAAATATTTTTTGATAGCTCAAGTTAATGTAGTTATTTTAACAAGTAGTTTTGATTGAGTTACTTTCTAATTATAAAATGCTGTACTCATTCATTTTCTTGGGCAGCTCCGTGCTAGATCTGATTGGATTGCTGTGGGAAAGTTGTCTCTAAACTTGATTAGTTTCACCAGAGAGAGCGCATCCATCTTTGGGAATCGACTTGTCGATACAATCCAGAAAGTCTTGCCTTTCTCTCAAGCAATTCCTCTTAGTGTGGAGTATCTTAACACTGCAAAACTTCAACCTAGGAAAGACAATCAAACAGGAAGGTATATATACTCTTTTATTGCATTTTGGGTCTTGCATATAGTAATTGTGGATACCAGATTATGAACTACAAATTTAATGAGTTTGAAATTTTCACTTATGCATGCGACTAAGCCACAATTAACTATGGAAATGTGATCAGGTTTAAGATTCTCATGCAAGACCAAGTCTTGTTTTGCATCCATCAACTATACAATGCATGTTCCTAGGAAGAACTTATACCTTATGAGGACCAATAAACATAATAGTGATATAGAATTATTTTCTTTTAAACTTTTATATTATACCACAACTAGTCCTTTATCTGTATATTTTGTATCAGGTTGGTTGGTGGAGTCCTGCAGTTAGCCCAAGGCACTCACTTGACAATTGATGAGACCCAATTGCAGGCTGGTGTACTTAATTCTAATGGCATAGAGAATACAAGATTGCTAAAGCATTTAATGGAGTGGCAAAAGGTAACTTTTATTCCTAGTCATGCCCCCTCCAAAAAAAAAGGAAAGAATAGAATAACAAAGACATGCATTAATATACTGTAAATAAAAAAGTACACACAAATCTGGACGCAAGAAGCCATGTTCTTAGGATATTTAAGTTCACTATAGTGCCAACTCATATGTCAATAAGTAAATTACCAATTTGTGCATCCACCATGCATGGAGCTTTTGCTGGCACGTCTTTTTTTGAATCAGCCCTGGGGGTTTGCTAAAATTCTACCTCGATCTCGATTTCTCGAGTTATTGTCTTTCTAAGATTCACATGTAAACTTACTTCATGTTGCTTTTCACCATCCTAGCAAGTGTCTTGCAATGTTGCCTTTCTTATTTTATGTCGTTACCCATTCGAGTTCATGTAGATGCTGCTCATCAAGCTAAAAAAGTTTACAAAGTTTCTCTATGCTGAGAAATTGGCCATGAGATTGGGATGGAGGACATCCGAATCTGTGAAAAAGTCATCTGTTATTGCTAATAATGTTTTAATACTAAAGTTTTTTGGCTAGTAAAGTGGATAACTCCAATCCATCTCATTCTGATTATACCTTTGGAGTTGTGGGGTATAATCGCTTTGTTTTGCAAAAAAAAACATCTTTGGTAATAAATAAATAAAAATGGCTGGGGCTCTCAGATTTTGAGGCCCCATCCTTCTTAAAAAAAAACTCCAACCAGTCTCCGTCAATCGGTTTGTAAACATGAAGAAAGATGTGACTTTGTCTGTCTATCAACTCTGCTCAAGTTTTCTCTAAAACCCAGCCACAAAGTTGGACAATGTGAATTTAACAATTTCTGTTTGGGTTCATATTAGATCAAGTAAAAACTTTATAGTAACTATTATTGATATCAGCTTAAATTGCCATTGTGCTCAGGTGGAATATGATTTTGAGTTCTATAAGCTGGAAATGACTGCTGAAGTCCAAATGCTCATCCTTTCCGAAGGAAAATCCAACATTTTGCCTGCTGATCTCGTGTTACCTTTTAGACCCACTTCTATATCTTCTGAAGTGTTACCAAGCACTGAACAGCTGCAAGCTTGGAGGTGGTATCTTGCCACCTTAAGGTCGCTCCCATACTCTAATGGACCGGAAATGCTCCAGGTATTACTTTTGCTCCATCAAGCACAGTTATTTAATAACATAAGTGCACAAATACGGCGTTGTAATCAAGTGTAAATTATGGGAAACAGCTCTTAACTTCTACCAGGTTTTTGTCATAACTACCACATATTGCATTCAACTATAATGCGCTACATATCCAGTCTTAGCATAATTTTAGACAGGTGAAGTCTATTCTATTATCTGAAAGGAAAGGAGTCATCGTTGTTTTGCTTTCTGAAGAAACATCAGGGAAACAGTTATGCGACTCATTGCACATATTGGGTATTTTTGCAGTAGCCCTATTCTAAATAATCATTAACCCATGCATGCACGTTTAAGGGAGACATGCATGGGTAGCAATATTAACCAGCATTTGAAGGGACACTATTTTTAACTGGATGTAATTTTCAATTATTTATCCATTATAATGAATGAAAGGGATATGATTTTTTTTAACTGTATTTAAAAATATTATCAATCTGTAACCATAAATGTGTATACATGGTGATATATAGTAACTTTGTGATTTGTGTTAACGTTCATACAATTTTCCTTGTCGCAGGACACCTAGTTTAGGAGCTAACCCACAACCTTAGGCTTCCTAGTCTTCAACTGGGAAGGAAAATCTATAGAGGGCTCCCCTATAGAATATCAGTGCAGTCACCTATCTGGCAATGCGTTCACTATCAATACAGTCATGACTGCATTGATACATAGTAGTGACTGCACTAATAGACACTAGTGATACGTTTATCAAGATCATGATATCTTCAAGTGTCACTCTTGGAACTCCCTATATGATATTCCATAGAGGACTCTGCATAGGATTTCTTTTTTCCCTTCGATTAGATACCTTCGAAATGTATACACACAAGAAGAGTACAGCGTCTGTTAAAATTTGGAAATCAGCACACTTAGAAGTAGAACAAGCACATTTGTTTCTAGGATGTTTATCTTCACAGAACCAACAACACTACATTTAGAAAAATTTGAGAGCTTACATGTTTTATTAAGTGCCTAATATTGACACGGATGCTGTATTAGATGGTGCAGGATGAAATGGTTGCAGCTATGAAGGAAGACCGATCTGTGGGTGGTACAGATCTCAACAGGTTTGCTACTTTGCCTTGTTACAACCTGTAAGTTAACGGGATCGAAAACTTTAACCTGTAGAGGCTCAAGAACTCTCTTCTATTTTAATAGGTGGTTAACAATGGCGCAGTTGGTTTCTGCAAGTTTTGGGGAAACGAGTCTCTCCATGGAGCGATGGCAAATGGCCAAGGAATTGGAGAGGCTCAGAAAGGAGAGGCTCAAGTGAAATTGTGAAAGATTTTCTTTAGTAGTAGTTACTGGTGGATGATTATTAGAGAAGAAGGATAAAGAGATTAATCTTGTATTGTCTTTATATGGGGTTGGTTGTTTGCTAATTCTGTATTGTGTTCTTGTTGTATAGTAGTTTGGTTTGGTTGATTTTGTTATGGATGAAAAAGGAAATGGTTTTTTGCTTGTTTAGGCAATTGATTCAAGTTTTTTCTCCCTTCAATTCTACTGTTGACGTGTTATTTTATATGCGTATATAAGCCTATAAACGGGTTATTTTTTTGATATTAGTCCCCCAATTTTTCTTATTCTGCTATTAGTCCTCGAAATCTTCAAAATGAAGTAGTCCCCAAAATCTTTTAAGTATTTTGAAATGAATCCCCCAAATTTTTATATTTTGAAATTAGTTCCCAAATCATGTTATGCATTGTGAAATTAGTCCCCCAAAAGGGCCAAAACATCTAACCTGATGTTAACTAGAACGACTAATTTCAAAACACTTATAAGATTTGGGAGACTAATTTTAAAGTATGAAGATTTGAGGGACTCGAGTTAATGTGGAGGACTAACAGCAAAACATGAAACGTTTTTATTTTTATTTATTTTTTATTTATTTATTTATTTATTGAGACAAAGGATGAGGCACCACCAAGTACCTCAGCCAGCTAAATACCAAAAGCAGTTGTTACAAGCAGAGGCCATATCCCCAACTCTATGAATATGGTCTCATTAGTTCACATGTTTACATATCCAAAAAGGAAAAACCCCTATTACAACATAAACCACACACCCAAAAAAGATATGAAAGATGTTGTAGAGATGAGAAATAGAGCAGCATCTTGCAGTTCTCATCGCACCTTTGGGGGACTAATATAAAAAAAACCCTACAAATTAACTAGAAATATACCACATCAATAAGATTTCCTTAGGTTGCCTTAAATTAATCCTTTTTAATCAACCAAGTACAATGTGTATCAGCTTTCAATTGTCTAAATGAAAAATGTAGAAGAGCTGAGATTAAGAAGAGCTAGTCTTTTAATTCAAGGTGTTGTGCAATCTCCTCTAATCATTTAGAATTGTAGATATTTCTTTCTTTATTCTTTTCCAACCAAAGAAGCATTTTATTTTCCAAACACCTACTTTTTTTTTTTTGGGGTGATATTTTCAAATGGAGAATTTTTTTAGAAAAAGATCCTTTTTTAAATTTTATTAGCAAAATAGATAATTTTTTTGCGTTTAAATAGCAAAATCGATCTCTTTTTTGCAACATCAACACATTTTGCAAAAAGAATTAATTTTGCATAATAGAGTTTTAAAAAAACAATGGACTACTAGTTCCATTTATTTAATGTCCACTAATCATGGGTTAATTAGATCTTTAAGTACACACGGAACTGGTAGTCCTGTGATTAATAACCGATACATATACGAGACTAGTAGTCCTGTGTATTTTAAAGACTCTATTTTACAAAATCAACATCTTTTTGTCATCCGTGATGACATGGCCAAAAGAGATCAATTTTGCTAATTAAATGAAAAAGGGTCAATTTTGCTAATAAAATTAAAAAAAAGGGTCTTCTAAAAAATTTCTGGTTTTCAGATTTGGGCCTTGACCCATTTAAGACTGTTCAGCCTTCCAATCTCAGGTCAAATAAGGAATTGACAATATTACCCCCTGATTCACTGCCAATTTTCAAGACAATTCAGATAAGAGAAGCAAACTTCTTCATTCGATAGACAGTGAGATTTTGGATTGGGTTTCAGACAAAAGTTTGCTTCCGATATCAAGAGCCAAAAACTCAAAATAATTCGAAAAAATTTAAAGAAATCGCGGGAAAATGTCGAGCGTTTGCTGCCCTCTATCCTTATCATCGTCAGCGAATTTGCCAAGAACTGGGTTTTCATCCAAATCCCGCTCCAATTCCAAGGCTTTCAGGGTCCATTGCGCTGTGGGAGGTGAAAATTCCTGCATATTTCCTTAATTTTACCTGAAATTTGGATTAATTAGCTTGAAATTTAGTCTGGTGAGCGAACTCTTGTAATAATTGGGCGTATGTTTTGATTGAGAAGCTAAATTGTTTGTTCATACTCAGAATCCTGATTGCAAGGTTGAATCTTGGGGGAAGAAAATAAATAATAATGAGCTGAAATTGAAAGAAAAGACATGGATTTCTTTTTCCATCATCATAATTTGTTTTCCCCCCTAGTAACCACCTTAAAATTAGGGTCATTTTATAGAAACTACCTTTCATTTTCAATCCAGTCAAAATTACCATCGAAAACCCAAAAATGCCCTTATAAACTCGCATTCAGACACATAACTCACTTTATTAATGTTTAGGTCTAGTTAGGATGTATCTTAAACATGCATTTTTTAAGGTTATTTTTTGTTTTTAGCGAAAATTTGGCCAGGAGGTGGATCATTGGAACAAAAACTCACTTGAAAGATGGTTTACGTATCAATCGAAAATGAAAGTTGGTTTATGTATAATGTCACTATTTTAAGGTGGTTTCTAGGAAAAAACCGTCATAAGTTTGTCAGTGCCCTAGTAGGAATTACAGTTGAGCTTTGGAATTATGAAAATGTTAATTTTTAAGTAAAAGGATGGCACTGGCCTTCAGTTAGTCGAGAATGGTAGATTTGGAACCCGACCTTACCTTGATCCTTTGGCTAGAGTTTGTTGGTATGTGCAGATTTCCGTACAATCCTGACTCTGATCTTATATAAAAAATTTATTGCAGTCTGTGAAGAACCTTTTATGTTGAGGAAATTAATGGAGCATGTTAGTTCTTCTGATGAACGAGCATTCTTCCGGAAGAAAGTGGTCTTTTATTTCCTAGTGAGCGCCCAATCTTCGGAAACCTTGCTAGCGGTCAAAACTGACCTTTTCTGTAATACGTTACAAACAGGAAAAAGGAAAATAGTACATGAAAGATTGGATGCCATTGTTTAGAAAGAAATAAGTGAAACATTGAAACGTCTTCAGAGAGGTTTTCTTATTCTCTCTACGGAAGATTCAATGAAAAATGAGTTAGAACATTTTAATTGTATCTTCAGTAGAGAGAAAAAGTCTTCTTGAAGTATCGTTGCCTTGCACAGACGTCGGAATAATAAATCCTTCAGGGAGTTGAGTAGCCTGTTACTCTAAGACTCTTTCAACTTTTATTTTTCTTGTTTTCTCAAATATTATATTACTTGCTGAGAATCTTTCCTTAAACTTTGCTGATTTATCTTGTAGTTAATTTATGCTGGGTATATAAATGACAGATGTGTGCTGGATACTGTTCTTCATATCAAAACTACGAGAGCAATTTATACTCATTATCAGAATATTTTCATATATGTATATGATCATCTTAGAAAACCAATGGACTAAAAGTTGTAGAGCTTGTCAGATGCTTTTTTTCTTCTTGGTGCTTTCAGACCATATAGGGCCTGTTTGTTTGCCAAATTTTTGGGGTTGTAATACTGTAGGTGTCAGGTGCTACAGTATTACCCAACTCAATTTGGTTTGTTCAAATGGGCGCGGTATTGTAGCTGAGTTGGCGGACCCTCAGCATTTCTCAGCAAAAAAATAGTGAATTGGGCTCGTGTTACTGTAGCTGTCAAAACAGCCGGACCACTCAATTCCTTGTTACTGTAGCTACTGTGCGTTTTTACGAAAAGTAACCAAACAGACCCTATGTATAAAAAACTAATTTTGGTGCTTCTGTTATCCAGAGATTGTTGCAGAACCCAAAGCTGTTAGTGTTGAAGAGCCTCTCTTACTTGAAGCTGTAAAAGGGAAAAAAGTGGAAAGACCTCCAGTTTGGCTTATGAGGCAAGCAGGGAGGTACATGAAGGCAGGTTTATTTACAGATTACACTAGACTGGCTTGATTCAATTTCGTTATTTTCATGATATTTTTGGAACTAAAGAATATCTTCTGATTACATACTCTGTGCATTCGCCTTCTGTACTCACCTGCCAAACATTATTGAGTTTATCAATATTATTGGATATTACCGTTGTTGTAATGTTAATCTCCTTTTTGGATATTCCTGGCTATTTCAGACTCTAAGCCAACTTCTATGAGGAAGAGCAGGTGCCCAATAATAAACATTAATGGTTCAAACATTAGCTAAAGTTACATCGCAAACCTTCCTCCATTTATTCTCTCCCGTAGGAGGAAACATTTGAAATTTTCTCCTTGTTTAGGTGAGAATTAAACTTAAACTTGCTTACCATTCAAGTCCTTGTGACAGGCCACCTAGCCTCTAAGATTTCATAGAAAGACATCCTTCCCAATTATTACTAGCACTGAAAATCAAATTTTGGTGGTTTTTCTGTGGAGGTTTCCCCTTTTTTTAGCTTGTGCCATAGTTGAATACTCTTTTATGAGAATTCTTTTGAAAAACCAAAACTTCCGAACCTTCGATATGTCGTAACTTTCTTATGCCATTACTTTGTGTTGTTATTTTCGTTTAAAAAAATCATGTCTGGATTGCCCATCTGAAGAAGATGTATTTTTTCTTTTCAACAGAGTTATCAAACGTTATGTGAGAAATATCCTTCTTTTCGTGAAAGATCAGAAAATGTGGATCTCGTCGTTGAAATCTCGCTGCAGCCTTGGAAAGTTTTCAAGCCAGATGGGGTGAGATTATTTATCCATAAAGACAGATTTTTTTTTCCTTCTAAATTTTAAGTATTTGAATTTTCATGGCTACTGACATTCTGCTTTGTGCAAGGCAGTTATGATCCTTTTTCTTTTTCCTTCTTGTTTTGGTTGTAAGGATGACTGCATACTTTTTTTTTTAAAGTGTCTTAGCGAACCAAGTTTTCCAGATTATTCGAGCATATCAAATTCTATGAACATAAAGTTTCTGTATATTTTCTACTTCTTTGTATGATAATGATCAGCTTGTATATTTAAATAATCTTACGGCATGTTTTACTGGCTAAAGCTCTAAATCTTTTGCCCTGTGCTGGCAGGTTATACTTTTTTCTGACATTCTTACACCTCTTCCTGGGATGAACATACCATTTGACATTGTAAAAGGAAAAGGCCCAATTATATACAGCCCTTTAAGGACAGCTGCTGATGTTGATCAAGTTACAGAGTTTAATCCTGTGGAATCAGTTCCATATGTTGGGGAGGCATTGACAATTCTGCGATCAGAGGTAAATTTGTCATCCTCATTTATATTTATCAGTATCAAGAGCATTCAAGTAACCATACAAAGTTCATCTTTTTCAATTCCTTTTGAGCTTATTCAGTTCTTTTAGCATTATTTTTGCAAACTCGAGTTTTACAATATTCATAATATGTAAGGAAGAAGTTCCTTCTATGTATATAACCCAACTGCAAAATATTCATCAAAGTTCCATTTTCTCCGTGTAATGTTTATTTTTGCCGCTCGAAAAAACATTAGATGATTTCACTGTCAGTTGACTCAGTTCTGTACATCTGCATCATCATTTACAGATGGTTTCATCATTTACATATGGTTTCTCATTTTCCTTGTGTCTCATCTCTCATTATTTGTCCCATTCTTAAAACCATGATTTGACATCTTATACTTAGTGGCAACATACATATCTCTTCGTATGCAGACATTATTGTAACATGTCTAGAATCAACCAGTATCCAACACTGCTCTCTTGCCTTCATATTCATTTAGTTTTCATGTACTTTGGTCTTCAATTATTGTGCTGAAGCTATATCTGTACTACAGTTTTTGCATTGCCGACTTCGTTTTTCATGTCTAGGTAAAAAATGAAGCTGCAGTTCTGGGATTTGTCGGGGCTCCTTTCACATTGGCATCTTACGTGGTTGAAGGCGGTTCATCAAAGCACTTTTCAAAGATAAAGAATATGGCTTTTTCTCAACCAAAGGTAAATGTTATTGTATTACATACGCATACTTGAAACATATCTCAAAAATTAAAACACTGGCCTTCTTCAACCTAAATAATTATGCTTGGTGCTTTTTGCATACGCCCTATATCTTCAGGGTATACTGTGTTATACACACTTTGGCCTTCAACTGTGGTGGCTTCATGAGTCCATATATTTTGACTGCAGGGTGATAGTAATAGTGTGCTGGATGTTGTTATATTGAGAATTACAGACTTTACTGTTTTGTACCTTCAAAATCTGTTTCACTTTCGGATTTCATGATATGGAAATGGAAAATCAACGTTTATCTGGTTTATCAATTTCGGTTCTAGCAAATATATGTTGAATTTCATGACTAGAAGCTCTATAAGTCAGAACTTTAGAAGAAAATTAAGAGACAGCAACAGTAACAATTGTAACAGTTGTGAAAAAAATCAATGTGAGATATTAGTAATAGTAGAATGAACGTTAATGATGTGAATAATATTAGCAATAGTCGTAAAAAGCCCAGTCTTCCTTCTTTTGCATAAAAGTATTTAACTTGAATCAATCTACCTGCAGGTCCTCCATGCTTTATTGCAGAAGTTCACAAACTCCATGTCCGAGTACATAAAATACCAAGCTGATAACGGAGCTCAGGCAGTCCAAATCTTCGATTCTTGGGCAACAGAGCTCAGCCCTGTTGATTTCGAGGAATTCAGCCTCCCATATCTAAAACAAATAGTGGATTCCGTCAAAATTACACATCCAAATCTGCCATTAATCCTATATGCAAGTGGTTCAGGGGGATTAATTGAGAGACTCCCTTTAACAGGCGTTGATGTTGTTAGCTTGGATTGGACTGTAGATATGGAGGAAGGCCGACGAAGGTTGGGATCTGATATCGCAGTTCAAGGAAACGTCGATCCTGGAGTTCTTTTTGGGTCCAAAGAATTTATCACCCAGAGGATTCTTGATACTGTGAAAAAAGCTGGTAGCAGTAAGCACATTTTGAATCTTGGACATGGCATTGTTGTGGGAACTCCAGAGGAGAACGTTGCTCACTTCTTTGAAGTGGCCAAAGGCATCAGATACTAGATCCAGGTTTCTATTTGATCTGAGGATTTTCCTTCTTTGTTCTCTGATTCTTATTAGGTGTTATTAGGTTCTATGATTTTTTTTTTGGAGGAGAAATATTTAATGATTTTCGGCGCCATTTTTGACCATGTTGTATGGTTAAATATTTGAATGCAGATAAAAATTCTCTATTCACAGGTTGAAATATTTCACTTTATGAAACCTGAAATGTATCCAGTTTGGTTGCAGTCTTCAACCATTGAATGACTTGAATCATTATAGTTCACAATGGCTGAATACCATCCAATTTGGATCTCAATTAGGTCAATATCTGTTTGTAAATTAAGGTTGCAAACCTAATTTATTCTTCAAAATATGATTCAAACTTAACCTAGACTCTAGAGTCTAGGTATATATCTTGGTTAATATGAAAATAGATTATTTGTTGTTATGGGAATATTATTAGATTGCGTTATTAAATGGACTAAAAGAGCTTATCTCTGTGCACCAAACAGTGTTAAGAGCTCAAAAATAACTTGTTTAAAGTCTATCAAAATAATTTTGGATCTTTTCACGTTTTATTTGGTAGGAGAGTGACCACTTATCAGATATCAGTGCTCCACTTAATTTATAATCATGATTCATTTGGACAATATTGCTATCATATTTCTATATGAATTAATTTTATTTTGTCTTTTTAAAGATAATTTATGTATGACAAATGATCATGATCATACAAATGGCTGTCCATTTCATGACTCCATAAGACAATTCAAATCTAAAATCAGTGGCAGGCATCAACCTCCAAATCAAACAAATGTATGTTTGCATTTTCTATTGCCAGTTCAAAACCAATTGGGTCAAATTTTGTAGTGTACACCCTTTGACTTTTGACTGAAACAGAATCTTTTGTGTGTGTGTGTATATATATATATATAGAAGCGAGCTCATGAACTTAAGTTAATAATGAATAGTGGTCTTGCCAACTTTCACTCATCTGCTGGGATCCGTGAAAGATATAAAGGCCACTTTGAGATTTGTGCATCACAAATCTCAAGCAAGATGAGTGGATAAAAAGTTGGTGTCTCATTATTCATGAACTTAAGTTCATAGAGCTTCTCTATATATATATATATATATATATATATATATATATATATATATATATATATATATATATATATATATATATATATATATGAGCTCTATAAACTTAAGTTGATAGGGATGAGTGTCCACCAACTTTATATCCATTGATCTTGCTTTGGGATCCGTGAAAGATATAAAGGCCACTTTGAGATTTGTGCATCACAAATCTCAAGGCAAAGATGAGTGGATAAAAAGTTGGTGTACCACTATTCATCATGAACTTAAGTTCATAGGAGCTCTATATATATATATATATATATATATATATATATATATATATATATATATATATATATATATATATATATATATATATATATATATGAGCTCTATAAACTTAAGTTGATAGGGATGAGTGTCCACCAACTTTATATCCATTGATCTTGCTTTGGGATCCGTGAAATCAAGATATGCACAAATCTCAAAGGGCTTTATATCTTTCACGGATCCCAAGGCAACATCAATGGACAGAAAAGTTGGTGGATGACTATTCCCTATCAACTTAAGTTTATAGGAGTCTTGCTATATATATATATATATATATGTGTGTGTGTGTGTATATATATATATGTGTGTGTGTGTGTGTATATATATATATATGTGTGTGTGTGTGTATATATATATATATATATATATATATATATATATATGTGTGTGTGTGTATATATATATATGTGTCTTGTATGTTGCAAAATGAGCTGCCCACTCACATCTGCTGCCCACTCACATTGCACAAAACCCCACACTGATGTAACAAATATGTGAGTGGGCAGGTCATTTTGCAAAACAGAGTATGTTCTATCCTTAAATCATATCAAGCTTAGATCTGCAAACTGCAGTACTTGGACAAGACAAATAATAATAATAATAACAACCTAGACATTTTCTAGGGAAGTAATAAAGCCATGTATTAGTATTCATGAACCATTTTACTTAAACATGCGTAATTTCATAATGTTTTGAAGAAAAAAATGTCAATGATGTCTTGTTTTTTGTATTCTATCCTATAATTCGTATTGCTTGTTATAAAAGAAGCATAATGTGACAGTTTTGTCCCTTTGCACAACTTCATCCAACTCTCTAGTGTTCTTATCTCGAAAGATCCTGTACGCTCTCTATGGCATCTAATTATTATTGAACTGACGGGATCCCCAAATCCTAAAAAATCCAGAACCGAGATCCGACCATTGACCTCCCAGTGGAAAAGTATCAATATTGACACTGACATAAGAGTGTGGCAGATCTGGACACAGGGCCCCACAAAACAATCCCCTAATCTATAATCCCTTATTAGTGTATGTGTTCAAGAGATTAATCCAAATTACGAATTGGACAAGTGGATTCATTGGATACCATTTATAGTAATAATTAAAAAACAAAACAAAAGCTTTTGGCCATTGAAAGGAAAAAAGCTTCCACATTTCCGTGGATATGATTTTCGTGTTAAACTTGATGTTAAAAAAATTATGATATCATTCTCTATACAGAAAGCTTATCGATTAATATATAACACATACATAATATAAATGAACTAATGCAATGTACTTTTGTGTGGCGAAAGTATCTAACAATTATAGATCTGTATATTAATTTCAAAGTTACTTTCTACTAATTCAAGAATAATGATTCTTGAATCTGTATATTAATTTTAAAGTTACGTACTAATTCAAGAATAAACCGTCATTCTAATAAATCAATTAGAGGAACATGTTCATTAAGTATTTTTTTTCCTTCAATACGATAAGAAGTATTTAGTAGTCATTGTCCATTACAATAATGATAAAACAAAATATATCCATCCTTCGGAGAAAGTAATAGTTTTAATTCTTTACATTAATGATGCATCAAATGAATAAATTCAGATCAGTGGTCGTGTTAGTGAATGAGGAGAATCAGACAACACATGATCATGTTGCCTAAAAAAATGTTGGTAGAATTAGGAACACACTTTTTTTTTTCTTTCTTTTTTTGTCGGATACAGAATCGAGTCGGGGACCGGGGATGTTAGCAGTTCTATCCATGATGAGTAACACTCATTTTTAAAATAGATGAAAACTAATATAATTAACTCTTCAATATAAAGGATACATAGGACAGTTGACAATGACAGTGTCTTAATATCACTATAAAATGTTTTTTTTAATTTATAATGACTTAGTCCCAAGATTGTTGCTCTTTGAAATGTGGGACGATTCATCAGTCTAGCGACAGTGAGATTGGGATTGGCCTTTTGACGAATCTTCCGTCTCTTGGAAGGAAGATGATGAGGTTTGTTGACAATTAATTATCACCATTGCATCTGTCACAAAATCAATTTTGGGTAGACAAACACTTTAAAATAGGGCCGGGAGTGGTCCTCACATTATTTTCAACTAAACTCGCTTTATTTTAGACTAAGAGGGAGATGGTCCCAAAAAAAAAAAAAAAGGAAAGCAAATGTTGGCCCAGTTTTACCCAAATACAAATTTGTTCAAAATGGGATCAAGTTCAACATTTGTTCCATTTTGAGAACTTACCACACAAACTATATGGACGCAGGGGCGCAGGGTCACGTGACCCCCCGGCCCCACCTCCAAATTTAATAGGTGGCCGTGGCTGTAATGATACAGTATTGCATTTAGAGGGTGTTTGGGAGAGCTTTTTTTGTGGTCAAACTAGCTTTTAAGCTTACTTTTTTATATCTACCTGTTTGGTAAAATATCAAATAAGTTAACTTATAAGTCTCATTTTGAAAAGCTGGTATACCCCACTTTTCAAAACTAAACTATAAGTTCACCTAAATAAGCTAGGTTTGACCAAAAATTACTATTCTATCCAAACAATTTTCATAATATTTTTATCATAAAAGCTAAAAGCCACTAAAAGCTAGCATAACTTATAAGCTTAAAAAATTAAGCCCTCCCAAACACCCTCTTAGTCTCAAAGCTAGAGACATGTATGATAACAAATTATGTGGGGGCCACATAACTTTCTTACTTTTTATAATATGATGATTCAATTGCTCTTTGTTTAGGTATGTTTCTTTATAGCATAGGTAACTATAATGTGGGGTCCACTTAGAAATATGTTTCCAATCAGAATTAAGTTTTCTTTATTTTAATATAATAAAGGTTTGTGGGGTGACTCCCAAATCCCTACGAAGAACCTGCGAGCCGCTAAAGACAGCGGTAGCACCTAATAAATATTAGGGTTTTAAAGTTTATACGATTCGTGATCGCGATAAGCTTTATTTTCAATTTCAATTTGTATTTACTTTTAGATTTTAGAATAGGAAAATTATATTTATTAAGAAATTATAGTTTATTTGTTTAATAATTTTAATAAATCTTGTTCATAATTTCCTCAATATCTTTAAATTTAATCTAGATTATTGTGAGAAAATTTTGTAGTGATTTACATTTATACTTTGTTATAGGATGGATAAATTTGTGATAAGAAAACCAAGATCAAATAAAAATCCAATACGTGAGAAGATGTAAACAATCATTTAATATATAATATTTGGTTGATATTTCAACTTGAGACCCTATCCTTTCTTTTAAAATGTATTTATATTATCAAATGTGATTACAAATATATTTATTTTACAAGATAAGATACAAAGTGCACCCCAAACCCTAGTTCATGGCTACTAATCGTATGGACGGATGAAAATAGAGTTGCAAAAGTAAATATAGTGATCGATTTATAAATAAATTATTTAGTTTGTAACTTTATAATTAGAAAAGATAAATAGACTCAGATTTTATAGGAAAAACTTGTAATAAATGCTACAACCAATTTTGTAGCTACAAGCTTCAAATAACAAAATTTAAAAATAAAAATAATTCCCCATCATCAAAATAAATGTTTTAAATCCAAACAGAAAATTATTTACACCAAGTTTTATGTGGCAAAATAATGTATTTTTTGCTCTAATTGCTTTTCAACCAAACATTGAAAATACATTTCCTACAATATAATTGCATATATCCAAACAATAATTTTAAAGTTTATTTCTTGCAACATTCTGCAATTTATTCTTGAAGCTGTATATTGATTTCAAAGTTACTTTCTACTAATTCAAGAATAAACCGTCATTCTAGTAAATAATTATAGGAACATGTTCATTAAGTATTTTTTCAGTACGATGAGAAGGATTTAGTAGTCATTGTTTATTACATTACATTAATGATAAAACAAAAATATGTCCTTCCTTCAGGGAAAGTAATAATATTTATTCATGACATTAATGATGCACCAAATAAATAAACTCGGATCAATGATCGTGTTAGTGAATGAGGAGAATCGGGCAACACATAGTAGTTGGCTGGCAATGTGAGCTGCCAGCTAAAACAGATGAAAGTCAGCATTAAAGATTAATAATAGAATATATATCTAAAAAGAGAGGATAAAATAAGATTTTTATTACCTATGCAATGCACAAGATTAAATTTATATTCTTATATGTATATTAGACTTTTGGGTAAAAGAGAAGGCAAAATTATTATTTTTAATTTAGAAAATAGAGAAACAAATGGCTGATTTATAGAAAATTGAAAGATGAATAATAGAGATTTCCAAGATGTGGAGGATAATAGATTATTAGTTATTAAACATTAGATCCTTTAGAATTTACCAAGTGGCAAAAATATGCATCTATGTATATACCTTATAAGTATACTATATTATTGATTGATTTTGGCAAAATTAGGATTATGGTCTTCGACTTAATTAGCATTTGCCTTACGTGTGGTAAAGATAAATTATCTTAGCCATTAATGTTCACAAAACTACAAAAGTAACACCTTTTTTTTTGGCTAGGGAACTTTCCCACGATCCTTCGAACCATGAGTATTAAACCCTCGGGCGTGGCTAAGGAGCACCCCCAACGCACGGCCTGGGGTGTTCCATAAAATTAAATTCATGTGAGTACTTTCTAGGAGAGTCGAACTTGAGAACTTGGAGTACTATTCAAAGACAACTTACCAATTCGGCTGGACCCTTTTGGGTACAATCATGTTTAAAATTGATGGAAACTGATATAATTAAATCTTCAATATGAAATATACATTGGACGAGTGCATATCATATCAGAACCGGTCGCACGGTTCTGATTATGCGGAGCAATCAAGTCTCGACGCGTGGAAAGCAGACACCGGGAGTTCATACTACGAATCCTATCAGAACCCCGCACCCCGCACGGTGCGAGGTTCTGATAGGCGCTCGATGGGGGGGGGCAAAGACAAAACTGCCCCCTGTTTTGCAAACGGAAGGATCAGAACCTCCCGCACCGTGCGGGAGGTTCTGATAAAATTTGTACTCAAGAGTTCACACCTTG
The DNA here is from genome assembly GCA_012295165.1 of Asparagus setaceus. Classification (NCBI taxonomy): domain Eukaryota; kingdom Viridiplantae; phylum Streptophyta; class Magnoliopsida; order Asparagales; family Asparagaceae; genus Asparagus; species Asparagus setaceus. The sequence continues at coordinate 3,976,613 of CM022704.1, read as the reverse complement.
AAGGAAAGCTGTCCTTTTGTTTTGCATCTGTTACCAAAAAAATATTAAAATATTCAGCAAACTAAGTGTACTGCTGGAGATTTGTTGTATCCCACTAAATCATGCCCAACTGAAATTGCTATTTATCTTCAATCAATTTATTTTTCTTTTGAACATCTCAGGGAATAATTTATTTCCATTTGAATCAAACTTTATATAGTGAAAGGTTAGAGAATTTGTAAGTTACAATATGGATTTTGAAGGACTTGCATAAAAATTTCTGTATCTTCATCATTTTCTTTTCTTTTTTTTTTTCTTTTCTTTTTTGACCTGTATTTTTGGCACTAGACAATACCAGCAAAAAGAAGATAGAATGGATTTACCTTCAGCAATTGAAAATACAACAAATAGAGTAAACTCATAGAATGCATGATAACACATAATAAAAAGTGAACTCATACAATGAGCATAATACCAGTAATATCTACTATTACATATCATGAAGTTCTTTGAGATACTCAGATTGACAATCTAGCATGAGTTTATCAAATCTACAAAAGGTCTAAAATAGTCTTGTACTCCTTTGTCAAATCTTTGAGGATTAACATTGTGCTTCGCATGAGGTTTCAACTTGTTAATTTTACATTCATGATCTTCATAACTGTCAGAATATTTATTAGCTTTCGTAGCGATAACTTGATCTGTAGAAATATACATTTTATTAGCACATGAAAAATAAATGACAAAGTGGGGAATAGAGCTGAAATTTTCAAACATACCTTGAGAATCATTAAAGGTTAACTTTCGAGGCACTACTTCTCTTTGACTCGAAAAATTAGAATGCTAAAACAGTACAATAATCACCATTAGTAGCTTCATCTACTGTAAATATAGAACTGCAATGCATTAATTAATCTATAATAAAAAATTATTAAAGAATAAATTCATACATTTATATATAAATCACTTCAATTCCTAGCATAATCAATACATATATCATGTGCAGTAAGTACATCACTGACAAATTAATCATCACAAAATGCAATAGAGAACTAGTGAATAGCTATATTAAAACCAGTGATATGAATGGCTATATTAAAGCATTCAACTACCAACAAAGCTCTAACATAAGATATGTAGTGAAGTTAGGGATAAACAAACCTGATAGTGCCCTGTAGCTTCAAAATAAGAACCACATGCTATAGTTTCTTCTGAATACTTAGGAACTTTGTTAGACTTGTGTTGAGTTGCTAAGCTGGTAAGTTGACCTATTTTGACAAAATAGATTAGAAATAGATTTTTAGCCACTGCAACTATAGGATGAAAGAAATAACACATTACATACCACTATCTCGTTTTCTATTCAGTAAGTGTCAACATATAGTTTCTTCTGAAATCTTTTCTTTCTTCTCCTTTCAAGTGCACATTTTAGCCTTCAATTTGCTGGGCTATAAGCCTTTTCGGCTTTAAAGCAATACCTCTCACAGTAATTCGACTTTTATAACCATTGTCTGCACATTTGGATGATGCAGTGTTTTCTTGCGTATGTGGATTGATATTAACTGTTAGAAATGATTGACCAAATCAACCAAATAATCCACATGTCTAATGGGTGATAATTGGCCATTAATGGAGAATTAATGGGTCATTATAAGAATTTGAATTAGGGCTGATAAATGGCCTTTAATTGTATTTATTTGGAGGCTGATTTTGGGGTAGAGATGATTGGGTGAAAAGCCTCTATAAATTGAAATGATTTCTCTCAGTAAAAACACACAGAAACAAGAGAGAAAGAATACCCTCTTACCGGAGCCCCAAAATCAAATATTCTTCCCTCCTCCTCTAAAATCTTCACTGGTATCAGAGCCAGGCAGCTTCTCCACCCCCGCTGCCATTTTTCCAACAGTTCAGAGCCAGGCAGCTTCTCCACCCTGCTGCCATCTTTCCAGCAGAGAAGAACTTCAGCCACCATTGTTTTTCTTCAACGGAGAAGAAGAACTCCAGCCCCTTATTTTTTTTTAGCCACAAGCAGCTGTCCCTCTCTCACCTACTCTCTTCCCAAGAAAAGAAAAGTTTGAGTTACTTCCAAACCTTTCCCGTGAAAGCATCTTGTCCTTATTTTATATTATTGTTTGTACTAATTGTTTCCTTCAAAGACTTCTCATAAAGCCAAGTCTCTGCCATATTTTTTTTTTCATTTCATGGGACCTGTGACTTCCCCACATCCACAAGATTAGATCACTTCTCCATTTTTTTAAAATTACACAAAGGAAAATTATTTTCGGACCCTCCATTATTTTTCAAGTTCAGCAGAGCCATTTCAAGCTTGAGGGAAAAATTTACCTCGGCCCCTTACACAACTCAGCATCCGTTTTCTACCAGCTACAGCTGTCCGAACAATTATTCGCAGATCCCGTCCGGCACAACTCAACAACAGCAGCAGATCATCTCCAAATCTGGTCAGAATCGACTTCGACAAGTGCTTCTCCGGTCAACATCACTAAGTGACGATCTCGCTCTAATTGGAGCCTCTTTTCTCAACTCAGAAGAATCAGGTTCATTTTAATTAATTTAATTTTTTTTCACGTAGTATATATACGAATCTTAGCATTAATTAGTAGTACACATATCTAAATTTTTTTTATTAAAAAAATTTAGTTTTAGTTCTCTACCAAATGGCTAGTAAATTGGTTCTAAGTGAATTGGCAAAGATCGAAAAATTTAATGGTAGTAATTATGATATGTGGCATAGAAAAATAAGATATGGCCTTATACATGACAATATAGATGAAGTCATCGAAACTAGTGCTCCTACCTTAACTGATACCTCTACTGTTGAGGAAAAGAAGGGGTTCGAGCAGTGGAAGTCGAAAGACAAAAAGGCGAAAAGCCTTATGCTAATGTTCATGGAAGATAATTTAATTAAAGTTTTTGAAACTTGTAAAACTTCCATGGACATGTGGCAATCAATAAAAGATAAATACGACATCGCCGGTTAATATTCAACTACTCTTGCATAAGTATAATTCTTCTCGAATGCAAGAGGAGACAATGTCATAGAACATATAAATAAAATGATTGTCATGGCTAAGGACTTATCTACTGCAGGGACCGAAATCCCAGAAAGAATGCAAGTGGCAACTATACTGAATAGTCTTCCACCTTCCCTTGCTGTAGCTGCCACTACATTAAGAATGAATCCTGCCATTAAATCTGTTACGGATTTGCCAATGCACTTAGCTATAGAACAAGATTTAATAGCCAGTAGGAAGGAACCAGAACTAAATATGGTGCAACAGGAAATGAACTATGTGCACCAGAGGCAACAAACTGGAAGAAATAGAAACCCCGGCCCTAATAAACCACAACTTAGAGGTCCAAAATCACAGCAATTTAAAAAGAAGGTACCCCGTGGCGCTTGCTACACTTGTGGAAAGTTTGGGCATTTCAGATCCAACTGTCCACAAGGAGAAAAGCAAGAGAATAAGGGAGGCTATAAGATAGGAAGTACCAGCAAGAGAGAATTCGTCGGTGTGACGGAGTGTAATGCTGTGATGACGGACATCAATGGTTGGTGGATCGACTCCGGTGCGACCAGACATATCGCAAAGGACAAGAATGGAGTCACGGAATTCACCGAGCTGAAGAAAGGAGAACAGAGGATCTATATGGGAAACAATACCTATCTCGATGTAGAAGGTATTGGTTCATATAGATGGATCTTGGGATAGTGTTCTTGTCCTCAAAGATGTGTTCTATGCCGAATTCGTATAATCGATCTGTTCCAAGCTTGATGAAGAAAGGACTTGAAGTTAGGTTCTACAATAACCGGGTTTCTATAGGCAAAAATAATAAAGTGTATGCTATGGGAAAATATGTACCCGAGCATGAATTATGCATTCTTCCAGTAATTTGTAATAATTCTGATAATAAAATTTCTAATTTGAACTACTTGTCCTGTTATATTTCGAAGTCCTAATTGTGGCATTCTAGACTAGGACATGCTAGTATTTCAAAAATAAAAGAAATTATGAGAATGAACTTATTGCCTGCACTATCTAATGTTCAATTACCATCATGTGAACATTGTTTAACTGGTAAAATGACCAGGAAACCTTTTATTGGCGGACAAAGAGCCAATGAACTTTTAGGGTTGATACACTCGGATATTTGTGGTCCCCTAAGTGTCAAAACTCATAGTAATAAGGAATATTTTATTACTTTTATAGATGATTATTCCAAATTTACACACGTCTATCTTATATCTAGAAAATTGGAAGCTTTTGAATGCTTTAAAAGATATAAGACAGAAGTTGAAAACCAACTTGGAAGGAATATCAAAATATTAAGAACTGATAGAGGTGGGGAATATAACTCTAAAGAATTTGAGAGTTATTGTATTCAACATGAAATTAAAAGGCATACAACAATGCCGTATACACCTATGAGAATGGTGTTCTTTGAAAGAAAGAATAGAACATTGTTAAATGTAGTTAGATGCATGTTGTCTCATTCAGGTCTCACCAAAAAATTTTGGGGAGAAGCATTGTTAACTGCAAACTACATTTTAAATAGAATTCCTATCAAATCAGTTGCATCTACACCTTATGAGTTATGGAATGGGCGAAAACCAGATCTAAGTCATCTCGGAAAATGGGGATGTATAGCCCATGTTCTCATTCCAAGTCAACTTAGAGATAAGGTAGACTTTAAAACATTAAAGTGTAGATTTATAGGGTATTCAGAAAAATCAAAAGGTTATAAGTTCTATAATAAAGAAAAGGAGGTCATTGAAAGCAGAGATGCTACATTTCTAGAGAATCTAGAGGAAGAGGAACAAGTTCAAGAGGAAATAGAACCTCTAACCGTAATAGATGATGATTATTACAGTGTTGTTCCCACTAATGACCCGATGTTGTGAATGAACCTAACCTTGAAAATGATGAAATACCTATGGAAAATGATGAACCTCAAAGATATAGGTGTTTTAGGTAAAAGGCCTAGAACACAACTGCATAGATGGATGATTACTATTTGTATTCATGTGAGCCATCTTGTTTCTCGGTAGATACAAATATAGAAGAACAAGATCCCTTAAACTTCTCAGGCGATGAAATCGCATGAGTCGAATCTATGGTGGAAGCCATGAGAGAAGAACTTGATTCTATAGAAAAGAATAAAGTTTGGGAGCTTAGTGATCTACGAGAAAATAGAAAAGCCATAGGATGCAAATGGGTGCTCAAAAGAAATACCGTGTTGATGGGTCTATTGATAAATTCAAAGCACGGTTAGTTGCCAAAGGTTACAACCGTAAGGTCGAATAGATTTTCGTGAGACGTATTCTCCTGTAGCTAAATTGCATCCATTAGAATCATTTTGGCTATTGTTGCATATCTTGATTTGGAGTTATTCCAAATGGATGTTAAAACAAAGATTCCTCAACGGAGAGTTGAAGGAAGTGATATATATGCAACAACCGAAGGTTTTCGTGTAAAAGAACAGAACATAAAGTTTATAAGTTAATAAAATCTCTATATGGTTTAAAACAATCTTCTAGACAATGGTATCTCAAATTTCATGATGATCAACAAACTTGGTTTTATTCAAAATAAATTAGATAATTGTGTATATGTCTTGAAAAGTTGGAGCAAATTTACTATATTATCCTTATATGTAGATGATATATTGCTCGCCGGGAATGACATAGAAATGTTGAATAAAACCAAGACAGATCTCAGCGAAAAGTTTGAGATGAAAGACATGGGTGATGCATCATATATTCTTGGAATTCAAATAATTCGAGATAGAAAGTCTAGAATGTTAAGTTTAAACCAAGAAAAGTATTTAAGATCAATTCTTAAAAGGTTTGGAATGGAGAATTCCAATCCCGCACCAACTCCGTTGGTTATAGGAAAGAGATTGTGTAAAGAGCAAAGTCCTGGAGAGGGGAAGAAGCCATTAGATGTTCCTTATGCTCAAGCAGTTGGAAGCTTGATGTATGCAATGTTATGCACTGCACTGATTTAGCTTATCTTTGTAAGTCCGTTAGCCGATATCAAAGTAATCCAGGACCAGCACACTGGAAAGCTGTTAAAAGGATTATGAAGTATATCAGAGGTACATTGACTCATAGATTGGTTTATCAAGCGAGTTCACTTGAAGTCCTCGGCTACTCCGATGCTGATTTCGGGGGTGATAAAGATGATGGAAAGTCCACTTCGGGACACTTGTTCATCTTTGGAGGAGGAGCTGTTTCTTGGAGTAGCAAGAAACAAGGTTGTGTTGCTAGATATACACAAGAAGCTGAATATATAGCTTGTAGTATGGCAACTACACATGCTGTCTGGATAAGACGATTTTTGATTGATCTAGATCTCAATTTGTTAGAAGGACCTATTGATATTTATTGTGATAATCAAGCAGCGATTAGCTTGATCAATAGTGGAGCTAATAGTTCCAAAGGAAAACACATTGAGATCCAGTATCACTATATTCGAGATATTGTAGAAAAGGGAGAAGTTAAAGTGACTTACATCCCTACTACAGATATGATTGCTGATCCTTTAACAAAAGGAATACCAGCGGAATTCTTTATCAAACATGTAAGTTTGATGGGACTTAGAAATAAATAAGTCCAAGTAAATTTCATGAATAATGAATGTGAGTTACTCTTCATGAATAGTGGGAGTAATGATAAGAATAAGATATCTAATCTCACGGATAGTGGGAGGTATATCATTTGGTTAATTTGGCCAAGTGGGAGATGTTAGAAATGATTGACCAAATCAACCAAATAATCCACATGTCTAATGGGTGATAATTGGCCATTAATGGAGAATTAATGGGTCATTATAAGAATTTGAATTAGGGTTGATAAATGGCCTTTAATTGTATTTATTTGGAGGCTGATTTTGGGGTAGAGATGATTGGGTGAAAAGCCTCTATAAATTGAAATGATTTCTCTCAGTAAAAACACACAGAAACAAGAGAGAAAGAATACCCTCTTACCGGAGCCCCAAAATCAAATATTCTTCCCTCCTCCTCTAAAATCTTCACATCTTCATTTAATGTAGTATCATGGATCATTTTCTCTACCATAAGAATTGCTTTATCAAGCACATCATCAATAAACTCTAAGGCACTTTTAGAAGCTAAACTTTTTATAACAACTTTAATTGCCTTATGACACAAGCTGTTATATCTTAATGACAAACGTTCTTTACCCTCAGAATTAATCACTTCTCTAGAATTATCTTCTATAACTCCATCCTTGGCAAATTTGGTCCATCTCTTTAGTAAATATTGTTGTGGGATAAGAAATATATTGTTAACATTAAGAACCTTTAATGCATGCAAACAAAGATACCCCATGGGTTCAAACTTTTGACAACTGCATTTTATTGTCATGCCCAACAGATTAAGTTCAACTAGTCCATGACATGATGAATTTAGGCATGAAACTTTATAATTGTTGAGTGCTCCAGCTGAAGTAATATGTTCACATGTGCAAGTAAGATGACCTTTAAATTCTTCTTCAAAGTCTTTGTACATGCTCCTCGTATATGATTCCGCGGCTTGTCGTAACATAGGAACATCAACAAATAAAACCGGCTTAGAATGTTTTGATTTGAAATCTTCATACAATTCCTTCTCCCGAAATCGGTACAATGACCTCTCATATTGCTTGATAAATTTTGCAAGTGACAAATTTCTTCTAAGGAACATCTTGAAGTGCTTGTTCATAATCTCGCTCCTTTGTGTTGTTGTCATTGTAGCACAAAATGAGTTTTAGCAATACACTAAAGCCCACTTCTCGCAAAGCTAAAATAAATTTTCCAACCATTTATTTTCCATAAGACAATATTTTTCAATCATATTCTTCCATCGGGATAGGAATTTTAGTTCGGCTCCACCTTCATATATGCATCTCTTAAATTCTTTCTTGAATCCGGGCTTAGAATTATACACATGAGAAAGATTATTTGCAGCATTTGTAAAAATATGCCACAGACAAAGGTGATGACATGTATTTGGTAATGCCATCTCAATTGCCGTTTTCATTGCAGAGGATTGATCCGTAAAGATAGTTTTTGGTTGTCAGCCGGACATCGCAATCTTAAATGTATTGAATAACCAAACAAAAGAAGATATTGTTTCATCAAAGAGGAGAGCGGCACCAAATACAACAGTTTGTTTGTGATGATTTATGCCAATAAAGGGAGCAAATGGCATACCATACTTATTCGTATTGAAAGTAGTATAAAAAAAACAACATCACCAAAATATGTGTAATCAATAATTGAAAGTGTATCAGCCCAAAAAATATTTGTGAGTTACTCGTTATCATCCACTTGTACAGCATAAAAAAATGAGGGGGCTTTTGATTGTTTAGCATTAAGAAAATTTAAAAGAGCTTGTTCGTCTCCCTTCTCAAAGTCTCTCTTATGTAGAGTCCTTAAGTGATTGTTTTGATCTATTGGATTTCTTATCGGAAGAAATCCAACATTTGCAATGCCTCGAGATTCCTCTACAAAATAATCATATACTTGAGTAGGTCTTAGACCCGCATTATTCATGCACTCTATTATCTCAAGCAGTGTGCAAAAGCTTTCTTTGTGACCTAAGCATGTGAGTCTTATCAGGACTTGCTAGTGGATGATTATGCTCATGCATAACCTTATTTACAAGCCATGTGCCGTCACGGTCAACTTTAAATGCAATTTGTGCCAAACAATTTGTGCC